>JAVJGJ010000059.1:10134889-10170751 GCA_035590215.1 Microhierax caerulescens
TGCAATAGCCAAGGGATAAAACGAGCAATTCCCCCACCTAACCACAGTGCTGGTCAAGGTCCAACTCAAGCCAGGTTTGAAAGAAATTTCTGTACTCAGTATGCAAATAGGACTATAAGTCAATTATCATATGGCATAAACAGTAGACAGTCCAGGGCCCACTGAGCTCTCCTGCACAGCAGCAGGCTGCATGCCAGGATCTTCCTTTGAGTAGGGACACCTTTCAAGGTTGTTTTTTGAGGTTAAGAGTTTCCTTGCCACAACAGATTCTTGGTAAGTGATTAAAAGCATGCTAAATTGAAAATTTAGCTGAGTGACAAGAGGGATTGATTGTGCACATTTAAATCTTTAGATATAAATGTTGACCAAGTCTGGGACTAAGTCTGGATCCAGCTGCACCTAATCTCCCCTCTGAGGAGTTCAGAATATGAAGGGGTCCTTTCTGAACCTCGTGACCCAATAGGAGGCTCTCCTGACAATTTAAATCAGTTAAATCGCTGTTCTATATCAATAAACATAACGATGCTTCTCTCTTACAAGTGAAGTGCATGACTCCACTGTGACAAAAGGTGACTATTAACATCATATTTAATAAGATATTTCTCCAGGGGCACGAAAGTTGGCCTAACATCTAACATGCACCAGCAGATGTGGAGCAAAAAGAAGCATTCCCAGGAGCTATTCTTAGAGAATACCACTAACAAAAGAAATGGCAGACAAACTGTTCAGTCCTCCCTGAGAAGACGATGTCACATGGTCTGAGGCTTAGGCCAGAGGCCAAGAGGACTGAACGCTCATTTAGTGTGTGCATAGAATCTGATGCACTTTAAGGGACAGACAGGAGCTGGAAGCATTACAGCAATGGTCAGGATGCTCCTGACGTGCTATATGGAACATCTGAAGTACATTATGAACGGGTGCCTATGGATCGTGTAAGAAGAAACCTGACTCAAGATCAGGACATGACTCATGGCAGAGGGAGGCTGAGAGAGTACAAGCAATGTTTTCTGCCTTCCTTTTCACTGCGTCAACCAGGGCACCTCATGATATCCTCAAGAGTGGTGAAAGGGCAGACAGTCTGGACAGCTTGGACACAGGCCCTGTGACCAGTTCTGGAGCGCCTGTCCTGCTGACATGATTGCTACTGTCTAAATAACCATACAATCTGGAAGGACTAGTCTAATGTATTGAGCATATTATGAACATTCATAATACAAATAAAAAATACTGATGTTGTTCAGCACAACCCAAATCAGGAGCAGATAATTTACTTAAAAAAAAAAAATATATGATCTGAACACTGCTGAAAATGGACCAGCCATATTCTGTGTAATAACTCCATTGTTCAGAGTGCCTATGCAGATTCGAGGCCTTCTGCAAGAAAAGGTAGTACAAAGTCTCACTTTCAGTTCTCTGGAGAAGTCTAAACACTAGTCAGTTCTGTAAAAAGGTAGGCACCACACCTGTGCTCTTAGAGAGCTCTGAAATAAAGCGTAGTCATAATTTCAATTCAAGCAGCACGGTGGTGGCATTGGCTGCCAATGTTCCCACTCATTTCTTAGGTTTTAAAGAAGAGGAGCCATGAGGTTCAGAGAGAAGGAATTCAAAACCATGTATTTGAGTGGTATTTGCATTCACCTAGCTCACTGTGTGTTTTTTTGAGATTGCCCTAAAACAACCCAAATTTCTTTATTGCTTACACAGGGAACCTAGTCACCTGTTGATGCTGCTGAACTCGAAACTTCTCTTTTAGGCACTGCAATATTTAAAAGTAACATTAGCAGGCAGAAGGAATTTTATGCATAGGGTTTTTTTCTTCCATACTCTATCAACAAAGTATCAGCACTTGTTTTAATTCCAGAGGGGATCATTAGCTGAGGAACAACCAAATACTAGGAAAATGAGGCAAAAAGTATACTTCAAAGAAATGTGCACATTTTTTTTGTGACAGCTCCAGGTGCATACATGTCTTCAATTCACAGGGTCTCATCTTTATTATTTTATAATCCTGTGTCATTCAAATTGGATTTTATGAAAGTATCCACGTTCCTGCCAATATCTGTAATGACACTGTTCCTGCTGACCTTTCTGTCTAGAGAGATGTTGATATATTTTTAAAGTTGCAATTTCTCCTCAAAGCAGCATCTCTTATTATGCCAATATAAAGCAAGAAGATTTGTGCTCCAGCTCAATTTCCACCCCAGTAAAAGGAATCATTTAATATCCTTAATATCTAGGTGAGAAACCTGGTGAAACATATGGAATACCTCTTAGCAGATGCCTCAGGAATGGCCCACCATAGTACGTTACAAGAAAGAGCATTACTTCAATCAAGAAGGGTTTCAGTTGCTTTACTAAAGATTTTTTAGCAGACAACGAACGTTTCCTTGAGAAAGAAAAAGAAACATAAATAATACACATAAATGTATATTATGGACATATTATGTAAATGCAAAGAATACACATAAAGTAGCTGCCTTTTGACAGCTTCATGCCTCCTAACCTAGCCCAGAACAGCAGAACAGGACCTAAGAAAGAAATGTCATTTAGTCAGAAACATCCTCCAGAATCATTACAGAAGACTTTACATATGTTTGTGTATTGCTGTGCAAAACAATTAAGAGTGGAAGCTAAGCAACAAAAACTTTCTGGCAATTGTACTTTCTGGTACAATTAGCTTTCTCTGGGTTTCTCTCGGTAGAAAAATGTTTTTCTGTAATGTTTTTCGCCGGCACCTTTTATATAACCATCCAGTTTCCTATTTTTCTAATTTCTTTTTGTCTTCACTATTGCAGGTTTTCAGCATCTCCTCAAAGGCAAAGGAAAACTAGACTAAATTATAATTAAAGGACAATACTGAACTACTGTTCGTGGGCAGATTAGATGAAGAAGAAAACAGGGATATGTTAAAAATATTCTGCCAGTATCTTCTGTTTCTGCATGAAATTTCTCAGCTAAATGCAATTGTAGATGCATTTCTGCAGAGTATAAGAAAACAATATTAATATTCTACAGTATAACTATTTATAGATATTTTGTCTTTCTACCAATATTTCATTTCATCCTTCCTTTGTATTTACAGCAGTGAAGTCTTTGAAAGAAGGAGCTGTATGGATAGATATATGCTTAAAAGAAATCATGCCAGCCAAGATCTTGGTTAGGTAAAAAACCACACATCTGAACGCAGAATTAAGTAAAGGGTTGCTTGGTCTAATACACTCTTTCTGCCTGTAAGCCAGTGAACATGCTTAGGGAAAGAATACGAGAAACAAGCGACTAAAGATTCATCTTTTCCCCAGTGGATTCCTCAGCTTCCTGAAAAGAGCATGTTGAGGGACTTCTTCAGTCAGAAGTTGTAGACAGACTATCATGTTTAACAGCTACTTCATAAATTCATCCAACTTCTATTAAAACCTGTATAGTCTTTTGGCCTATACAGTGTCCCAATGCAGTAAATATCAAAGTTTAATTGTGTTTCATCAGCAGCTTGTCTTTTTATTTGTTTTGAACACGATGCCTCATGTTTTTGCTGGATATCTCTTCCTGTTTATGTGAAATAAAGAAGTATTCCCAGGTATTATTTTTACAAGCTGTGAGATCATAATGTTTAGTATATTCTCATATAGCAGCAATCCTGTACCTCTGACCCTTTTTTTAATCCTTCATTGTTCCTTTTTCTTATGTGCCTGGGGTGAGCAGAGCTCCATTCAGCACATGCAGACGGAGTATAGCCTCCCATGGCAAGCCCAAGATGGCAAAATTGTGGTTTCAGACATCCTACTAAGAAGCAATTTTCATAATTTTAACCTTCACTACAACTGAGCTTAAGTATGAATTTCACACATAAAGTGCTTCAATAAGAGATTTTAAGGCACAGAAATTAACTGCATAATCAAATAATAGACACTGAAATTTACTTCTCCCCTGACCTGCAAGTTATAGAATCACACTTATGATTTTTAGGGTTCTTGTTTTAACTGTCAGTTTTAGAATAAGATTCTTGTGTTTGCTTATTTTTCAGTAAGCATCTTTTTCTAATTAATTCTGCAATGCCCCTAGTCAATCCAGGTTTATCTGAGAAATTACAGTCTGTCATAGTATTAGAATGTAATATCATAAGCACAAGAATTTGCCTTTCAAGCAACAGCAAAAGGAGAAGTTGTGTAAGATGTATTTAGGAGGAAAGATTTCTCAATCAAATATACATTTCTTCAACAAACACAAGTAGAACACAACACAAAGTGAATTTCTTTTTCTGACAGTTTTTTCTTGCAGTGAAAATACTTCTTCTAATGCATAAAAATCAAACGGAAAATTGTTTTTTAATCCTAAATAGTATGTTAAATACTTGGCTTTCAATACAAATGTGTAAATTCTCTGTTAAATGTCTGTACCACTTACACTAAATAATAGCTTCACTGATTAACAAATATAACAGATCTTCAATACCAAGTCACTGATCTAAACAAAGCAGAAGCTGTCTGATCGTTTGTGAGATGAGAGTGGTGTGTGCCTCTATGTTTTTCTGGACAAAGATAAACATATTCAAGAGAGTGCCCTCAAATAATGTCATATTAAATGCGGTGTTGAGCTCCTATTATTTCCAGGCAGGTCCATTTAAGTTCAGAATGCATTGGTATCAAGTAGATAACATCGCTGCTTGTACTGTGGACCCTGACACAGAGCAGTTTACACATAAAAGGCAGAAAACACTCCAGGTTGATCCTTTTCATTTAGAGTTCACAATTTGTAAGTTATTCTGAGCGTAAGGACTTGAAAATAAACGTATGACACAATGCCAGCTTAAGAAACCACTGAGAACCTCCTCCCTTCTACTACGTTTTTACCATCTTGAGAAGGTAACAGTGGATTCTGTCAGTTCCCAAGTTGTAATTGTTACTGAGATCAATACATTTATTTCTTATTTTCAGTATTTTCAAACACCTGAAGTGTGGCTTCAGACATCTTACTAGATAGCATTTCAATATGAGTGCCTTCTACATGCCCATGATTATCACAGTCAAGTATATTTTATAGTTGTCACTTATTAACCATTTGAAAATCGTTCCTTCACATCTAATTCAGATTAATTATTACCAAGTAATAAAACATGAGTCCTAATGAGAAATAGGAATTCTATAATATTGTCCTGGAACTGATAATTTGGAAGATACAGCCTGTATAATTTCATTTGAAAGGAGCTATTATCCCAGAAATAATTCCTCAGCAAATAGCTTCTCTGATGGCTTTGCAAAGATGGCCACAGAAAGACTCAGTCAAAAGGTGATGACAAATTCAACATCACTGCAAGAAATGGGAGCTAGTACTAACTGGAAGATGGCAGTCAATAGAGCTAAGCAAGTATGAAATAAAAAAATAAAGCTTATTCTATGAAGAGGAACCCATGAAATTATGTTTCTATAAAAACGCAACCACCACTACTAAACAAAACAGTTACTCTGAATTTAGAAAATAAAATTAAACTGGGTATGCAGTTTAATCTGCAGTACGCAGATTTTTTTCATCTCCCTTAGGTACTGGTTAGGTCAAGGCCATATCAAAGTGAGGAACACGCATAACAAAGTATGTAAGTCTGTATATATATAAAAAGTCTGTATAGACAAAGGTAAGGTCCAAATGCCACTAAATGCATCAAAAGTTCCGTTTGCGTTCAGTACTTGTGTGACCACAGGCAGCATACTGTGTCCAGTTCTGGTCTCCCAGGGTGCAAGAAAAACATTAACACACGAGTGAGTCAAATGAGAGCCACCAGGATGGTCAGGAACCAAAGCACAAGATGTGTGAAAATGACGGAAAGAAATAGGCTTGTACAGCCTTAGGAAGAGAAGACACAGGAGAGATTTTATGGATGTTTTCTGCTATGTAATAGCAAGGTAAGAGGAAAGACAGCCTAATGCTTCTCTCAGAGATTAACAGTTTTTACCGGACCATCCATTCTGATGAGAAACACCCAGAGCTTAGTGAAGGCTGATAAACACTCAGAAGCTGGGTGAATTTTCCCAAAGTGTGCTCTGTTCTTACATTGTGGCTACATGTGTAGATGTAGTTTACATCTATGGCTGCACTAGTAAGATAGCGTGGGCCTGCAAACAGTCACATGGCAATGACCCTTGACATGAAGTGACACTAACACAAAATAAGTTGTCAGGAATTATAAGTGGGGAGGGAAATAAAATAAACTCAGAGACATTGTACATATTTTTCCTACATATTATTAGTAAAAACAGAGGGCTTGTTTTCAACCTAATTGTTCTCGTTTATAGATAAAGTATATCTTGTAGTCCAAAGGCAAAATTTTTCAGTCCTGTAGTTGCAGCTTATATCAGCCTCCTAGATCTTTATTGATTCAGCAGGGGTGCTCAAACTGTTATTTCAGTATTATGAACACAGCATGTTAGCAAAGGTTTCTGAATGCTGGTCATATATTTGGCCTGCAATACAAAGGCTTTCCCATATCAGTGAAAGGAATTTGCTTATAAAATATCTAAATTTTAGTTCTTTCATTAAAAAAAAAAAAATCTTAATTGACTTTGTAGTAAGAATTATATCACTTTAAAATGTCAGCGGACAAGCAAGAACTGTTGTAGCTTGCCACTGTTATGTTGGTTTAGCTAAGTGGAGGGAGCAACGTTTCAAACAGTTATTAACATTTCAAGAAACACCTATCTCTCCCTGATACTTCAATTTGTGGCAGAAGCCAACGCAGCTGAAACTCTGCAGGCCCTGAGGGATCCTTCACTTTGTCTGATGGAGCTCTTCAGTTGATGATTCGATGCAGTCAGCTTTTCCTCTAGTTTAGTCTGACACTTTGGTTCATGTCTGCTGTCTAATAGGAAGTATAAGGGAAATTTTCTAACACCAAAGAGATTTGTGCTTTGTCTTCAAACACACTCATCAGTAACAATACAACATTCAGTATTTTCCCAGCAACTCCTTCAACATTAATAGAGCCATGCTCAGTTTAGATGAGCAAGCGTAACTCTCCTGATAGCTCCACATATACACTAAATTTGCCATTAATCACAGTGTTGCAGCATTGGTTTCTTCCTCACAGCAATCGAGAAGTATATTAAAAATCATCTTTTGAAAATCTTCCTAGAGATGCTCTAGTAAGTATGAAAAACATTTGGCTTTTGTCATTCTCCACTAGTTCATTTTCATGCTGGAGGATGCAATACATTAGGCAAGTTCTCTGAACTGTCAAGGGCTCTGAAGTTCTAGAGGTATATAAACGTGAACATGTCATCATTTGCATTTTAAATTGTATACTTAGATTTGACTTCATATTTGCATCCAAACTAAGGTAAAAGGGCTCCCTGCATGCTTAAATTTGACATCTTTTACATATTGAATTGATATCATGTGTTAGAGAGAAGTTATCATATCTCCCTTCTGAAAGTACTGCAAAATGTACTGTGCATTCTTCAAACTAGTTTGCACTTCGCATGTGGGAGAATTAATTACATTTGTATTTCATATTCAGAACAATTAAAAACTTTTTACTTTGAAAACCATAAGAATGACTTCAATATTTATTTAAATGCTGTTCAAGCTCCACATACATAACAAAGAACTTTTCCACTCCTGTCATTTGAGAATATTGTCTAATTCTACAGTTCAGCTGCTGGAGCTTTTAATACATATTAATCATTAAATAAATTTATACATTTCTTCAGCAACCTTTAAGGGAAATAATGATCCTGATTCAGCTTTCACTTGCATAAGCACTTATAACTAACAAGTTATTGAATTTGAATAATTTATTTAACCAACAAAAGTAAGAACACAAGGTCTGATGTAAGGAGGTAAACCTTATGTGTATATGATCTGCACTGATAAAACAAAATTGCCTAATATAAATTCTTAGAAAAGTAGAACGACTGCATAGGTTCTGTGGGTATTCTTCAGAGTATATCCTAGCATTGTAACAAAATGGCTTGGGATGAATGAGCTAGTGTTATAAGTGTCTGACAACTCAAGCTCAAACTGGAAACCATTTTGGTGCAAGAATATTCCAATTAGAAATCTAGTGATACTGTTTTTCCTTTGAGATGAAAGACTTAATGATTAGACTCTTTGGCAGTATATTATAACTTTTGTACTGTCTAGGAGTCACAACTGCATTCCTATGCAAGATTAAGTACATTGTCAGGACTCAATAATTGACATTAATGGTAGAAAAAACTTATTAAACCAGTAACTCAATAAATTAAAGCTAGTGAAAAAGAAGGGTGGGAAAGATAGCTGGTATTTTTAAATGCTTGGTCATGCTGAATATTTCTTTCTAATGTTTGCACTACTTCTCGTATCTTTTAGCACTGCAGAGTGACAAGGACCTTGTGAAAAATAAAACACCAGAACCTGACTAGTGAATTAAAAAACTTAGATTAATCTTAAAAGCTTGCTAGGGTTAAGAATGCAGCAGAACTGGCCTTTCTAAAGTTCCACCAAGCCAGTGTTTTAGATTAAACTGACCTCTGCCTATTGCATCTCTTCTTGCAAATTCCTCTGAAAAAAGGTTATTCTTCACATTTTTTGAACTTAGACTGAAAAGTAGCAAGTTATTAAAAGTATGTTTTAAAAGGTGTGAGACAGCATTCAGAAAAAACACCCTATATCTCTGAAAAAATACTGGAATAAGTTTCAGTTCTATAACCTTTTATTTGTTTTCCCAGTTTACCTATTAAGTGCTAAGGGGTGGGTGTGTGTTTGAAAATAATTTGTATGTCATCCAAAACTGCAAACCTGTGATCAAGTTTGAACACAGCACAAAATAAGTAACCATAAAGTTAAATGATCTATTCTTCCAAGACAACTGCACACTACTAAAATCTTGTCACATTTAGACATCATAGCCTCTGTGTCCCTTTCATCTATTTAATGAACTCAAATTCAGGAAAATAACAATAATTTCCAAATCATCATCTAAACCAATCTGGAATCTCATAGCAATAGTCCTTGACACATCCCAGAGAAATGTCTCATCACTTCAATTTCACAACATCCAAACATAAGAAATGGTAAACTACAGTGACATTTCAGTGTGCAGTTACATAGCTGAGGATTTAAAAGTCTTGGCCCTGAAGAGAAAACAAGAAAAAGAAAGAACACAAACATGAACTAGACTTGACAAATTTCTTCTTCTATGACACAGGGACATATATTATCTTTCAAACTAAAAGGTAATTATCTAATCATGATATTTTTAGTCATCATAGAGAGTTAGAATTTACTCTCTTAAACAAAGTGATTTCATTAACCAACTCCACTTTCCATAAGTAATTGTATAAAGAAACTTTACTTATATAACATTTGCTGAAAAATTATCAAAAAGGTCTTTTTAAAATGTGATTCTAAAAGCACAAAATGTGGATAAGTACTTCACACAGCTCCCAGTTTTCCCATACTTGGAGATGTCTCCTTTTACCCTTTAATGACTAAGAAATATATAACACAAGAAAATAAACATCCTGAAGCCAGGAATTTTGCAAGGGGCTGGAAACAATCTCAAGAAATTATTAAAATCACATCTACTTGTGTTAGAATAGAAACATCTGCATAATTATTTTTTCTTCAATGACATGAAAATAATAGATAATGTAGGTATATAATCTGTATATATGCTATTGGGAGACTCTAATTACAAAAAAAATATGCAGACATTTTATAGATCTAATAGATGAGAGTTTTACCACAACATAAATTACTTCCAAGTCACATTATTGTTTAAACAATTCAACAGTTCAGACCAAAGCCTTCTTTAACAGGTAACAGGCAACCCAGGTGAGACCAGTGTCTAAGCAGTTGTTCAAAGGCTTAGTGTTTCCTATAGTTGCTTCCCTGCTACAGAGGTCTGTAAAACCAGTCATTTCTTAAAGGGATAGACATCATTCAGATGAAACATAGCTCCAGTGTGTTACATCTTTGTGAGAAACTCAACTGAGGACAGAGTGCAGTAGAGCCTTAGCTCCCCTCAAGATGTGGCTTATGAAATATTAGAGAGGCAAACAACTTTAATTAAATCAGCACTAATCCCCACAAAAACAGACGGAGCTGTGGCATTTATTTTCTAGATATTTTGAGGAGAACTTATTAACTCACCATATCAATCTACAAGATGAATAGTAGAAGGGAGACGGCACAGTGTTAGTGCTTCCTTGAGGTAAGGCAACAAGTCAGACCTTGGCTAAGACTATGAGTCTGATTGGCCTGGAGAACTTCAAAGGGATTCACTTTAAAACAGCACCACCAGCATCAACAAAATTTACTGAACATATTTTACTTTGAACAAAGCTTCACACAACTACTTGTACCTATTTATTCAATAGAGAAGGCTCAAGGGTCATCCTAATGCTGTCTGCAAATACCTGCTGGAAGGGTATAGAAAGGACAGAGCCAAACTCATCTCAGAAGTTAACACTGAAGAATGAGAAACAACAGGCAAAAGCGGCAGCAAGGGAGACTCCAACAAGATATTAGGAAAAAAAAAAAATCACTATGGAGGTGGTTAAGTCCTAGAAGTTGCTCAGAGAGATTGTGGAATCTCCATCCTTGGAGATATCCAAAACTTGATTTGTATAGACCCAGTGCAACCTCCTCAGGCAGGATCTATTTTGATGGGAAGGCTGGACTGGACAACCATCAAAGACTTCCTACAACCCACATCATTCCACAATTCTGTTCAAACGTGTATCAGGGTTATAGTACTGAAGAGTTCCAGATGCCACATTAGAGAACTCCATAGTGGCACACTTCCACACAGCGGCAATCACTGCATGTGTGTAAAGATCTGTAAAACCGCAACAGATACTGCTCGTTCGTTAGATCTTTAATTGTAGTGAGGAAAAGCCCAATTTACTTAAGCATCATGCTAAGTAATTTATATTTATAGCTACAGCTATATAACATCTTTTAAGAAGTATATTTACTATATTTATACCAATTAATATATTTTAAGATCATAGTCAATCTCTAAAGTGCTACAAACATCTAAAACAGATTTACATTTTTCATTGTAAGTGGCTTAAAAGGAAAATAGTTAAACAGAGCTCCAGTGATGTGTGACAGCTCTTTCATTGCAGCCATCCTAATTAGACTAACTAGGAACATTAATATGGTTTGGACAATGATGAAAAGCTCAAAATGATAATATTTGCAATGGGTTCCATTTCTTTTAATAAAATTGGATGTGAATTCTACCCATATATTTAAGAAGTATTAAGCCAGTATCTTAGTTCCTATCAACTAAATTACATAAACTTTCAACTTTGTGATATGCAATAAAATTTCAAAACAATAAATTAAACTCTCATTGAAGCATGAGGAAACATACAAAGTCACGTTCTGTTGAACCTGGAACATGTACTAACAAAGGAGGTGGCCACACTTCCCAACAGTAACAAAGTAAGATACAAGAGTAAGATGCACATTCTCAAATGTGCAGTAGTTCAAGAAATTCCTAGGCAGCATCTCCTAATTTGGGCGGTAGCAGAAGCAGAAAATAAATCAATATTTAGACCGAGCTAGCAATATTTAGAAAGAGGGAGCTTTCTTCTTACTCAGTGCAGACTTACCTATCTCTAAGCTATGGACCACAAATGAAAGCATGACACAAAGAAAGAAATTAAATCAGAGTATTCTCTAATTATATTTACAACTGTAAATATAGGTACCTCTAGGCATAAATACTGTTGAGCCCACAGGAATACTTTTCCCTGAGGTTCCTAGATCTGATTTTTAGCTGATTTTAGCTTTTGCTAGATATAGAGCAAGGAACACAGTTCACAAACACTAGAGGTGTCCACCATTTTTACAAAGCTAATGGTCCATCAGCCCACCTCCAGGAACAGTTAATTATACTCTTAATATTTTTCCATCTAAGGATTTGCCTTTGACCCTTCACCTTCTCTGAACTTTGCAGTAACTGTGATATGAGCAGTATGGACACCTCTATCCAGGTACAATAAGTCTAGCCTGCTTTTCAATGAACTCAGTTCATTTAAGACATGCATTCAAGACATGAGACTTGACAACATTCTGTACATTTTGATCATATGCACAGAATGACCCTGTAATGGCAAGCACAAGTTCTACAATAATTCCGTGCTGCTCTACAGACTCTGTTTGTCCATGTTTCAACCCCATAATTAAAGTAAAAGTTATTCCTATTGTCAATAAATTAAGATCATTGGTATTCTATCCGATACACTCACTTCATCATTGCTGCCAACTGAAACCTGGTTAGCAGTCCCCAATTCCTTTGTATGAGTAGGGTGCTACCAGCCTAGCTCCAGATTCTCAAGTGATTCTGTCTAAACATATTGCAGAAGACCTGGTGCATTTACATCAATGTACCCTACATAATTGTTCTCAGGCATATATCCCAACAACACACAGTAGCAAGAAACACACCAAGCCATACCAAAAACTCACTCCTTCCAGCTGATGAAGCTGTGCCCTTGATGAAGACTTGACATGTAAAATACTGCTGTAGATTATGAGGCACTTATCCACCCCTAAATTCTAAAACCTTCTTAGGAGTCAACCTATTTCACACCTGCCTACTGACAGCCATTTCAGTGCAGACTAAGTTGTGTTGAGCAACATTGTGGCCTCTGAAAAAAGTACATAAAGGTTACTGATGGAATTTTCATCTGAAACTGACCTGAGCACCTCAGCAATGGAGCCTTCAGAATGTTTCTGCCACTTCATGGTTGGAGGTCTCAGGTCTGAAAGGACCCAGAGTTATGTACATGGCCTCCAGCTGTTGTTCCAGAAGGTCACAGGTCTAGCAGAGGCACTGTGTCAGGTCTGTCAGTCTTGTACAGGTGTTTTGGATGCCTTTGGGCACCTCCTATGACACAACATATAAATGGGTAAATTGAATCAATCCCTAGGAATTTTCTTAATCATCAGCTGAATTTTTCTGGCTGTGCTGGCTAGATCTCCACTGACAATGTCTTAAACACTTTACTGTGTAGAATCCTACATTCAGAAACCTCATTGTCTATGTTTTATTCTCAGTCTGAATCCTTTGCTTAATTATGAAGGTGGTCTTGAGTATTTGTTTAAGAAAAAGTAGAAGCCCATGAGCATAATTTATGAGGTTAAGAAAGTTCTGCAGAGAATTACTACTACTGCTACTTTATTTTTATACTTTTTCCCTACATATTTGCCATTGGTTACAGTGGTGAGAGACAGACAAATCAAGAAATATATTTGGTCCAATCCATTATGTTTATTTAGATATTTCTTTTTTTTTTTTTATGAAGAAAATGTTGAAACATTTTAAAAAGATATCCAAATACTGAGGGTTTTATTTTGAACATGATAATTTTGAAATGCAATTAAATGCCTTCTTTTAAAAAGAAACCTTGGACATAAGCTTCCATTAAAAAAGCTGTCCTTCTGTAATAAGAAATATAAAGAAACATCAAAGTCTAAGCAGATTCCTCCACTGAAGCAATGCAGTCAGCCTTATATAACACATATAGTTATATATAAATATATATATATTATATAAATAGTTGTTATTTATGGGTGATATTAGAGTAATTAGCTGTATTTAAAGGAAAAGAAAAGAAAAAGGAAAAAAAAAAAAGAGGCTGGAAACTCTCAAACTAGTTCTCAGCATGATTGTCCAGGAGAGGTAAGAATTTCAGAATTCTTTCAAATTTTTCATAGCTTATAGAAATGGTAGAGGTTATTCAGTCACTTAAAAATTGTATGCCCAGATAAAAGTACTTTCTTGAATTTTATATTCAGCAGGTGCCTCGTCAGAGGGACTAGGATTTTATGAATGATTTATCTCATTTGGGGGGGTACAATAGGTGTGGGATGAACAGAAAACTTGTTTCACAGGAATTTCAGACTGTGGATTAACATTTTGAATCAATCAGTATTCATGCTGTCTCTTTAAGCATTAAAAATCTTTGCCATCTTAAATGTTAATGTAATGTAATAATAATACTCTGCACCTATTATATCACCTTCCAACTAGAGGCCTCAAGATAGCTATCAGGCATACATAAATTAAGCCTCAAAAAATCATTGTTACATCAGATTATTTTGCTGGAAAGGAAACAGGAAAAGAATGGCTCCATGCCTTACTAGAGGTTATATAAGAGATAAAAAGGAAAGATCACAGAACTGAAAATAGTATTCCAGGTAAGTGTAACTCATTAAGTTACATGAAAAGTTTACACAAGTTCAGGATCATTTATGTTCTATTTGGGGCATTCTCTAACCTTGTCTTAGTTTTCACTGAGGTGTCAACAGTGATGATTAGGTCTACTGTATATGGGTGGTTCTGTATGAAGATCACAGTGAGAGATATGAGAAGTTTCAATTATTTCTTCTAACACTAACTATGTTGCATACATCATCCATGAATTCTGTTTACCATCTTCCTGCTTGACTTCCTAATTCCCTCAGGAGTTCCCCTAAAGGGTTTTTATAGATTCATATACAAACATATTAAATCTGAGTAATAATGGTTTCTAGTGGCCAATAGATCTGCATGTATTTTTGTATAAATACATTGGGACAAATTCTGTTCTAATGTAAGACGGTATGTCTCCTCTGATGACAAAGAAACTGAACATATTTACCACTGTGTAGAACTAAACCTTTTAAAATTTTTATCAGGAAAGTAGAACACCATTGTTGCCATCAATTCAACACTTCTCAGCAGAAAAGAGTTATTAATAATATATTGGATGGTTTCCTTTTTTTACATTCATTCTTGTCTTCTAACAATCAACCATGTAGACAAACTGATAGTTCTGAGCTAGATCATAAATGCACTTCCATACTGTTTCTGCTGTCTGTGTCTATAGCTCTGTGTTTGCAAGGCTTCTAATAATTTTAGAGGGATAAGTTTGAAAAAGTGTACAAGTTGGATCAGTGCAGGTAAATTCAAACAACCTCTCTGAACCCAAAAGTAAGGTTCCTATTCTATTCTTATGTAAACAAACTTAAAACAGCCCTTTTCTACAAATAAGCTATCACTCATGCTTCAGGAAGTGCTAAAAAGTTGATAAAGATTACTTCTGAAAATCCATTTTATAAGAGAAAGAAAAACAGAGAGAAAGTTCAAAGGCAGGAATTTGCTTTCACTCCTCAGGAGAGAAATTTTCAAACAGATTTTTATAAGGAAGGAGAAATAGTATAGAGAAACATTACATCAATGACTTTAAAGCAACAGGAAGACCTATAAAGTATGAGATGTCCCCAGAGTCCATTGACATATTCAGCAGAGAAAATCCGGCAGGGATTTTTTTTTTTTTTTTTTTTTGCCAATGGGAATTACGTTAATCCTAGAAAGATATTAAAGTTAAGCAAGCAATGACAGATAGTCTCTAATAATATCACAGTTCCATGAAATCTATTATAACAAGTCCCACTAACTGAAAAGTCACCTCCTGATAAAAGAGAACTGATCAGCTAAAAGTTTCTCTGCTAGTGCTTTTGTTCAGTTCATCAACCTTGACTTGAAGTTATCTGGTCTGGTATCTAAAAAAACATCAAGAAAACTTTTTCTCCTATGCAAGACAAGAAGTCTATACTATTATGATTCAGTCAAGCATCTGCATGCACCTTTTGAAGGCTTAAGTAAGGTCAGCAACTGCACAAGTCAGCCTTCCAGTTTTGAAGTGGCTGTGGTACTTCTCTTACTATCATAAAAGCACACTTTTTAACATGCTCATCCTCCCAATACTGCCTTGATAGATGAAAGTTTTATGGAAATGAGTTAGACTCATCAACAAATCTACAGATCATCAAAGGCTATTAAGCCTCTAACACCCACCCCCCCCACCCCACCCCCGACTGCAGCCTTAGGGATCTGACCCAAGGACTTTGCTGAAGGTCACACGTGTCTATAGATGAACACAGAATTCAATCCAGCTTTCTAAATTCCCAGAATATTATTTTAATTACAATTCCTTGAATCCCTATGCCTTAAACAGGTTGCTGAGATCATTTTCTTACATGAGCAATACTCGGATGTTTTACATATAGATACTTTCTGTCATCTTAAAGCTACATACTGTTCAGCAGCAAAAATATGGGGGATGTGGACTGTCGGTTTTAAGTTGTTTCAGTCAGCTTTAATACTGCAGCAGTCGGGATTATCTCAGTTACAGCCTTATTCAGGGTTTGTATCCAGATAACACTCAATTTTATTTGGATTAGGTAAGGCAATATTTGCATATATGTGCGGTAACTTTCTGAACACCCGCTTTGCCTGCACCTACCCTAGCCTCTCCTGCAAACACTTAATTTCTTGAGTACGCCTAGTTGCAGTCTCCGATTCAGTCATTAGATGTCCCTGTGCACTGTGAAGGATTCTGTGTGAGGTTTGTCCCTGGGAAACAACTCAGACCTGAACTAGATTAGTTCTGGGAAGTCTGCTTGTTGTATTTGTGCTTGTTACTATTCTGTTAACAGGCCTCTTAAACAAGGCCTGTTATTTACCATTTTACAGAGGTAATCCAGGTGATTACATATCCAGAAATATCAATTGGCTAATCCTAGTTAAACAGCACAGTTCCTTTTATTCAGTAGGACAGGATATTGTCAACTGTGCTTTAATTCAGCCCCTTCAGTTTGTCCAGTTTAGACTAATAGCTTTACCAAAGAGAACTAAACATCAGATGGACTTGCTTATGTGCTGTGAGCACCTTTGTATTCTCCTTTCCCTCCCCACTTGAACCCATGCTTTTGCACAGCTGGTTTTTAGTCTCTACCTATCCTCCTTGTGCAATATGCAGTCTCCTGAACTATGTAGTACATTCTGTGGGAATGAAAACCTGCTGATTTTCTCATAAATTTGAAGTTTCTCATTAGTTGGAATTCTGAACTCAGAATTTTATAACCACTCTCCCTCATATTCAGTATAAGTTAGTTAAGAAGCCTTAAAAAACTAAACAATAAATCATAAAATACAACATGGGTATAAAACACTACTCTCTGATTCCTTGAGACCATAAACAACTTCAACAGGAGCACTGACTGCACAGTTAAAGCGGAACAGGCTAGTTTGTATTATATCAAAAGAATCAATATTATCTCCCGTATCAACAGAAGCAATGCATTTTTGCAGTGCACTCAACAAACGGTGGAATTTTCAGCACTGATGTTCAGTATCAAAATATCCACTCTGCATTTGTGGACATGAAATAAGCTTGCAAAAACTGCAGAGAAAAGGAGCTTTTCTGCCTATCATTTGGCAAACTGAACAAGTGCTGCACAATATTTTCATATTTCCCTAGGGCTTCAGTAGCTGTCATGTGAATTTCACAAAGCCCTATTGCATTATGAAGTGGAAAATATATTCAGAATCATCAGAATTCCCTGATATTAAATATTTCCCCCTGTAATGAAGTCTCTGTGAGTGTAACAAAAGCAACAACTGTAGCAACATTTCTAATTACTTTCTTATAGCACTGAAATAAATGATGGCATTTTAATGGAAATCTAATCTCTGCAATTTAATAAAGATGTGTATTCCTATTATCTCCTGTGTATTGCTTTCTGTGTTAAGACATGGGCAGAACTGTGTAGGTTTCCCCACCCTCGACAAGTGTCAGCAAAACAATTTTTAGTGAACCTTTTACTTGCTGCTCTTTTTACTATTTGTATATGCTGTATAAAATTCCATAAATGAGCTACATATTTTTAAAGAGGTTCTGACAAAGTGCCTAAGTGTCATGATACATAACCATTCTAAATTTGTACCAACCTTTGTAAAGGCCAGATGCATTTAAATTCTTGTGTAAAAAAAATGTTAAGATGTCTATGAAGCTATAACCTGCTTTCAGAATCCAGCCACAATCCAAAACAAATCCAAATCCAAATCAAATAGCTAGTTTGGTTTGGTGTATTATTTATACCACGCCTTTGCCAATTATTTATCATTCTAAGATCTGTCTCTGTAAATCGTAGCTGAAAGTCCAAGACATACATTCATTAGGTTGAAGTAGAAAACTATGAACATAAGCTAAGAAAAGTATCCCGGGTTTCAGTCATACAAACATATGCATGTGTTGCTACACTCTGCTCACAAGCAGAACAGTAGTTTTGATGAAACTGATTGCATACTTTTAGTCAATTATATACCATTTTGTAGAATTCAAGCCAAAAAAATGAAGGGATCAAGTCCTTTAAGAGTACACCTGGGGCACTTCGTTACAGGACTGCTCAGATTATAACTCTCCATCTGTTGTGTGTTAATGGGAATTAGAATAAAGCTAATTTAAGAGCTGAAAGGCAATGCACTTTCACTAAAAAAGCACAAATCCAGCCTACTAAGAGGGTTATGAGAAGAATCAGTAATGCAAATATAAGGTACTTATCTGATGTTGCTGGCTCTGTGCAGTGTTCTGGAAGGAGAAGCTACCTTCCCATCCTGCAGAAGCCCTGCCTTCCATCTCTGCAAGTTTTCAGTAGAACTGTCTGCATTCATATCTGAATTCTATAGAAAAAAAATTAAGTCCCATTTACAGTTGTTTTTACAAAACATGTAAACTGACAACTGTTCTACAGCACATTCTTTTTTTCCACATTCTTTGTGGAAAGTAATATAATTTAATCAGTGCAATAAAATTAAGTGTGCAGCACAATACATTACAATTTACATGATGTTAACTGCTTTTCTACAGTAAAGCAAAATATAATTTGAAAACATTTCTCTTCCATTGTGAATAAAGACCCAAGTTTGAAGTAATGATGATGTATTACAGAAACCCTTCTGTTCCTTTTTTGTAGGCTGTGTAATATTGAATGAGGAGTTATGTATCTTTGTTTTATACTTCTCAGCCATCCTAGCAGTGGCAGCCAATGGTTTGTTTTAGAGACAAGTGTTGGTTTTGCCAGGTAAATCACTTATACCTCTAGATCTAGGTATATGCAATCAGCATGCTTCCTCACAGTGAATTCCATTTTTACCCAGTCTGTTCCCATGAGACGTGCAGCACACACAGGTTTCAATACAGCTTCTGCAAATCCAGTAGTGAGATTTTTTTTCACCAGTTTTGTTCATTTATTTATTTTGCTGTGAAATCTGCTGGGTATGCAGCGTTTCCAAGGTACAACAGGAAATCAATGCCAGAAGTCTTGTTGAGAAAATTCTAATATATTTGAATTTTTTTTAACATGTTACTTAATCTGCGATACCTTTGTTGTCAGGAATCTTTATGCTACATATGTAATAAGACTTTGTAACTGCATTAGAAAAATGAATACTGATAAGAGGCTATTACAAATCATGAGAATTTGATCAGACTGTCATATTGCAGCAGCAGCTTGTTTCTAGATTCAAAAAATTACATTAAGAATGTGGAATACACTAGATCTCCTTCAGAGTTGATGCAGGAATATTGACAGTGATCCTATTCACAGATTTGTAAAATATTTGTAAGATTGGATCTCAGTCCATGTCTCCCATCCTCTTGCCTGGTTCTAGGCTATTTTAGGTAAAAATTAGCTCTGTTTCTTGTATGTTTATACATAGCACCATATTCCATTGCTTTCCATCATTGCTATTTCTCACTTTGACCTAAAAAACTGTTTCTACTGGACCTCCTGTTTCTCCCCTCTCTAATTCTTCCTTATGATCCATTTTATTTCATTGTGATATTTGCATTCCATTCTCTTTTTGTGGTGTAGTTTTGTTGAGGTTTTTACACTCACTTTCACATTATGCTTCTGGATGAAAACCTGGTCACCATGAGGGATTTTTGCTAATCACAGTGGGATTTTTTTCTAATCACTTCTGTAACACCAAGAACTCAGTCTTTTAATCTATGCAAATGAACTTCTCTTTTCTGACCTTCATGTGTCACATTGTCTAACTTGTTTGGAGATTTTACTGACTTATCTAAGTTACACTTCACAGCAGAGTTTAAAAACACATGCAATGTTTCTAAAGAAGTGGCCACTGCTGGCTGCATATCCTAACACAGTGTTAGACTCTTGAGTGAAAGGGAATATCTCACACCTATAATCCACTCTGTGGTATAAACTTTGTCCCATTTCTGAGTTGCAGGAGTAGAACTGACAGATGTCTGACCCCAAATCCAGACTAATCCTGAAGCTACAGTCCTGAAGCTATCAGTGTGAGAAACTGCCTGACTTGACAGTTGGAAAGCCTGTCTATCAACAATATGTATTGCTCCTTGCCCTACATATCTGACCTGAAACCCTGATTTGAAAGTCAGATCAACCACAGACATTGCACAAGCTCATTCATGAAAGCTCTTAGCACACACACACACACACACACACACAAGTTACTTCTTAATAAGTATTGTTCTGTTTTAAAATCAGCTGTCTGGATTTCATTACTATTAAGAAGACACAACACCACCAGTTCAGGAATTTCAGCTTAGTGAAGTATTAGTTTGCATTGTTCTTAAAAAGGTGTTGGTTTTCCCAAAATAGTTGAAAGCTCTCCATCTAAGAACAGAGGGCCAATTTCAACACTAAGATGCATAGACATATTCGCCTTGGATGAAAATGAGACCCAGAGAAAAATATACAGAAAGAAAAGTGAGGATAAATAGGAATTTGACATTATCTTCAGCATGAAAGTTGGACAGACAGAATGTTACTTTTACCTTGTTCTTGTAGTCTAGATAATCATATGCTTATCATTTTCCTAGGGTAAAGCCAACACCCTATAGATAGAATTCCTACAAACCAGGGCCATTTGACTGATGAACGTTTCAAAGGTATTTGAGCAAATGGCCCTCATGGACAGCTCACAAATTATTTTCAGAGAAAACTTAGGTCCCAAGAAAGCAGGAGCTTCTTCACATATAATAAGCACACTTACCCATGTGGAGACTGTAAGACAAGACAGCTGTTAAAACCCTGCGTGAGCTCCCCATGAGAGATGCTACCACAGACCCTAATCTGGGATTCCACATATTCTGTGCTTCAAATAAGGATGGCCACACTTTTTTTAAACTAGATAATTCAGTCCTTGGGGGGAAAAATAATAATAATAAAAAAAAGTAACATGGAGCTTTGCACTGACTGCTTATCTTTTTCCTTGCCTCACTTTCATGGGCAATGCAAAGTGTGTGCTGCTGTGGTTCCACTGCTAGCTATTGCTACACAAGTTACAGAAGTTCTAAAAATTGCTCATTCAAACTGAAACCAGAGGCATCTGTGGCAAACAGAAGAAACACAGAGCAATGTCATCCATCCAAAGTCACTGTTTTCTTTCATCCCAAGCTATTCAAGCTGATTGAGGAAGTAATTTGGAGCTGTCACTAGGTGCCACATGTCCCCATGTCCTCACATGTGAAGACAGGTCATTGAAACTTGTTTGTTTAAAGGTACTAATCTACAAAATGCTCCTGGAACATTTTAATGGAAGTTGGCACCCAGGAAAGCACCTGAGCTCCAAAAAAGCTCCCAGCCTGATGCAGAAGCAGGATCCCAAACAGATCTCAAACAGACAGCAGTAAAATAGCTGCCACTAGCACTCTCAAGGCATGGCAAAGGAACAGCCTCTGATAACCTTCAAATATAGCATGAGAGTAGCATTTATCATATTTGCTACCACAGTGCTTATGAAAGTGGGGCTTGTACAGACACACACAGTATCCCTACTGTACAGCAGCTTATCTCAATAGACAAACAGATAACACCTAGAGAGAAGGATTAAATATACAAACAGAGCAAAAGGAGTAACAGACTGCAAATTTCATGTCAGTTCAGCTACTATTTTTTTACCTGTCCTTTGGGTAGAGTTTAATTAGCAAGAGATTAGTTGACAGAAAGACAGAGAACCGGGGATGTTAATGATAGCATGAAAGAGGCAATGCAATGGCCAGAGGGCAGGAATTGATGCTCACAGAAAATGGCTGGAGTGAGCTGAGCAAAAAGAGCCTGTATAAAAGGAAGCTCGGAGGGTTGCAGAAGGTGGCTGCATGGCACAGGGAAGAGGCATTCATAACCAGAACTGCAAAAAGCAGTTTGGTGTTTGTGGTATTAAAGGTATTGGGAGAGATTCACTTTCTTGTCTTGCCTCTAGCAAGTTCATTGCAAAGAGGCAGCCATAAATGGGTAATCAGGACACTCATCCAGCCCATAGTATGTCTCCCATACCTGCTACACAGAAAGCTTTAGGGTTTTAACTTCTGTGCCAAAATCTGCCTTGAGCTGGCTCCTCCAAAACCATCTGGCTGGTTTAGAGTTGTTGTGGTGCAAAAAGCTGATGCATCCCAGAGGGTGCCTCTTCTTTGCTGTTCCAGATCAGAGAGCTGAGGACCCCCAGTGAACTGGGGGTCCTCATTTCAGGGTGAGGTGGGAGGACTTCACATAGCACATTGTCTTCCATCTGCACTGAGCAGAGCACCAAGTCCAGCTGACAACAGGGCACCAAGACAACTTGACAACAGTTTCCTGGCATGGGAAACTGAAGATAGCGATGAAGAAAGAGGAGCTGGAATGAAAAAGACATCTGAGAAGGAGCTAAATAAACCCTTGTGTTAATACAATCCACTGTAGGGGGTAGAAAGAAGGTACAGTACTACTGGGTTTGGGTTGTTTGGTGGTCGTTTTTACCTGAGGAAAACATAAGCTATTCAACCTTTCTAATAATTCTCTTGTGAATTTTGAAGGCAGGAGCCATCAGTGAAATTCAGTGGGAAGGAAGGAGGAGCTGCCAGTGGAGGGTAGTATTGCTTAAGATAACATAAGTAGCTTCTCCCTTCTTAACTTGGAGTTACCAACCAGGGGTAACTAATAAACACCGTAACAATCCTCCACACCACTCTTAGCTCCCAAAATAATGCACTGTAGCGGGTTGGAAAGCAACTTCAGGCCAAGGACATGAAGAAGATGAGAAAACTGTGGAAAGAAGCAGAATGAAATCAAGAGATGGGATAAAATGAGAAGGCCAGAAAGGAGAGAAAGCAGATACGGAGCGAATGGAAACCTGGGGAAAAGAGACCAGACAAGAGGCCAGATGGTCACCAGAGCAGAGGATTAAAAATGGTGCTTGGGTAAATAACAACTTGATGAGGAGTGAAGCAAAAGATCAGAGAAAGATTGAATATTTAGTATTCATTCTGGACTGAAGGAGAAGGAACAAATTTGTGTGCAGCAGATTTTCTGACCCAGTGTCCAGTTGGGGTTTGAGTATTTCCAAGTACAGAGACTTTACAACTTCTCTGGACATCACTGTCCCAGTGTTTGACCACCCTTACATAAAAAAAAAATTAAAAAATCTGTTCAAATGGAATTTCTTGTATTTCAGTTCTTGCTCATTGCTCCCGATCATTTCACTGGGCAACACTAAGAAGTCTGGTTCTGCTTCTTTACTCCTTCCCATCTGGTATTTAAAAATGTTAATATTCCCCCAAGTCTTCTCTTCTGAAAGCTAAACAATCCCAGCTCTATTCAGCATGCAAAATAACACATGTATAATACATTTGGCCTTGTAAATTAGTACACTGAAACTGCAAACACTTCCAGAAATACAAATCTGCAAGGAAGAAAAATAAATGGAAGTGAGAGGCAATTAGCAACTTCATAGAAAAGCAAGGTCACAACCTTACTAAATAATATATGACAACTTCCCAAGTTGCTTAATGCAAGTGAAAAAGGCATTCTCAAACATGAGAACCTTACAGTTACTACTCTTGGAAACAAAGATATACCTGTCTTCACAGAAAAGTCAAAACCTATTTAAAATTTTTCTGTTTAGAATGGAAACTGACTAAGAACTCATCTAATTGATATTTCCCTTAAAGCTTATTAATACCATGATATCAAAATGAGAAAAAGCAGCTGAGCAATACAAACAAAAACTGGAACATAGTTTAAAAGAACTAGAGTAAATATTTCCATATCCTTAGTTTGCATCAGCCGCATTTCCAAAAGCGGGGCTATGAGATGCAGAATAAAGCCCAATTGGCACAGAGCCATTCAGAAAGAATGTAAATAGTAATAATAAAACTTTATTTAACAGTCTAAGGTAAGGTGACTAGTGACACAAGGAACAAAGCATGATTTGGATAATGGCAATGTCACGCTGGTAATGTTATACTGAATAAAACATAAAGGAGTTTACTGGCGGTAGCCACAGCATTGGAGTTAACTGTGTGAGATTCCATGGAAGGATCCAGCAGCAACAGGACTGGGAAAAACAGCTTCTGCATATACACAGAATCCACTATGTAAATAATGACAAGTATGATACTGTCAGCTGGATAAAAAAAAAAAGAGATAGGAATCTATCAAAAGCATAGAACAAGCTTGTTAGATGAAAGGCCAATACTTATAAAGTTGACATATAACCTGCTTCTCAAAGCATCTTTGACAGAAGAGGTTTTTCACAGCATTTCTCTGAGTTCAAACACCGTAGCTTTATTACTAAAAGTAACTGAAGCAAAAAGACCAATAGTATAGATAGCAGCAGTATTTAAATAACTTATATATAAGTCTCCAAGCCTTGCCAGGTCTATCTAAATGCAAGTTCCACACTACTGCTTCCAATTTTCCTACATTTTGTTAAGAAAATGTTGGAATTAAATTTGGATATTTACTCTTGCTGGAACTACATTGTAGATAACTTGTCATTGTTGTTAGCTAAGCCATTAACTTTGTAATGACAGTTATCATCACACACAGATCAGGAAGTTCCAGGGTATGGTCAGGTCTGTAAGAGTCCTTCCAGCTGTCAGCTGTTCCTTGCTGAAAACAAAAAGCAATACCCATCCTTCCTGAAAAAGGAGAGTAAGAAACTGTTAAGATACGTTTAGAAAATATATATGTTGTCTACCATAAATATAATACATTTCCATACATTTGCACACATTTTATCTTTCTGCATGGGTTTTTAACTTTTCTCCTTCCAACAGCTTCAGTGCCACAAAACACTGGTGTACTTACTAGGATTTTTTTGCAAGACCTCTTCTTGAGATAAAGCCTCTTGCTTGCCAGTCCTGTGCACAGAATGTTTTGTCATTTCAAACTTCACTCTCATGTGCTAAATCTGGGAAGTAAAATACTGATGAACAAATGCAGCCACTGTGCGTGACAAGGAATAATTGAAAGAAAACCTGAGAAAGAGAAAACTGAACATCATCAGGCTAAGCAATAAAGAGTAACTATTATGTCATGCCAAATTTCTTGAAGAGGGAAAAACTAAACTACTATAAAGATACAAGCACACCTAATAATTTAGATAGCTTCCTTTTTGCCTGCTCACTCACTACTAAACATCTCCCATTACCATAAAAAGAAACTAAGCCACCAGATATTCCTGTTTCAACACATATTATAAAAGACCACATTTCTGCAGGGTTGGTTCATGTACAGAGACGTATCTGATAGCTTGCATTTTTTGTTGTTGATAACTACAATGTTCAACTTGATTTGCTACACTGCTGAGGACAGTTTTGTGAATAGTAAATCCATCAGTTAACTCTATCAGCTAAATCCGGAAAGATCCTTTCTGAGCATCAAGAGAAAAACAACCTGTCAAGCATGGGAAGAAACATGTTCCAGCTCATTACAGCTCCCCCTGATAGGAGCCTAAGCAGCTCCACCAATAACAGGAGATTGTGTATTGGTGTGGAAGCAAGTACCTGATAAGCTGTTTGAGCAGATGTACTTCAGTCTTTATCTCCATTGACTGGAAGCTAATGGCCAGTTTGCTGTATTGCTGCTCACTAGAAAAAAAAAGTAATTTTAATCCCATTTAGATGTTTGATGAAACCAAAGAAAGATCATACCATTATCAACATGACCATAATTTGTTTATCAGTGATCATCCTGAAGCAGCAGTTAGGCTGGGGGATTTTCCTTATAATTACTCAGTTAATATCATGCTTTTTTCATACCCTTATCTCCCTTATTACGCTAAACAGCATCTAAATACATTAATCCTTTTAAGAGTGTACAGTATGAAGAGTTTCAGAAGAAAGCACGGATGATGGGGTCAAGCAGTCATCAGAGATATATCTGTAACTCATCATGTAAATGAATGTACACAGTACTTTTTCACATTCTAAATAATAAGGAATTCTAGGACTTCATAACAGTGTTAGTAACAGCAAAACAGAAAAGCTTTTTAAAGACCCCAGCGAGCCCTGGAGGTATCTTTCAATTGCAGAAGAGGTTTCAGTTAACATTCATAAAAGGAGGCAAAGAAAGAAGTGCAGTAACCTATCACCTGCTTCACTTCTGTGTTCAGGCTAGAATTCCACAATGTTTGCTGCAACTGCAGAACAGAGCATCAGGCTTCTTGTTTTGGAGCAGAGAGGCATCACAGAAAAGGGGTGAGTTTGCTGCACCATCCAGTTTGAGCAGGAGTTGTTATAGTTACTGAGTAAGCGTGACTAATGGAAGGTTAGTCTGAGTTAGGGACTACAGCTCAGCGCCTGACACTGGTCATGTTGGGTCAGATCAAAGACCCAGTCAATCCACCTTATCTACCTTCATCTATAGCCAATAAATAGTAAAGGAAATAGCATAAGGAACAGGAAAGCAAAAATGATCCACTTCCTAACTTGCCCTTACAGTGTTTGACAATCAATGATTAATGGACTTTGTGCAAGAGATTGCAACTGGAACAGCCTATGTATCCCATTCCCTGATGGACCTAGTGTTCATGAATTTGACAAATTCCTTCTTACTCTTATATAAAGGAAGTAAATTTTATTAAAATGCATATATATTGGAAACTTTATTGTCCCAGCAAGCTGCAGAGACCAAAAATATAAAAGCTCGGGGAGAAGGTAGAAAATAGAAAATTAAATTGGGTATTTTCCTGTTCCCACATTATAAGAAAAAATAATTAATTTAATTATTTCTTCAACCTTCCTGTCAGCTCCCTTTCAGGCCAAAGACTCCTGGCCTGTCTAATATTTCCTTATATGGAAACCATTCCGTTCTTCTGACAGTCTTTGCCATCATCCCATTAACATTTCTAGTTTTACTAGAAATATTAGCAATTATTGCTATTGCAGGACCAGAGCATCATTAAATATGTATGCTATACTATTTTTTTTTTTTGCTTTCCTTTCTCTCTCTTTCTTATAAACCACTAATATTCTATTTCTCCTTTTGATCACTGCTAAAGATTGAGCTGCTATTAATCAGAAAATTATTTTTTCAAACCCTCCTTGCCAAATAGCTATTACCAATTTAAAGCAAATAATAATCTGTTGATTGATAGCATTATTTTTTATCATGGATATATTTTATCTGCAGCTTTGTTACCCACGTTCAGTAGGAGGACACAGCATCTTTTCACTATTAGAGTAAATATTAATGATTGTAAGCAATTCTGTATCATCAGCAAATTTTGTTACCTTATCATTTGTTACTTCTTCCAGCATAAAACCTAACAGTAACACCTAGCCTTTGAAATGCTTTTTTTTCCCCACCCTTATTTCTCATCTTTTATCCAGGTATTAATACAGAAGATTTTTGGTTTAACCCCATGACAGCTTAGTTTCTTTAAGAGCAGACCTCATGAAAATCTCTTGGCTGTCCAAGGATATTGTATCAACCAGAACATTTTTGTTATTGTGGTTATTTCTTCTATTACAGTTTCTATCAATTTGCCTAGTACAGAAGTTAGACTTGCTGAAATACAATTCTCCAGATTTGTAATGAAACCTTTCTGAAAACTCTTTGCTTTGCTATAGAGCCCCACTTAAACACTCAGTTGCACACTCAGCAATTCAGAACCTTAATCTCTGAGTTTCTTTTGAACTCCTGGGTCATTGATACCTGTTATTGGCTATTTCTTGCAATTCAAATTGTGTTTATTTTTCTTTTTTATTTGATTTTATTTACAGATTAAATATAAATATTGTACCAGTTCAGTAAGAAAGAGAAAACATGGTGGATGGGCAGCAGCAGAGAGCAAAATACAAATACTGCCGAACTGGAAAACCTCAAAGAGCAAAAAGAAAATTTGCATTCTTCATGACAAACTACTTAAGTCTACTGCAGGACTATTGCTGATGCGTAACATTGATAATCAAACCACAACATCTAAAAATAAAATATTGCTTTAAGATTTAGAATGATAATATGTGCAATATTTATCTACATTTTAATGCATGAGAAAGGAGGAAAAAAAGTCAGTGTTGCTTATGTGTGTTATCTTGTTTGTTCCTACAGAGGCTTTTCTAGCCCATCCCCTCCATTTGCAGATATGGAGTCTGAAAGACAGGCAGGGCGCAATTTGGCCAAACTCAACGGCAAAGAAGGGAGCAGAAGAACCCAGGTTTTCTCACTTTTCATCAGAAGCTTAAAGCTGTGCTGGTGTGTGCTGGCTGTCAGGCACCAATTTGGCTACTATGGAAATAATAAAAACCAGAGAAAGATGAGGTTATTCAAAATGTACTTCTTAATTATATATTTCTCCTTCCTCAGGGTGAGACAGGTCTCTCAGGTAAATACAGCATGGGAACTGTAAGGAAAACAGTTGGGTAGACCAGTAGGAGAAACTACTCAGGAAAACTAAACCAGAAGTCAAACTTAGATGGTATAGACTATGACTCTGATGGTATAGAATCTGACTTGCTTTTATGGGTCACATGGGTTGGCTGACGCCCTGATTTACATCCTTATGTAGGGTATCTAAAACTCAGCACTGTGGAGAGCAGCTTTTAGATCACCTTTATGTGACAATGTCTTGAGTCCCAGACTCGCCAACAATTTACATCAAAACTCTTCTAAACAGACTCCTTGATGGCCTAAACTGTCATTTTTCTGCAAGGAAAAGAAACAGCTTCAGTCATATTTCAAGACACATCAGTGTATCATTCGAAATATGTCCATTGATTCACTGAGGTGACCATTAAAGGGTCTGATTTAGCCCATTTACAAGCACTTATCCACAGTGAATGTGTATTTTAGCATACAGTTCTGCCCTTCCCTTGTCTTGGTAGTATATTTGTAATGCACTATTGAATTTCAGTAAGATTTTTTTAATCACATCTTTATATAATTATTGTTGACAGCAAACCAACTAGAAGAAACACTTCTAGATTAATTAACAGTGACCTATAATTAAACACTACAGTACTTAGAGATGGAGTGGTCCCTAGATAATATTGCTTTAGCTTTAATTAATGTTTATCATTCTTCTTTTCTTCCCCTCTGGCAGTTATCAAGGTTAGTTACAAAATTGAAATACATAGAAGGCAATGCCTTAACAGAAATCAGAAATATTCATGATTTAAGTATCATCTCAAGGTATGCAGACTCCTGCTCTACAAAGTTTTAGTCATAATTTACCTATGGAGCTCAATATTTTGCTTAAGTCACACTTAGATGCTAAACAATACTGTTGTGTGTTCTAGGACTGTTCCTGTTCCTTTATCTCTGAAAGATAAGAGTATGTTTTATTAAATGTTTGTTTTCTCCACTGTGTGCAGGGCTCAAAAATACATTTTTAAATGAAAGCTTTCATAAAGGATTTCTGATTCCTGCTCAGGCTTTACTGGCAAGTCTATGCATAGTAATTAAGTAAATCTCTTTATTGCACATTTTCAAAATGTAGTCTGATGCTTAAATTAGATTCCTAATGGAATTAAAGGATCACATTCCTACCACATTCCATAGGGAGTTTGGTGCCTAGAGTGCTCAGAGGAAATAATCTGACTTTCACCAACCCTGCACTTTCAGATGTCACCAGAAACAGCAGATTCCACCACCCTCAGAAAAATTCCCTACACTTCCAATTGTTGCAGAGTGAGAGCTGAAGCAACTAAAAATAATATACAGGGGGGAACTTCATCTTTCAACTATAACATGCTTATAAATGTTTATAAAAGCTAAAGCTTACCTGGTTCAGGCATAGTACTTATCTGAATACAATATATACCATATGATTATGATAGATAAGATATGTAAAGACAAATATTGGTACTGCTAAAGAACAGTCCTTATGTAATACTCAAATTTTCTCCAGTAGAAATCCGGTTCATCTCCACTGTGTTGCTGCACTGTGCTGCTGGAAAGGTATTTTTAATTTTTTCTGTTAGAATAATAAAAAAGCGTGCATGAATATATATATAGCATTAAAATGAGCACTGAAAATCAGGAAAATTCTGTGAAAATAAATAATTTTTTTAAAAAGTAGCTCTTATTTGGTCCAAGCTCAGTCTCTGTACTAGCTGGTCTGAGTAGCTAAAATTAGGCAATCTTGGAAAGGGAGAGAGATTGCGATTGTTTAAATCCTAAGTAAAACTGACTGGGTTCAGCTGAAGGCTGTTCTTGAAGTAACTTGCACTTACAGATTCTTGCTGCCAGTCTAGATACTTCCTATGTCAAAGCACAGTTGCACAAAAAACTCTGAGGGGGACAGACCAAATGCCCACCTGGTAGCTTTTATAGGTGAAATGCAACAGTAAAAAAAATTCTGGGAAAAAAAAAATTAAATATGGAACATTTACATATGCCAAATATGTAACCAGAATAGTTACTTGGGAAACTGGAACAGAGCTGTTTGGACAGTTTATTCACTCACTGCCAATTCTTGGCCTGGTTGTAGCTATGTGCTTGAAACAACATTTCCCACCACTGTTTCTTATTCTCTCTCCATGCAGCACCTTCCCTCCCCCACTCCCAGTTTGGTGTCAAATTGTGCCAGCCCTGAACACTGCTGCAATTTACTGCTGAGTCATCATTTCACCACTGTCACAGAACATCATCATCACTGCTCCGATAGGAACATTGCGACAGCAGCCTTTCGATACGAGAAGGGAGAGAGTTTTCCAAGACATACGCAGTGGAAAAGCTGAGTATAGTATGTTCTTTCAGAAAAAGCTGTCTTCCTCTTCAAAGGAAGTTCCCAGGGGTTTATGATCACTGATTGGGAAATCGCACAATTAGCTCTCCCTGTGATTTTGCCTTTGCCTACATGCCGTACCTCTGGAATGGCCCAAGAATCAATGTTTGAAGGCAACAGGCACTAGAAGAGACTTCCGTTGTTTATCATGGTGCTGCTGAAGTCTTCTGGGGCTGACAGATGCTGCTCCAGAAGGTTAATAAGATGAAGAAAGCTCTTCCAGCTGGACCGTAAGAGGGATTATGTCTGAGCAGCAGATAAACAGATTATTCCAGAAACAGACTCTGCTTTTTTTTAAAACTTCGTCACTCTTGTCTTACCACTCCAGTACCCCAGGCTAGAAGTGTGTGTATTTGAGGGTTTTTTTCAGCTCTTGCATTCTGGCACCTGTTGCACTCTTTGCCTAGTTGCAATTCAATGCAGTTCAAAGCTGGGGATACCTGAAAAACAGTCAGAGGGAAGACGTTTGGGGATTTCAGTTAAGAAAACAAAATCCTTCTACTTGACCTAAATATCCTTATTTCCTGCATGATTGATCTTGAAAACTGTGAATGATCGATAGACAGCATGCATTTGAAAACTGGATTAATATTTTTGATCATTTGCCTTGCTCTCCAAGTTCAGGGAAGCAGAGGTAAGTTCATACATTAAAGGTGTATAGACATTGCATATGTTAAAAAAAATATTGAAAGATCAAGGTATTTTCACATTACAAAATGCCTGATTTGTAATTTGGCATTTTGACAATTCAGCTTGAGACAGTAGTTACTAACGCTGCTAGAAAGATGAAAGAGGAAATGCTGGCAAGATTTCTTACACCTGTTTCCCAGGCTTTATAATCTCTATAAGATATGCCATTTAGGTTCTATTTATCAGCATATGTTCTGTTTTGAAAAAAAAATGATTTCAAGAACAATTATATGGAAGGGGTAAAACAGCTGAAAGAACATCTAATTGCTGACATTGTTAAAGATGGTCTGTCATCCTTGAAGCAGTAAAGTATATCTTTGTATTTACTAGTCTCATTGTCAGAAACAACTTCAAAAACTGTTAGATATTCAAGATCTGGAGGAATAAACCATATTGGCAAATATACAAGAAATGGCAGTATTAGTAAGGATTAGTGTAATAGTAATTGTAAAATTATTTGCAAGAAAACACAAATATGGAAAACTCCTCTGTGCTTTAGTACAACAACTGACTATTGTTCCTTTTAAAAACATTAAAGTCAAAGCAATTTTAAACCTTCATCAACAACAAAAAAGAAAAGGCAGTGATGTGATTTTTTTTCCTGTTCAGTCCCACATTCAATAAATTTAGAGCTTTTGGGAACATGTTTAATTTTGGGGGAAGTTTCTTGCTAACTTTTCCATCCATGCTTTGATATTTATATAACTGAATTAAAAGCCAATGCTACAACTGCCTCATGCTTTCCCACATCGATGACATCTTATTTATGTCAGTCTTGAGCACGTTAATTAAATGCAAAGAATGTAAAATTATAAAAGTCTCCTTAATGATGTTTAAATATTTGTTAAAGAGACTGTATGAAACAGTCTGCTGTCAATGCTACTTGCAAAGTTTTATTTACAATTTTTTATTATTATTATTTTTTGGTCTTGCTTCTCTTTGCACAGATTTTCTTTAAAAAATAAAGAACACATTTTTTATATCATACATAATATATTTACATATTATATATGTAAAACTTCTCTGTGGACAAGTACAGTACTGAAACAACCCTTGGGGGGGAAAGTAACGTATTAGTTACCAATGGATTTATATTCTGTTGCTCTTTGATTTTACTTTCAATTCCATGAAAATAATGTAATTTGATCATTAATTATCTTTTGGAAATGTGGCAAAAAATAAGAAAATGAGTGATAGTTCACATCTGACAAGAAGAAAAGTTATATTGAAACGCACTGCTTTTGCATTTAAGTTGCATATCCTATAATGAAAAGAAATAAAAAGAATTCCAGGTAATTTGTGCATGCTTGATGCTATCATTACAGTCCACATTTATAATTATAAACTCAGAAAGTGATAATGTAAAAAGTCGGGTCACACAGTTTCACCCATTGGAAATTGTGATTGTATGTTACATTTCCCATAAAAACCTCCCAGCATTTTTCTGAAGTCTATCTTGACAGAGAGGAATACAGAACTGTATATTATCTCCTTAAGAGATGTAGCAGAAGACTTGGTGTATAGAACATTTATCAACACCCAGGAAACAATGACCAGTAATAAACTTCACATAGCATCTTGCTTCTGTAGCAGTATTGGAATTTTCTCATTGTTGATGGATTTCAGGGGAAAAAACATTTTTTTCTATATATGCATGTGAATGATAATTAGAAAAAATCCTTCCCACCAGTTTTATAAAATACATGTGGTACTTGGAAATGCATAACAATATTTCTTTATTGCCATGTAGTCATGCCATATATAATATTTTAAAGCTACATTATCTCAAATATATGCATAAAGATCTTAAAAGACTTAACGCTTGTGTTAAGAAACTTTTTTAGCAGAGCAGTGGATGCTTCCAGCACTGTTCCTTTATGACTTAGCATTAGGGTCAGATACTTACAAAAAATATGTTCAATTATTTGAATATAGACTCCTAATAGTCTGAATACTTACATTAATGACTCGTTAGTGATCCTAACATAGATGATTTGAGGCTTTTATGGCTATTCCAGTTTGCAGTACTTGTCAACAGTGACAGACTGGGAAATAAGAGACTAAGATAAAAAATACTTCCATCTTAAAAGAAATAACATAAAGCTAATAATCTCTAAATATTTGTAGGGTTAATCAATTGAATCTTTTTTCCCCTTCATGAACAAAACTATCTTAAATTCAAATTCATGATTTACTCACATCTATATTTAACAAAAAGTGAGTTAACAAAAGTGGGGCTTGCTCAGCAATTTCTTTTGGTCCTTCCTCCCCATCCCTGTTTTAGGATGAAAAGAGTCCTTCTCCCAGCCATTTGGAAGCTGCGCAGGAGCACCTCAAATTTCACCTTAAACAGGAAGCTGTAGAGAGCAAAATAAACATTTTAAATTGTTTATCTTTGGACAAAATCCAGGAAATTATCTCAGAACTTGAACTCGGGGCTTTGCCACTGTCCTGGCATAAACTCTCTAACAATGGGAAGGGAAAGTGAGGAGGATAAAATCTTTGTAGCAGCAAAAAAAATCTACAAGTAAAATACTATAATAGATTCATTTTTAATTTGAATTGTAAACTAACGGAAACCCAGATGAACTAGCAGAATACAGAGGAGCTTTGAATTCCCAAAATTATACATTGATGTGGGGTACATCACAGTACTTGATACTGAGAATGTAAGGGAGACAGAGACCACTCAAGGCTGTTTAGTGTTATTTTTATTCAGCAAGCAAGTATCTGCTATTTACTTAGCCATTCTTTAGGACACAAAGGCTTTCTGTGTGCTCTATGAAATCATTTTAATTCATTCTGACTTACCCCTTCCTGCTCGGCTGTTCCAATTCAGTAGTAAGTGTTGCAAATCTTCATTACTATAATTGCCCTTGAAAAAAAGGGTTAAGCAAATTTGTGCCAAAGGGAAAGGGAAGTCAAAGAAAATAAGGCTTCATAGAAAGAATGAAAAAAAATAATACATCTGCTTATTGCATTAAAATTATTTTCTACTTTCATCCATAGAATAAGAATTACAAGTTAAAATTAGCCTTCCTGGTTATGATTATAAGCAAATGAATGGTAAACCTTTCCTTTTACCCTTCTCAAACAAATTTAAGACTGGATTATATGTAGGTTTTAATATTATCTATTTCCTGGCTAAAAGCCAAACTTAAATAAAAACGCTAGAACATTGTTGCTGAATCTTAAAGATTAATTCCCAATATAATCACACCTGTACCATAGTGATTAGTAATCTCTATGTGAGTGAACAGTTAGATGTGCTGGATATTTTCTCTGAAAACACCTGTGGACAAGATGATCACTATTAATAATAAAAGGTTTTCTCCCTCAACAGGACATTAATTTACAGGCTAGAATAAAGTAACTTTATTTGGAGTCAACCTGCTAGAAATCTCAGCTAATTGCAGCGTCCTAGTAGCTTCAGCAGTGCCCTAAGCAACTTTCATCAGATGTAGGAAACACTGTTGTCTTCCCAGAAGGAAAACAGTGTATGCATTTTACTGCATTTTGATGCTTAATATTTTAAATATAGGGTTTCCCCTCTGCTTTTTTATCTCTTTTCTATTCCCAGTTCCTTTGGGATTCGAGTGAGTCTTCTGCTCATTCTCTATCACACAATTCTTCCATTTTTATCAGGAATTAGGTGCTCTACTGTGCACATTTCATGAGCTTTGCATGCTCAGCTGTGTTTCAAAAAGTTTCTTCCCCTTAGGAACGTGTGATATTGAACAACACACTTCCTAAAAAGAAATATCTGTCTGTCTGCTTGTATATACATATATACTGGCATTCAGTCACTATTAACTGCTGTTTACTGGACAGATGCTTCAGAATAGTAACATATCTGGAAAACATAAGATTAATGATCATCTGGGAGTACCCTGACACCTGCCACAATGTAGGTGTGTTTATATACCCTTACATAATTGCAGCACGCCTTATCATTTTATGCAAGCACACCACCAGTTTTAACCTTACAATATAGCTGACAGAGCGACACTGTCATCCTCATTTCACAAAAGCACGAGGACCCGAGGTGTAACATAGAGACCAAAGCCCTGACCAGTAAGAAGTATTGCAGTCAAAGCAGGACAACAGCAGAGTTTAGCAGGCTGATTCTCAAAGCAACTACCTAGCCACATAGACATCTGCAAATCAGTAGAACCCAGACATAGCTACGTAGCTAATTGTGCTGAAGCAATCATGCTTATCTTTTCAACGGTGAGGTTCTACTGGCTTTTAAATTTCTGCTTCAGTGCAGAACCAAAACTACCTTCTCATTGGCCACTCTGAATATTTCAGTACCTCTC
>JAVJGJ010000059.1:10170851-10214930 GCA_035590215.1 Microhierax caerulescens
GTACCTCTCTCAGACTTTATCCAATTGTATATTAACAATCTTGGTAATCCTGTTACCTGAAAAAATTACTAGTTTGAGTGGGTATGCTCCAAGTATACCTTTCATACATATAAGTCAACATAGATCGTAGAAGCCCCAGCAGATTCAGGTAGAAAGCAGTAAGGCGCTCATCTTTCGTTTTGTGATTTTGTGGTCACAGCACAAAATGAAGACAGTTCTAATCAAGATCTTTTCCATTTCCTCTTCTCTATCAAAACTAGGTCAAATTCATCTAGCTCAGAAGCTGGACATACTTAGAGCAAGGAATTTAACTAGGTGACCTCCAAATGTCCTCCCAATCTAACTTGGTCTATGCAGCTTGACATACAACTAAGTAAGGCTAAGTCCAAGTAACTCTTTGTCAAAATGAGATGGAGTCAATTAGCCAGAGACCACAGACTGTACCGCAGGATGAGTGCCCCTAAACTGTGAGGTAAAACTGACCACTTCCAATTACATAAGTGTAAGTAAAGAAATGGTACTCTGACTTCTGTCTCCTGAAAAGTCCCTCATACGCCAACCATACCAATCATTACCATATTTAAATAGTACCCTCAATAAGCACATTCTGCAGTGAAACTCTTTGACTCATGCTGTCAAAATTGTTGAATTGTTGAAACACGTGGTAAAATATTGCTGGAACTTATTCTGTCTCACTGACTTTCTCAGAGGATGGCTGTTTGTCTTGAGTGAGACTGATTAGAAAATGAATAGCAGAGGTTCTCAAGTGTTTCATCACTGTAAATTGGATGTATCCCTCCAAGAACTACTCAAACATTTAAAGCATTTTCTTGCATCCTTTGATGCAAACCATATCAAATAACAGAATAGCATTTCAGGGAAATGCTTCTTGCCTTATTTGAGTATGACGTTAACAGTAACTAAATTCTTCATCTTCCATAAATGTTTAAAGGATCATCATCATGCATTTCTGCCACGAAGTAGGATTTATGAAAACACATCACCTTCCTGAATTCTCAAGAAGGAAAATCCCTTGGTACTAAGGGATTCTAATTCAAAACAAAAAAATAGTCTTTAAAAGGTTGAAAATCAAAGAACTTACCTTTTAAGCAGGAGCCTGGAGCTCCTTTCCTGTGTCATCGAGAGCTTGAGCACAGCTTGTAAACATGTGCAGGTGATGTTTTGTAATGCTGAATCAAAGCAAAAGATAAAGAGATCAGATTTCTTTTGTCTCCAGTACAAAGTCCCCACTGGACAGGCAGGGCCTAGCACCTCCCTGACACCTAAGGTGATGCTGAGTCTTGCGTAACACAACATATTAGTAGGTATGTGAAAGGTTCTGTAGTGCTGTGTGTACACACCAGCTTTATGGTGCTTGTGCAGGAAGTTTGCTAGTGGACATCAGTCAATTGAACACAGGGTCTTCCAAACTGGAGGCCTGGACATAGTCCCCATAGCACTCTGCCCCAATTAGATACCCAGACCTCATTCCACAGGTAATGTTACTGTTTAGTGACATTTAAGAATGGCATTCACACAAGCCAACATACCAAACAGGAATTACTAAGCACACCATTGTCAACATCCATTTTGAGGAATTAAAATTAAATCACTTTTATTAGAAACACCTTAGCCTTCTTCCTCTCTTTTAGGAACACAGGCATTCTGACCTGGCCACTGTTCATCTTCTGAAGCTAGGCATCCATGTCAGCTCCTTATCTTTCAGCAAAACTTCCCCACAGCAGTGGATACTGGCCTCTTACCCAGCTGTTCACTGGCTAGGTGCACTAGACCTGAAGAACTGAAAGTGAAACTGAGCTGTCTCCTGTGTCTCAGCTACCCCAATTAGCTTCAATATAAGACCCACTACCCACCAGGATGAAACAACTGTTGGGGCTCAGTTGCCTCAGTAACTCCTCTGAAAGATCATTCACTGTGTACATTGAAAATAGTTAAAGAATATATTGGACCCAAAGATAAGTACAAGCAAGACATATCATCTTGTGTTTAAGAGCACTGAGCTCTCAGAGACAAGACCTGAGCAGATTAAATGTTAGTATTAATGTTTCTAATATTGGATTCCATACTGTCAAGGTTTGGAAGCTGTGAGACTTCACAGTTGTGAAAACAAGCTTGAAAATGTAATGCAAACACAGTCAGATATACAACGTCTGACAAAGCACTAGCAAAGTATCCCTGAGCATCAGCAAGAACGCAAGCAAAGGGCCTCTACTTCCACATCTGCATGGAAAGATATAGGTTGTTGCATGCTTCTCTGGGAGAAGGTAGCTGCTGCTCCCAGTAGGCATATACAAGGTCTAGCCTGCATTTGATGATAAAGCCATGCCATATTTTAATCTGTCCCTGCTCACCTAAGCCACTTCAATCCAATCAGACCTTTCCCATGTAACTGGAACCGAGGAAATGTGATGCAAAAAAGGCTGAAAAAGGAATATGAGGAGAGAACATGTCATGAGCAACCTGTCTGTCACTAGCAAGTGCCCTTAGAATTTGGGGTCCTCACTATTTTCTTGACAGGAGGAAAATGCCTCTAAGCGCAGAGTCCACAATACTACTTCTCTTTGTACTCTATGCTCCATCTGGTGCTTACATTGATCACCCCTTTCAGAGATCTCAGGATCAACTTTCCATCACTAGTCATCCTTGCTTTTGTTACTGGTTGAATTATCAACACAGGGGCGGTTGGCCCCAAAGTGTATTTAATTGGATCACATCATCACATTTATGTTGAATTAACTCTCTTTGATAAGCATTCCTCGTCTTATTTCAGCAGTGCCCCTTAAAATAAGCCTAGTCTTTTAATTAGTAATTATTTTATTATGCAGGCAATGTGCCTTATTTATCAATCAAGCAGTCCTCTCTATCCTAAGAACATCCACTTACTTTTCAAATTAATCTGCTTTGCCAAACCTTGTGATGATTTTAATAATGAATTATTCAGACTTCAACAGTTTTGTCCTGATGTGCCCTTGAATTTTCCTGCCTAAATCTTTAGTTACCATATTTTAAATTCTTCTCTTTGTATATGATGACATCTTAATTTTCTAAGGTCAAATAAAACTGAAGTTTTACTTCCAAATTAACGCTATGGGTAAATGTTCCTACACAGAGAATGCCTGTATTGCTGAAAAAAAAATTAAACAAAACTGGAGGCCTCCCAGAAGTAATACTATTAATATATCAATAAAGCTGTATAGAAAGCATCCACTACAGTTATACAAAGAAATTATGCAAGCTTATTTCTCCTGTGTCCATAAAAACAAATTAAAATGGCTTTTAACTCTTTTATTTTAAATCCAGTTAAGTAATAATGTACTTTTCCTTTTTCATCATGCAGATTATATGTTTTTACCTCTGACCTTTGAAATCTATTTCTCCTGCCTTGTTTTTTTAGTGAGGGTATACATTTGATAATGCATGTCTCAAGATACACAGGGCAGAGGCCTGGCCTAATTCGGAGGATTTCAGATTTTTAATTTCAGACATAAATACCATTTATCTGCCTGAAAACAAAACCTGAAGAACAGTACTATGCGCTTGAGACACTTGTATGGATGTCAAAGTACTTTGATTAGGTCCCATATGAATACTATTGCTGTACCATACTTTGAAAATTGCTTTATCATATTTTGAAAATCTTTTGTTGTATTTGCCTAAGTTCAGGACTAGAGGTCAGGAACTCCACATTTTAACAATGGCTAACAGTGACTCTGTAGATCGCCTTGGTAAAACTATCTCAACTTTTTTCCTCAACTATGCCACCTGGAAAATGGGTGCAGATTCAAACAATGCAGATTCTTTCATGTGAGAATAAAGAAGGAGAGTTACATCTTGTTTTAAGGCACCTTAAAGATTAAGCTAAAGTACAGTAAAATTTTACCAGACTTTGCACTTATCTACCCTTCTGCCCTAGAACTGTCAATGAAAACTAAAAATCTTAGACATACCTATTAAAGCCAAAACTGAAACAATTACCTTTGTAAAAAAAATGGAGTTAAATAAAAAAAGCTAAACTGGGCAGACAATCTATTACGCTAAATCTATTAGTTGCATATGTTTGTTTCAGAAAAGAGAACAAGAACAAAAAAATTACAAGAATTACTTATTTTAAGAAAAGTCAAACAGCCTAGTATTATTGGGATTTTTTTTTTCATGATCAAACAACATACCCTGTAGATTTTGCACCACTCCAGGTTACTCAATGACTATGTTGCATGGTTAAAAAAATAATAATAATAAAAAAGATCAGCTAATATACATGGGTTCAATGTCATAATAGCACAGGTATTTTTAGATATTATTTTCAACCCAGGACACTGAAAACAAAGCACCTAAAAAGCTGTAGATGGAGGCATATTATAGTAAAGTATATGGCTGAACCATTTAGGAGACACAGGGGAATTGGCAGGTCTGAAGAATTACGAACAAATAATGTTTGTACCAGAAGACAGGTTTTCTCCCACTCACATTCAGTAAATATTAGGAAATAAGTATTGGACAATCATGTGGAGAGAGGGGCTGATACTTTCTCCAACTCAAATTTTGCTTAAGCTCAGTAAAAAGCAATTTCAAGAATTGATGATAATAGAAGTTACTCTAGTAAGGGAAATTTACTAACCACAAGGTATAAATGAAATTAAACCTATTACAGTAAGCATACTTAAGAACAAATCCCTCCCACAAAAAAAGTAGAAATTTAAGGCAAGAGATGAAAAGAGAAAACCTGCCCTGAACAGGCTAGCAGAACAGTAATAACTGGAAGTAGATCATGTATGGTCACTTTCTCCGACCAAAAAGTCCAAACAGTGACCCTAACACAGAAAGTTTGAAATCATTACAACAATCACTTGAGAAGAATCTCCTTTGTCATTCTTATGAATAGTATAAGTCTTAATTCAAGTTAATGACTTAGGGGTAAATCCTGGGGAAGAAGCAAATCCTTGAAGAAAAGCCTCTGCTCTATACAAAAGCTATCAAAGAGCTTACTGACAAAATCCTCTGCCCCAGTTGGTCAGACTGCCTGGGCAGCTGGTCTATCACAGTTAATATACCTTGTAAAAGGTAATAGATTTATAACTGGCTATTTTCCATGTAGACTTTTGGTCTTTTCTTCTAGAGGATTTCAGGAGTTTTGATATTTCAATAGCATTGGATCTTCTGCTCTCACCCCATACATATATCATTGAAATAATCCGGTGTCTCAGCTGACTCAGTGTTTGGCCACTCGTGGTTTCTGGTGGACCCAGAGCCATGTTTTCACAGGGGAAATTCCTTTTATGCAGTTTATAGTTCATGACCTAACATTAATGTGGAAACATTACTTCCATTTCATTTAATTGAAACCATTATATGACTGCATCATCATTTTAAATTGCCTTGCAACTATTAGTTACAGGTCTACAGGTTGCTGCCTCTGGCTTGCTTTGCAAAGCAATAACAATCACCTTAGTGTTTTTGTACAACACAAACTGTTGATTTCATTGTATAACTCCCCGTCTTTCATAAAATATTCACCATAATCAAGCAGTTGACTTTTCTCCGTATCAGAGTACTAACTACCTCATAATATGTATGTCATTATTATGATTTCTACACAGTAAGCATTGGCTGTTCATTCTGAAGAACTGACACATACACATATGAACACACACACAAATATATGTATGCTGACATATATGGTAGAACTTTTCCCACTCTTTACTTCAAGTACTATTCTTTTTGTAACAGCATGCTTTTCAATTGTTTTTCTCTTATCATTTATCTGCCGACTGTTCTTCATACATTTCATTAACACAGTTCAAAATTGTTGAGATAACGTGGTTTTTACCTTCCTTATTTTCTCTTGATTTGCCTAAGAAAATGATAGTTTCCTATATGCAGCATGACATTTCTTCTTTCTCCAGCAAAATAACTTTTTACTCTTACTTTTTGATAGCATTACTCTCATTGAACTTGATCCTTTCAAACCCTATTTTTTCCTTTTACTCTTCTTTTACAAGTTTAACCATTCTTCAGATTTTTTCAGTTTCAGATTCATCAGCATTCAGGTACACATATGCCATGTCTTTCTCACATTTTCTCCCTTTAGGTTTTCCAATTATCTACGAATTTTACACTTTTCTTTCAAAACCATTCTTTCAAAATGTCTTTTATTGTTTACATTTTTCATTATTTTTCATCTGTAAAAACTGTATCAAAAGTATGAAAATGCAACCCAAAAAAAGGTATTTCCAGATTAACATTAACATCTTTATTAATATGTATGCAAAATTTTGGAAGATAATATAAAAGATACTAATTGCTCCTGTCACACGATCCTGCAAAATGCTGTATTTCAGCTCATTTAAATGTGTATCTTATATGCTATTTTTATCATTAATATTTTCACATTAATTTTAGCTGCTATGTCACATAATACTGCATCGCAACTACTTAGAAAGTGGAACCGGATATGTCCTGAATTTTTGCGTGCCTTTTAAGGCAGGGGTTCCTATGCTTAAGGGCATTTTGACACCCTAGAAGCATTTCCATTTTTCATAACTGAATAGCTCCATAAGTAAAACTTAAGCCTAGACCTTCAACTCCCACTCACTGATTTCACTTTTTCCTACTGTAGCTGTTCCCCTTTGCCAGGAATAGTTAAAGATCTATTGAGATACAATGCCAGAGCATTCACAACACCTATCATCCAGTGGCAAAGAAACATAATTGCAGTCTGTTCTGAATAATTCTTCAGCTTATGAGGGAAGGATACAGAAGTGCATGTGGAGTAAAAGAGGGAGACTGGAAGCAGCTCTTTCTTTCCCCAAAGACAATCAACCTCCTGTTCAGCTTTTGAAAGAAAGTGTTTCAAGGTTCAGTTCTTGGGATGGATTCAAGACTATGAACCTGATGTGAAGGAGGATGTGCCTTAACATTCAAAGGAAAGATAAGAATGTCTTCAAAGGACGCAGGTTCAAGGAAAAACTATTTCTCATTTTACTTATCTACTAGCATAGACACCTTTTTACACTGTAAGCCGATACAGATATGCTTCACCTTCCCCAAGCTCCAGACCATTACTTATCACTGTACTGTAAATTTCCCTACAGGGTGATATGCTTACAAATGAGATGCTGCAGCATTAAGTCAAGCACTTAAGTGTCCTTTGCAAATCTAACCCAAAGTCACTTTTGAAAACAAGATTTAGGGCTTCTGAAACTTTTACCCTGTGTGTCCTGGGATCATGTGTTGAGATATAAGGAAATTACTTACCACGTCTCTTGAGTCCCAGTTCCCCCAGGTGACCACAGGACATTTTTTCTCAGCACATTAATTCAGTCAGGGCATTGACACCAATATAATGTAACAAAAAGAATCCTCAGGTTTATGCCCATCTTACAGACATAACTGCATTGGATGCCTACTGCTTATGCAATGTATGCTTATGTACACACTTAATTATTATCTTTTCCAGAAATCCCTAATAAAATTAACCGTGGTGAAGCCAAACATCTTGCAGATGCCTCAGGGACAGACAAAACAGAAAGGACAACAAAGAGGTCCAGGATATCAACTATAAGGCGGATATTTGACATGGCAAAGCACCGAACAAAGAGGTCATCCTTTTTCTCAACTGGTGTGAAAGTCTGTCCACAAGAATCAGTGAAGCAAATTTTAGCCAGTCACCAAGCTTACTATAGATTAAGAGGTAAGATGATGACTGTAGCATGTACTTCCTCCTTAAAAGTATTTCTTTAAATTGAGAAAATGCAGTAATTTTCCAGAATCTTGTTCTTTAGTTCTGGGCTATTTGCTTTATGCTTTATTTTTACATAGATAATCAAATGTTACATGTACATCAGCATGGTTCAAGACAGTTACGAGAACAGAATCAAACAATGGACTCAAAGGACTAATGAACTCTGTGTGATTGCATAGTGTTCCGGCATGGCAGAACGTGAAGACCAAATCATGGTTGCGCTACAGTATAAAAATGTACCATCTTTCTCAAAAGTGCAGCAAGTACCATCATCGCTACTCAGAATTAATCCCACAAGCTCAAGAGAAGTAATGGAACTATTCATTGGTCATTGCACATGTTGGTATATCTATTTGTATGAAGTCTGTGGCAGAAGTGGAACGTTTCAAACAGCCCTTTTGCTGTTTTTCCAAGCCAGCAGCTTATGCAAAGACCTTAGTTTTATTTTTAAAAACTAGAATGGTTTTTCTACCCTTTCCCAATTAACTCATTCCCCCTCTTGCCCTTTCTTTACCTCCCTTGGCCTTAGAAAGCCCAGAGATTTACCGCTCTGATTTTAGGTCCCTACAGAGCACAGTGCAAATAGCCCCCCAGATTTTGTATTTCCCTCTCCCTCCTTCTGCCTCTCCCAATGTTTCATTCTATGTTTGTTCCAATTTGTATTAGAAAAATCATTTTATTGTGGTCTACAGCTAATTCTAAAACCTAGTCAGCACTTCTGGGATGCAAGTATCTAAGGCAACTTCTGCTTTCTAAATCAACTTTTCTTACCTATTTGTCCTCTATACTGGTCTCCAACCATTCTCATACATGTATGTAACTTGGCTGCTCCTCAGCTCTCTTTCAGGGAACCAGCAACTTCCTTCTGACATGAAACCTGGATATAGAGCTGCAAAAATTTTACTCCAGCAGCCACTTGCTATAGGCAGCATGGGCAAACTACACCAATGTCTGTAGCCATTCCTATAGATATAAACATATTTCGTATCCATTGTGGGACTGAATTCCTGCCCAATGGGCATTAGACGTAATTCTGAAATATGTTAAAGAGGCTGATCCAAAAAGACTTTCTTAAATACTCATTAGTCCTGAAAATCCCTAAAAATCACTAGTCATGTCCCAGATTAGGCTGAAAACAAGATATCCTGGGACAGGCTGGTATCATTGACTGGAACACAAAGAATGGCAATGATGACATTTTCATTTAAAAACTGATGATGCCAATACTAGCACCTTTTTGGAGAGCAGCACATCAGCTGAGATATTGGACTCTGTAAGTCTTGTAGTACAAGCAGGTTTAAACTTGCATCTCTTTCCCAGCAGTGTCCTACACACAAAATTCCCTGAGTAGGTGTCATCCAGTTCTTCAACTGAAGCTGGAGCACTTCTCAAAAAGTAAGCAAGAAAACAGACTGCAGCTGAAAAATTTGTACACTCATTCAGAAAAAGGTATTTCTGCTCCCTTGAATAGTTGCACATTTTCCATTACTACGTCCTTCATTAAAACCTAAAATAACCTTTCTTTCTAGGAAAGATCAGAACCCAACAATTCTGCCCTCCCAGCTCAGCATGCTAATTTACCTGCTGAAAGTGATAAATGAAAAAAAAAAAAAAAAAGTTAGAAGTGAAATTGTGTGGATACAAACATTATTCTTGAACTTGTAGCTATAGTATAAACCTCCACAAAAAGATAATTCCATAGTCATACTGGAGTCTTACAGCCTGTGTCTACCTGTGGGACAGTCTTGCCTTCATTTTGTTTTGTAGGCATACCTTTAGGTTCGTTCTTTTCCATATCTAAAGTCTAGATCACTTCCAACCTTCCATGTTCCATGACACATTTAAATTGAAACAACACTATGAATCGTATCTGTCCTCTAGAGAATTTTACTGCTTCCTAAGAAAAATTACACAATTATTTTTTTTTTTTTTTTACAGATGTATACAGACGTATACATATATGTATATCCTGTAATTTCAGGAACGAGCACACAACACAAAGCAGCTCAGATACAGGTGCTCAGTCAGTGGCTATGGGATAACTTGAGCCTGCTATGACTCTATACCAACTCTGAAATAACACACCATAGCTTAAGTCACCATGAAGGCAGTCCCTCGTGTGGGGCAAACTGGGAGCATGCACAGAATCAGCTATGCTGCTTCCTCAACAGGCCATGTGTCATGTTTATCTAAACTCTGGTAAATGGACTATTTTTCATCAGATAATAAGTCTTCATTCAGCCATTACTGCTCAGAAAATCATACTAGAGAATTGCGAGAGAAAGATGATAGAAAGTAGCCTTAACTGCTAGCTCATAAAGAATAAATCTCTTCAAAAGACAGCCTGTTCCTTTTTATTAATCTGACCACATCTGTTCCACACGTAGCTGCTCTGTTGGGAGGACAGGTTGTTCCTGAGGTATTACAGCTAGGTGAGTGCATACCTACAGCAAATTTAGAGAATACCCAGAGAAACAGATCGCTCTAACTTCAGAGACACCAGTATTTTATATAATGCAGATAATTATCTCCCTCTAAGTCAAAGCAGGTATCAAGTACTGAAAATACACGTCCCATCTCACAGTAATGAACTTTGCAAAGTAAAATGCTAAAGGCAACAGCTTTTAAATTGCTAGCAAGTTTTTGTTAAAATGTTTTTTCTAGCATGTTTGAAAATCCCCTTCTCTAAAAGCGTTTAACTTTAAACAACATTTTGAAGTGTGTTCCTTCATTTTGAGTGAGTGTACTTTATATTTTCAGAAAGCCAAACCTACACTTGGCTTTGTTGACTCCAACAATACCAGAGGAATCAACAAGTAGTGACAGAGACAGTCACCAATGAATGGGAAGGTATAGCGACAGATGAGATAAGCGGAACTGGCTTTGTTGAAAACACATTAGTTCCAGCAGCCACCGAGCCATGTTGGTTATCCTACACAGCTGAGTTCACAGACCCTGCAGAGGACCACCTGTGTGGTGGGTTGACCCTGGCTGGATGCCAGGTGCCCACAAAAGCTGCTCTGTCACTCCCCCTGCTCAGCCGGACAGGGGAGAGAATTTATAAATAAAGGCTCATGGGTTGAGATGAGGACAGGGACATCACTCATTAGTTACCATCACAGGCAAAGCAGACCTGACTAGGGGAAAAGTTAATTTATTACCAATCAAATCTGAGTAGGTAATGAGAAATAAAGCCAAATCTTAAAACACCTTCCCCCCACCTCATCCTTCTTCCCAGACTTACATTTACTCAGGATTTTCTCTGCCTCCTCCCCCACAGAGACACAGGGGTACAGGGAATGGGTGTTGTGGCCAGTTCATCACATTGTTTCTGCCTATCCTTCCCCCTCAGTATGAGGGTCCTCACACTCTGCCCCGGCTCTAGCATGGGGTCCCTCCCGCGGGAGACAGTCCTCCATAAACTGCTCCAATGTGAATCCTTCCAACAGGCTGCAGTTCTTCACACACTGCTCCAGCATGAGTCCCTACCATGGGGTGCAGACCTTCAGGACAGTGCTCCATCCCGGGTCCCCCACAGGGTCACAGGTCCTGCCAGCAAACCTGCTCCAGCCTGGGCTCTTCTCTCCAGGGGCCACAGGTCCTGCCAGGACCCTGCCCCAGGGTGGGCTTCCCACAGGGTCACAGCCTCCTTTGGGCACAGCTGTTCTGGCACAGGGGTCCTCCACAGGCTCCAGGATGGATATCTGCTCCACTGTGGGCATCCACAGGCTGCAGGGCACAGCCTGCCTCACTGTGATCTTCACCACAGGCTGCAGGGAAATCTCTGCTCTGGCACTTAGAACACCTTCTCCCCCTTCCTCTTCACTGACCTTGGTATTTACATAGTTGTTTCTCTCACACACTCTTACTCCTCTCTCTTCTCCAGTTGCAGTTGCTGCTGCACGGGCGGGGTTTATGCCCTTCTTAAATATGTTATCACAGAAGTGCTACCACCATCAATGATGGGCTCAGCCTTGGCCACCCGTGGGTCCATCTTGGAACCAACTGGCATTGGCTCTGTGGGATATGGGGGAAGTTTTCATCAACTTATCACAGAAGCTACCCCTGTAGCACCACTGTTACCAAAACTGCCATACAAACCCAATGCACTGAGTGGAGATTTCTGCAGTTCAGCAGGATTGCACATACAGAACAGCACTTCCTGGCGGGCTCTGTGCTAGCTTGAGGATCTCTTTGGACCACTCAGTCATTTTAAATATGACTCAGGTGCAGCCAGGATTCATTCCATGTTTAGTGTGAGGCTGTGTAAAGCAGGTTAAGTGACACCCAAGTGTTTTGGGTGTGGGGAAAGGCTGGTATCTTAACAGAAATCCAAAGACCTGTTAGTATAGTTAGGCAGTCAGTAGCTGTTTGGAGGAGGGAACAGTTTATCCTCCAAAGTCTTTTAGAAATGGTTTCAACCTCGAAAAAAAGAGGACACGTCAGCAAGATGTTGGTAAAAATGCACTCAGAAGTGTAGCCCCACCTGGCCATCTGCAATTCTCAAAAATGCACTTCTGCAGACATATTTAAGACCTGTGTTACTAGGATCATCAAGAGAAATTAAACCCTATAAAGTATTTCTGAGCAGTTATTTTATGACCTAGCTGCTGCTGCTTTCTCCCCTCCCTCACATACTCATACACGTCCTGATCCTCACGCACAGTGCTAGAGCGCAACACTCTTGCAGCAAGAACTTATCTTCTACAAGGTTTCCCAGAAATGCCTGACAGAGTTCTGACTGCTAGAAAATAGATCAAAAAACTGGACACCACACCCAAATATGCATTCTAATGTATTTTGTAACATACTGAAGCTGAACTTCACAGATTTCCTGCATAAAGAGCAAACAGAATATGTAAAAGTATTAGTCTCCATTATGATAATATGTGTTTTACATAATCTCATGTAAAGTCAGTTTGCATCCAGTGATTGAAGCTTCCTTAGAGCCATTCCTGATTACCACATTTTCAAAATCTCCCTCACCGTCTTATTCTTTTTGTTCACTTTAATTTCCCCCAATGATGCAGAACACTACATTTCTCTCTGCAACAACAGTGCCTGTTAATCTTGTCTGATGTAACCTGGCAATTTAACTGGGTGATTCATCACCTTGGAAGAAGTATTTAACATTGAACAAATAACTGTATACAGTTGTGCAGAGAGGAAGAAAATCATGTTTTTCTAAAGGAATTTTGCCTATACTAAGTAATTCAATTATTCCAGTGGTGTTTAAAGAAACTTAAAAGCAGGAACCTGCTGCAGAATATCCTTAAGATTTAAAAAAGACTAATTTCATTGAAAATTTGAAATATAATCAAACCAACCTGCTGCATTTAAATTTTTTTTCCATTAAAATATTTTTGTATATATATAGGCAACATCAAAATCTTGACTATGTTCTATTTATCTTACTTTATGCATAGTGAACCATACTAATGTACAAAACCTTTGTATACAGTTAAAATTATCATTATTCAATGATGACTGCTAGATTATTTTTTTCTCTGCCTCCCTGTTTACTCTTACTGTAACATCCAGTATGTATCTTTTGTATGTACTTTTGAGGTGAAGGAAGTGTGCTTTGTGTTTTCTCCTTATTCATGATGATGATGATGTCAGGCCAAATTAATCTCTCTTTTAAAATGAGAGAAATTATCTATCCTTTACTTAAAGACAGTTAATCCTTTAACACAAAGGTAAATGACTGTCAGCTCAAAAATACCTAAAAGATGTAGGTATCTAAAAATACCTAGAAGCTGGATGTGTTTATTAAGTCCAGTAAAATGTTTAAATCCCAAATCACTGTAAAAAGGCTTTCAAGTTTACTTGTTGGTACAAAGCATCTATCCCCAGCCCCCTTCTTCTTACTCAGTCTGCCAGGAAGCTGTGTGGGAAGCCTTTCGTATTTTTCTGGATCGGATTCCTGATACTTCTGAATATCAGAACTGGGTTACTGCCTGCCAGAGGGAAACCTTCTGCATATTTGACATTGGCAAAAATTTCAGCAATTCTCAAGAGCACCTGGAAATAATCCAACGGGTAAGTATTATTGACATTTGCTTAGAAACTGGGGGAGACTTCCAAGTCCCTCCCCATCTGCTTATATAAGGGCAAAGTATTGCTCAGGAAGAGGAGGGGGCATGTGTTAGAAGGAAAACATAAAAGAACAGTAAATGAAAGAGCTAACGGGCTTCTACTCAATGGTTGGATACACACACTAGTAAAATGCTGTTTTTCTTAATCTTTTCACAGCGAGTAAAACATAGAACCTTCCAGGAAAGGTAAGTAGCACAAGTAGATCCTTGCCACTTGATGTTACTGCCTTTTTTTTTCAAAAAGATATGTGTAGATGTGCATGTATGTGAACAGATAAACAGAACTGTGGTGTATTTGGTGTGTGCTGTGAGAGATGTGTATACTGTATGTCATCGTACACAGTAATTGAATCACAAATAATGAAGGTGGCCAGGTGTTGCCCATTCACTTTGAGGCACCACAGAATGCCCTCTTAGACTAATGTGAGCATAAAACCCTGACAGAGCCACGGTTTTGTGTTATACAGGCGTTCAATGGAACTGTGACACAAGATTACCCACAATTACTATAATTCTCGATAGAAAAGTGAGAGAGCTTAACAAAAGTTGATCTGGGAGGCTACATTAGGCAATAATATGAAAACTCTTTGCCTTCACTTTAGCTTTCCCCTGTATTTTTACATATCATGATAGTGTTAACTAATGTGATGTTTTATTCCATAAACTCTTGGGGAAGCAATACGTTCCTGGTAATGCTCAGAAGTCTGAGAGTGGCAGGACTAAATTACAATACCAAACTCTGTCTCTCTGCACATAAATTATATAGTACAGCCAGACAAATCATCATCCACAGTTTCTCTGCTTGATGTTTTATTTTTTCCTTTGATATATTTTTAGATTTTCAGCTGTAGCAAATAATCTTTTCCGTTCCTAAGGTATACTGTCTCATGATCACAGGGGGCTTATGTATCTGTGTTCATTATGACATGGAAACTTTGAGTCTTCTTCTTTCTCAGAAATGTATTTAATAATGTAGGGCCTAATTAAACTCCCCTGGAAGTCCAAAGGGAAGTCTTTTTACTCAGTCTAGTGCAAACAGCAGCAGCAAGGCAGTAAGTCAGGTGACTGATCTCAGAGTTCATATGCTCTTTGTGAACACTACAGTTCTCCCTAATCACAATTCAGAAGGTGAAGTAAGTTGTATGAAATTACTTTGTATTTTAGCTGGAAATACAAGCAGTCATGATTATGCATTGTTGGACTTCATCTTTACTACTCTGTGGTCTGGGAAACATTTTGTATCTTCTGTAGATGCCATGTAGAGAGATCAGTCTGCAGTTTAAGACACAACACGCAATTAATTAACATTGTGAAAACTTTACAAATATACTTTTGTTCTCACCACACAAGACATCCAGAGGATGTGGTAAATCAGGGGTTGTTCATGTTCTTTATTTATGTTATTAAATATCTAGGTTGGTCCTGTATAGAAATGCCGCCCAGTCATCTTTTCTGTCTATGCTATTAGTTTCATGTTGACTCACTGCACATTTGCAGTGCTCTTACTTCTTTCACTCATACCAGTTTTCACAAGCACTTCACCTCTGTGTACTGCCTTAATAATAGGTATTTCAACAGAAAATCCAAGGAATTCTATCCTCATTTATTTCCACTATTGCGCTTTTTATTTTATACTGTTTGTCTCCACACTCTACTTAGAACCTGAAAGAACTGAAATTCTTCATCCCACAGTTTCAGAAAAGAAAAAATTCAAATTGTCACTTAGAAGATTCTTACCTAAGAATCTAAATGTTTCCAGAAGCTACAAATGAATAAAAATTTGGTTTCAGAGCAGAAATTATTCTGTAGCTTTAATTACAGGAATCTGTAACACATTTATTATAAAATGTACTTATAGATACATACCACTTCTGCTTTTTGGGCAAGCTAACAGTTGCAGTTACAAAATTTATTCATCAGCACATGACTGTAAAACTTAAAACAGAAAATAATATCGACAATACAAAACCAAACCCTGTGAGGCAAGGCAGACAATCTGTACATCACACCCATGATATTCTTACTTGACTTTTCAAATAAGTTTTCAAAAAACAGTTTTCAGCTGTCTGCCACAGGTCCTATGGTTGGCATTAACCCATGAATATTACATCCAGATCCAAACATGCACATTGCTATAATTCATAATAATCTTGATCCAGGAACCTGATTTGAAACTTTCATTAGTTGGAAGTGCCCTTACGACATTATAATGCAAGCTGAAAACTGAAAAATAAGCCTCTCCATCCTCTCCTCACAGCAAACTATATGAAATAGCCTTGGAACCATAAAACATTCATTGGGTCTAAAATCAGAAGCAGCCTAAAGCCCTCATCTTAATAGGATGAGATATAGCAAAGGAGACAATAGTTGTTTTAGATAATGTACAAGAAGTCTTGCTTCCATTTTAGTCAGTGGTCAACCATCCATAGACTTTGAAATGAGAAAAAGCAGACCTATGCACCAATTAAATTGCTGTGACCCCATCCCTCTGATTGCTTGGAGAAAATCAGTAATAAAACCTCATGAACAGATGCTTGACAGGATTGGTAGCCCTTGGTATCAAATCAGTATTTTTGTTTGTTGTAAGAGCAAATACCATATTGAAGGAGAGGAAGGGAAATATATGAACTGTTGAATATAAAATACCATCTACTGTTCCATTGCCTGTTTAACCAGCTTATCAAATATTCCATTAGATGTAAATTCTCTCATTTAAAGTACACTTAATATAGATGTCATTTTTACTACTTTTTTTTTTTTTTTTTTTTACACCTTTGCCATTTCCAGTACAACATGCTGATCCTTAAACCACTCATTTCTATTTGATTGATAGGAAAGATGAAATATCAACAGAGAAAACAAGTGGCAAAAAGCTGGAAGACGTTCCTTCCGTTTCTACAGGTAACATCAAATCTGTTTGCTGTGCACCTACCCGTTAAGTAGAATTGCTAAAACCATAGATCTTGAAAGGCTGTAATTTAATGAATGCAGTAGAAACATGACAAGTTTAGTGAAGTACAATGAAAATGCTTTAGCAAAATAACCTGTAAGAAGTATTTTTTGATTTCTTTACAGCATGTCTGCTACTCAAGTATAGTATTCTAGTTAGTTTCAGTCTTTAAATACACTTTCCTAGTTTCACCTATAGATAATAACACTAATCTCTCTTCAGTTACGAAACAACATTTAGTGTCAGCTGCTGCATTATGTTAGCCAAAATAAGCAGATGGATGAAAATAATTACTTAGTCATAAATTCACAGCAATACTAAGACATTTGAGCAGATTATTCCGTTTAGACTTTCCAACACTGTTGTGTACTACAGTTCTTTAAAATTATACTAGAAATTTATGAGTTATAAAAACCTTTAAATATGAGTGTTTTTATTCAAGGAAGAAACATCCTGCACACATACCTTTATGAGGGCCAAATATGAGAGAACCTTATTGATAGGGACTTCCAGCATGATAATTTTACCTCTAGCTAGAAAACTCTGTCAAAGCCTCTTGTTACTTTACACTGAACCCTAAAGGTGGCTACCATTGAGACTAAGATCTCAATTGGCAACATCAAGCTTAGATATTTGGCGATATATAATGCAGTATGACAAGAAATTATCTAATATTCTTATTTAATTCACCCAATTTCATTGACGGATAGTCAGTGCCATTTTTCCTTCAGTCACACACATGGATGCTACTGATGTTTTGAGCTGGAGAGGCCATCTATTGTATAAAAAAGCAGCAGCTTTACCCATGCCATAATTCATGGCCACCTTTCACTGGTGCAGGCTTACACCCTCCATGAGAAAAGCTTCTCCAGCTGACACATTGGCCAACAGAGAAAGGGGAAGATTTTTGATGTGCAAACCTGTTCTTACCTGATTTTACTTTAAACCCTCGCAGGCTCCCCTGGCACATCCCTCTCTCCATATGCACCAGTACCTAATGGCACACTGCTCAACGAAATTGTTAATGACACGAAGACTCCTGTGAAGGTGAGAGCCACCTGTTTTCCTATCCCATTTTTTCACCCACGTGTTCTTTTGGAGCTCAACTAGGAGAAAAGAAGGGGAAACCTTAGAAATACTTAGTGGTTATAAACCATGAGCTGTCCACTCTGTTACTGCTAGCAGGACGGAAGAGTTTCATTAGCATCTGTCCTGTACCAGAACAGTGTGTGATGTTTCTTGCAAACACAGTAGAAATTATAAAACCACAGCAACCAGCTTTTAGGAAGAGTCTTCACTCCTCTGAGAGGGCCGTTGCCTGTTTTGCACTATTTTGTAACCTTGTTCCTCGTTAAATAATGTAATAAATGCATACCTTCTGAGCTTTCTACAACACAGGTGATAGGACCAGACCTTCTTGCCAGCAGCCAGAGAGGGGAACCCCATGGATGCCCCCTCAGAGCAGCCACACAGCATGGCACCAGGGGTAGCTGCTGCTGCCACCCCCTCCCCTGCAGGTTCACAGCAGCTGCTGCAGGTTACCCCTGAGGTGGGGGCAGGGGCAGGAGGGAAGAGGGTCTGTTATATTCCCTGCCCTGGCTTGTTGTGCCTGGGGGTGGCAGGGTGGGAGTCCTCATCTTGGTCCAGCTGTGCAGCTTCAGGGAACTTTCTGGAACCTCCTCTTGGAGGGAGACCCAGGCCTCACTAGGGCCCAGGGTGAACCTGGCTGCTGAGGAGCCCCAGGTGGGAGCTGGCCCCCTCACATTTCCCCTCTACTTTGTTTTGAGAGGGTTTTTTTAGTTTCTGAAAAGTTTACCCTGCTAGAACAGGTCCTGGAAAGTCACTCTGGTTGATTTTTCTGTTGTTGTTTGTTCATGCTGGCTGTAGGAAGAGGCTCATGCAGTCTCCTCCCCACTTTGGTGAACTTAAGGTCTCGGTGCTGCTGCTGCCAAGAATTTGAGGGCAGAAATGGCAGCTGAAGCCTCGGCCATCACACCCCTGGCAAACCACCACTGTTCTCTGCGAGCTTCTCAGCTCCAGCATAGGAATTGCACCCGAGGGATCCCAGATGAATGCTATTTTTACTGTCCAAAATTATTACATCCTCAGGATCTGAGAAAGCAAAATAATCTTAATAGTCCCAACTGTGTATTTCCTATCTGTATCATAGCTGCTGGAGTGAAAAGGTAGATAAAATATGAGGTAAAAAGTGGTTTGGAAATCACTTATTTGTGATGTTTGAGATATACTGGGAGACTGGTGGTAACCACTTCCTCTATTATAGGTCTCCTCATTACTTCTCGACCCAGTCCTTAGTGACCAGCTCCCCAAGGGCTGGCTCCTCAAAAGTCATAGGGCAGCTATATATAAAGTGCATATTCCTTAATCTTCTGTTTATGGGATAGAGCGTTACAGAATGCTCTTTCTCTAGCTGATGAGCCATATTTTTATATACAACACAAAACATATGTTCCTCTAAAAGTGAGGCATCCTAAAGAATGACTTAGCAGAATCAATGGGTGCAGAAAGCGTTCTCTGAATTTCACTCATTCTTTATTATATTAACATATCTTCTCTCTTATCCCTTGACATACCATAATTGCACATATTTCCTGTTCTGTTTTTTCGTGGAAGTTAGCAAATCTAGGTGTCATGTATGTGACAGATGCCTCTAGCAGCCTTGTGCCAACCCACCTGGCGGCAGAAGTAGAAATCCCACCTTTGCAGGATTCAGGCTGATGAGGTTGCTGCTCTTTTGGGCCAGTCTCTTCTTGATCATTACCTTGCTCTTGTGTTTGTTTATCAAAGATAGAAAAATCCCAGCTGAGAGTAGAATATTTTTTGAGCAAATAAAAATATTAAAAAGTGTTTAAAGAATACAGGATATGTAAGTATTGCTAATAAGTATAAACATGCAATGTATGTGCAGTACTTGCAGTAAAGAAAAACTTGTTCTGTGTTCCGAAATCTTTGTATTTTTAACAGACACATTTTACAGAACCCTGAAAAGTTTTATTCAGGAAAAAAAACAAAAGCCTTTTTTGTGTAATAAAACACATTGGCAATGGAATGTAGGGATTGTATGTGTTCACATTAGTAACAAGATTTTTGAAGAAGGACTGAGAGATTGGCATAAGGCAGGAGTTCCCTGGGTGTCTTCTCTGCATCACCTCTTCAGGTACTTGTGTTCCAAGACTTGAAATTTGAAGCCTAGGTCTGCTTGTGAATAAGGAACAAGAGATACCTTCTGATCTTAAAATTAGCAAACATGTAATTTTGTATCTAGGATGAATTAGGAAATCTTTCTGAATGCACCCATACTGGCTTTCCCCCTTGTGGCCAGCACACTGTACCCTACAAATGAATTGGCTTTTGGAGTTTAATATTATTAAAGGAAAAAATTATTAAGCATAGGCCAAAACTGCAAATAGTCTCAGGAAACAGCAAACCAAGAGTGCTTTTAATAGCAGTGATGTCAACTGGGAAAGGTGTAACACAGGTAGGTCTAATCCTATTTTATTATCAGGAAAAAACAAATGCGAATGACTGAACATGAAACAGTAACAGAGTGTCTGGCACTCTGCTCTGGTTGACCATGGGTTTATTGAGGGTAGAATACCAACTAGCCTTTACCATTTACTTGCCACCCTGCCTCATGTCACACAGTTTCCTCCAAAATGGCAAGTAAAGCTCTAAGACTTTAATGATGATGGAAATAAGAAGACTTGGTAATGCTCTGTGCAGGAAATGGTTTGATTCTCTTCATTTATACATATCAAAGGCAATTCTCAAGTCACAGTAATAGAAACTTGTTTGCAAAGGCAGAAGAATTAAGTCAACAGATGTGGCTAGGAACCCCTGACTTTTGTAGGGCATGTTTCAGAATTGTATTTTGGGGGTGGGATTAAAAGGTAACCGTTCTACCTACCAAATATTGAAATATGGGGGGGGAAATCACTTAGTTTTGGTTCTCCCCTTTTTTCACTCTCCTTTTCTTTTCCAGGAGCTGGGAACAAACACGGTCCCAGAACTGCCTGTGGAGCAAATGGTAGAATTCAGTGTCACTCTCACTGATCAGGAGTACACACCTGAACTTAGTGATCCCAGCTCCCCACAGTACCAACAACTAGCTGCCAAATTTCAGCTACAGGTAAGGAGGCTGAGTGAATATTGGCTTTGTACCTTGGCTGAGATTCATACGATGAAAACACCTTCACCATGAAACAGAATGAGAATCTACTGCCCTCAACTGAAATAGATAATTCTGATTGTCTCAAGACCTTCAGTTTTCCTTCACGTATAGTCAGCTTTTCCCTTCATTTAGGCCACCAAGCTAACAAGCCAACATATTTGTCAGCAGTAGAGCCTCAGACAATTCAGAATAACTTTGGGAATATCATTCAGGCTTAATCAGGAATTCATGGAGAGTACTTTGTCAAAATTTAATTTCTATAATAAATCTAATGAGAAATGTAATATAAATGTTAATAGTAATTAGCTACTGTTGTCTGAACTATTCTTCAAAGCACTTACAGTCATTTTTTTGTGCATTACCATAGTCTCCGTAAGAACTGGAACATCTGTGGTGTTTTCATATAATCAATAATATTAACTGAATGTTCAACTATCTATTTAATAGATAGCCGTTAATGACTTGAGGTTCCCAAAAGATTCTCTTAGCAATAAAACTTCTCATCAGTTTCAAGATCATTCCTTAGTGCAAGATGTTTCACTATCCTGGTTCGGTTTCAGATATGCACAGAAAAATGGTGAAGGATGTGTTGGCAGAGCTAATAAAAAGTGGCTTCTCTGGAGATTTCTAGTATTATTCTTAAACAGAACTGCCTGCAGACCTTGTTTATTACACATATAATGATGTAATTCAGCAATCTGACTTTTAAGTTATTTCATCAATTGGACAGGGAGAAATGCAAAGTTTCTTGATTGCTATTTTCCATTTTCACCAAGTTTTATCTCTTACTTTAACAAATCCAAAGCTGTTCTTGACATGCAATGTTGAATAGAAGATTATTTGTAGTGCAGTACCATGAAATAAGGTTGATGTGCTTTCCTTCAAAGACAGATGATGGAGGAGGCAGAGGGTAATCTTGATACAAGATAGTTTTAGAAGTGCACTCAGAAGGAGAGAGTGAGGAGGTTAGATTCAGAATTAAACCTCTGTCCAGATACAGGAGCTCCTGTACAAATTCCAGAGAAGCCTTTGCAAAGGTTAAGGCTGTGGAGTTCCCAGTTCAGTTTATAATTCATTCCAGGACACAGTAAGAGAGGAGTTACAGCAGGCATTACAGTGCAAATATTCAGAAGTACATCTGTATACCACAACATACATGTAAAATCACATGAGAAATGGAATGCAGATTCAGATGCTCACACTACTCAGTAAATTGAGATTCATCTGGCAAAAGTAGGAAATAGGAAGCTTCATATGTGCATAGAGTGAAAAGAAAGCATCAGCTTCATTATGATATAAAGCAAACCAAGAAAAGACTGAACAGAGCCCATGCCAACAGTCAGCTGGCACAGCTTGGCTAAAAGCGGATTCAATTACCTAAACTTGGATATCTGGTGCCATTTTAGGTGTCCTAGGTTATCCAAAAATCTGCAAGGGCCTCTCAAATATGAGAGCTGTACTCTTCTGAAGCAGCAACTAAGCAGATGACAACCATAAGGCATCTAAAATTATAGTGTTTGCCCAAGTTTAGGAAAATAAATTGCATCCTCGTGATTTAGGCCCTTAATGTCTGTTACTTCCAGTGAGTGTTAGTCACATGGGTGACATTTAGAATCTCTCCCCAGTCTAATTGCTACTTCTACACTACTTCTGCTAAGTCAGACCAAGCTTAAAATTATTTAGTTCAGTTCCTTTCCTACTGTCCTGTGAGAGATGGGCAAGAGGAGTGTAGATGGCAGGCCATTTTCTGCTCTAGACGTTATCTGCTTTTGTGTTTGCTCTGAAGAAAAAGACATCTAGGCTTATACAGTGTGGCTGATACCTGATATTGTGATAACATGCTGATCTTCTGCTACTCTTCTTCTCTTGACCTACATTAGAGACGCAGAGAAAGCTGTGAGTCTGATCACCCATTCCCTACCAGTTCTGACAGACTCTCATACACGAATTAATGAGTTTAAAATTTATGCTGTGTTTGTACAGAATGATATAACTAAGGAAGAGGAAAGGCTGCCACATTAGTTTATACGCTTTTTCAGTGATATGCTGAATTAAAAGGACCTGATTCCTCAAAAGGCTCTTTCACTTCTTTTCAAGTGCTGAATTCCCTCAACTCCACAGGCTGTGCTTGCAGATGAAAGGCTTAGATGATGTGTAGGTACTTAACAGGACCAGGAAATGAATCAGAAAGGAACTATGGAACCATGTGCCTAAAAAAAAAATCCCTTTCCTCTGACATAGTAGATGTACAGAAAATATAGCTATATAAGTGTTGCTAATTGTGAAAGACCAAAAGATCAATCAGCTGGATCTCAAAACACTCTTAATTCTTGAGTTAATGATAAAAACACTTATCCTAAAGTCTATACAGAGGCTTCACCTTTTCCGCTCATTTTTAATTTTTCATACTGTCTCTTCTATTCAAAACCGTAATTGTACATTTGTTTACATTAGAATTAAAAATATATGAAGTTATTTTATTTGTACAAGATAGTTAAAACTTTATAAATGATTTGTCAAATAATCTAACTCCATCTGCATCTGATTAATATTTCTAAATAATTAGCAATTTACAGTTAAGGTGACTTGAAACAAAAAAGTATTCATGGACCAAAACTGCTGAAAGTGAGAAAATCATTTAAATCATGTTATTTGATTCACTCATGAACTAGATTATCACTGATTTACATCATTACATTACAAAAAAAAGCTGTATTTTGTACTTCATTTTCCCTATTAACAGATAATACAGGCAGCATATACAAACCAAATACTGTGTTGAAGTTGAGCAATGATGATACCACAAAAAGGACTGTTTCCTAAAGCTGTTTCTGAAATATGAAAAGTATTGTTTAGGTAGTCAACCTGTGCTTTTCTTTTAGCTGTAGAACTTGCACTGAATTAATGATTTTATGGTTTTCTCTAGATGCAAAAAATATTTGAGAAACTTCCAGGATTCAAAGAAATCCACGTATTAGGATTTAAGTAAGTAAGAAAATAGGGCTAATTTTTCTACTGGCTACTAGAATTCTCCTCTTCTTTCTTTCCTCCCAACATGAAGAGACCTATAGTATAGTGGGGTGTGTATTGCTATAAACGGGAAATAATTTTCTGGGAGCAACAGAGACAATATGGAGAGAAGTGCAAACACACCCCAGGTGAGACTATAAGGTTTTGAATTACTAAGCAGAAGTAGCTTTGATTCCCTGAGGGGTCAAGTAGTCAATAAATCCTTTGAAATTGTTTGCTAGAAACATTGCATTAAGGACTTACTTAAATGACAAGGTGAAGAGAGTTAGGAGTATGATTATTTAGGTGGCTACTTTTTTTGTGTGTGGATCCTGTGCCCTTCATAGATCAAAGTGAAGGTGACTTGGCAAGAGGTTGCAGGAGGCTACGTGTTCACACATACAAAACCTTGCCAGTAGGTGTCTCCCAGGTGTTTCAAACAATTAAGAATATTTCATTTTTTTTTACAAATTTGTGTTCTGTCTTGCCATTTCTTTTCTAGTTTAGCTTCCTTGAATGCTTACTACTAACGCAAGCTACTGCATGTCTTTTCAATAGAGAATCTGCAGGGGAAGGATAGGGATCAAAATCTGAGTATTTGATATGGGGTTTATTCTGTAGATAAGAGCACATTATGTAAAGAATCAAGGGGGAAACTATTTATTCATAATAAGAAATAATATAAATTTGAAAGGGAATAAAGAGCAGGAAAAAATACATAAATTCATGTGGGTGTTCATTGCCACCATAAAGATATAGATTAGCAATGACAGCACTCAGCTTGCACCATTTGTAGTGGGAAACAGGAAAGCAAATATTTCAAACTATCAAGGTAAAGTAAAATTTCTGTTTCCCCACTCAAATCATGGAGACTCCCATTGTTTGGAAGGGAAAAAGTGAAATGATGGAGAGTAAGCTGTCATTTCCACATAGAGATAAAATTTATAGATGACAGAAGATAAGATAAATTGGCAAAACATGTTTTTGATGTACAACTGACTGATTTACTGGTATTCATTAATCTGTTTTTCTTTCTTTCGCAATCCTTTATCACATCCTTTCTTCTGTGATGAAATGAAGAGAGAAGAAGGAGAAAGATGGGTAATTTGTCTGTAATTTATAATTAAGATTAATCATTTTATAGACTATTAGGTGTAGATAGATACATCAATAAATGTTCTTTATCTTGATGTGACAAAGTGAATTGATTTGTGTTCTGCCTAAGTGGAAAATCTGTGATATAAAGCAACAGGGACAGCTTTTACCTTATCCTGAAAGGTTCATGTAATCAAATATTGCCAGGATCTCTCTGAAGGAAAGAAAATTGTTTGATCTAAGAAAATTCACATCCAGCTGACTAAAGTTCTCTATCAGTTATAAACTGAAAGTGAAAAAAAGAATAGGGGAACTTCATATTTAAAGTTTCATTTTTGATCTGCTATTTCCTAGCTGTATTCCCATATACATATTATCTTCAATTATTATGTATTTGTTTTGTTATCTCCATTATCAGGCCAGATAGAACAGCAAAGAGGCCAGTTACTAGCTGATTAAATGCAGGGAGCTTTTGACTGGTAATACAAACAGCTACAGAGTCTGTTGTTGCTTAAAAGTGTTGCTGGGGAATAATTTATCTAGCATTTCCCAGAATTTCTCTTTTACTCGTAGTTTAAAAGGAAGAAGTGTCTAATGCTTTCCCTGAATCCGTGCAAAGTCATATAAATGTAAATATGTAGCGCATACCAGATAAAGTGAAATTCCTCTCTCTCCAGTTATTTGATGTTTTAAAAAGCAACACAGAGGAGTACAAATATTTTATAATGTACTCTTTATTTTTCATTTTAACTAGGTGAATTTAGCATCTATGAAAAGTATTGTATTTATAATGGTGAAAATTTTAGATTTCTGTTAAATGAGTATATCTAGGGAGAACCTATACACATTTGTTTGGACTTGGAAAAGATGCCCATTATGAGAAGTTATTTGCTTGACATATTAACTAACTTTCATGCCATTCTTCAACAAAGAGCAAAAAATTGCACCAGATGTGATATGATTTTTGTTTATCCTTAGTTTCATGAAATGTCTAATCCTTTTTCATTGGTTTCTGCATAATTAATAGGTGATTATGGCTTCTAGTAACACTCCTGAATGATTATTTGAACCAATAGTCAACAACTTTAAACCGTATTACCAGTTCTACAGGTCTCTGAGTAGTCAGATTAAACTGGATTATGTTAGACCATTTTTATCATTTTCTTCAATACTAGAATTTTTATTAAAAATTTTTCATAGAAGAAAAAAAAAGTTTAAGTATAGCAAAAGTGACAGTCTCATTAGAAAGAAGTATATCTGCATTATTTTTACAGAAAGTAGTATGTTGTGGTTGCATATATTTTTTGTTTGTTTGTCAAATCAGTCCTCAGCCAGTAACTGATTTTGCTGCACTTGGGTGTTTTTGCATCTTCCCTTTGCAGATCAAGCAGCACTATAGCACGATATGTGGTAAACTTTGAGAGAGATGGCTCAGAAATGAAAAGCACACCAGATGACATTTCAACTATTGGATCTAATAAGGTTGAAAATGAGAAAATTCCACTTTCTCCAAAGGAAGAGAGGGAAATATCAGGAACTAAACTCACAGTAACGGACCTTCAGCAACTTGTTGCCATAGCACTCCATGAAGACCAGTCTCTGCCAATGGACCTTGGAACACTTCAGTTTACTGATGGTCAGTGGGCAGGCCAGTGCCAGGCACAGGTCTGAACCTTGCCCTTTCAAACTGATGCAATTTCAGTAAGGTCTCCTTTGCTTCTCTAACAGATCGTTTTCATTTGATGTGTGCCCATTCTCCTAAGTGTTGCATAGCATCCAAAGGATGCACAGATCTGAGTTAAATTTTATAGCTAAATGTGCCTTTATAATTATACAGCCTAACTGCCAGTCATGTTGGAGGATCTATTTCCCTTGGTTCTTTGTTTAGAAAAGCTGGATATTTTGCACCTTAAGACAAATAAGGGGGGCGGGGGGAAGACTATGAATATTCACTGTATCTTTTTAATTCCGCAGTATGGACAGTCTTGTTTCTATAATATGACAAGAAGTGAGGGCTTCCTCTAACATAAATTTAGTTTCTGAAAGCTGTGTTGATCGTAAGCAAGCCATCTAAGTTCCCAGTAATATCAGAGAGTGGACACCTTAAAGAAAACTTGATCCCATCTAAAATTGGTGGTGTGAAACACACTGTAAAGGTGCATTTTGCTCTCTGAAACACAGAGGGAATGTAGATGACAAGCTGGGTGTGAAGAAGGTTGAAGGACTGCATCCTGTTCAGTAAACCAGCTAATAAATATCCCTTTCTAGTCCATCAATGATCTTTTCAAAGCTAGCATAGCCCTGGTTTTGGGGAAGTAAGTTAAAAAAGGGAAAATAAAATATTTTTTCATTTATATATTTACCAAAACAATCTTAAAACACACAATATATTTTAGCTGTAGTGTTTCATTTTCAAATAGCAACATTTTCTTGCAAAAAAAATATATTTAGATGAACTACTTTGTGTAAGAATAAAATGACATATTTTAATGTAGATTAAAGTCCCAAGAAAAAGTTTCATTGATACAGAATAGAATAACGATAATTATTGTAATCAACTTTTTCCAACTAGTCATTTTTAATAACCGGTTTTAGAAAAACAGTTTGCATGCAGATATATTTGAAAAGCTCCTCTGAGGGGCTGAAGGGAGCATCTGGGCACCAAAGTCAAAATACTTAAAATAACAATGGTGTGGACTCTGGGCAAACACAATATAATGAGTCATCATAGCCCATGCAAATTTAACTGAGCGGTTCATCCTTCAGCTGATTATAAGCATTCATCTGTTGTTCAGCTCTCTGCAGACCTATCCCATTTATACTAAATAAAGGGGACAAAGAATAATGCATATAAAATTCCTGTTTTCCTCACAATTGCCAGTTTAGATAGAATTGTATGCCTTTCTTCCTAACATGGATTTTTTAAAAGTGGTGGGTTTTTTGGTGGAGAATAGTTTTAATACTGATTTTTACTGAGTTTACGAGCTTTGAGCAGTTTTCTGTGTGCCACTGCTGAAATATTGTGTGCTTTCTCTCTTTTTGCTTTTTTTCCCCACCAGAATCTATTATACCACCTAGTGATTTTGATAATGATATCCAGGCCATGGTAACTATTCCTCTGGCAGGCCCTGATTTGGTAAGTCAATACCAGTTGTTATAGTTAGTTAGTTAGTTATTTCTCTGTAAGAAATTAAATTAAGCAGTGTTAAGGTGTGCATAGATACACAGACAAAGGCTCTTATGCTAAAATACATATCTGCCTTTTATAAATGCTGTAAGGATTAATTTTGTACTGTTATATGGCAACAGAGATACTGTTCAGAGCATTTACAGGTTAATGCTGCTGCTTGATTACCTTTTCCAGTTTTAATTACAAAGTAAACAATGCCTTACCAATTCAGTAGTACATTTCAATGTCAGAAGGAGAGCAATTGACAGGGATAGTTATATTCATCTTTCTTTGACCATTTTTAAAATCACAGGCAATATGATTAGGATGACATGCACATGCCAAAGATTTTATACGTTCCATGACTTCATGCTGAGTAAGCTGTTTGCAAGCTCCTGTGGCTAAAGATTATTGGCCTTTTTAGCAATAGCACTAAACATAATAATGAAAGCTGCTTTTTAAAAACTTTTTCAGGACTCCGTAAGTGTGGAAATCCCACTAGGTTACCCCAGCCCAGCAACACTGGACCAAACCAGAGACATTTTCATCAATGAATTTACAACTGGAATTCCCGTGCTAAGTGGAGAGGTCAGCGCCCCTGAAGAGTTGAATAATTTTGTTTCATCTGAACCTGTGTTCCCTACCAAACCCTCCAGAGAACCATTTCAGGTCAAATCTCCTCCAGACGCAGAAGATACCGCGACTGACCACCAAAGTTTCACAGTGCCTTTCAGTGCTCTGGGTAGCACTAGCAGTCCTCCAGAATCAGAGGATTCCTATTTGCCTCCTCCAGCAGATGATTCTGCTAGCAATGACTTAATCACCGATGGCTATGAGTCTCCAGTGGAGCAGGCTACCACGTCAGCAGCTGATACCACAGGTAGCTTTACCCCACCTAATCTCCTGCAAGCCAGAGATGAGAACAGTGAAGCTGAAGAGAAGAAAGAACTGCCTGATATAACAGAAACACCTCTCAAGGAAGCTGACCAAGATAGTCTGTCTGGACAAGGTAAGACACACAAGATTTTTCCATAAGAGAGAATAGGAAAGATCCAGTTGTTATTACACGTACAGCCATGTGTACAGCAAGCATTCCTTTCAGTTGTGACAGAAATTTTTCTGGACCACCAAAGGTGCAAAATTTACATTTCTGATGCCCAATTCAGGAAAATCCTGATGTACCTGACTTCACGGTTGTCAAAGAAAAAAAAAATTTCCTACCCAACAACAAATGCCTAAGATTAAGGCATGCTTTGTACAGGGTATTACAGTAAAAATTCAAAGGGGCAGAGCAAAAAAATGTTGGGGAAATAAAAGGGAAGTCCCAGGGACACACACAAAAAAATCAGTATGTAAAACATGGAAGGTAAATTATTTTGGGTTCTGCAGATAGATATGGACGATAGCAGCAAGAGTATCATGAAATAATTTATTGCAAGCAAAAAATACCATGGCTAAAGAATTTTACATATCTACAGGTCTGATGAATGTGAAAAAGTTTTTTAAATTCCTGTTTCCTATTTTGTTTATTCAGTTTTATCCATACAGTAGGGTTTTTTAGAGGCATCCAGATATATAAGAAAACACACATAAATCAAAAAATTATGTGCATACATATGTCTGGGTGGAGAAAAGTGTATAATTTAGCCTTTAAATTGAAAAATACATGATAGACGTGTTTCCCATGGTTATCAGAAAAGTGTTGACCCTGCAGATGAAAAAACTTCAGACAAAGATAAGGTCAGCTTTGGGTCACAGGCAAATTAGGCTTTCCCCTAGAACAGCAAAATGTCTCCATCACCTCCATCGAGGCTTGGAAAGCCATTCTAGGCACTGTGGAGAACTGTAGTGCACAAGTAACTGGATTGTGTGGGGCAGCAGCCTCCACTGGCAAAGCAGCAGGAGTCATGGTTCCAGCTATGGCTCTTCATCCCTCCCAGTTTGTCTGCTCCCTCTCCTGCTCCCTGGCTTGGCCTCACCATCTCAACATTAGGTCAGTAAACTTTAATTTTACTTACATTTCTAAGAAGCCCATGGCAGCTGTGTGAGATGCTAGGGTTGCTACAAACACATGCAAGGAATTGGTTCTTGAATGAATCTTCAGATGTGCTTTGTCTCAGATTTTTGACTGACCCTCTTAACAGAAATGTAGAGGGCAGGTAAGAACTTCATAGGAGTCAGCAGGATTCTCTGAAGCCCCCGCATAGCCTCTAAGCAATACTAAAAAATCTGCAGAGCAAAACAAATTCAGGGCAAAATTCCCCCATTACGCACTAGCTTGCACAAGCACACTCCGTGTTTCTGGATCCCCAAGAATGTCATCCTCAAAGCCTGTAAGTTTGTTCCCTGCTGCAGGAAAGTCCCCTGCTCCTGTAGGAGGCTCTATTCTGTCCCTGTTCTGCCAGCTCCCTCCTTGCTCAGTCCTTGGCCTTTCATGTCCCACCCTGCACGCCAGAAACCTCTTGGAGTGAGCGGAACAAACCCTGCTCCCCCTTTCAGAATGTTCTTCCTGACCAAGCATGCCCAGAAACAGCAAGGCGGCACATTTGTCCCTGCTGCCCAGCCACATCCCGTACGGCAAACAGGCAGCGTTAGCATGGCTGACTGGAAACACCCCGCTACATGGGGATAGCATCCTTCACAATGGGCCCACCGAGCAAAAACGCGAGAGGGGGGAAATGCCTATAGTCTATAGCATTCTTCTTTCTGAATCCAGTAAATAACAAGATAATTTTAAAGAATAAAGAATGTAAAAGCTGCTACTTGGGATCTTGCACTAATCAGCTCCAGACAGACGAGAAGAGCATAACATGGTCAAGTTGTTGCACCTGATAGTTTATGTACTGAGTAAGAAATTCCCATCCTGTAGTCTGGCCTTTATACACAGAGTTCTGAAGTGAAAGGCAAATGCTTTATGACTTAGATTATAAAATCACTTCTTATAAGAATCAATTGTCAAGTGTTCCTGAAAAGAAAGTTTATGTTGAAAAGTGTTAAACACAACTATTTTCAAATGCATGCTGAGAAATCTTGTAGTGTTACTGATAAAAGCACAGCATACCTTTAAATAACAGTACAGCATACCTTTAAATAACATTCATTATAACTGTGGGAAAGTATTACATTTGCAGTGGGGGAAGAGTCATATGCATTTTTCATTCTATTTACTCATTGGGTTAGAGATTTGATGTCATTAAAACCACATAAAGCCACATATTTTGCAACGTGATAAATAACTGAAAAACTTTGTAGCCTAGCAGCTTCAAATGACTGAAGAGAAGCAGCAGAGGGTATTTGACTCACCAGAAATGCAGAGCAACTTAAGCTGAAGATACTAGTTTCATTCTAAAGTTGTAAAGAATTTGTTTATTACAATTTATTACAGTTACTGCTTGACTTTTTCACTGGGTGAGAGAAATACAGGAGATGGACTTCTCTGGCTCCAGGGTTTGAGCTTGCTTGATTGTTCCCTAGTGACAGTGTAGGACCACAGTTCATAAATGAATTTCAATGTCATCAGGACCAAGGGAAACTTTAGGAAGGATAATACAAATGGAAAGTTCACCACCAACTGACACAGATTTCTTCGACAATTTTTTCTTGTATAATTTAAAATTTGGTAAAAAAATACATAAAGGTTTTTTCATCTTCCTAAAGCCATTATTGCCTGTGCTCACAGAGCATAGAATTGTTTGCTTGAAGTGATGAGGACCTTCTGTAAATGCAGTTTTGATCCTGTAAGCATGTGGTACTGACCTTTAAACACTACTTTAAGAAATTGTTTGTTGCATGTTTGGGTTGGAACCTGTGTCTGTAAAATAGAATTAAATATATAGAGCTGAAAAAAAAAAAAAAAGCTTCCCCAAAATAAGGACCACTATCTTGTTCCTCCTTGTTGAAGACATGTATAAAACAAGCACTACAATGTAAGAATTCCATCATTATCTCTGCAACTGAGTAGCAGGAGAAAAATAATTGTTCCCTGCCTAAAAGGAAGGGATGCTGTAGTTATTATATTTGCTTAAAATCTTACAGTACATAAAACATACTGCATGCTTAACAGAAAAGAAATGTTAAAAATCTATTTACTGAGTTCTGAAATGAGTAAATAGTGTATACTCTTTAACACTTTTTCTATTTCTATAGGTTTTTTCAGTTCTGGCAGTACTGTGTATAGCATCCTCTGTATCATTTTCTTTCCCTAGATTTTGCATATTTCATAGGAACTTATAGAATTTGATCTGGAAATTTAGGACTTAACATCATTTACAACAGAGATTTTATTAAAGTCAACAGTGTTGGTAATATTAATTTTAATACTGCAAGCATAATTCCTCACAGGTACAGAATTATTCACGCTTTGTGGCTGGCTGCATTTCATAGCTGCATTTCTTAGTAAGATTTAAAAAACAACAACAAACCTTTGAACTGTTGCTGGTGTGAAACAGCTTGGTGTTGTGTAATGTTGGACAGAGGGTTAGGATCTAAACAGCTGCCTGCAATTCTGCTACATAAATTTCCAGCCATTTCCCCACCCTACAATCCAGAAGATGAAGCTAATTTTCTTCACTGCATGTTTAGGACCTTAAGTTTACTCTTCTTTACCACAAAAGGAAGAGCTGGCTACCAGAAACAAAATAGTCTGACATTCTTTTAGGTATCTCCATCAGGTATATGCTTCACAGATGGACTTTATTGCATTGATTATCAAATGTGTGCTACTACAGGCTGAATGTTACTACAGACTTCTGAACAGTGAACACCAATAACCTACACCGACTACTTTAATTGTGCCTACCTGAGGTCACTGAGAAAAGCAATGAAAAAATTCTTTCACAGCTCCCAAAAAGATAATCAGACTCAGACTCACACATACAAACGCACACAAACATCTGCGTACAACATCTAGGGAAAGCAGAATGAAAACAGGTGATGGACAAAGAATCAAACAAATGAGACGTGTCCTTTTAGGCTGTGTGGGATGGGATTTGTCAGGCTTGAGCAGCCAGTGGGAGGGATGAGCCAGGAGCGGGTGTGAAGCTTCTTTCAGACAGTACTGTGCTTATTGTGGACAGTAATGTTATGCATGGGCAGTAAAGAGCAAGGCAGTGATGATGTCAAATGGTGACTGTAGTTACTCCACCCCCTGAAGTAGCCCAGAAGTACTAGGAAGATGCTAAGCTGTCATTAAAGTAAGCTTAACCTTTGAATTTCAAATTCTGTTTTGAGATTTCACAATAGAATTAAGAAAAAAAAAACCTAAAATCCTGGCATAAATGTCCAGACCTCTTACTGAAAAGTTCTGAAATGGCTGGATCACATGTTGTGTTTTAAACATTTGACTGCTCAAAAAGGTTTTGCTGTGGCACTCTCAAAATTTAGGCTATTTCCATTTCCCATTTTCAACCAGTACAATAACCTTGCTTTTTTTTTTTTTTTTTTCCATTGTCTGAGATTATACCTGTTCACAAAGCGTTCCTCTTTCTTCTTGGTATTTTCTTTTCCCCTCTGGAGTTAATTCATCAGTACCTCTTCTGTATGGTTAAATTTCTTCTGCCATTCTTTGCAGTCTTCCTGTGACTCTATCTAAAACAATATGGCCATTCAGAAAGGAATCCCCTTGTGTAACGTACTAGACAGATTGTTATTTCAAAACCCAAGAAAATTTCATTAGTAAACCAAGAGCATACATATAAGCAGATAAAAAAGTTCATGAAGGATGTAACAACAATGATATGCATTTACTTCCTAAACAGTAAGAATGTAAATTTGTATTTGTTTTAATTGTAGCTACTAGCAATCCAGGTAAATGCTTATCCCAAAATCTTGACCATCATGGAGGAAGCATTATTTCTGGAGAAGTTATTCCAGAAGCACGGAACAAAAGTTAGCAATAGAATACTTCAGCTATTGTTGTACTACATATGAGTCTCACCAGCCTGGATCATCCTCACTGAGAGAAGGCAACTCTGTAGGGTGTATCACGAGGTTTTTTCTGCAAGAAAAAAACACTGATGAAGAGTAGATGGTGGTCACATCTCTGAGTGGGTAACTGATAAAAACCTCATTAATTTCCATAATTGCTTTCATGTTCACACAGCCTTGTTGTGAGGAGTCCCCTGTAATATCTTCTCCTGCCCAACAAGGTTGTGCACTCCTCAATCACTAAGATTTCTAAACAATATCTAGAAAAACTTGGGTTTCTGGATGTTTGGGGATTCTTTCTGCCTCTAGTTCAACCCCAGCTGCCTAAGCACAATCTATGCTTAGCATAACTTACTATTTGGCATAACCGGCATTGCCATGGAAAAGAAAACCCTGTTACTTCTTGCAAGAATCGCTGCGGAAGTTCCCAGGATTGGAATTCACCCATTCTTTGTGCCACGAATGCTCACCAGTATTTTCACATCAACAGTTATACAGGGTAAGCACTCTTCTATTTCCTTGCATGTTTTTCTGTTTTTATGTTTTCTTTGACCATAAACTGACAGGATTTTCTCAACATTCTTCCCCACCAGCTTCTCTCTGTGTCCTTTCGTTTGTTGCCTGCTGCTTCAGATGTGCAAAGAATGCTTTTCATGGGCGTGCTGCTCCAGACTGACGTTTGGAGAAGTGAACAGGTAAGTCTAGCTATGTCATTTTCTCAAGAACTATGTGCAATATTGATTAGCCTGAAATTTATCTGTGCACCGACGAGGCTGAATGCAGAAGTTTCAGCAGGCCTGTATTAGGACATGTCAGATGTAAGAGAAAGTTCATACGATGTTCACTGTGAGAAAAATTAGTTCTGCATACACAGAATACTACAGGTATCATGAAGAGTCCTAAATGGTGATTAGTATATGGCCAAAATTTGGTAGCCTGCTCTGCTCAGTACTGGGAACAGCAGGAGCAGTCTGGACAGAAAAAAACGTGCATCACTTCTTCAAAACATACTTTAAAATGCTAAAATGAAATTACTAATACAAGCAAAAAGGTATGAGAGAAAGAGAATACTATCTTCCCAATTTAACATATCACTTGTTTAAATTATTAAGCTATCCAATCATTTCAGTTCAGTTTTATTTTAAGGTTAAGCTTTGCTTCCTTCAAATATGATTCCTTATTCACACATCCTCAAATATGCAATATAAATGCACATTAACCAAAACAAGTGAAACTTTACTTTACATGCAATTGGTAGTTCCAATGACCCATTGAAATTACTGTGTGAGGTACAGAAAACAGTTTATATTTCTGCTAAGAAAATTTGCTTATCCAGAGGCAAATCATCTGGGGCACTTGTATAATGAAAAAATGTAACACCCCATTCTCTAGCTCTATAGCTCATAGGACGATATACCTCAGTGCTCTGCCACTTGTTCACCCATACTTTGTACTCTTAAGTCCCTTCCCCAGACACAGGTGCACATTGCTGTCCCATTGTTGATACCTATTGTGTGCACACCTATTTTATATATAAATATAGATAGATATAGATATATAGATATAGATATAGATAGATAGATATGGATATTGATATAAATATAGATATAGATATAGATATAGATATAGATATAGATATAGATATAGATAAACACATGGGGTTTCTCTTTCACACAGTCACCACTGTACATCGCTAGTCACCTCCATTGCTCCTGCGGCTAATTCTCATGTACCTCACGTGCCGTTTTAGACTCTCAAAGCTAAATATACTTCAGTACCTGTTTCCTAAATGCTATAACTTCTCTTATAATTAATGTTCCCCTGACGACTGACCCCTTCTATGTTCAGTGCTATTTCACGCCAAAGTAATCATCTCCCCCCTTCCAAATTCACAATAATACTGCTGAGTTAAAATCAATCCACTAGTCAAAACTTCATCTTTTCATTGGTTGCAGGTATAACCCTCCACTATGAGTGAGATGTAACATGTCATACACGCTTTCATACCTTTCAGTCTCAGCTCCCATCTTGTGTTAAAAGCAAATCTTCCTGCCTGTGTGCAGGGACAAGTTCTAAAGCTGAAAAACGGGGAAGTTATCTTACCTGCTGCACAGGAAGTCAGCAGCGGCCACAAGGGCTATAGACACGCAGGGGGGAGAAGTGGAGGAGTACTTGTCATATGATAACATCCAAAACCTGACAAGCCTACAGCCCACCCATAATTCTTCATCTTTCCTACCGTGCATGAAGGAGCTCTCCCTCCAGGAGGGACACGTAGCTGTTGCTGCATGTGGTCTAGCGGCACTTTGTTCCGGAAAATTAATTTTCTTTAGAACTAAAGAGCTAAAAACTTCTTTCATGAAGTTTATAGTCTTCAGATAGAAATACAGTATTTCAGATCCTCTAATAAAACCGGAATATAAAAAGGCAGAAATAAGTTCAGAATTTGAAGAGCCAGTATCACAAATAACTTCAATATATTAATGGACTGAATAAAATCTTTAAAAATCATGTGACCAATGCAGCAGTAAAATAAGAAAAATACTTTAAGACAAATAATACAGACTTTTGGGCTGGGGGTGTAAGAATACCCTTTGCCTGGTCATAAATGAATGAAACTAATGAAGTTTACATGTCATGTAGTCCAGCTGGAACAAATACCAGGTAAAGTGGAACTCCTGAGACTGTCATACCCTAAATAATGCATTTCCCTCACTTGTTAAAATCCTAGATCTTGCTAGAAATGCTGGCTTCAAGAAATAATGTGTTACGATCAAATGGTACTAAAATTTTGATTTTCTAAAATTACAGTCCTGTCTTTGGAAGATTCAGTATCCTTCCAGTGTAAGAAAGTCCATCCCAGCTCAGCCTAGAATTTTTAATATCCCCTTGTTAGGGGATAACTCATGCCATCTGGATTAGACTATTACAAGCAAATTCTAACTTGATTGCTGTCAATTACATCTCTGGATGGAGTTTTATATATTTACCTACAGAGAGAGCTTGGTTTTCCAACTTTGATTCTTTCAGCCATACCTAAGATGTCTCATGGGTGGCACTGATGCCAATATCAATTTAAGCTTGGGTTTGAAAGACGTCATAGTATTCAAAACTAGCAAACATAAATACATAAAAATCATAAATGGAGACAAATTTGCAAGAATGTTTATACTAAATTTAATGGGGGGGGTGGTGTTTGTGAAAATCTAGAATAAGCAAAACCCCTGCCAAGATAGATCTCATATATTTGCACATAGCAATTTACAAAAAGGAAAGAAAAAAAAAATGTTCTGACTTCTGTTTTAAGATAACATGCATTTTTTTCCAATAAGTTCTTAACATTGTTTTCTAAATGCAACTTTATAGAAAGGTATGTAGAGGAAAGTACTAAACACAATTTCAAGCAATGATACCTTGGTGTAAATCAGGAGGCAGAAGTTTTAATTTTCTTCTATAGAATGGTACAATCATTATGTGCGTCAGTAAGAACATGATTAAACTAAGCCTCAATGGAAAACTGTTTGGTTTTTTTTCATTTTATTGTGTTTACATGTTTAGGTTTCTTTTTCATTCTTCCTCAGTTGGTGGGGGTTTTGTTGGCTTTTTTTTTTTTAATTGAAGTTATTGTAGCGTACAATACTTGTATAGTAGTGGTGTCAATAACAGATAACTGAGTTTACAGTCAAAATTTTATATATGACCAAACATTTCTTTAATAACCATCTTTATTGCTGTGCAATTTGGAATTATGTGCTTTCAGGCAGAGTGGGAGGAGGGTATTGTTGGCATAACAAAACCCACCACGGGTTGTCTGAGAAAACAAGAAGTATTATTAACAAATAACATTTTCATACCTGAAGATTTCAGTTCCTAAGCTCTACCTTTCAATTAAACTTGCCATTGTTCTGGTTTATTTTTCTAGAAGTCAGAAGGGCTAAAGTTGGAAAAATACTGCAGCAATAATATATTTCAGTCCTTTCCCCTGAACATATATGTAGCCCAAAGCAGTGGCAAAACCTGACTAAACTTGTCTTAGATTGTTAAGATAAGCTCAAAGTTCCATTTTTATTCCTATTGAATAACTTATTCCCCATTTCAGACTCAGACACTGACACTCTACAGTGAAACAATAAAAATCAAAATTATGCTGAGCAGTTCAAGAAGGAAAATGGTCCAAAATCATTATTAATATCACTAAAACCGAAATGTATTCTTCCAGTACAATATGGTGTAAAACAAAAATAATGGAGTCATTTGCCCCATTTCAAAGCTGTGAGAAAAAAACAGATTACCTACATCCATAGCACAACAGAATAACAAAACACTCCTCATTCTGTGACTTCCAGTCCATTAATTTCACGGTTTCATATACAAGTGACTATATAGTATGAAAAAAAAAAAACAAACCAACAAAGTGTATTCAATGTTTTCATTTTTCTTGTTAAGTCCTAAAGTGCTCATCTAATGACAAGGTTTTAAGAGAGTCATGGATTTTAACTTTTTAATTTCATGTTTTTCTTTTCTGTTTTTAGGTCCTTCGGTCAACACATTACTTGAATTTATATCATGTGACCTCTATTTTGTTTTTATCGTTTTGCAAACTAATAAACTTCAATACCACAAAACTCTCTGATGGTCCTAACACCAACAAAAATTTGGTCTTTTTTTTTTTCCTATCACACAGTTGATAAAAATAGAGGAAGTGGGCAGAGAATTGGGGAGTACTTTCAATTCTGAAAGATAGGTGTTGTAACCTGACACATATTGGCCTTAATAATTCTGAAGAATAAATCATAAATAGTATTCCAGGTTCTCCATTTGGGGTGCTCTAAAATTGTCACAGTGGCACGCAAGAGTATTTGCAACATTTAGATGGATGGTTCTTTATGTTTCTAGGTGTTTGTAAAGCTTTAGGTTATTTTCACACATATTTCATTATTTTAAACTCATGAAATATTTTTTTTTTCAAATTGATTTGTAGAACAGTTAACAACAGGAATAAGTATGGTTAATCCTCCTGAAGCTATGGTTTTAAGTGAGATGTTTCTTATTCAGCTTTGATTCCATTCCTTTGCAGACTTTATTCATATTTGCAAATTCACTGCTGCTCAGTTTTGCTTCTTTTATTTAATTCACTGAATGGAATACCAATCAAGTCCAGACCTCTCAAGTTAGCATGGTTATTTGTTTAAGATCTGGTTTAATATGACTTTACTATGGTAGCAAATAGTGCAGAACTTTAATACAAAATAGCTTAAAATAAATGATAGTCACAGCAGCCTCTGGCATTTTTAACACATTTTCATTGCAAATGTACTTGCTAATTCCATTGCTTCACAAAAGTATTCTAATCTCAGTTGAACCATTTCTTTAGTAAGGACTTTAATTAGAAAACTGACTTTTAGAGCACTTGAGCACTAGCATGTCATTTTATCTAGCAATCTGAGTAGCAGAAGAGTTAAAGATTCTGTAAATGGTAAAAGTGACTTGTCAAGTTATAGAAATAACCTACGGTACTGGAATGAAGCTGGGTTAATTAGCATTGATAACATACAGCTGTGGGCTGGCTTCAGGGGCGGTGGGTTGGTTGAGGTAGGTACGGTGCAGCTGTGGCTGGTGATGTGAAGGGGTTGAGAGTTAATGAAGAGAGCAGCTGAGGAAGAAGAAAGAGAAGAGAGAGCAGGCCCTGGATGAGGTGAGATGAGGAGAAGGCAGCGGATGGACTGGTATGAGGTGGTAAAAGACCTTGTTACAGCTTGATAGTTTGGAGAGTGCTACGACAACCTACTGCTGACCTACTGTCTCTACAAGGTAACTAATGATGCGCTCTCTGTATAGTAAGTAGTCTTATGAAATGGAGGAATACTGCCTCAGCATCCAACTTTGTAATCCCTTAATTATGAGTGTGAATACTGTTAACTGCCTAAAGCAATTAATATGGAAACACTGACTTTTCTTCTGCTGTAGTCAAAAGAGTGCTGAGGCAAACGTATGTTTCTGCATCTTTTCTGAGCCTTAACTTAGGCAGAACAAACACCATAACCAGGTGCAGCAGCTGTTGAAGTCAGTGGAGAGGTTGTAGTGGCGTGATGGTTCAGACCCAAGTTTAACGGATTGTCATTGACTGCTCTCCAGTCTCTTCCACAGATACTTCCACTGTGTAGTTTTAGTGCAAAATGAAGTCAAGCACTGCTACACAGAGCTTTGGGGATGCTCTAAACACTATCTGTTTCTGTGCTGTTCGAAGTACTTTTGTGTTTCTGAAATGCTTAATCCTCTAGAACTGCTGAAAAATGAGAATGCCAAAGACAGTCATTAAACAGTGAAGTCTCTTGGTATATGAATTTGACACAGGTCTATAAAGTAAGCTTGCCCAATTAATTTTATATCTATATCTGTATTTCCACCTGCTGTACATAAATGACTTCTTTGAAGCTGAAAAAGTTTTAAAAAATCGTTACATTAATTTATTGCATTATTTCAAAGTTTTAAAGAAATAGGCTTATTCAAAAACTATGCCAAAAGCTTTAACAAGAAACCCATTAGCAGACAGCTAACTGAAGTCCTTAATAAAACAGAAAATGGTTATATAAATTACTGGTTTTCAGCCACACATTGGCCAATGCATGTGAAAATTATAATCAAAGAACAAATTAATTTCTAATCGCACAAAAAACTGGTATGTCAGTGGACTCATTGCTCACAGGTACAGTGACTAAACATGAAATTGCTCAAGGCGGATGTGACTCCTTTTTGCTACTGACTGATTTCCAAGACTAAGGGGGCTTGCATTTCCCAAAGAGAGTCAGATCGATGAAAATATTAACCCTCGGACATCCCATAAAGGAAGTTCCTTCTCTGTATTGAAAACTTTGTGTGAGTTGAGTAAGACCAGCTAATTTACACCAGTGAAAAGTTTATGGGCAGAGAGACTGTTGTAAGCTGCATCATTCTGCTTCTCCCACACAAAGTAGCTGCATTGAGGGAAAAGTTGCAGGGCAGCAAAAGTAGTCAGGTCTTGGCTTTGTTCTTAATGATTTACTCTTAATCTTTATGCATCTTTGAGGAACAAGTGAAGAATTCTTTGCTTTTTATGTCTTCATTCATTGCAGAAGTATATAGTTCTACTGACCTCAAAAAAAAAAAAAAAAAAAGTACAGACCTCCGAAGTGAGATGAAGGCTGTGTCATAACTCTGGGAGCAAACACCCCGAAACAAACACACAATCTGTTGCCCCAGTCAAAGTACTCAGCTAAGCATGACAGACAGTAAAACAGGGTTGTCTAGTCACCAAGTAGAAGGCAGGCTTTATTGCCAGTGTGCGGAGCCCAGCTAAAGAAGCAATGGAAGATTCTTTCCTAATGAACGTAGGCAAGATTAGTAAGCTGTAGTTGATCAACACCCTGAATTCTGCAGTGTTTTAGCTTTTTGGATCTTGATTTTGCAAATTTGATGTTTTCCTCTTAACTTTCTGTATCAGGTAGATCTGGATTGTTCTGAGAATAATGACAGATTATCATTACTAAGTAGTATTTTATTAGGATAGAAAATACTCCTCTTGTGACATCATGTCAGAATGACATTTATATGCACCTTTGGTGGTGCAAACATGATGATGAGGCACAGTTGCAAGGTATGAAAATTTTGAGAATAAACTGAAGGCTTCTTGTAAAGTTACACAGTGTACTATGCAGTAGTGAAACTAGAGCTGCAGCTATCAGGCTGTTCTGTGAAAAATGTTTCAGTGAGAATGCTAAGGAAAAAAGGTCAAGAGATACAAGAATTTTTAGGGCTGGATTTGGAGAAGAGATGGGGTTCACTTCTAGTGAACTGAGGTTCACTGGAGAAGGAGTTCTGTTGGTCTCACTGGACACAGAACCTGACTTCTGGAGAATTCGTATACACAGGCAGAATGACAGCCATAGATCGTGCTGGCTCTTCTGGCTTAGCCTTACAGTTAAAAAGACAAACTTAATCAGTAATTATGTGCTGCAAGACATTTGTTGTGACACATTAGGTTAATGATCCTCTTCTCTTAATTCTTTTAATCCTCATCTTGCTTGTGCCCTAGTTAAAATGAAAGATCTCGAACGCAAATTTGGCACTTTATCTATTTGTTTATATGCAATAGTCCTGCATCCAGGGATTTTGTTTTGTTTCAGGCACCAACAAAATGTGTAAATTTGAATCCAGCTACTTGCTGTACCAGTCTGGTATTTATATCAGCAAAGCTGCCCATAAGGAGATTCTTACCCTGCATTATGGACCAATCTCTTAATTGCACACTTTTTCCTTCGTTAGTTACTTTCTTCAGTCAGCGTGCATGCAAACATATACATAAACATTGTAATACTGTAACTTTTGTATACAGAACAATACTCATCAGTGGACTTAGAAACTTTTTCTGTTGTCAATAGGAAATGTCAGTGCTCATTAAGCTCATGAATGCAATGAAATGCTGGGACCTCTTAATGCATAACCTTCTGGGCCTGCTTATTAATGCAAACCCACTAGAAAAATGTCTCATGAGAATGTGACCTTTCCCAAACAATAACTCCTTATTCATGGTAAATTAGGAGGGTTTTCCATACTTATATATATATATATATATATATATATATATATATATATATATGAGGACCAACTAATTATATACCTAAAATAAAGTTGTGGAAATGGCAGTTGATTTTTTTTCTGTTAAGTCAAACCTTTGTATTTTACTCTCTCAGTTGGGAATAAATGCCTGCATGCAGCACAATTATTACAAAGATTTAATATAGAAATATGCCCAGGAAATTGCCTCTTAATTTCGTGTTTACACATTTTTGCCAACAGCAGTTTAATTTTAGATATAAAACTCTCCTCAGTACAATATTTTCCTGCCTTATCCATGTAATACAAAAAAACATCTGCAGAGTTCAGTGAACATCTTTGTGGGAGGGTAAGTGGTGGCTGAATTATAGCTGATTTTTTTTTTTTTTATTGCTTTGAACATTTTTTAATTCTATGCCATTGTTTAACCTTCAATATGATTACTCTGGGGGTATATTTGCATTCAGCATCTTATTTCATGCTCTCTGTGGATTTTCTACACCTGAATGATAGTGTTGTAGACCAAACTGTATGCTGGAACTAAATATGCTGAGATTAAGAATGTCTAAATTGTTGGTGTTTGTAGTATTAGAGGTTTCATAAAGTAATTGTCTATGTTTTTTCTAGTGTTCTGCTCTAAAATTCTCATCTGCAAGGCAAACAGTGTGAAGTTTTACAAAATTGCTTTATGATGAGCCAGTTCAAGTATATTTTATGTTCCATTTCAAAATTGTATGTGTGTGTACATATATATGCACATACAGAATCATAGAACAGTTTGGGTTGGAAGGGACTTCTAAAGGTCATCTAGTCCAGCCCCCCAGTAATAAGCAGTGACATCTTCAACTAGATCAAGTTGCTCAGAGCCCCATTCAGCCTGACCTTGAATGTTTCTGGGGACTGGGCTTCTACAACCTCTCTGGGCAACTTATTCCAGTATTTTATTACCCTCATCACTTCTTCTTTATATCTAGTCTGAAAACCAATATATAATGGGTTTATATAAAAACCCAATATTTTAAATGCAAAGGGGTTGTGGTTTTTTCATTCCATTGATCAGCAGGTTGAGGAAAGTGATTCTCCCCCTCTACTCTGCTCTCCTGAAACTCCACCTACAGTGCTGCATCCAGCTCTGGAGGTCCCAACATAAGAAGGACATGGACCTGTTGGAGCAAGTCCAGAGGAGGGCCACAGAGATGATCAGAGGGCTGGAGCACCTCTCCTGTGAAGACAGGCTGAGAGAGTTGGGGTTGCTCAGCCTGGAGAAGAGAAGGCCCCGGGGAGACC
>JAVJGJ010000059.1:10221924-10246169 GCA_035590215.1 Microhierax caerulescens
ATAAAACAAATAATAAAGGGGGGGGGGGAAATATATGTAGCAGCTCTTACCATAAGTCTATGCAAAGTGGTAACCAGATGGAAGAAGATTTTTTTCAAGCATCTAATTCTAGTAAAACCGCATACGTGCCTTAGAACAATTCTTTGCTAGTTTAAGAAGTGTGGCCCTAAGAACGGGGCTATATAGAAAATAATCCACATTAGATCAAGGCATTGTATCTGCAGGGAGGAAGCACAGAGCTACAACATGCTGTTAAATTAACAGTGTCCAGAAAATAGCTATCTCTTAAGATTGTCCTTGTTGAAAAATGTACATTTGTTCCACAAACCAGCAATTCAATAAGCAGAGGATTGGGCTGCATTCATTTAGAAGCAAGGAAACAGAAAAGGACACAAAGCCCATCCCCGGGCAACTCCTATGCCATGGACAGAATAGTTTGCACCTTCTTCAGTCAATGTTACGCCCAACGCAAAACTGCGCTCTGCTTTAGGGCTTTCCTTGGCCACTGGGAGGAAATCAGTGTGTAGGGAATAGCAGAGTTCATCAGTTGGAGAAAAACTTCTTTCCTATCAGCTGATAAGTGATTTTGCTTGCAGGGGGGCAAGTCCCACATGAAGGACCCACATACATATTAACACTGGAAAAGGACAAAGTTGTCAGCTTGGGTAGATGTCTGTTCCTTGGAGGCCATCACTTGCTGTGAAGGCATGGTGCTCAGCTAGCTGCACGCCCAGTTCAGAGTCTCGTTCATCATGCTTTAGATTTGGATTTCAGCTACAGCTATCACACAGCCTAGATATGTGCCAAGCCCCAGTGGAGACCTCATAAAAGTTCAGCATCTGGATCAAATGGCCGCTTCAGGTGCAGCAGATGATTTCTTAAGGCTTGAATTTGCTTTCACTGGTGCAGTTGTCTTTGGAGTAAATTGACAGTTTGCATCTGAAAAGGCTGTACTGGTTTTTTTTTGTAACCACATTTTAAGATTACCAGCAAATAATAGCTGTAACCTCTCACAAAGGGGAACAGAATGACTCCAGCTTACAACTGATCTGAACAGACAGCTTAAAGCTGCAATCTACTCTTTCAGTCAATATAAACTGGCATCGTGATTATGTGCCTTCAAAACGAGAATGTGCTTTGGAATGGCTCAGGAAATACTTACCAAGTGTAACTATTATATAAACACAGCACTCACAGAAATCTCATCACTCAAACATGTGGATGAGGTGGTTTGTTCCAGTACTTCTTTGGTGATGGAAATAATATTTTCAAGTTTAGATAGTGTTAAATCCTGTTTTTAAAAATGTTTCGGTGGAAATACAATCTGCATGTTGTTTCCATGCTTGATGTTTGTTATGCTTGCTTTTCAAAATAGCTATTTGTTTTACCCCCGTTTTTCTGCAGCAATTAAGATCATGGATGAACCAGAATCATCAGGCGATGACATTTTGGTTACAGAAAGCACTTACGAAACGTTGCCTTTCTTTATTGGTTCGAGCCATCTCTCTACCACGCAGCCTGAAGGTGTTTTTACAGATATGCTACCATCAGCACCACTGCCTGCGGCAACCAGCCCATCCTTCAGCCACCCTGAGATCATCAAGCAGTCCCTTGAGGTACTGGATTCCTCAGTGCCTGCATCTGAGGGCGTTCCTCCTGATGCCGCCGAGACAGGAGTGCAGGACATTGCTGCCGAGTTAGACCACGTCGGTGTGATGAGCACAGCGGCACTAGGTGAAGTGGAGCACGGCAGCGGTTATATCTCGGAGCCTGCAGAAGCCACCCCAGCTCCCACGCCGAAGTATGTAACTACCAGCTCCATGACAACCGCGGCCAAAGGCAAAGAGCTAGTGGTTTTCTTCAGCCTGAGGGTAACCAACATGCACTTTTCAGATGACCTCTTCAACAGGAGCTCGACAGAATACAAAGCGCTAGAACAACAGTTCATGCAATTGGTGGGTGAAAAATCAACTTGAACACCACGTGCAATAGTCAGGCACAGTTTACAGAAATACACTGAAGAGCACAGTATTTTAACAATACCAGACCCTACTACAATTCAGTCTGATAAGTTGTATTTTTAAAGCATCCATAAGCCTGGCATACTCTCGGGGTGCAAAGAAAAGAATTTATGAAGCCAGCGATGAGAGTTTTTACTTGTTCAAGAGACTCCAGATATACGCCTGGCATGTAGTTTATCTGGCTTTTTCTTAGATTCACGTCAACAGTACAGCAGTGCCGATTACATCCAAGGCTTGTGTCTACATGCTAGATTTAAAATTAGGCCTTTTAAAATATATAATAGCGTAGCAGGGGGAATGTGACTAGATATGGATTTTCTCTATGGGTACAACAGGGCAGCAGGTCAGCTCAGTAACATGCCTATTATGCTATGCTCTAACCTGCCTGGATTGAACGTTTGAAAATAATTAAAGTTGGCTTTTGAGTAAGGTGATTTTTTTCTCTTCCAGATGAATAAACTCCCCAGCTGCTGTGCATTTCATTACAGGGAAAATTGCTACCCATCCATCTCAATACATTATACAGAAATATGCAAGAGTCCAGAAGAAGATAGTGCTAAACAGAAAAGTGAATTTGGTGGTGGAGTTTAACAATTGTATTAAATTCAAAGATATAAGTGTGTGGTGTGTGTACTTGATAATGAAAAGTGACTATAAGAGAAATTAATAGAAGGTAGACATTGACAGTAAGTTAAAATAAAGGCAAATTTGTGTTTTTCAGCTTCTTCCATACCTCCAGTCCAACCTTACAGGTTTTAAGCACCTGGAAATACTCAACTTCAGGAACGGAAGTGTGATTGTGAATAGCAAAATGAAATTTGCCAGGACAGTGCCATACAATATCACAGAAGCAGTACACTGCGTTTTGGAAGATTTCTGTGATGCTGCAGCTCAACGCCTCAATTTAGAGATTGACAGCTATTCCCTGGATATTGAGCCAGGTAAGATTGTATTACTAGTGTATGTGCAAAATCAAAACCAAGCAGATAATCTTTTCCAGATTGCTACAGCCTCAGAAGTATTGCTGTTTTGGAAATAACAATATTAGTAATAGCCTCCCAATGAACAGGAGTAATAAGAAAAAACAAGATCATAGAATCACAGAATTGTTTATGTTAGAAAAGACCTTTAAGATCATCAAGTCCAACCATTAACCCAGCACTGCCAGTCCACCACTAAACCATGTCCCTAAGTGCCACATCTACACATCTTTCAAATAGCTCCAGGGATGGTGACTCAACCACTTCCCTGGGGAGCCTGTCCCAGTGTTTGACAACCCCTTCAGGGAAGAAATTTTCCTAATGTCCAATGTTGCAAATTATGTTGCAGACATGTTTTCACACTATAATGAAATGTTGGGTGGAAGTGTTGGTCTGTGCATGTACACCTACTGCTTTTCAGAGACAAATATAGTGAACTGAAAACTCATTCTAGAATAAGGGCTGAGCAAAGACAGGTGTAAAGAATGCTCATGTGCATTTACAGGAGTGATTTAGGCAAATTGTGCACCCAAGTACAAGTAAATATAATTTCTGATTATTTTTGCAATGTTGTAAGCAAACCATAGTTTAGAGCTTCATTAAATCTTTTTTGAAAGGGCTACAGCTTTCAGGACTGAAGGAGCTAACTTCTAGGAATAATTGGATCCTACAGATACTCACTGACCACAGCATGGCTATGTGTAGCACTCCATAGATTTGTAATTCCAGAATCCTTCCTGGATTAATACCTTTCAAATAAACCTTTGCCTGATAAACAGTAGAAAGTCAGTAACAACATACCTGGATGCTATTGTAACCTCAGAAGCTTACAGTTTTAAAAACCTACAATGTTTTATAAAATTGAAGCCTGGATCTATTTTCAGGTTCTTGTAACTATTTCAGAGCTGAATTTAATTCCATTGGCATGGAGAAGAACAATACCAATACCTTAGCATGCAGAAGTCTTTAACAGTTTTGGTTCAGCTGCCTTTTTATGTACATAACTGACAATTCCAGAACAAAAATCCATTTACAATTTATGTAGGCAATTTCTATTCTGTTTTCATTTCACATATCTCCCCGTGGCCACTAAAAGCAGAGATGGTGTGTGGTCAAGAAAGTTAACAAAATTGCAGTGTTCAAGCTATCAAATACTGCCATAAAAACCTGATGTTTTGCTGAATAAAGTATTAATTGAGTTCCATGGAAAGAGTGAACTTTGGACCACTACACGTTGTCTGCTTTGGTAGTGAAATTTTAATAAATAAAAATTAAAATAGTTAAGTTGCTAAGATGCAAACACAGAAAAATTTAAAAATCTTTCATTGTCATCCATATCGGCTGCTTTACTGATGTGGTATTTCAACATTAATTCATGAAAACAGTGTCACAATGAGTTTGTTAATGGGGCTGTTCTTTCAAGGCTTATGAGCAGTCATAAAATGTCAAAATAGAAGAAATTATGTTTAGAAAGCCAGTATATTCCCATGCAGTTGTTTCAAAGCCCGATGGTCTTTTCACTTCAGTAAAAAAAAAAAAACAACCCAACCCAACCCCCCCCCCCAAAAAAAAAAGCAACAAAAGAACACCAACCTGTCTAGTAAATTAAGGTAATTAAGCAAATTTCTATTCTTTGCGAAAGTAAGAGCCATCTAGTGGTAATGGTGTTATACCAAATTGAAACACTGATGGGAACTGACAGTCCAAAATATACACACCAAGATTCAGCCGCTGCAGAGGGTTGACTGCATCGCTCATAAGTAATACCATAAAGAATAACATGGCAGGCTTTTAAAAATACCTGCATGCATTATTTTTGCAATATAAACAAAATGAAAATACAGAAAAGGTGACAAAGTATGGCAGGTAACTAGCCCAACACATTAAGGAAAATGATACCACATTGTGCAAAGTCACAAAAAACGACACTAACACAGCAAAATACTCATGCCAAGCTCTTCTTGTCAAACAGAAATGTGCTGAGACCTCCTAGCTTCTGAAAACTGCACACAACCCTGGATAATGCTTAGACAGAGCCTGTCTCCTTACTAGCAGTATCAGTCTTTCTTTCCACTGATAGAAAGGTAAACTGCGACCATCACAACTGGGGAGGGACTTGCAGGAGAACATGCATTTAATGCAGCAGTTACTGTTTTAATCGAGTACTCGATCATACAAACTCCTTTATTAACCCTTTCTCCTTTGGAAGCATTCTGGTTTTGCTTGGAGTGCAATTCTGTGTGGGGTAAGCAAAGAATCAGTAAGAATCCCCTTTTGATTTGCCAGTTCATTTGTTTCGTTAGAGACTAAACTTTATAATTCCTAATCAGTCGTATCAATGACTAGGGCAAAGTAGTTAGAATATATATATAAAATTTTACAGATAAACAAAGGTTTGCCTGACAATAAAGTTACTTTGTATTTTATTGTATTACTTTGATGCCCAGTTGTTAGTTTACATGTACAGACATTTGCAGTCCAGGAGCAAAGTATGTCCCAACACCTTTCCCTTTCCAAGGGCTTTACCGCGCAGTGCGCAGGAAACTGCCTCCATATGACAAGATCGGTGGGTGCAGCCCTGTCCTCCTCCTTCTCCTCCTCCCATCAGCCCAAGCTGGGCTGAACACCAGGTTAAAATGACTCCCGGGCCTTTTTTTTCACATTTCTAGTAAGAAGCAGAGACTGGGAAAGGAGTGGACCTGTGAGACAGCTGAACTCAGGACTTTAAGCTGTCTCTGATTTGAGTTTTCCTGTCAACATCGGTGGTCTTATTTCCCCTTAATCTCACAGAGGCATCCCTTAGTAATATCTAAAAAAAAAAAAAAAACAAAAACCCAAACAAACAAAAAAAACCAACCAGCAAGTTTTCCCAAGGCTAACACATCACTTAAAAAAAAAAACAAAACAAAAAAAAAAAAACCTGCAAGCACATATCTTCTCTAGACCATGCCAGTATTTCTGGGCTGCAGTCCTCATAGTACTGTGCAACATTCAATAATCTAACTCCCTACCCTTGTCCCATCCTAAATTACGTGTTTAAGATCATTACAGCTGAAACTATTTCTTACACATACGTAAGACTGTAACACAGTATCCATGAGTATAAAACTAGCACTTACAGTAAAAAAAGGGATAAAAATATCCAAATGTGAAAATTTTTGTCAGTGAGATGAAATAAAATCACAGCTTAACGGTGATGGGGTAGACAAACATAGAAGTAGATATAAGCTCGCACGCTTGCTGTGTTACCTACAGAAAGAAGGACCTGTGTCCTTTTACGCTGGACGACAAATGCGCAAATAGCAGGCCAGTGAGTGTGAAGTGTTTTCTCTAGCTGCCACAAAGCCTGCCAAGTTACTTTCAGTAATGCATGAATTAACGATTTACGCACCCTTTACAGCTGATCAGGCAGACCAATGCAAATTCATGGCATGTGACGAGTTTTCCGAATGCATAATGAACGAGTGGACAAAAGAGGCTGACTGCCTTTGTAAACCGGGTTATGCAAGCCGAGCTGGATCACCCTGCCGGAGCCTGTGTGAGTTTGAACCACATCTTTGCGTCAATGGTGGGAAATGCGAGTTGGTTCCAGGAAGAGGAGCTGTCTGCAGGTAAATAAACGGTGCTTGAGATGAATGCTGTTAACCGACCCCTGATATGCCTATTGCAGGAACAAGCAGGGCTGAGTATTTTTTTTCAACAGCATAAACTATGCTATATAAGCTATATATTTTTTTTAGACACTTCAGAAATTTATTAGAAATTCAGCATCATTCGCAGAGATGACACATACAAACCATGCGTTCTTTTCAGATTTCTAAATAGGTCTTGGAGAGATGAAAACACACATTCACAGTTTTACTGCGGGTTACATAGTAGTATTTTAAGAAATTGCATTTTTCTAAGATGTATTAAAAAGGAAATCTATATTCTTAGAAACGTACCTCCGAGCACTATCCTGATTCTCGACCACCCAACAGAGCACATGAAGGCTGAAGCTGCTTTCAGGGCTTTCTGGGAAAGACTTATTTTTAATTTTAAATTAGCAGCTCCTCCTAACTGCAAACGCATTCCGTAAGGATTTTTACATGAAATTATGTTAAGCACATATTCAGAACTACCACAGTACTTGAACATATTAATTTGCTTTTAAAAGTATCAAGTTTCACCTCATTGTAAATCACTTTGAAATGAAAAATCATTTCACCACTCGACTACCCAGAGCATTGTGAAACTGTATTGTACCCGACTGGCACATGGTAGTTGACCAGCCACGTGCATAAGCAGCAGACAAGTTATAATTTTTGCTCTTAGTTTATTCTCTCCTAGTGTTGACATTACTACATTAACAACATGTCCTTTAGTGTACTTAAGAGTTGATGTCAAAAAATAAGACTACTGAGGAAAATTATTCATATGATAATTTCACTGTAACGACATAACTGCCGTAACTCATCTTCTGCAGTGGGCACCACAGAAATGATAACTCAAGATTACATTGAATTCACCACAGTTACTGCTAAATTTCTGACTTGCAAAGCCACAGCAGTGCAGCTGCGGTATTTTGTATTGGAAATCAGCCTGGGAGCTAAGGAGGTCAGTCCTCTTCAAAACTTTACTGAAGTAGAAAAGGGTATAGCCTACTCCTCCAAGACCAAAGCATGAGGGAAAATAACTCCTCTCTCTTTCAGAAAAGCCCTGATTTGATGTACAGTTACCACCAAACCATAATTTGAAATGATAGAAGTATTAAAAATAAATGATTGGAAGCTACAAACAAGCTTACCACGAGTCTCAGACTGACAATGTGAGCAAACTCGTACAGTCTGCAGAGAGAAAATGATGGCCTATTATTTCCTTTAGTCAAGCACTCCTTTTGCTTGTGAATTCACTCAGAACCACGCTAGTTTTTCCACTGACTGGAACCCTGGTGTTCTCATGCAGAATATGGCCATCTTCTCCTTTGTTTAAACTGAGCTATTTGTAGCAGAATTCTTATTTCATGCCTTATTACTCAGAGTGAAATCACCAATGAACAGAACATAGGCTTCGAAGAAGTATTTAGATATTTCTCCAAAACACGCCTGAACTTGTAAGGTTCTAAGCCACAAATATTATTTCATCCTCACACCTGGGGCTAGAAATTTGCCAGAGGTGTTCCAAATGCATCATGTCCTTAAAATCTGGAGGATGGCTAAGAAATAAAAAGACACCGATATTTTAACATTCACACTTATGAATCTAAGAAGATATCTTTCCTCTATTATCAATCACATTATTTCATACATAACAATTAATTGTATTGGGACTACTGTCCTTATATTTAATTGCAGATTTTCCTTTGAGGTACTCTGTATTTTCAGCCTTCAAGTTCTGTACATTTTTCCTCTTCTTCTCCCCATTTTAGATGCCCGGTACGTAGACACGAGCTTTACCAAGGACAGCGCTGTGCAAAATCTGCTCCAGAACCCATACAACCCTTCATTTATAAACTTCTCCTACTTGGCTTACTAAGCCTTGTTTTTCTTTTCATCATTTTAATTTTTAAGTTAAGAAGAAAAAGCAAAAGAAACTCTAATTTGCAGTAAGCTGCTCACAATCTTTTTCTTCACATTTCAAAATATTCCTTTTTTTCCTTTTGCAATTTAAAAACTTACCTAAACAAAAATTTTCTGCATTGTAGAAGTGCTACTCTCAACAGCTGCAATTCAGAAAATGCTGTAAGGATTAATCCTGTTTTTGAACACGATGAACCCATAACTAGCTTTTGTCAAACGGCTTGCAGCGTAAGTGCTTGTGTCAGTTCCACAGAGATCATTGATCACGAAGCATTACACGAACTTGAAAACACAATTCAGCATGGAGGTAAAATGCATGGAAATCCTTTTTTTACCCCTCAACATACAGCCCCACCTCACATAGCAGGTCCATCTTCATGTATTAACCCTACAACTAAATCAAATTTGATTCTAACAACTTGCTTGGCTATTTCAGAACTAAAAATACTAAATAATTTATTTGCTTTCCACATTTACTGCTGTGTAGGTTTCATAAACAGGACTGTAGAACTGCTTTTCTTACAGCTCTCTTGCACAGCTTTGGTGGTCTCTCCTATCTGAGTGCCTTTTGTGCTTTAGTAAAATAATTAATCTGGTCTTTCGATTTCTTTTTTAACTGTTGTAGGTCACCAGACCAGTTTACAAAGCCAAGACTGACAAGTTAGTCTCCGAATTTCATTTCCAGCATCAGCCAGACAAAACCAAGGTTTGTGACTACTTTTGAGAGCTTTAAATGATGTTTGCAATTAGTATTTTACACCCATCTTAAAAGAAATGTGTCTGTGGGTAACTGTAGAGCAATAAACAATAAACTTTCATTGCAGCTGATCTACTTAAAATTACTACTTACAAAAACACTAAATATTTTATGAAAAGAATAAAATGGCACATCTGTGGGAGAAAACCAGGCCTGCATCATCTAGACTCTATTTGAATTGTCAAAAGTATATTGACAAAGCTCTTCTCAAGGTCTAGTCAAGGGAATACATTTAGTGAGAAGTGAGGCAACCACAAAACACAAATGGGTTTAAGAAAAGCTAGGTGGTTTGGGCCACTTTGAACCATTACTTAAGTTTAAAATGAGCCCTAGCACTGAACACATTTTTAATCATTTGGAAAAAATTGATGGAGGAAGAAAATGTATGTAGAACAAACACAGTTTTTGTTAGCTGAAACTAACTTCCATAACACAAAGTGGAAAATGCCTTTGAGGCTAGGATTTTTAACACAGAATATGGTACCTGAATTGAATTTTCAGGAGGACGTGGATACTGAGGATTCTTATGCCAAATTGAAAATTCCAGTCTTTAAATTCTGATTTGCAATGTGTAATGACAGCAGTGATGGCTTTTTAGGACATATTATTATCTACAGGTCTTATTTATAAAGGCATATATGAAAATAAGCATAAAATTCCAGTAGAAGCCAAAAAAACCCTTTGGTCTCTTTGTAAGCATGAAAAATGTCTCCAGTTTAGTTTAGGGTCACTACAGGGAAAATGACTGCAAAAGTTAAGTTATCAGAGGGGGTTGGTTTGGTTGGGTTTTTACCCAATTAGTCATCCAGGTACTAACAAACAACATTTCATGTTCAGGAGAAGAACTTGCTCTTCCTTCTCAGTTCAGTAGAAAACACAAGTTCTTGCAGGCAGCTGAAACCCCCAGTTGCCTCTCTACATGGTCAGGTCTCTGGGAGCTTGGCCTGTCTTGCTCCACAAGTAGTGCAATATGAGTAACAAAAGGACCGAGACAGTCAGTCACCTTTCCGTGGGCTGCCGCAGAACGTGACAATGAGCTGGAGTTTGTTTGCACATTCAAGCCCATCAGCTCATTCAGACTGAGGCACAGGGCCAACAAGTCCACATGCAGTTGCCCTACCGCGTCTGACAGTCAAACATGCCAGAGTTTCCAAAATGATCCTGCTGATCCGACTCTCTGCTGCCCACCTCCCCTCCACATGTGCTCTCTGCGCCTTTGAGATGAAAGCTGAAGACGCAACCTCATTCAAAATGCAACTTTTGTAACACCTGCTGCCCCTGTTAGTGACCGCGCTGAATGTTCTCTCTTCCGTGAAAAAGGTCACAGCTCGACATAAGGCCCTCACAGCTGAAAAGCAACCTGTGAAATCTGTTATTTTTCAGTCGATCTAATGGATGCTAACCTATAAACATCATTTATTCGTGCTTATACATGGCATGGCTGAGCAGGCTTCTTTTTCAAGATGTTATCTGGCAAAATTCAGTAACGGATCTAACCCCGGGGGAGGGAAGGATCTCCTCTAAAGAGTCTTCACAAACTTTTCTAATCTTTCAAAAGAACCGTACCGCAACAGGTACCACAGAAAATCAGTTTTAACAAATTTAGATAAAACCTTAAAGAATCCGGAAATATTTCACACAAAATAGCCCAGCAACATTGAAAATGAAGCACTGGGTAAGAGGATGGTAAAATAATTTGTTTCATAAAGCTGAATGTAATTGGTATGGACAAAGACTGCTACATTTGATGTAATTCAAATGAAGCCTAAAAGTCATTATTGAATATCTCCAAGAAACAGGCAAAATGCATCATTCTTTGCTCATCAAAACCAGTAACTAACACATAGCATGATCCTCTAAAAAACTGACTCTCAACCACCAAGATAACTGACATTAAATCTGAAGCAAAACCAAAACTGCCATTTGCTTCATCCTCACGTCAGTCACTTGGATCATCAAGCAAACAGTATTTTGGACTAAACCAATAGAACAATCCAAGCTAGCCTGTTAGATCTCCTCCACCAGTACCAGAGATTTAGTGCTTCATTACCAGGATCAAGGGGAAAGAACACCTAAAATACCAAGCAGAGACGGAAGTGGTGTGCTCTTAGTTTGAGAATGCCAGGCATCGGGGTTTATACATTCAAGTTCGCGTGGCACAGCTGCCACACTTACACTTAAAACCACGCATAGCAGCTGAACATCCCAAAGATTATTTTATCCCAGGTCCACTGTGTGACACTTGTAGATGCTATAGATATGACTTCTTTTGTAGCACACCGCACTGTAATTATTTTAGTCAAAAATATGTTCTTCAGATTATGATGGTATCAGTGGTACTTGCTTGTTATTTCATACAGAAGCACAGCACTGTTATACCACAAAGGAAAAATAATAATTTTACTCTGAACTCAGTGACTTAGTATGTAAAAAATAACTTCAGGATTAACTCAATTCTTCCAATGAACTGGGCATTACCTCAACAGATTTTAGTGAGGCCTTGCCTATTAGCAGTAGATAAATAATGCATCTTCAAATTCACAAAAGCTTTTCAAATGTCTTATGAGAGTTTCTCTTACAGGTATTCAAAAAAGGAGGTCCGCATTATCCAAGACTGGACTTCAGGTTGATGACGCATATGGAAAATATTCAAGGATTTCTAAGGATATAACATTTCAGCTTTAAAATCAGCACACATTTAAAAAAAAAAATTATTAAATAAGAACAACCTGACCAAGCTGACCAACTATTTGACCATATCTAAAGTTTGCCTAGTAAGAAGTCACCAGTGTTAAGATGCTTGCATTAAGCATCCAGTGCTTACACACCTGAACTGTATTTTTATTTAAGGGCTGAATGCTAGAAACAGATTTTGCTGACAAGTGACTTTTTTTTTCCAATATTGTATGTCATAACCATTCTGATAAAAATGTCAGGGAATCTTTACCACATTCCTCTACCCTTTTATGGTACCTTACCTACCTTCCTTACACAGACTCCTGTGACTGGCAGACACGGAAATAAGACCTGTCATTGACCAAAGGCCACATTAAAAGCATTTGGGAACATTTTCATTCTCTCCCTGCAACGTTCACATTGCAAACCACACAGAAGCTGGGATTATTTTTTTTAACCGTTTCTATGAACATCAGATTCCTATTTCTCTGCTAGCAAACAAATTATGTATACATATGTACATACACACTTCACTGCTTAACTTCTGGTTAAACTGTCATGTTATCCCAAAACTTCAAACCTTTTCTGAGGCACAATACCTGCAGTTTCATCTTTTCAGAACATGAGACTTAGGTTCACGAGCACCCCCGGAGGCAAGCAGGTTACAGGCTCGCCCATAAGCACGTACACTTTAAACTCAACATACACACAAGCAGTTTTTAGAGGCTACTATTAGTGTTTGTAGAAGAAATCTAAGCAGACAATGGGTGGCCATTAAGTATTTTATAGGCTTAAGAGTTCATGCTCTATGGATCCACAACCCTGATTCAGGTATGAGCATTACTTTACCTTGAACATCTTTTTCTTGAGTACATCTACATCTACATGCTGCACCTGTGTATCATATTCAGGCACTGTTTGTTGCTCGGTGCACATCGTAAGTTGTACTTACAGCTCAAACTGAGCTTCTTCAACATTCACGACTACGCTGGATGACAGCTCCTCATTCAGATGTGAAACTCTCCTGTATTCAGGATAGTAGCTGGTTTTAGTGACAATTCTTTTTACTTTGTACCACACAGTTACCACAGCGAAGACTGAACTTTAGTTTACCTTATTATGTACACTCAAAAGAACTGTTTATGAATTCCAAACAATTAACTGCACAAACACATTTGCCTGCAAAACCACCAAAACTGGTGATTGTGTACAAATGAAGGCAATGCACCAAGAATACAAGGTTGAGTTTCTACAGCTGAAAAAGTATTGTTACTTACTTTATTTAACTAGGAAAAAAAAAAATACAAAAGAAACCTAAGATGTGGTTTTACACCGGAACACTTCAGAATAAAACTCTACTTTGAAAGTACTTCTTGCAGGGCACCAGAAGTCACCCCTGCCAACAAATGTTAGCTTTTCACTATTGCTCATGTAAGTTAAGAATGCATTAAGAATGCTGACAGCATTCATTTTTTCCATTACAAATGTATTTTTGTATGTGTTTAGTACAGTTCAATTCATACTAGTTATCAATAGTCAGATTAAAAAATAAGTGATTTTAAAATGTGTATTTTAATAATGATTATTCACTATTGTATTTATCACTCTCAACTATTAATTACCAAATATATTTGCTGGACGTAAGCCTTTTGTATTTCAATAAAATATAATTAAACTATTTACTTGAAAATTTCACAGGGAATTGAACTGGTATTTAATCTCACACTAAAACACATCATGTTATCTTAAAACTGATGTAAAGCTACAGTTGAAGATGAAAGCCATAAGGAAAGTGAAACAAAATTACATCTCCTAGATATCAGTCTGAATTACTTCACTCTTCTTAAATAAAAAAAAACAAAAAAAAAAAACCCAAAAAACCAACCCAACAGTCTGTTTTGTCCCTTCAGACAGTTTGATAATGCTTTTTATAAAAAAAAAAACCCAGAAAAAAACCCCAAAACAACAAAACCAAAAATAACCCATACCCAAAAGTGACACCACATCTCCACCCCAAACATAAAGCTTTTCTTGCAGCCCACAAACCTGAAGCATCAGGAGTGGTTTCACTTGTCACCAACTGTTATATCTAAAATGAAAAAGATACAAACAGTACACAGCATAGCAAACGATAAATACATTGGAAGTGATAGTGATACAGGTTAAAATAATAGTAATAAAAAGATACTTGTTTCAACAAATACTGAGAAATGACGTATGAGACTTAAATGATAATAAAATCAGGATTTTTTAAATATCAGGATGTTATTTTAGAGGAACACTTACCTTAGAAAATAATGACCAAGCCTCTTTAGAGTTTAGAGCTACTCTTAGAGTAGCTTTACGCACCATAAACATCTGATAGAAAAGCACCAGACAGTTGCAGCACAGAACTCCTTTTATCCTCCTCATAACGTAATTTACCCTTACTTACTATGCTTTAATCTTTAAAGACGAAATGGTAAAGAGATACAACTGAGATTTCAACATGGAATGTATTTATTTTTTAAAATTTTCAGTACAGTATTAGAAGGTCATTTAAATACTTTAAATAAAGAAAACAGAGAAAAACCCAAAGGATGCAACTAGGTAAAGAAAAACAATCTTGTCAGTGGATGAAAGGCAAGTATTTAATGACTTTGTGACATTCGAAGTAGCATTCTCTAGAAAATTCATATTCCTGGGTCACCTAGTCAGGAATGAAGCCTAGCACGGTGATTCTCTTCCTCTCCTTTGTTTTGTGGAGTGTTTAATGCAGAAGATTTCAACTATAACGAACAGCTTCACTGAGAGGCAGGAAACTTTTGTTTTTTAAATCAAACACACAGAACCAAGCCAACATGCTCACCTCATCATTTTGCTTTAAAAAACAATTGAAATTTTCCTCTATAACCATAGATCAGAAGAAGGGCATCGAGCAATACTGCAATCTTACAGATCAACCCTCTCTTCTCCTTTTTTATTTCATCTCCAAATCAACCAACAGTATAATTACCTGACACAGTAGATGGGACTACAGAAACAATTGGCAAGCAGCTGAATATTGGCTGACATGTCAAAACAAAAAAAAATCTGAAATGACTTGAGAATTAATTTTGTGCACAAAAAGATCAGTAAAAGTAAAAGCAGATGCTGCTTTTGCTGAAAAGAATTTTTAAAAAGAAAAAAAAAGAAAGCCTGCTACTGTGCAAATGAAAATATCCTGATTTTTTGAATGCATTTTCTGCTTGCCTCAGGCATACCACTGGAGCAATACAGAGAAGTGGGAACATCTCAGCTGAGAACATCCAGCCACCAGTTCCTCTTCCACTATTTCAAAATCAATTTTATTTTCCTGACAGGTCATATTTTTCACTAATTTCGTTAACAAGCGTTCCCATACACCCCATTCTGAAAAACAAATTTTCTTTCTGATGCCAGTCCAGGACATCCTGGCATAATCAAAGGGACAGACTGGAAAAAAAACCAGTTAATTTTTAGTTCCCCACAAGTATGTTTACAAATACATACACAAAAATAGTTAAGCATGTATATGTGTATATACATACACACATATACTTAAGTATTGAGGTTCTTCGCTTACCATGTTCAGTCTCTTAAGATCTCTTTTATATTATCTCTATCCCTTTCTCTCTCTCTAAACTGAGACGGAATGTGTTAAGTCAAGAAGCTAAATCCAGATAGTAATAAATGCAGGGTAGGGCGTCTCAGCCCTATCAGTTCAGTGATTTTTGTTCCTTGTATTGCATGAATGATCATAGCTTCTTGCAGCGCTAAGTTTCTAGAGGCTGGAAGTTCTGAAACTTTGGTTCCAATTCAGTAACACATTAAACCAGTAGCCTGAATTTCATAAGCATCACCTTAGACTCATGCACCTCTGTACAGGTTAGCACACAACTTGCTAGCCAGCAGCCTGATCCACCGCTTTCGCATTCCAGCCAAAAATTACTGATTCAGTGAAGAATTTGGGTAAAAAGAAAACATTTTCTCATTCGCAATCACGTGATGAAAAAGTAGAGTAGTAAGCTGAGATTCCCTGATGCAGTGGACTCATATGGAATTAATGTGTTAACCAAATATCTCCACATGTATTACAGTAAGGAGTGCATTTATAATGACAAGCAAACTGTGGAATGCAAGCACAATCCAAGGTCAGCAAGGCTGTATGCATCAGGAGCTTTCTCTTTCTGTAGCCTTGCTACAGAACCATATCCCTTGAAAGTTTAATTAAGTGTATCTATGCACTTAAAAATAAAGCTTCCGAGAGGTTTCAAACTGAGTAAACAGTGAAGAAATTATATTATAGCGTAAGCAAACTTTATCAATTCACAGAGCAAGGCTTCATTTTTAAATCAGGTTCAGTAAGTAGTTAGATAACAAGCTACTTGTATTTCAAATTCCTATCAGAGAGATAATAAATAATCAAGTTTACTTTGTTGAAATAATGGCCCACACAGTGAAACCGTGTTCACGTAAGTGAACAGGATGCATCTTAAAACTGTGAGAATTTAATAATTCCCACCCACAAAACCTCCCAAAAGAAACTACTTAATAAGGGAACTGTTATAAGCTATGAAACTTGATAGAGGTGATTAAGGTAAAGCTCAGTGTCTGAATCACTACCATATTCCAGCATGCTAAAAACTGTAGCTATTTCATCACCACATAGTATTAGGATGATGCATTACATTATTGGGCCGAGTTTTTATACAGCCTAACAAAAGGTACAGAACTTATGCATCTCTTTAAAATTAAAATAAACAGGATATCTGAGGCTCAGGCCTCAATAGCCAGTGAAGTTATACCACCACCAAAAAGCTGAACACATTTCCCTTATGCTATCCTTAATCTTACATGCCTCCAGATACGAGTCTTGGACAATTTTGCATAATATACTGAAATTACACTAGCTGGATAAACAAATTGTCCAAAAATTCCTAATGGAAATCTGGTCAGAACAATAAAAGTCTAAAGGAAATTTGTACTTCAAGAGAAAAAGAAACTAAGGGAGAAGTGGTATAAGCCCTAATGAGTAGCACATTCTTTGAGTACCTCCAGTATTACACAACATTGACATACATGAATGCTCTTCTCTGAATGTACAGAAAACCCCTTCTCTTAAACCAAGACAGCGAATGCATTAAATAGGACTTCATGGGTCTCAAGTTTAGGAGGATTTCCCATCAGTTTCTGAAAAAGTCAGTAAGTACAGACACTAACCAGTCTTCAAATCAGGACATAAAATGTCTCGGATTATATAAAAGTATACTCCAACTTCTCCGAAACAGAAGTCAAAGCTAAGGCCTCACAATTCCAGTTATTAGTAACAGCATACCCTCTTTACTAGGGTCACCACTTGAAGCCAACTATTCAGTGTTTTAAAGAGGGGACATTATAAAAAGGTGGTTGCCATACAGTTCTTTGTAATATGTACCCAAGTACAGACAAATTGCTTACAAGAGTTATAACAGAAACTGCTAAAGAAAACGCAACATATAAACAAAATGCAACAAACTACATTGAAGTTTCTTCAAGGCCCTCATACCTACTGAAAGTTCACTACACAAATTAAACATCATAAAGTACAAATTAACAAACCACATGATTAATAAAATCTGTTCACTTTATATTAAACATCTCTAATATGACTCTAGAGTGTGTACGTCCTCTGTTGCACAGAGGAGCTCTTCCCTTTGTAGCACGGGCAAGGGTTCTCATCTCAAACGCCACTGTGCAAAATGACCGTTTATTTCAACAGGTTCTGCAGCATGGCCGTAGCGTACGTAGGACGAGCCTGTCTGCTCTCAATTGCATTTTGAAGATACTGGATACCTCCACAGCGCTCCCAAATTTCTTCAAACTGTCTCGGCAAAATTTCAGCACCTCGCTTTCGAGTTAAGCCAGTCTCTTCAAGATTGAGCTCACACATATCCATATCATCCTTACCTGAAATGGTAAAGGGAAAAAGACAAAGCTCTTTTACATCATCAAAGGTCTCATTAACAAAGATTAGAACTTTGTTAATTATATTTCCTCTGTCAAGCTCTGGTTTGTTAACAGACCAGAGTTTCCAGGGAAATCAGTCCTCAGTACAGATTATTTTTTGGTTTCTTGTTTGGTTGGGTTTTTTTTTGTGTTACATACAGAGCAGAAAAGCACTATCAGACTAAAGTAGTATCAGATGTTGCAACTGACAAAATTGTCCTTAAAAAGGGAGCAAAAAGGAACAGAAAAGATCCGCATCTTGATACATTGTCCTTAAATCCACTGCAGGATGATAACCTGCATTTGTTTTACACACACTTTCAGTTTTACAGTGAACTGCTGTTATTATTGAATTTATTTAAATGTAGCAAAGCAACTAAGAACTCAAGACTTGATCAAGTAGCCAGTATTCTTAATCTGTCAACCTCCCATGCTCAACAACGTTTACCAAATGGGACTGACACAGAGAATCTAATGAAATGATGAGTGTAGCTCACACGCTATATTTTAATCTTATTTTTTAAAGGCAATCCACTGAATGTGGTATACATGGCCACAATGCTATGTTTAGCTATGGGCTTTGACATGGAACAAGCAACAGTTAGTATAAGGAATTCTATTAAAAATAATTAGCAGAACACAAATGAACTTTTGATGCTAGTAAAGCATCACTACGAAGCTAAACAAATTGCTTATGGCTTTTTCTGCAGTCCTCAAGCTAAAAACAAAAACTCGAAACACAGAACTGTAAACAGCATTTCTCCAGTGTTTTCTCCCCCTTTTGTTATCCTCCAGAAAAGGAGGACACATTTCATTACCAGATAAATCTCTACCTATTCATTCCCACATTTAGTTTTTATTTTAAATGTTTAAGATTAAAAAGCTATTCACCCATACTAGGCAGCATAAATATGGTAAAAGCATCAGTCTGCTATTAGCACTTTACTATGGAAAGACAATCTATTGTGTGTGCAAATTGTTTTGATACAAACTGCTGTAATTTTTCAAAGCTAACTAAAACCTAATACAATGATGACTAGAACTATTCCAGATAAATTGTGACTTTTTATCTTCACGCTGTCTTGAGTTCAGTGAATAATCTGAGGACACTCAGTGATAAAACTATTTACATTTGGATTCCCGCTCTGTCTATTATTTAGATTAAAGTACAAGTAAAACACGCGATCAGTTATATTTCCAACTGATATTCTGTAACCTTTGGCCACCATCAACAGCAATCCCAAATTCTCGAATTCTGCCAAGACAAGAACTGCTGGTGAAAAAAAGAGGACACAACTTGGGAAATTTGTATCATTACCCTCTTTTTCTAAAGTTAGTTATCAACTCTGACTCTTTTCAACACTTGAATTTTGCTGTCAATACCAACCTGCTACAAGGAGAATGGGTGCCTTGTCAGGATGAAGTTCCATTTGTCGAGCAATCCATGGCCCGTCAAAATGCGCGTACCACCAACCCTTCTTCTTGTTCTGGGGATCTTTGTACTGGTCCGCGGGACGGATGAAGGGAATGCGGAAGTAGCGCTGCTGCCTGTTCATTTCAATCTCTTGTTGCCTGGCTGGTAGCTGGGTTGCTGAATTCTGTTGAGCTATCATACAGGGGAAAAAAAAAAAAAAGCAAACAAAAAAAGTAGAAAACAAGTAAGATGTATTATGACTTGCTTGACACTAGCAAAGAAAAAAAAAAACCAAACAGAAAAAAAAACCCAACCACACACACCCCAAAAAAACCCAAACCAGACCCCCAAAAAACCTGAGAGATTCTCTCTGAATACAAGGTCATCTGAAGTCCAAAAAACCTAAAAAGTACTCCCGTCTCATAAAATGTGCATTCTTTTAAATCACTACAACACTGGTGAGGAAAGGCTCACGTTAACTATTTATTGTATCTATATGTTACTCTATAGGTTGCTCACTGGCATCAGGTACATTTAGACTAAACAGAGTAAGTAAAATAGCACATTCTGCTTTAAATCAATATTTAGGTAAAACTTCCCCATATAAAATTGCTTATCAACAGAAACATTAATCAGCAACTGCCCTAGTTCAGCCCATCTCTGTAAAACAAGGTCACAGGGCAAAGAAGCATTTTCAGTTACAAAAATACAAAGCACCACTTGAAGATTTTTGATAGTCAACACTGAAGGGTGTATAATACTGTTAGAAATGAATAATTTGTTAATAGAAACACTGACAACAAATACTGCTTATTACAAACTGCCGCCATACGTAACTTTCTGCCTAGATTTGTGTGTACTAAACTCCAGCATCAGAACTAGTCTCCGGCTGCTTTCTTTTTCAAAGAAATTGTTTATGTCCATCATAATTATGATGGATCTTGATGATCCATAATGATCATATCATTATGACCATCAAGATCAACAGACCAAACTTCTAGACGAGACAAGAGTTATACAAAATCTTAAAGCTTTCTATATATTTTTAGTATACATTTCTTGTGCAGTTCTGGAGTCCCTCAGAGTCCCACACATTTCAGACTTTGGAGAGAAACTTTCTTTTGAATAAAAGCAAATACTCTCTATGTTAACTCATCAACTGATCAACCTTCTTAGTTTTATGTATACACTACAATAATCAGTTTGGAATAGTAAATACTCTTAAGAGCAAGATCTTTTCCTTCAATAACTGCCTCCTGTAAAAATTAATTACAGATCTTATTTTAGTGGTTTACAATATCACTGTTACAAATATCCTGTTTAAGAAATTCTGACTGTGAATCTATGCCACAAAATCAGTATTAACAGTTCCATGTTTCAGCATAAATGGAATAAATAAAAATTTATTCCTCTTTTTTTCCATTGTCTATTAAGCAGCAAAGCTATTTTTTGAGCTAAAATTTGATAAAATAAAAAATTACAATCTCTTCTAATTATGTATTTATGTTATGAACAAGACTAATAGACTAGCAACCGCACCTTGAAATTCATTTCACTTAGATTCAAGCAAAAGTAGTTTTTCTAAATGTGAAGAGCAGAACTTAAAAAAAATATATACATACTATACAAATCATATCGCCTTTTTTATTTCCATGTCTACATAAACAAAGAGGAGAAAACCAAGAGATTTTAATAGGTGAATGCCACTTTTATACACCAACTCTGATAAAGCATGTATTTTACAAGGAGATATAGTTCACAGTTTACAAAAGATTAATTCTATTTTCTGCAAATTGTCTGAACATCTATCACAGCAGACCAGTGCTTTAGCATCGTCTAACACTTTTTGCACTGCAGTGGTAATTGCTAAGGCTTATGTCTACGCCTATGCATAGCTACATCCAAGAGGAAATCTACAGGACAGGAACGCTAAGCAGCCAGTATAGCCTCTACTTTTCAGTGCTATAGAATTGTAGTTCTTTATTCAAAAGAAACCATCACCTGAATGTTAGTCTGTGTGCTAGGAAAATAGTTATATTGATTCCAGAGTTTTGCTACAACAAAAAGTCATGTACAGACAGTAGAAAATATCAGAGCAAGCACAGTAGTTCTTGGGGGCCCGGGGAGGGGGGAAGAAAAAAAATAGGGATTATACCTTCAAATAACCTACATAAAAAGGTTATTTCATTCTCCCTTCCCATGACTGCTCAAATGGATAAGAAGGATCTCATGAAGATCAGCAGTAAAGTACGTTCGTATACTACTAGAGTAACATATAATTACCATCAGCTGAAAAACGTTGCCAAATTGTAAAATAGAATTTTTTGAACAATTAAATTATATGTACAGGTGTAGCAAAACACTGGATTAATTAATGTTAGTACAGAGCTCTCAAGTGTTCCTATTCTTCAAAGTTAGCTTAAATAATCATCTCCCCACTTACTTGAGTTGCTCAAAAATGGTGCAAAATCTGTGAACAAATATTACATGTTGAACAAAACATGAAAGCGCTGATCCTTTATAAGTTACAGTTTCATTACCTCCTTTTCATCAATGCTGATGACAGACAAATGGAAATTCTAGTTACAAAATAAACACAGATGTTGAGCTAAATATTTCTATTCATTTTCTGCTCACTGACATATATAAAATGTCTCAAGTTTCATAAATCTCCAAATTCTTCTATCTTCAGGATTTAATTTTGAAATTGATTACTTCAATGATTTGTGATACCTGTTATAAAGCCTCGATTGTACACAAGCTAAGCACAGACTGCCATAACAAATTGCTGTCTAATTAACATAGCACTTTTTAATTTTTGACATTTCTGTTAAGGAAAAAGTTTCCAGACCTCTATTAATACCAAATCTGCCTATTCCAATAATAATACACAAACCAGTGGCTGGCTTCTATACTGAATGTACAAATTTAGTTAAAGGATACCTGTAAAATTATACTACATCAGTGAAAAGGTGGCAAGAGAAAACTACATAATTTCAAGCACACATCCACTGACACCTGAAAGATTTTTAGCTTAAACATCTAAGAAATCAGAGTTCCTTCTTACTACCTTCTCATATAGATGTGAAATGCCCACGTAGTATAAATATTTGCAATAGGAAGAATTACTTCTTGCATTCATGAGAGTTCCTGACGGTCACTATCAGTGACTTTCTCTGAATAGCAACATTCTAATTTTTTCTTCAGAAACATGAAGCCATGTTTCAAGAAAATTTAAAAAATGCAATGAAAAACACTCAAAAGAATGCTGTAAACGTCTATCTAAATGTGCTAACATGAATATTGCAAGCTTTATTTGCATAAATCCAAAGATTTTCCTGCTCATCGATACTTAATGCTATGCCTGAATATTTATTTTACCCATTTAGCTCCAGACAGAACTTGCGAGCTCAAGTTCAAAGCAAAATACCACTTTGCAGAAGGGCTTCAAATGCCTTTCCCTGCTATTTCAGTTATTGTCAGCACTTAAAACTGCATTACTAGGCATGGACACAAGGACCCTTTCTTTGATAACATTTCTTCCATGGGCTGAGATTTCACCTACCATATACCTGTAAAGTTCCCTGAAAAACTCAAATTCTCAGGTAATGCTCTAAGCAACACATAACTCAGGAAACAAATCGAGGGGAAGGAGACACCTTTGTGTAAGGACTAACACTGAGAGTAAGCAGGGCATCCATATCCCCCATTGCTCAGGACAACGCTCCAATCCCAGGCTAATGGGACTTTGGGGAGAGCATCTTCTCAACATCTTCTCTTTCCTTTGCCTCTCCCATTACCTGTGAGCCCAGGAACACAAAAATCACAGAACCAGAAGACTGCAGGAAAGATCTGACTTCATTGTACCATTTGCTGTGATCCTGTTCATTTCATGGATTCCTTTGATAACAGATGGTCACTGGACTTTTGGGGTGGAGTGGCAAGAAAATAGTAATAACACACTATGCAAGTATCACTCCAGAAACTGGGCACCTGATTTTCAGGTCTGCCGGTGATAAATGTGGTAACTCCTACACCTTCTTGTTGAATTTAAAAGGCAGTCACTTTCATTAGTGCATTGTTTGATGATAAACACCCATCTGTGAAATCAGAATGACAGTCTAGAAAGAAAGCAGGGACTATGCAAAGTTTATCATCCCATAATAAAAAACTGCAGTATCAACACCTATAGAATTTTTATAAAAAGAACGTAACCTGAAGTCTACAAGGCTTACGGTGATGTAAATGGGGAAATTATTAGGACACTTTAAAAGGACCTAAATCTATGTCTATATATCTATATCTTACAAAAGAATAACCCCTTATCACCAACACTTTTTGTTTTGTTTGGCCCCAAATGTAACAATGAATTACATAACAGAGCATCATTCCTTCCAATCTCATTTTCCATAGCACCAAAAAAATCACAGGCAATTCCTGAGAAATGGACACAAGTGGTGTTCCCCTGGGCCCAGGATTGGGGCCAGTTCTGTTTAATCTCTTTTATCAATGATACAGACAAGGAGATTGAGTGCATCTTCAACAACTTTGCAGGTGACACCAAGTTGGTGGGGAGTGTTGATCTGCTTGAGGGAGGAAGGCTCTGCAGGGGGTCTGGACAGGCCGGATCGATGGGCCAAGGCCAATTGGTTCAGCGAGGCTCAGGGCCGGGTCCTGCACTTGGGTCACCACAACCCCACACAGCACTACAGGCTTGGGGCAGAGTGGCTGGGAAGCTGCCTGGTGGGAAAGGACCTGGGGGTGCTGGTCAACAGCCACCTAAACATGAGCCATCAGTGTGCCCAGGTGGCCAGGAGGCCAACAGCATCCTGGCTTGTGTCAGAAACAGTGTGG
>JAVJGJ010000059.1:10246270-10265895 GCA_035590215.1 Microhierax caerulescens
GGACATTGAGGTGCTGGAGCGTGTCTAGAGAAGGGCAATGGAGCTGGTGAAGGGTCTGAAGCACAAGTGTGATGAGGAGCAGCTGAGGGAACTGGGGGTGCTTAGTCTGGAGAGGTGGAGGCTCAGGGGGGGCCTTATCACTGTCTACAGCTGCCTGACAGGAGGTTGTGGGCAGGCGAGTGTTGGTCTCTTCTCCCAGGTAACAAGTGACAGGGCAAGAGGAAACAGCCTCAAGTTGCACCAGAGCAGGTTTAGATTGGGTATTAGGAAAAATTTCTGCCCTGAAAGATTTGTCAAGCACTGGGACAGGCTGCCCAGGGAGGTGGTGGAATCACCACCCCTGGAGGTATTTGAAAGCTGTGTACAAGTGGTGCTTAGTGACGTGGTTTAGTGATGGACTTGGCAGTCCTGGGTTAACAGCTGGACTCAATTTCAAAGGTCTTTTCTAACCTAAATGTTTCTATGATTCTTACTATTTTTAGAATTTCTATTCTAACTTTACATATAACTCTCTGTTCTGAACTATCACTATCTCAGAAAGCAACATTTGTAATTATGAGGTTAGAACTGGTATGAACAACCTTAAAAGCGAAGTCTCAAAAGTCTCATAATGCAAACCACGGTTTCTAAAATGAAAAATTACATTCCTTATTCTTAAGTAGCACAGCAATGAATACTTAGTGAAAATGCCAGCAACTGCAACAGCAAATCAAGAACTACTTTTAATAGGTGTGAGCTGGTACGAGAAAAAGTTTCAGGGAAAGCTATTCAGCTCTAAAAGTATTCTACTTTCTCAAAGTATTTGCCAGTTCCAATTCTTTCAAAATATTTACCTTAAATCAATATAAAAATACTCTTTAAAGCCCCAAGAATTTCTTTCAACCTAGCAACACCAACATTCATTCTAGAAATGTTTTCTTTAGAATACTGTCACCAAAATTATTATGAAATACAAAATTATCTCTCCTCACCATAGTCTGTGACTGATTTGGGAGCACGCTGTTCTGTTTCTGCATTGCGTTTCTTGTTCTTGGATTTCCAAGCATGATATACCTTTAGCCTTCTGTGAAACTCTTCTCTGCAAGCTGCCAACAGTTCGATATCTGTCACAAAAATAAGGAAGAGATTAATAAGAAATCAGAAAAAGTATTTATGCAATGCTTTTCGATATTGATAGGTAAATAACTGAAGATTGCATTGGAATGCTAATATGTTATAACAAACCCTCGTTCTCTGCAGCAACAGGACCTGTATTTTATGGCCCAGAAAGACTCTCAGAGTGCTATATATCCTTTTCTCCCTTAGTGGGGGTAGTCCCCAAAGTAGCTGTTCTACTGTGAGATGTGGATCAGTGAAATGTTACAAATAAAACTTCCAATTCACTAAATTTGGCTACTAACAGTATCACAAGCCAAGCAGTACAGAAACAGATCAAGTTTCACTGCCGAACTATATTTCTGCAACTTAAAAAAGGAAAATCAGCAATTTGACTGCTCAGACCTAGGTTCTTTTTCCACATTCATAAATGTATTTTAATTTTGCTGAATTTCATGATACTAAGAGACTGAATCATTGCTAGGCTTCTTCATTAGCCACCTAAGAGAATCCAAACTGGTTTCACTAGGAACGAACACATATTATCACCATGTATTACTGCAACACCTACTCAGCTGAAAACATTGCTCCAGTCTTGCATATGTAAAAACAAAAGAGGAGCTAACTTTGGTTTTAAATACAAATAGAGAGAATGGGTTTATTTCTAATTCCCACAGCCAGGGAGACATTTTGAGTTACCTTAAATCAGAAATTAACCAACTGCTTTCAGTCAGAAGCAGTAAGAAACAGTAATAATTAATAAAGGAATAATTCTTATCTATCATCATAACATTGGGGAAGAGTAATTCATGTCACATCTGTGAGCTTGCCAGAGAAATTACACATTTTGAAATTAAAGAATAATCTGAACATCTAAGACAGAAAATATTTCACACTGTGCTTTACATGACATATTTGGGGCTTTTTGTGATTTTGTGGTAACAAGAAGTGATAGCAAAATAGTTCTTAGAACCCGCAAATTCTAGGTAAAGCATTATAACTATTATTCCCTTTGTGGAAATTCATAATTCTGTGACATTAAATTAAGAAATTATAAAATGTATTTAATGGCACAAGCAGTTTAGCATCATAAATATATAATCAGTAAAGCAGGTAATAAAGGAAATTCTGTTTCCTCAATAGGGAAATAGCTTAGTTTGCTGTTCTTTTGGGGGTAATAGAACTTTTAAAAATTTATTTGACATTCATTCAAACCTGAATATATGAATGAGCAGGTTTTTATCTTTGTCAGAGAAAGAAAGGAACACCTTTCATACAACAACTTGACTGCTTTCTCAAATAATAAAAAAAAAAATCCAACAAAAAAACCCCAAACAACTTACCACAGGATGTATTGATTGTATCACGAAGCTCTGCATATTTCCACTTACTGAGATCATGCTTCTTAGTACCAGCAGCAGCTTTCGTGGCCTGAACTGAAGGACCCCTGCAATTATTAAAAAAAATAGATGTATTTTTTCAAGTACGAAACAGGAATTGCTAGCACAGGAGAACAGACCACATGATCAATACTGCAGTACATTTATTACAACAAAAAGCAGCATCAGAGGGACTGAATTCAAAGGTAAAGTGCCATATTATTTTCCACATGTTCAAATGATTAAGAAAAAATGAAAGTATCATTTATGTCCAAAATCATATAATAATCTGATTGCTTGCCTAGAGATTAAAAGGAATTGTCATAAATTATTAGCACTTATTTGTGAAAAGACACATATTCTATTTATGTGTACATCACCCCACAATGATGTATATTTTTCTTAGTACTAGTCAAGATGCAGAATACAGGCAACAAAGAGTGGCCATACACTTTTTTAGTTCCATTAGAAAAACAGGTGTAGAAAAATATTTCTTAAGTAGACAAGTAGAAGGAAGAAAAGGTGTTTCCTCCACTCTTTAAAACTGGATTAGGAAAAAATCCTTGTTCCAAGACTAGAAAAAATATTCCCTGTCTTTGACAAAAGTCTAACATAAGCGAAATCAAATTAATTCTCTATTATTTCTAGAGTAGCTGTCTGAGAACAGCAATATTTATTTGGGTGTGTGTGTGTGTGTGAGACATCAAGAGATGCCAAGGAAAAAAAGACGACTCTCTGAAGAAAGGCTGACCAGTATAAAAAGACTTATCCAAAAAAAGTGGTTTTCAAAGGCAAAAGGTATTTGTCATGTAGGTATTGTATGCAATGAAGTCAACAGTAAATGCAAGTGATATATTATTACTAAAATCTCCATTGTCTTTAACAGCATGTATAAGGTTACCCATGAAAGAAACATTACATATATATGTATAATGATAAACCTGAATTATTTTTTTTTTTTTCTTAAAAATGGTATGGATAAGAAGTGGAAGAACTCTCCCCTTGGAACAGCTTCCCATGGGTTATTTGGATATAAACAAAGTTCAAAACACTCCAACATCTAGTGACAACCAGAATACCTTTTAAACACTAAGGAAATCAAGACTACACACATGCTTCTACCAACCTCTGCTAAAGCTGAGGACTAAGAACATGAGGCAAACTGAATTATCTTTCAGGATCTGAGAGGATTTGTTCAGAAGAAACTACATCTTTAACAGGGTGGCAAAATACTTGATACAATACGTGTTACTAAAAATCAACAAGACAAAAAAACAGAAGACACCAGGCCTTTTCATTTAAAGTCTGTTTGTGCAGCAATATCTTTGTGGAACTGTTACATTATCACAGTATTTATTATCCAGTTAATATTATTTTAAAGATTGTTTTTCCATAAAGGTCTCATGTGGTACTATAAAGTTTGATATTGTTTATTCTCCCTTTTTGTTTAATAGGTTATAAATAAATTTTCTGTGAAAAATCTCTCTACGTAGATATAGCAGTTTTGAAAACAAAGGTAACAAATGCCATTTAAATTTCATAGAATAAAACAATCTGTTCAACCAAATGTTCTTAATAGCAACTGAATCATCTCTTTAAATGTAATTAAAACTACAGAATATTACTGTTTATTTCACCATCAGCTTAATTATGCCTACGTATACTACTAATCTGAGTCAACACACAGCCTACAGTTATGGTATGTGAGAACTCTGACATAAAAAATTACCTCTGACTTTTAATCAGCACATAGCTGAAGGACAAGAACTCTTCTGCACCCTCAGCACTACTCATTAAGTGTAAAACAAATCATTAGACAGTCTCTTTCAAAATATGTATTTTAATATTTTGTTATCATTGGCATACCTGCAGGTCATTAAAGGATTGCTGTTAAACGTAATTTCCGCTGCCTGGTGTCTAACCTTTTTGAACCTAATTTGACAAATCCTAAGGATTTTCCTTATTTAGCAACACTGCCCACCACTCTAAGAGTTTGCTCCATAATTTAGAGCAGCAGAACTAGGCTGTAAGATCTCTGGTTAAACTAGTAATCTTTAAGAATGCTAATCCAATTGAACGGCTTAGTCTTTCCATTACAGTACTACTCCGCACTTCAGATCACTCTTGTTTTCTACATGACTTTAAGCATAACAGTCTGGCAGCGAGAAGAGCATGATACATGACAATCAGTCTTCAACACTCAATCTGACAAAATGATGTATCATAAACAGTAATTTATTATAAATTTATTATATAAAAAAAAATAAAATAAAAATCAGTCCTCAGTGAAAAGTTTCCAGTATGTGAAAAGTTAAAAAAAAAGAAAAAGTTAAACAAGCATACCATAAGAAGTACTGCATTTTGAATTCAACCAAAACACAAACCCTCTGATTTTGCCCCAAAGTTTTGTGACTTTTTTTCACTTTAAGTATTGGCTGTTGTCATCGGAACTGTGTCAATATATGCAATACAATCCAGCCATCTAAATTACATGCTAACTTCATTACACACAACATTGCTTATTCCTAGTCTTAAAATACCACTGCAAGAAACACATTCAGTTAACAGCTGTACTCCCAATGATCAATGCTACAACTACGAAACTCATCAATCACGAGAGACCAATCATCTTCAGACTATACATACACAGCACAGCAGCTTATCTAACAACAGATTCACTTTTAAAAGCTCTCTAAACAATTTCACTTCTTAGTAGGCTTCAGAAAATGAACGTCAAAAGGTTATTTCTGTCCTAAGTTGCACAATACACTTTCTAATTACTCACTGATATGTAGACCATTGTTACAATTTCTTTCCACAGAGAATTAGTATTCTAACACAAGTTAGTATGAGACTGTTCCAGCAGAATTGTATTCAGATCTAGACCTGCACTCGCCTTTCCTCCTGCACTAGTGCATAAAAATTTGCATTAGCATTCAAGAAATCTCAGAAGGGGGTGTTGTTTACATGTCTTAAGAGGGGGTTTAATATGCTTTTAACACAGTAATTTTCAAAATTGCTTTTATTTGAACTAGAATATCTTCTTGCTGTAAGTGCTGAAGTTATCATTAAATAACATCATTAACTTTGCGTTGAATCTATAGAAGTACTCCTACAAAAGATGTGGAGCCTAGTTTTCTATTATCCTTTTAAGAAAGGTGAAAAGAAAAGAGCACTGGAGGAACATTACCAACATTACATAAAATACTAGGGTACATGAACTATTTTTTCTTTTTTTATAACCAATTAAAATCACAGAAAAGTAATTGTTGACAAAAGGTGCTGATAAAGGAAATGTAACTGAAAGAAATAATTTACATATTTGCTTAGCACTTAAAAAAAACAACAAACTTGATTCTATGATTTTTCATTCCATGATACTTCAATCCATTTCATGTGTGATTTTTTAAAATGATTAATTTGGTGTTGTCTTCTCACCTACCTAGACAATATTTCTGACATTTCTGTGGCCATTTGTTCCCTATAAGAAAATTGATAAATAAGCATAAAGCAAACACATTCATATAAAAACAGCCTTTATAACTGTGAAAGTCTCTTGCCAACCAAACTGAAGCTAACTAAAAGTGCACCAGAAAATGGCTACTTATTTTAAATATTTTCTATTCTTACATATATATATATATATATATATATACACACACACACACACATATACGCACACACAGAGCTTTGATTCTTTTAAGAGCAATAAATCACACAGGGCAGTGAAAAATGGCTGATGACGTGAAAAACTTCATACTATATAATCATCTTTAAATAGATCTTATTAGGTATATTAGATTATTAACTTTTTTATTAGAAGCAAAGTAGTGGATATAAGGTATTACAAACTGATTTAAATTTTACAGATGTGCACTAATAAAATTATTATGGGGTATTAGTGAATAACAGGACTATCAATTTCCTTTGAATTAATTAGCATTGCTTTTTTTTCTATTAGAGCATTCAAATAGAAAAAAAATGTCATACGCAGTCATTTGCAGCTTTGTTCCATTGGCTCTGCAAATAGAAGATATTTATGTTAGACAGACTACTTCCTAGTTACCTTTCTAATAATGTGAAGTGGGAAAAGGTGGGTCATAGTATTTCCTGCTCTCTCACATCTTATTTACTATCTTTGATATTTTTGTTTATTAACTGAGAAACATGATTATATAGACCTTTTTTCCTCACCTTTCTCATTCAATCATGACTGTTAACTTATTTTTTAAAAATAAGTTAAATTAAGATAATCTGGAAAATATGTACAAGCTAAAACTTCCCCCACCCCTTTTACCCTCCCACCCCACCTTTCAAAATCAAAGATTTTGAGACATGCTACTGATAATTTAATGCCTAGATAAGCATATCACAAGAAATAACGGCAATCCTTATGTAGCTACTCTGGGAACAGAACAGACAGCTTCTTCTCACAAGTTCTGAAAAGACACTGAGTCTAACTGCCATAATGAAACCCCACATAATACGCGCCATAGCATTAAATAGGCTACAAATTACAACTTACTTGGATTGTTCCAGCACAATGCACAGAAAAGAGATTCTCACAACACCTTCACTGAAGCTAGCCTGTTTTGTTGCTATATGCTATATTATATGTTTCAATAAGCCACATAAATAATATGCTGGGTTTTATTTAACTATTTTTTAACTTAAGCACTAAGCACTTCTGTTAAGGGGTTTACTGCACCTAGGAGTAAATTATTACACAAGATTTCACATCGGTGAGTAATAAAGTTGTATGAAGCTAGGAGAAGTCCAGCACATTCAGCACAGAATAAGCATAAATAAAAATGCTGGATCTACTGACAGAACAAACTTTTCTTTTACAAAAGGAGTCAACGAGTATATTTTTCAAAGAAACTACTAATACTTATGAACCTTTAAATATCTATGAAAACTAATGGTGGATGCAGGAAGGTATGGAGAAGAAAAGAAATAAAGTATTTTCAATATACAATACCACACAAGTACCACCAGTTCCTTAAAAAATGAGCAAAATACAAGAGTTCCTTCAAAGTGGCACATAAAAATCATCTTCTTACTATTCTCACTGCACAGGCAGTACAGCACAATGGAAAATACCCTTTTATTCATGCCAACATGTAAGCATGAAATGATTCTTTACAAAATTGTGTGAACACACTGTAGAACCAGCATACTGCATGAATTCAGTGTGGAGTGATACATGCTTTATCTTACTACAGCAGAATTTAACAGAAAATAGAAATACACATATGTAAGTCATAGTGACTTCAGTGTATTGTACGGTAATACACAAGTCTCTAATCCAGAAGATGGAAGAACATAAGCTCCTTAGACTCTAGTAAAATTTTAATTGCTATCAGTTAAAATAACTCTTGAGAATTTAGGTTTAAACTATTAAATTACATGTTTTGTTCAAACCAATACATATTTTTGATTTCAGAGAACTCCCACGGTTTCTACCTTTAAGCTTATTCCTGCAGTTATGTGGAAATCCACCCTTGGATTTCAGTAGAAGATACTGGGGTCTGGGAAATGTTTTAGTTTGTTTTTAAACAAACCAAAACAAAATCAAATCAGAGGCAATTAAAAGCATTTTCTTCCATTTTTGGACATACTTAAAATACTGAAGTAACTGCAGAAACAATGAAAAAAATTTTCTAATGAGCTGAAATCTCACAGAAGCAGAAAAATCTATTGCTTTTTTTCTAGATTTATACATCATCTTGTTCAAGAAAGTATTTACATTGCGATATTAACTTGTACAGACCAGTCTGCACTTTCCAATCACTCAGAACAGTCTTCATTCTCCTACTGCTAAGTACACAGCAGAGAGAAACTGGCAGTCATCATCCATTCTGGGACTACACAAGAAATACAAACACCAGGGTCACCCATGAGCAGTAAGAAACACTGTGGGAATTAGAGCTTCACAGTCAGAAAAACTGAATCCTCTGAGTCTTTCTTGTCTATTGCCTCCCTTCTTTCATATTTAAGAGAAGTCTGCCAGGTTGCAACAGTAGAGTGACTTTGTGTTTACCTTCAAAGTACTGCACCAAAATCCAAACAAATGAAGTATGAAAATCTCCAGAATGCTGTCTGTGAAGTACTTGGACATCCAACTGAGCATGTTAAAAGTCTTATCTAAGACAATATGGCAGCTATTGCGTACCGAGAACAAAACCACAATAATTTTACTGGAAGAGTCTAAAAATCAGTATTGTACATGAAAAATAAATTACCCAGCTATCTCACATAGACATACAGTTACTAAAAAAAAGAGTATACATCTACATAACATTTGAGCAGCAAAGAGCACAGCTGGGAGCTTGAATTTTCATGGAAACACTTGGGATGTTTTTACACCCCTTCTTTCAACAAGAACAAACTGAGTAGACTAGCACTAATGATGTGATCATTATGTCCCTTTACACATTTGACCAATAAGTACCATTTTTACTGGAACTTCTAAGTTGCTTCTAAGGCGTCACCCTTCACACACAAAGAATTCTTGCTCTGCATGCAGTGTGGATCTGTATACCAAAAGCCAAGCACTTCTTGAGACACATCTTGAGACACATCAAAACATTAACACAAAACAAAACGCTTAGACAACATTCAATTTTCAAACCCGTTTATGTTAAATATATTCATTCCACTTTAAAAAACTTACCAGTCAGGACACAGAAATAACTACTATTTCTGCATGCAAAGAGGGCTTCTTGTTAAAAAAAAACCAAAACATACTCAAATTCACACTATACTACTGGAACCGGCAAGTACCTGAAAGGATATGTTTCATTACTACCTACCACTGAAGAAATTCCATTCACTACTCCAAATGAGTCACAAAAATAATAATTTGAATAGGTTGTCATCCTAGCCAGAACTCAAAAAAAGAAAAAGAACCGCAACTATATTCACAGGCACCTGTTAAACTAGTGATGTACCAAGATGCAAAATGGACAAAGTCTTTAAGCAAAAGTAATGTATTTCTAAACAAATTTCACAAGTTAACTTGAAAAATTTTATTTATAAGGTCATTTAATTAATACAAAAATATATAAAAAATTAACAAATGCATAGCCTTCAAAGGGGTAAGTATAGTATGATGAGGGTGGGGGGGTAGGGGGGGTGGCAGGGAGCAGGGGAAGAGATATGTAATTATTTAACCCCATACCTGCGCAATCCTAAATCAAGTTGAGCCTCATCACTGATGAGTTCTGCCTCACTCTGGGCAATTCTCATTGCAAGTTCATGATCACGACGTTCCTGTTCAAGTACTGCCTGGTGCTGGGTTTCCTCTTCTCGTTCTCTAGCTAGCTGAGCCTCAATTTCAGCCTGTTTTATAAAAAGACACCTTTAACCTTATCCAATCCAAACCAAAATGCTATGTGAGGAAATTATTAGAAAGATATGCCAAGTGGTACATTTATAGCTTTCAAAACATGAAAAATTTAGAGAACTGAAGAAGTAACAGCCTTAGTATTTAGGTTGACCCAAGAAAAACAAAACTGCTACAGACTGCATCTTGGTTTTCATATAGTCATCAAATCATTATTGTCCACCACTTGTATTACTTTTTCAAATTGAAGTGCCAATCAATTATGCCTTATTTAAACAGCACATGAAGCTTTTTGTAGCTATTAAGAAAATTAAGACTTCAAAAGTTTAGAATTACTAAAAAACTCAGACAATACAGAGCGATATGTTTACTACTCCACAGCACTAAATACTCGATATTCTGCACTTGACATTATAGGACTCTGCAACAGTCATTGCTTTGCATCTAGGTCCATGGTTCATTTTGAAAAGGGATCAAGACAAACACTGAAATCCTCTGTGGACTTGATCTGGCTTTGAATTTAAGCAAATGGTAAAATTCTGACTTACTGAAACGCAGAAGCAATCCAGATATACTGCCTCTGCAGAGCAAAACTGTAATTCTGGTTTACCATCATTATTTAACACAGGGTTACTTCTACACAGAGTAAGTAAAACACAACCACCCAATTCATACTCTGCAAGTCATACATGACAAGTCTTAGCACCTTTCTTGGTGCCCAAAAGTCAACAAAGGAGACAAAGTCACTTCCCACTCATCATTGTGAATTTGCACCACTAAAGCAATGCAGTAACACTGGTGATTTTATCATATGAATCCCATTGTAGATTAGCTGATAGTAGCAACCACCAGCAGGAGAGATAATGAGTAATTAACTGTATGCAGAAGAAAGCAATACCCTACTGAATTACATATCTTCTTTGTATCCAAACACAGTGTTTTAAAGTGTAAATTACATTCTGCATTGCAGATATCCACATCTCAGAAACAAAGAAACATAAAGACAGACAATCCCTAGAGATGCTCATAGTGCTGGCAGACCATGTTGTTAAACCTTCTGGCAACAGGCCATCTTGCTTCCTCAGTGGACAAAGTTGAATTCATTTAAATTGTCCCTGAATGGAAACTTATTCTACAAATTTCTCACAAAACTAGGCACATCTGCAATGGTCTCCAAGCAACGATTTAGAGCCTAATCAAACAGCAGCTTACTCTTTTTATGTTTAACTTCTACAAGCTGGTAGTGCTTATTATTCTGATACAGGTGACAGACTCAGTAACACAGGAAAGATTTATTTTTTCATCAAAGTTAGGCTATAATTTCTCTGTTCGTTTCACTGACTTGTTTATCAAGAATGAGGATGAGGTAGATAGAAAGAGTATGCAGATGCAAGGAGGATAAGCAGTGCTAGACTAACGCCAGGGATAACAAGATACAGCAGAAAAAAATTTGCTTCTGATTAGTCATAGAGAGGGCTTAAAATAGTCTTTAAACAACAATGACCACAGCCCTATGTTTGCTACAACTGCTGCAAAGAGAAGCTTTTTCTCTCTGAAACTGCTCCCCCAGGTCACACACGTAATCTCCAAGACAAGAGAAAAACAAGGGTGCAGGGAACTCGGTGTGAGAGTTCATGATGGGACCAGTAAGAAGTGTCAGAAATCAAGGGGGAGGGGTGGAGGAGAAGGGTTTGTCCTGCATGTATTTATTCTACATGAATGTAGCCAAACGAGCTACTAGAGACAGTCCTGTACCCTCTCATTATTGCCAATGTTCTGAAAGCGTTTACAGTTAAATGGTACGTAACACAGCCAGATGTCCAGAGGTGACTGCTAGTAAAAGTGTACCAAACCTGACTGACATGGAACGTCTGCAAAAATTTCAAAGGCCAAACTAGGATCCTCCACTGTTGTGTATTTTTAAATTTAAAATAACTTTTAAAAACAAATGCACCTCTACTCATATGACCTGAATTTTCATGTGTACTAGAAATAGACGATCTATCTTCGGAAGCCCTAATCACGATTTTCACCTTTACATTTACTACTAAAGCAACACTACTGAACGACTCTGACACAATTTTTAAAATAAATCCATTAGACTCAGTAAAGAACCTAAGCTGTGAAAACAATTAAAAAACATAAAACCAAAACGAAACAGGCTAAAACACTGACCTGAATTTGTTTTTCTTCCTCTTCCCTCTTTTTCCTCTCTTCCTCTTCCTGTTTTCTTTTTGCCTCAATCTCAGATTTCCTATTAGAAAAGAGGAAGAGGGAATGAAAGCACATTATTACGATGCAAATGTACAAGAGATAGGAAAGCACCTTCAATAAAACTGAATGGTAATCCAGAAGTCAGTACAGTCCTGATGACAGGACACTACATGTCAAGTCAAGAAACTTTCCAAGTTAATCTCTTCTGTTTCCAGCTGCATCATGTAATTTCTTCCATACTCTGTTCTGACTACACTTACCTTAAACCACTGGGAAAGAGAACGTTTTAACACTGCATAGCACACCAGTACGATCCAAGTGACCCTCTTTAAGCATAGGAGTATTAAAAATGACCTCACTAAAGCACCATTCCTATTTTCTTCTCATTTTATAACCAGCAACTTATTCAAGACTCACAGACGTCTTTCCTTTTCTTCCTTCCTTCGTTGATTTTCCTCCTCTTCACGTCTCTTTCTTTCTTTTTCCATTTCCTCCTGGATGCGTAGCAGCCTCTCTGCTTCCTCCTCTTGTTGTTTCTTCTTTTGCAGTGCACTCAGAAGCTGCTCTGAGCTTCTAACTAGAGCATCATATTCTTTCTGTATCTGTTCCCTAGTCATTACAGTGGTCTGCAAAATGAATAATAGGAGAGGATTATACTCCTTTACATTTGTACTTCACTTTTAAAAAATGTATAATTAAAAATTTTAAGTGAAATGAGAGCGTTGAGCAGTATAGTTAAATTCTATATACACTTCAGGGTAGGGGAGCTTAAGCACATCTTTCCCTTTCTTCCTAAAGTCCTGGGGATCCACTACTCTCCTCTCTCATAAACCCATACAAAGTAATCTCCATTTTACCACTGAAATGAAACATGACTTCTCTTTAAAACATGCCTTCATTTTTTAAACCTTGCAGTTTTAGGCAACAGAAATTAATTGTTACCACACTAAGATAAAAACTAAGGGTCTCCTATGTGCATTTTGTGTGGTGTTCCCAGCTGCTACAGTGGTTAATTACAGCTCTGCCTTTTAAGCCATAGCACACAGTAGTTTTTCTTACTATGTGTGCCAGCACTCAGAAAAAGTATTGAACTGTGCTGTGACTAACTTTTTTTAGAAAAGGTACTAGTAGCAAATAACAGTTTAAAAATATTTCAAACACTACCCTTTGATACATATGATTTCAAACCTCGTTGATAGCTACAATTTAATTTCACTTCACAAATCACACTGATGTATAACTAATAAAATTGTGATACAGGGAGCTTGCTGACCTTTTCTGAGGGTGTATCATGATGCTAATCAAATTATCTTATTTTTATTAGAAAAGAGAACTGTAAGTTGACAGGTTAACTCTAGCATCTTTTCAGCTGAGATTTTAAATAGAAAGATCTTAATGAAGTACACTAAGAAAGTTATAATATAGCATGAAAGAAAAATTCAATACAATGATTTTTTTCTAACATTAATAAATCCCAGATTTTTTTCATTTTGTCTGTGTAGTTTTATGGTAAGAAACTGAGAACTGCAGACCTTGAGGCATAATCAGCAATCTGAATTCTCTTTCCTACCAAGTCTGAAAAAAACTTGTAACTAAAACATAAATCTCTTCACTTTGTGATAAATGCTTGTATGTTTCAGCCCCGATTAATTTAAAAACATTGCTAACATGCTTTATTCCAATAATAAAAGCAACAAGCAAATTATTAACACCATTTGTCTCAAAATATCAACATGCATTTTTGCTTTAAATTCTCCAGTGACAATTTTGAAACATAGATAATAATACCAAAGTCTAGACATATGCACCCAGTTTCTAAGTTCACTTTAATTACATTACTACATAATTTTAAACAGGATTTACCCAGTGCCTCTGAAAATTAAGACCTCTGTATTAAAATGTCTTTTATAGAGAGAAAAATAATTTTTAAAATGTAATGAAAAACTACATCTCTGGTTATTATTATACCTTAATTTTGGTCATTGATGCATCAATAGAATACTCCAGCTCCTTGACCTGCTTGCTTGTCTCTGCCTTCCCCTCCTTCAGAGCACTTACTACTTCATTAAATTTATCAAGTCTCTTCTTCAGCTTACGCACTTTTATCAGGCCATCAATGCTGTGAAGGCAAGAGAGTTTATTTGTATAGTGAGATGTTTTTACAAGGTGGTGTTTTTAAAACCACCACTAATCACACACATTAAAGGGGTAGATAGGGGAGACAAGTCACGCCTTCTGATAGAACATCCTCTTTTCTTGTAATTCAAACATTATCACATGAAGTGCCTAAGCAATAGAGCCTTTTGCAAACAATAGAACTGGTTAGCAGACACTGGCTCAAAATGGAAAAATGGGCGTTTATTTTGAGGATTAACATGGGGTGGTGTTTTTTCTTTTCAGTAACAAAACATACTGATGTTACATCTGTAATTGTAACTTGTAATTATCTAATTGTAAAATATAGATTACTGTAATGTAAAATGTACTGGAGGATTCTGACTGGAGTAGATAAAGGTTGAGCTGTGCCACCTTCTCAAAGAGCAATAATGGGACTGAATCAGATAAAACTTAACTATACAGCAGGGAATCCAGTCATTAAGCCCCATGGGAAGGGGGCGGGGGGGAAGTCTGGGGAAAAGAAGAGTTTAGGAAAACTTGGGACAGTCTTCCTAGAAAGAAGCTGAACTGAGATTCAGGAAAACAACATACAAAAAGTAGAAACTAAATCAAATCATTACAGATGAGTACAGAACAGCTTAAAAATACAGAGACATGGTCAGAAATGCCAAGCTACAAAATGAAACATAGCTATCAAAGGATGTAAAATAAAATATTTTATAAGGACCCCACTATTAAAGAACAGAGATATGAATCTCTAACAAAGAGCAAAAAGGTGTCAGCAGAGCTTCATGACCAAAGTGTTTTTTCCATCAGTATTCCATGTAGTCTGATTAAAGCTAATGGAATGACTTAATTTCATGAGGAGACAAGATAGACAGAACACACAATTATTTTTAAGATAAAAAAGAAAGGGGGGCCTATAAGGGAAGGTGAATGGGTAAAGGACAAAAATTAATGAGCTTAAATTTCATTTAGAGGGACTTAACTAAGGATTTCTAATAACTAGACTATCACTGAAGGATTTTATGAACAAAGAGCTACAGAAACATATCTTAGGAAAGGCTCAGATTTAGTCTATTCATCCTTGGGAAAGAGAGGAGGAACATGGCAACTATTAAGTCTCTTTCAGTCATACTTAGCATCATTCTATGACTTCAGATACATTTAGTTAAGCGTAGTAAATCTCTTTACATTCACAAGAAAATAATATTAAAAATCCATTTTCTTCACCCAAGGAATATCCCCTTACCGTGGTTTGTGCTTTCTCTTGCAAAGCCACATACGAACAGTCTTTTGTATTTTAATGCAGGCACTGGCTCGATATTTTATCTTATTTTTCACTGTAAATAGACAGAAGATACCGAGTCTCAATGGTTTATACAATTTAACACAACTCACACTATTCACACACTTAATGGCTCAAAACTGTATGTACGCTACATGTGCCTAACAGCGAGGTCTGTACTAGAACCACAACACTTAATACACAGCAGACACCAGAACTCGCAACCCTGAGCCAAGCACAGGGGCTCCCACCCAAAACAAACAGGAAGGATTAAGCGTGTGCACACTTGCACGCATGCACACACCGCCCTCCAGATTCACAGACATCAGTAAGCTCAGTGAAAAGCTTGGACCTAGCAAGCAGGAAAGGCTCAAGGTCCAAGTCCTGTGCTGAAGGGTAATCAAGTATCCAGTATCTGCTAAGGATAATAAAATGGCTGCAACTTTGCTGAGCATTTCTCTGCAGTACTGAAATGAAAGAACAGAGAACAAAACCTCCAGCTGTGGTTGTTCCAACAGTCTTCATCTAGAGTGGGACCAGGAGGCAAGTTAAACAGAGAATAATGTCAAGGCACAGGCACAAGCATGTGTGCCATGTAGCTCAGAAGTGCAAGAATGTATTTTTATCTGTCAGCTAGAGGAAGCGTAGGTGCCTAAGGGTCCATGCTACTTTTAGTCATCCGCTGAGCACATGGTTTGTGAACAGTGACACTTAACAACTGGACTGAGGTGATCACAAAGACACACTCTACTTTTTGTGTATCTGTTTCAGCATTATTCAGGGGATAATATGAGCTACTAATTTTCCATAAAACACTAAAAAAAAGTAAGGCACATCAAACCAGCATACTATTTTCCTGGGTTTCTACTTTTGAACACAGGACTTTCTGTCCTATCTTTCTGAAAACATAGACTGACCAGCATAAATTTCTAGGTCAAACCCATTATTTTACTTTTACAATCTCTGATGTCTGAAACCTATATAAGAATTCACAAATTGTATTTGCCCTAGTGCAAACAGCAACAAATAGTGTCCAATCAGTGGTAGATGCCACGACCGTGCTGGCCCAAATGCACAGCCATAAGGCATGAAGCCTTTGTGATTTTCTTTCCCATCTTAATGGGAACTTAACTTTCCACCCTCTGTGTTATTATTAGATCCCTGACATCCCGCATCAGATCTTTCCCAATCTCCCAAACATCTTTACTGAAGCAGCCCACAAGCACCAATGTCTATTCCACACAGCCACATTCCTACTTTGCACAGTAAATTGGACAGGCCAAGCAATTAGAAACTGCGTATCAGTAGTGATAGGCACTTCTTTGCTGATCAGCAGTCATTGCTGGAGCGGAGATGCTTGCCCTGTAATTCATGTTACTGCTTCCAAAAATGTAGTTTCTGCCCAGAGATGACAACCACTGTGCAGGGACTTTCCAGAACTAAATGACTCCGTGTTGTCAGCTAAGAGTTGAACTAATGTTCTTTCCTACCGATGTAGAAGTGTCTCCCACACAAGATCTGTGTTTGTACAAGTGTTTACCCAGGCTTTAGTAAGCACCCAAGTAGACTGGATGCAGGAGACATATAACTGGTGGGTGGTGTCCTGACATCCCACTTTGAAAAACCTCTGCTTTAAGCGCCTCTCTCAGCAATCTTGAAATCAATTACTCAGACTTTAGTATGTAACCATGTGCTATACATGTTCTTGGCCATGTTTCAAGGTGATAATAATTGCTTTACTATATTTTTATTTCATAAAACATAAAATACGTACATTTAATCACCGAGAGAGAACACCATTGAACTTTTTTCCAGCGACTGCAGATAAGCCAGCGATTCACTCGTTTAACTAGCTCTGCTAAGTGATCCGGATCAGATTTCATTATCTGATCAAACTCTGCAAACTAAATAATAATTAAAAAAAGGAGAATGGGGAGTGTTAAACATTAATATTATTCAAGAGCATGTTGAGTTAAAAGGTAAATTATTTTTATATGTTAACTGTATATCATCATATCAGCTTTCAATTAATTCAAGTGAGCAAGTATGTCTGGCATCACTTTATTCTTTAATGATAACAGTAGTGACTACTAGGGTTTTTTTTGTTTAATTGTTGTGCAACACTTAGCATTTAGAATAATCTAACTATTTGTTGATAAATACTAAAAGTATTTATTGCCAATTTTTTTTTTTAAACATTTCTTTATATCCTGAACACTTACTCTAGCCTTCCACAACTTCAAGACACCTCTAAATCTGTATCTGGGAAAAAATAAAGCCCTGAAAGCACCTCTCAATTTTTAAACTTTGTACAAGTGTACAACTAAGGCAACTTTTTCTGAAAATCCTGCACTTCTGCTTTTCAGTAATTGTTACAGTTAAGAACATTTTTCTGGAACTACAGTAACTCCCCTTTCTAGTTACAACAGCTCCCTACTTTATCTCTTTTCTCTGCACAGCAGCAGCAATGCTCAGAATATTTCAGCTATAAACAGATTTCATTGGAAAAAGGTTTTTTCTTTGCCCTGACTCGCTCTTTTATTAGTCAATGTAGGTCATAACTGACTGGTAGAACATCTTGGAATGCAAACACTGCATTAGGAATACAGCAGCATTAGCAACAAAATTGTGAAGCCAATAACATCAGTACTAATACTGATTTTTTTTCATAGAAAAGGAACAGCATTTACAAAAAGCCCTGAGCAACCTTATTTAAGTTGGCCATGCTTTTAGCAATGTGTTGAACAACATTAACTTTGGAGGTCCCTTCTGACTGAAATTATTCTAAGTTTCACATTCATAAACTTCAAGAGAAACATTACCTTGCCGGGTCTAAAAAACACCTTGGTTAGCCCAAATTTGTAATCATTTTCATTCAGTCCCAAAGCTTTAAATAGTGCCTGAAACACAGAAAACGGTTAAGATTAAATCCTGCCTTGTTCAAAAAAAAAAAAAGTTCAGAAAATCCCCACAGTACATTTTCTGTCCTGGATGATATAGCATAAGAATTTCTTTCTTACCTTGCAAAAGAGCCTAGGATCCAGTCGGGCCAGTTTTTCAGGCAAGTATTTCTTGTACATATTATATAGTTCATGAAATGAAGCTCGTGAAGGGAAACCACCTTGCATCAAATCCAGAACTGACACCATTCCTAAATTCATTGGAACACAAGGACAAAAGCTGGTATCGGTAAAATGCAAATGAAGTGGTGATTTTTATGAGACATTGTTCAGAGTTCAGCTGGGTCTTGATCCAGCCTCTAACATTACCTGATCATGGGATCATTCACAAAAAGTTAATACTGAACAGATGAGAAGAGCCCACACAATTCTGTCCCTATTTCAGAGACAAGAAACACGCAATTGTGCAGCGGATTTTTTTCCTAATACTTCCTCAAAGTATTTTCTTCTTTTTAGCAGACTTGGCATTTTCCTTTTTAATGAAAAAAAAAAGCAAATAATGCCCAAACAGGCTTTTATTTTTATCACGTCAGTATTCGTGAGATGCGATGCAGATGCAACATCAGATTCGTACACAGTGCCAGAACATTCTGTGTATACATTTTGCAATACAAGGTATCAGATGCTAAGATGTAATTTGGTGTCCCAAACAGTGTTACTACATTTTGGCTGCAACTAGGACATCAGTAAAGCACAGACACAAAGTCAGTAAAAGGTTTGAACCACTTCAAGCAGCACAGGCTACGCCAGTTTTTGCCTGCTGCTTTACATAACCCTATCGACAGATTTTTTTATGTTTTTAAGTTAGCCCTTAACTTGTGGTTATTGTCTTTAAACTTCATCTTTTCCATATTTGCTTTCAATGAACTTTATTCTGTTTTTTACATTGTCTTTCTTTTTTAAAAAAAGATTTTATAGCATTACATCTTGCCCTTCTATCATTATATGTTATAACTTTGTTCTACTACATTAAGCTTCATTTACTGCTGCTAAAGTAAACACATGGAAAAGTGAGCTTGTAAGACTACCATAAAACAGCAACTGTTGAAACTTGGAAATTAATTTGTTATTTTTTTCCTCTCTGACACATCGAATGCTGTTAAACTGAAGAAATCTGCTGATAATGCTGTTAATGGCAGAAAAGGACCTGGGGGTGCTGGTCAACAGCCACCTGAACACGAGCCAGCAGTGTGCCCAGGTGGCCAGGAGGCCAACAGCATCCT
>JAVJGJ010000059.1:10267671-10281436 GCA_035590215.1 Microhierax caerulescens
GTGGGTGGGTGGGTGTGTGTGTGTGTGTGTATGAAGACACAAAGTAACAGTATTCTAAAAGAGAAATGCTAACATTCTTTTTCTCTCATATATCAATTCTGCACTCTAGCCTTGATCTTGATGTAACAGATCTCAGTGCTCAAGCTATTAATTGGATGGTCATTTTTTGAGTTTTCACTCAACTGTTCTTAACATTACTATGATCTAATTATGATTTAGCAATCTATATTCTACTACCCTCATCATCTTCTACAGTCAAATCACCTACATGCCTCAGTCCTCTACAGCTCACATCATTGAACATGCTATCAGCCTCCTGACATTGGAATCATCCCAGATGAACTTGACTTTCTTTTCTTCTCACTTTTCCTTTTTACAGTTTCTTTTGGCTCATGGCTTCACTCTCCCTTCCTCCATGTTATTCCGGTCTGCTCCTCTATTATCACCATGTGTACTATCTCTAAATTTTGACCACGGCTTTCTCTGATCACTTCACATTCATCAAGGATGACATGTTTGCAAAACACAACCAATTATTCAGATTTTCCTATGACAGGTGGCTGCTAATGATAGCCTACCTTATAAACTAAAACAAACTGACCCTGAGAAAACATAGCATTACTCCTTGTTTGCAGTGTTTTCTCTCATTTTCTATCCCTCAGCACAGAGTCAGAGAGCACTTGCCAAGTGAGCTCTATATTAACAACACATCCTCAGTCATGGGTTAGCTGAACTCAGAGTACAGCAAGTATGGCCACATGCTTATCCCTTGGACTGGATCTCTGTTCCTGAGTGTTCTGTGTGAAAGAGATCATCTTTCCTTCAGACCAGCCTCATGAGTACAGTAAAATCTTAATGTTGGATACACCCAGGCAGCTGTCCCATTTTTTTCCAGGTTTTTCCCCCATTTTCTGTTTTTGGACGGAGAATAACCTCACATCTAGAACTGGTTAGAACACGTGGTCAGGAGAAACAAGAATGTGTTCCTACAACTCCAAGTTCTAAAATATGGGTATGTTAAACTACATGGAGAATTCCACAAACTATCAAATTACATCAGCTACAGTAGCAAATACTCGTTAGGGGAATCATTCTTTGACCATCTGTGTGTTTACAGCCTATCACAAAAATGAAACGAAACATTTAATTTCTAACAACATTAAAGAATCTGAAAACGGTAACTAATAATAAATTATCATCTGCCTCACTTCTAAATAACATCTCTAGGTCTTCTGCAAATGAGTCATCAATGATAAACAGTGAATGGAAGGAAGTAAAAGTGACAAAAAAGGAGATTGCAGCCCAGACAGATTTCATATTGTTTACTCAAATTACGTAAATTTCATTCTACAACTTTTTTAAAGGTGGTGTTTTTGTAGTGCAATAATTACACCTGCACAGCAAGACATCTCAAAAGTGCCATGTAACTGCAAACTCTAAAGCAATTACTTATCACAGTTATTGTAAGCCATATTGTTGAGATAATTGATTATGACTTACGTCAGAAAATTACAAACCTGCATCTGTATATATACTTACAGTACTGTGAAGCTTCTCAAGAAGCAAATTTAACTGAGTCTGTAAAATAAAACAGGTATTTTAAGAGCCTTACCATGACAACTACAGAAATGCACACACAGAATAGTGGTACAGCATTACGGCATGCATGTTCATTGTTAGTAAATCAGACAAATTGATAAATCAAACGTTCACAAATTTTAACAGACAAAATCATGCAATTGTGCATGAATGGTCCTGAGGAAATTACTTGTGTTTAATTGCACAACAGTACTGTATGGACCAGTTAGTTGCTACAACATAGGTATTAAAAAAAAAGTGCAAGCCTATTTGGGAAAATACAGGAAATAATGGCTATGTGATAAAATTATAAAGAAAATGAGACTGATCAGCAGTAATTTAAATAAAATATAATACACTGCAAATTTGCAAAAGCCCAAGTTTAATCTAGAACAAGCACATATTTGTGCATCAAATAATTAACACAGAAAACACATATGTTCAGGGTTTTCTTGATTTTTTGAAGCTAAGTCAGTGTTTAGGTGAATTAACTATTTTTAATTCCAAACTTCCAAATTTTTAATTCTCTGTTGATGATAATTGCCTATAATTTTAAAATCACATTTACTGAGGCTGCATTGAAACATACTGTGATGAGAAAAGACCACAGTCCTATGATTATTTGGGGCAAGTCTACAGGATCACCAGAGACTTAAGGCTATCAGGGAAAACAAGTCACAGTTGCTACTGAATGTAATCGGTAAGGACTTCAAAATATTTCAGAACCGCATCAGAAAAACAGCTACACTTCTACTTTATAGATGCATCTGTTTTACCACATAGATTACTGCTGTGCCAGCCCTTCTAGTTTACTAGCAAGCTTTAAGTAAACAGACTGACGACAAAATTGTGTATGTCTAGCATATTCCTCTTTTTCTGTACTGGAACCAAAATTGAAAATTTCTGACTTCTGACTAATATTTTTTTAACCAGATTTTTCAATTACCTAGAATCCAAGAAATGAGATTTGTATGGGTGATGTGCGTCACCTACAGCCACCAGTCATCCTTCTGGTGGATAAAACTGGTTTGGTTTTGGTTTGGGTTTTTTTTAACTTATTATGGACATGGTTAGAAAGAGAAAAGGAGTGCCACAAGAGGCATGACAAACACTAATAACCTCCTGCTCAGTTCTCACTTACACATACTCTTCATATCTCTACTTGAATATAATGGTCATGTTTTTTTAAGTATAGAAATACTTAATTTTGGAAGGGACGGCCTAATTTCCATCAACAAAATACATTTCTGCTAGAGGGAACATACCCCTTCCTTATACTCTGCGATTTGACAAGAAATAAGCCAGAGCCATTCTCAAGTAAATTTCACCAATGAAATGACCATAGGAATAGAACATAATGCTAAAACTACTGCTCTTTGAATTATGACAATTGAATCCATCATTACCACAGTAAGGTAAAATCATCCCAGAGATTCTTCATAGCTCTGATGACCTAATTAATCATTATTTCCTCAACTGATTTATGTGAATTAGTTTTAATTAGTTATAAGGAAGGGAATTGTGAAGGATTGCATAAAGAGAAGTCCTGCGACATCATCTAATGAATTGATGTAATTACAAGAATTTGAGACTGACATACTGACACACTAATTATTACTCTTAAAGAGATGAAATTTCTACTAAGATAACAGAACTTATTTTGATGTCATCTGAAGTGAAATTTTCAAGGCTATTAGTGTTCATCAACAGCACATGTTGCGCTTGGGAAGGTAACACTAAATGAATTACTGGAAGTAACACATACATTCAAAATGCCACGAAACTTGAAAACATTGAAAGAATTATAGATTGATGGGCCAGATCCAAAGAGGACGTTAGTCATGTTCTAGGTGCAGAGGTGAACACCAAAGTCCAAAAGGCAATCCAAAAAGTTTCCATTCAATTGCTGCTTAACTTCAAAAATGCCTCCTTTTTTACTTCAGCCCTCCTTGAACAATGGTATCATTCACATGTCCATATCGACTGGATGTGGGGTGCTAAATCCAAGAGGAATTGAAAACCCAGATATAAAAATGTGGAAACTATCTCAAAGATCCCACAGACGCTTTCATTTTGAAAACGTAGTTATAAAAAACAATGGATCCTTGCCTCCCCTACAACAGACTCATGGTTGCAGGGTTTGCTCAGGAGATGGCTTATCTGTATGTAATTCCATTTTTCAGTCTGCCTTCTGATCATGCATTTTATATTAAACCAATTGCTACAGTTTAATTCTACAACTACTATACAATAAGGAAGAGGAGGAAATAAACATCACAGTAAAACTCAGAGCAGGCTGCCCAATTCCCAGTAAAATACCAAAGCCACTACCTTACAAGTCAGGCTCTGTCTCCTATTTTTCCTATCCCCATGAAAATTTTAATTCTGGCTGCATAACAAACCATCTCCAGAAGGGTGTAAGAGGAATTCCCTTTGTCAGACTGAACAATAACTTCACACTACAGGAAATACAGTAGTTATAAAACACTGAATACTGTATAGACCTAAAGCAGAATACTGTTGCTACACATAAAAGCAAGTGCTGCTACCATATCCTTCCCGTCCTTCAGCCCCTGCATTTTTAGAGAACTGTTCTAAACACTAGCCGCAAGACACGATTATGCAAGAAGGAATTTACCTTGCAATCACTATTCAGCGCTTAACCTTGACATGGAGCAGAAATGGTCTTCTGCTACTGGAAATGCTCCACTCTACAAGAAGGTTTTTGGATTGTTTAAAATACCTGCTTTTCCCAGGGACTGTGTAAGGACTCTAGCCAGGAACATGATGTGGGGGTTTAGGTGCCCTAGGTAAAATGTTGCAGCACTTGACTTGAAGGCATGCAAATCCTTCATTGGATCTGGCCCAGATGTGTAGAGAAGAGCTCTTGCTGAAATTGCAGCAGCTCTACCAACAATAAATCCATGAGATTGAAAAATTTACCTGCAGCCCATGGCTGTGTCTGCTTTGCATCTCTTAATTCCCCTACAGTTCACTTTCTAGCCATCCTGAGCTGGAATAGTCCAGCCCAAATAAAACTGCTGAATGAGAAAAGGATGCAGAAAACATTTGGAGAAGACAAGGTTTGAAGGTCAGCTTTACAACAAGCAGAAGAAAGGAGAAAATGAGGAGAAGCATCAGATTCAGGTATTGAGAAAGGAAACATTCAGCACAATGAACATCTTTCTGTGAAAGCCATGACTATATATTTTAGAAGAGAAAAACCAGTGGTTAGGTCAGGTTTTGAATTTTGAGAATGTCAAACTGTAGCCAACTGATACATCTTCTAGAATGCACAATTAAAATAGGATGGAAGAACACCTTTGTTACATTTAGAACCCCTTAAAGTCCACAGTAGCCAACTTTAGATCTCAAGACTTTAAACCTTTTGAATAAAGACTTCCATGTGGCTTTGCAAAATTCTGACTTAAAAATTACTCTATAATCTCTGTAAGGACTATTATGAAACATCTTTTTGACAGAAACGCATAGCATGTAGCTTGAATATAGTGGTTTCTTATAATTCAACAGAAAAAAATGTCTATTTAACATTTTCTTTGTCTTAATCTCAAGTTACCACTAATTCTCCCAACCTTTAGGTTCTACTTATTTCAGGTAACTTTAAAGTGGCACATATTAAAAGATACGATTCTTTGCTATATTATGTTACCTTGAATTTGTTTCCCACACTGATAAAGCTAAGTTTCCCAGCTTTTTGTTTGGGATCCTTGTTGTTGTTACTGTTGGATTCAAACAGCTGTCGAACAAACTTGTCCTTGGATTCACATATAAGAGACTCAAGGGACATGTGCAAAGCATCATTGTTTTTTTCCACAAATTGCATCTGAAAAGACAACCCAAGAAATAGCAGAACATTTGTTTCACTACCCCAGTTATTTAAGTCTTAAAGAAAATTGAAGAAAATAAAGTTATATACTTAATTCAAAAATAAGCAAGAACATGTGGGGTAAATTATTTTAAGCAATATTTCAATTGGACACATGAAACACTAATGACAGAGAGAAAAGATACTCTCAAATTTGAAGGATGTTGTTGGAGTCATGAAACCCAAGGTAAGGGTTAGTGCCTTTTAAAAGACAGATGTGTTTTTGTCAATGATTTCTTTCCATTTCCAGTACTCAGCACATCATCACTTGTTTGTTCTGAGAAGCTTAATTCTTCATTGCTCGTAATATCAGTTAAGATCTGTTGTGAAATAGGAATTAACATGCACACGAACTGGTGCATCTACAGAGTTTGGAAAATTAAATGAAAAACAGTTATTTCGGTAGTACTATGACTATTCAAGGACAGTTGATTTAATAAAGATACCATCCTGCTTTCCACAAACCTTACCTCTCTGTTTTATTTAAATTTGCTCGCTAACTTCTAGAAGTTAAGAACAATACATTACACTGAAATTCACAGATCAGGACACCAGTATCCAGTTTCACACTAACAAAATTCTCAATGGCTGTTGGTGCAACTATAATAGTGAGTTTGGTATTTATGAGGAGAACAGGCCAAGACTAATTGGAAGAAAATACAAATTTGCAAGATATCCCATAAAAGGATTTAATGGTGATGACAATCAAAGGACACATACAGGCCTCCAAAACTTCCTCTGGCTATGAAAACAAAAGACTTTAATATGAATGCAGTCGGATGAGCAGCCTCACCACCAACCAGACTGTGAGAAGTGCCACAAGTGGCAGTGAGAAAGAGAAACAAGTAACAGGTGAGGTACAAGGCAGCTACAGTCTAAAAATTCTAAGGCCCAAGCTAAGTCCCCCCTGAGGGAGGGAATAAATCAAGTGAAGCATATTAGGATAGCTCCTGGACCAAAGGCACCTCATACCTGACCTAGCTCTGACAGCAGAGCTTATGTGCTCATATCTGGCTCCTCTGGTCCTGCAGACATTCTAAAGTATTACTAACATACCACGATGAGGGACACAGCTAAATATAAGAGCACTTGGAACAAACGTGTTCCACTTTTAGTTGTTATTTTCATACTGACTCACTGAGTGACCTCAGAAAAATCAGGCAGATAACACACACTTCAATTTTCTTATTTGTAAAATGACCTACAGCGTGTGCTTACTTCAAAACAGCACAGCAATCATTATCATTCTTGGAGTATTTTGAAGTAAGAACGAACAAGCCTTTGAAGTACACATTTTCAAATTACAAAAAAACATCTTTGGCACTAGCTTCCTTCTCACACACAGGAGTTACAGACCAGAACAACAAAGCATTATGGATCTTCTGTTTATCCTATACTCTTCTTTTACTAAAAAATAAGGTTTTAGATATTGGCTTCAGGTGTGTCAATGTTTTTGTATGTTGAACATCGAAAAAGTAAAAGAATCTGGAATGTATTTTGAGGGTAGCAATTTCAGGTATTTCATATTCTTGCATGAGTGATTCTATTGCCAGTAGAAATGGAAAACAAGTATAAACTGTGATTTTTAATATAACATAAACAGTGATCGCATACAAAGATAAGCATGCTTCCGAAAATATACTCTTTACAATACTTTTATATCACGTAGTGTATTCCTCTCCCCAAGACCCAAATGTCTGTTGATGCAAGACTTGCTGTAGATCATGAATTAATATATTTAATATTGTCACCATTACCTATAGATTTATAACAAAGTCTTACACAAAATACATCACCAAAACATTCTGTAATCTGAGAAGCTAAAAGAAACCGTCAATTCTGTCAAACACTCACAAAATCAGTTTCAAAGCTAAGACATAGCAACTTTTAAATTTCTCTTTTGATGAAAGGAAATTTTGTTATTTAACCTACATGTTCTGAAAAATACAGAAGTACTACAAAGCATAACATAAATAGTTTTACGTAAGTAAAATTACCGTCTCATAGCATACTGCTCCTGCAAAGTGTCGGATAATAAAGCCTTCATCATCTCTGATATTTCTGTGAACAGCCAATTTAGATTTTCTAGGAATCTGGAATTAAAAAGTTGAATTACAAAGAAGGATTACACTGGAGAGTGAGAAAAAGTTTACTCTTACATCACCATCATGATTCTGCCAGGAGCACTAGGTTTGGAAAATGACATTTCCTGCAGTACAACTGTGATGACCACTACCATTTCCATTCAAATTCGGATTATTTCATAAACTTATTTTCAATCTCATTTGCACCCTTACATTCAAAATAAATGTCATCAGGATTTCTAACACCAGCTAGCTGATTTTCTTTTTGCCTTTAATCAATAATTTCTATACCATTCATTCCACAGCTGATAAATAGCCTTGTCATATGAGTAGGATTAGACATTAAAATATGGTTTTAGAAGGTCTGTTTTAAAAGGCAACTACCCAGTTGGTGGTACACATACTGACAAAAATGTTTCACTGCACAGCAGTCCAGTTAAGCAATATTAAGTGAAAATGTAAAGAAAGGTAAATTAATGACAATGTTATTTGGCTTCGTTTGCTTGTGTTTTTTCAGCAAGTAACTTCTTTTTCTTTTTTTGCATTTCAACAAATGCCATGTACATAAATTGCAATAATTTGCATTAATCTCTCACAGAGTGCTGTATGTTAAAGAATTAACAACAAAAAGATTTTCCTTGTGCGCTCCCTATTTTCACCTCTGAAGTGCTAGCCAGACGCTCCGTGAGTCAAATATTCTCCAAAGCAAGCAGTCTTTGGAAGGAACAACAAAATAGCTCATCTGATACGAAATAATCTAAATTAAAATGTGGGTTTATTTCCTTTTCATGCATTACATGTTAACAAACTTCAAATGTAAGTGAAGAATATGGTTTTAGTTTCAGCAGGATATTAGAATTCCTAGAAGACTTAAGCCTTCAGCGAATTTTTCAACAAACCTAATAACCAAACTTGTCCCTAACAAAAGAATAAGGATTGTGCAGACTGGTGTGGTATGTGATTTCATAGGAAAAGGTCTTCATTAAACTGAAGTGTTACTATCAACTGTTCCAAGAACTGTTTTATTAAAACAAGACAGACAGCAGAAATAAACCTACAGACAGCCTGAAATGGTCCTTGTGTTTTTGGTGCACAACTGAAGTAAAATGCTGATCACTTGGTTGGGGAAGACGGTTTTCTTCATCCAAAATATCCAGTACACCTATTAATTTTGCCTCAATCAGATCTGTTAATAAAAAAAAAAAAAATATGTTCAAAAATTGAATACATAAACTCATATCAGAACTGAACATTACAAGTTTAAAATGCTACCGATCCAATTCTGTACAAATGTTATGTTAGGGAAAGCTGTTAACACAAAATAAAAAAAGTCATTGCAAATTAATTCTACATGTCTGAATTGTTGATTTAATCAATATCCTATACATACCAAGTTCTAACTGTAACACAATGAACACAATGGAAAAAAAGATCAGACAGGGTTTGTTTGATTTTCACTCTGGGTCTCAAGATGGATTTAGTCATCTAATTCCCAAAAGGTGCCTAAATGTTTCAGTGGTATGACCATCAGTCTTTATGGGATAACTGCTTATACTCTTGGGATTTTTTTAAGCTTCTCATCTGTGCTTCACCACATGTCAAAACTAAAAGCATGAAAAGGTAAACACTTCAATTCACAACAGGATCCAAGAAGAAAAATGAAATGCATTTGTTTTAAGAAAGGCAGATCAGACCTGAGCGTGCAGTGGTGGTTTCACAATATTTTACAAGCGTATTGCCTTGACCTTCCACATACATATACAAAAACCTTGTAAGCTGACAAAGAAATGCATGCTCTTGAAACTATTAGACACAAGAATTCTGCAGCTTTTAAAAGTTTTTTGTATTATCTACAAAACTGTTCTTATAAAAGGAATTTTTACTACCCACTTTCTTACTGTGGAAAGGCAGAAGAAATTACTATTGCTTGTACTACAGCCATGCTATAAACTCTTACCACAGCTTGTACAGTCTGAGGCTATACCTAAAGCATAAAGACAGCCCCAATGCAAAAATTTTACACTTATAAAATCTGAATAAGCTATTTAGCTACAGAGATGGCTACCATTCCATCAAAACATTCTAACATACTAATGACTGCTTCTAAGATTCCTCCATAGTGTTAAAAAATTGTCCATGTCAATATAATATCCTTTTCTCTTGTGACAGTTAATATTTCTGCATGTTCACTGCTGTCACGGGACTGGCTCAACACCTTAAACAAAAACGTATTTTGACAGAAACCAACGTTATTTTTCTCAATCACTTCAAAAGGCAGCAGAAAATCCCCCTTTCTTCTGACTATGCAATAACAGGAAAAAAAAGATTCAACTAAGCTAGAATTGATTAACTTATATAAGAATAACTCATCCAATGAAGAAATATGTCAAATCTGTGGTGGGGTGTCATATGTTGGTTGGAATAGTAAATGGGATTATGACTGAGGGACTGCTACTTACAGCCTTAAGTAAGCTGCCCAAACCTTTCCTATGGCAGGAAAAGGCAACAACTTGGCAACAATCTCTACAACTCGACCCATTTTCCCACTATCAGTCAGAGAGAGACCTTCTCCTCCAATAGGCACCAAAAAAACCTTTTTGATTCTGAGGTATGTTTGAAACAAAACAAAACAACAGGACACACGCATTAGTGGGGAAGCAACCCTTTTTATATAAACATGACAGTCTCTAAACTGTAACAACATTTTTGGGAACAGACTTGGGCTCACATACACATTTTAAACCACCATTAAAGAGAGAAGGTTTGTGTTCATAGAAGTCACTTTTTTCTTGGTTCTGTGCTTTTGCTCTCTCCTCCAAATACCTTCCTGTTGCTTTTGCACAAGGTAGCCAAAGGTTTGCTTGAAAAAAGTTGTCAGAGTTAAAAAACCCAAAAAGTCAGAGTTAAAAAGAAAAAAAGTCAGAGTTAGTGACTGTACAGTCTTCTCTGAAAAAGTGAACACTTCTTCAGCAGAACGACAGAACCTCAGAAGAACCAGACGTTTAGCAACAGATGTTGAATTTTGATGTCACTCTGAATCCTCTGCTCAGTCAGGACTGACTAGTTACCATAAGTAGATTACCGTAACTGCAAAAGCAAGATGGACTTTTGTTCACAATACACCAGTTTGGAGAATACAAGTTGAATGCAGAAGGGGAAAAAAAAGAAAAAAAAAAAACCACCATCATCTTAAGCCTCTGGTATATTAGTAGACTACTGTGGAAATCTTAAAGCAGCATTAACATGTACGGCCTGCTGCCTATAGGTCATTTTGTTTCTTTGCTCGTTGGCTCAAAAAAGGTGGTGGAATGGGATGGGATTCTTTTTTAATTCATGGAATACTGATCCACAGACACCTTCACACCTTTCTTCACTTTATTTACCCTATTTAGATGTTCTAATCTGTTTTCTAGGAAAATGCACAAGAAATCCACTAGTCCCAGCTGCTGCTATCACACACTGTAGGATAACGTGACTCTATTACCAACCAGAACTGGAATGTTACACAAAGCTAGAACTCCTCACATGGTTGCAGTCATTAAAAGCATAATTAGAACATTACTAGTTTGTTAGTAATTTACTGGCATTACTAGTGCTAGGGATATTTTGTCTCTTCCACTTGAAGCTTTCTTCCTCCATGATACTAATAAATAGTTTGACATTGCAAGAAGTACATACCTATACAATCCTGATTATCTACATAGCGCACTTCATTAACTCCCAGGCCTTCTTTTTGATAAAGTTCTTGTTCCTAAAAAAAAAACAAACAAAAAACACAACCAACTACCACTCACCATATTTTTTTTACCCACCAATATTTTTTTTAAATAAGCATGGAGACATTTTTAAATACAGCATGAATCAATACACATTTTAGAATTTCCTTCCACAGTACAATATATTCCAACTTCACCTCCTTAAAGATAAGGCCATGCAATCAGATATTCCCATTAGATATGGCCTATTGTCCAGTATCTGGATGCCTTATTTTAATGAATGGTAAAAAAGAAGAAAAAAAGATTGTTGGTGTTCAAAAAGCCATATTCTTTTCTGGCACAGTGAGATGTCACACAGTAGGAAAAGTCTGTCAACTTCATTTTTTTTAATCTAAGCATAACGTGCAGTCTCATGGAAAGCAGTGCTACTGTAAGTATCTCTACTAAAAAAATAAATCCTCAAATATAGCATTAAATATAACATACCTCTTTCAGAATCCTTTCATTAAAAAACTGTTGCAGCTTTTCATTACAGTAGTTAATACAGAATTGTTCAAAGCTGTTGTGTTCAAAGTATTCTGAAAAACAGACGTCAAACTTCTATGATAAACCAGTGTTCCAAGAATTTATATTAAACAGTAAATAAGAGAAGCTTCATAGTGCTAATATTTAACAATGTGTTCAGATGCATATCTGTTCCTTTCAGTAAAATAAAAGCTTTGACAGATTTTTCAAGTTATACATAAGACAGATTAAAATATGCAATCAGATTGTATTCCTAAAACAAATAATCAACACTTACGTCTGGCAGCAAACCAAAGCAAGATGCTACCATACAGTAAAACTGTACGAACACACACATCATCATGCATCCATATTAGAACAGGCTGGCACAGGATAACATAGCTCCGAAGTCCTGAACATCAAAGGTTCCTTTTTTCGCTTTCTTGGACAACCTTAGCAGGGCTAGAGCAGACCAGAAAACATGCCCTATTCTGAAGCTCAGTGAGCCAAACCAAACAAAAGCTTTATGGGGACCATCAACACCCATCACTTCCCAGGTGCGAGCAGGAGCCCAAAGTCCAACTTCAACAGAACTATTCATCCTCCAGGAAATAGTATCATAATTCAAAGACTTCATTTGCCAGTCTGTCAGTATGCAGTGACCTTCTCAGGGCTGAATGGGAAAACAGCACGCACATGCAATATCTTTCTTAATTTTACTGGGTGGCCACAGTAAGATGCAATTCTAAATTTTTAGACCTTCAAAAGATGTGCCTATGTAAACATTACAGGAATCTGAAACCATTACAAAGATGCTTAGTTTCACAATAACACTTGTTAGTGTACCAGGTCACCAGGAGAAGCTCTAGACCTCCTTTACACTCTTGTATCTCAGGAAGGCAAGGCTTAATCTGCTTTCTTGTCATCTTCTTAAGCCCATGTAACCATCTCACCTACCACAACCCAAAAGAAAACCCTTCCACTCTCCATTACAAAATTTATAACTGAATCTTTGGTGGCAATAATAGAAAGCTAGAAAATTATTTTTTTTTAAAGTATACTTACCAAACCCAGCTATATCTAGAACTCCAATGAAGAAAGAAGAAGTCTCAAATGGAAAACACTGGTTTACCCTGTTCACTACGTGGTCAAACAGATGACTATAAACTGTTTTAGCCAAGGCATCACGAGCATTGTTTGCTTGTTCCACTTTCAAGGGTACCCTAAAAACCAAAAGACACAGATCTTATTTTTCAGATTTCCTTACCCTGAAATATTGAAATTTGATGCTAAACTTACAAAAAGCCGTTCCAATTATTGTAAATTAATGTACAAAATAAACCTGAGCTCTAGGCCCAGGTAAGAAACAATCTTGTCAGGTTAGATTGACCTGGAGAAAGAAATAATGTTCCACTATCCTCAGCAGAAGTGAGATGCAGATGTTTTCACACTCTTTTATTAGATAATTAGAAACTATATTGGCAACTGCCAGAGAGTCATTTAAAATATATACATAATCACTCCAAAAAATATTTCAACTATTTATGAGCAGTCCCATTACAATAGAATCACAGAATCACTGAGATTGGAGAAGGTCTTTGAGACCATCAAGTTCAACCATTAACCCAGGACTGCCAAGTCCATCACTAAACCACGCCACTAAGCACCACATCTAGGCGTGTGTTTTAAACAGCTCCCGGGATGGTGATTCCACCACCTCCCTGGGCAGCCTGTCCCAATGCTTGACAAACCTTTCAGGGCAGAAATTTTTCCTAATACCCAATCTAAACCTCCCCTGGTGCAACTTGAGGCTGTTTCCTCTTGCCCTGTCGCTTGTTACCTGGGAGAAGAGACCAACACCCACCTGCCCACAGCCTCCTGTCAGGCAGCTGTAGAGAGCGATAAGGTCCCCCCTGAGCGTCCACCTCTCCAGACTAAACACCCCCAGTTCCCTCAGCTGCTCCTCATCACACTTGTGCTCCAGACCCTTCACCAGC
>JAVJGJ010000059.1:10290642-10317727 GCA_035590215.1 Microhierax caerulescens
GCATGACGCGCGTGGTGAGGCTGCCGCGCAGGTCCTCCGTGTCCAGCCCCAGCAGCGCGGCGCAGCGCTCCAGCGCCGGCTCGCTCCGCGCCCGCAGCGCGCAGCCCCCTGCGAGAAACGCCACAGCCGTTACCGCAACGCCACAGCCGCCACCGCAACGCCACAGCCCGCCCTACAGCGCTAACGGCCGAGGGCAGCGCCGCGGCTGCCGGCTGGCGCTTCTGTGGGGAACTCTGGGGAAGAGAGCAAGCTGGTGACGATCGTGCCATGACGACTAGAAGCAACTCAGCTTTAAAGGAAGTAAAGTTTGCCTCCGGAAATTACTTCGTATATTGAATGTGAAAAGTCAGTTCTCAAAAACAAGAACACCCACCCCCCAAAAACCAAAACAAACAAAACCCCCAAACCCCACGAACAAACCCCCAAACCCCACAAACAAACCCCCAAACCCCACAAACAAACCCCCAAACCCCACACCCCACAAACAAAACCCCAAAACCCACAAACAAACCCCCAAACCCCACAAACAAACCCCCAAAACAAACACTAAAAAGCAAAACAAACCCAAAGAACCCGAACAAAACAAAAAATCCCCTAAGAAAACACCCCACCACCACAAAAAAAAAACCCACCACACAAAACCTATGGAATTATGCAGGCAGTTCTGCACTTCTAGAACGCTGTTCTAAACGTGGGCTGTTCAAAGGCTAACCTGTCAGTGAAAGCACTATCTCACAATGCAGAAGTGCTAATACCTAGAAAACTATCTGTATTGATTGAAAATCTTTCGAATATTAGATATTCCTGCAATCCTTCAGACTTCCTTGCTATGCAACAGAAGTGCCTGGCGCAGCGGATTCCTGGCACTTACATTTTCAGATAATGGCGCAGACATTTGCGCAGGTAAACAGCTGAGAGGCGTGTTCCCTGCTGCTCTGCACCACGGCCTTAGTGCCAGAGCTTGTCCAGCCACAACACGATCATAAATCTCTGCCTGAAATGCTCAAACGCTTCAGCAAAATCTAACACTTAATTACATATGTCAGGATTTATTTCCTGTTCTCAGTAAAATTTATTTCTACAGCTAAGTGAAGGGACCAAAAGGGGTAACTAACTAGTCAAACTTTGCTTGAATTCCTTAACCCTACAATGACACTAAGCAAACAAAACAAACAAATGGAGAAAGGAGTCCTTAAAAGAGTAAGGTTTTCATCACTTGATTCTGGAAGCTCTGAAACACCATCTGACCTGGAGTAAAGAGCTTTTGTTTGGCATTTCCCATGTTTTTCAGGCAGCAACAGAACCTTCAAGGGTCTCTGCTAAGGGACATACTGCCTGAGGCAGTGCAAATGCACACCCTGTGTGTACACACAAAGGTGAGGCAGAATAAAGCCTCTATTTGCAATGCACATTGCAGAAGTCCAATAATTTATTCCATTAAAAAAATGGGTTTGAATTTCAACGTTCAAGAGAAAGTACGTTTTCTGTTGTCCTCCTTCCCTTCTCTAAACCCTGATGTTCCTCAGCATCTGTGGTGTGTCCCCCCCTCCTTGTTCATTTGCTTCCTGAAAGTGCCTCTCCACTCGCATTTGCACCTTTTTCACTCTGTCCCACCTCGTCAAGTCCAAAGGCCCAAACAGGGCAGCTCCCTGCCAGAGTATTGCCCAGCCCCTGAGCCCACCGACCTCCTCTACCCTCCTATCTTCCTAGATTCAGTCACATTAATCATGGTCATTTCACACATCTTCATGAAGACAGCAGCATCGTGAACTGATACTGGGGAGGTTCTGATTTGATCTAAGCGGAGGTGAGGGGGGCAACACAGGGAGGGTGGACAAAAGAAGAAATAAAACCCCACCTTCTCTGTGACAACCCTAAGCTGCCCCGTCTGAATTCAGTGTTGACTGTGCTTTGACCGGGACACATCAGGAGAGATGGGTGGGAGGTTTCCAAACAGAACGTTTGTATGGTTCTGTGGTGATCCTGTGCTTGGGGTCAGGAGCTACTGAACGTATAAGCCTAGTACTCATTTAATCATTCTTCAACACACCTTTTAAAATGTTCTTTGGTATTCCCTTCCTAACAACTTCACCAAGTTCGGCAACAGCTACACATACCTGAAGCATGACTAAGAGGAACCAGTTTCACTGTATCTTGTGTATCTTGCAACTCAAGATAAGGTTCTACAGAAATATCCTTTCTACTAGAGTTGCATTTGTAGTACATCCTGATCAAGAGTTTCTTCAATCCTTCGGGAATATATGAACAGCAGTTCTCAACTTAGGGAGGCCAATCTCAGTAGTAAGGCAAGAACAACTGTTCCCAAAATACTCATTCCCCTTCCTGCACATTCTGCTATATAGTCCCAGCTACGCTCATACCAACTCATCTTGTGAGTGACATCTTAAAATTATGAAGTTTACAATTACCTGTGGTTTTGCTGTAACTTTTCTCCCCCCTCGCCTCTCAAAATACTAACACAATGGTGGTTTTGGAAGCCAAAGGACATAACACTTTTCCCTACAGATGAAGTTGCTGATTTCAAGATGTTTTCATGACATTAGCAAGAAGTTGGACTTTTGAAAACTATTATTAAAATACAAGTACAATTTTGAGTCACAAAATGTTTCTTTTCTTTATATCAAACCTTGCACTGAACAATTTCTTGAACAATTTCAGCGAGAGCCTATTTGCTTTCAGAGCATATAAAAAGAAGTACAATTTAAAAGAAATAGGCAAACTTGACTTCAAAGTGAGGTGAAGTAAGACTGAATTACCCTTGAACACAAGGCAGCTTTCTAAAGTGCTAATCCACATGGAAAGGAATCATTTACAATCAAGAGGCATTTTCAGTATTTTTACAGAAAACAATTTATATTTCGTCTAACCTGAACTGCTCCCAGCTTCCTCAAAATCAATATTTCCAAGGTGAAGGACACCAGCCACTACTCTAAAAAGATCGAGTTTTTCTGCATCATCCAGTCCAATCTTTTTCATTGCTGTGCACATTCTGTTGAAATCTCCATGATCATCTAAGAGTGGATCCTTCAAGGAACCTGCTTTGAGATACTATAAAACAACAAGAGAAACCAAAAATTCAGTAGATTATTTTAAAGTAAATGTAAGCAATTATTTCCAGTCAAGAATAAACCATAACAAAAAGCATAAAAAAGCATGCCAAACTAAGTAGAAAGAGATTAGAGCTCTTCATACAATACAGGCTTTGCAAAAACCTAATTTAGTTTAATTTATTGATACTTCGAAGCAGGATCTTCAAAGCAAACTTCAAACTGTCTTCAGAAAGCAGTTGGAGGATGACAGCTAAGGACAGGGGAATACAGAGGAGTGAGCAGTGGGAAGGACGAGTGGCTAAGGGAGCTGTCGAAGCAGTTACATATGAGGAGTGCTTCTAGCCCCCAGCAGCCGATAGAAGACTGAGGTACTTGGAATAGCGTGACAGAAAGTCTGAGAGGCCACGGGAAAGGAGTATTGGACAAATCAGAACTGGAAGAGTAACTGCTGTCCTAAGCAGATTTATTTAGAGAAATACACTCATTAGCCTTTGCTGGTGATTAAGAAACAGCAAAGTTGTTTGCAGTGTTCTATGGTTTAGAAGAATACCAGCTATGTTTTAAAATACCAGTTTAACATTTAATTTAAATACATCAAAGGCCATTTTAACTATTAATGGGTTTAAATAGTAGATAGTAACACACTGCATGCAATCAAGAGACTGAACATGCACAGACTGAGCTACACTTTTAGTTACTTTGTTTTCAGCTGAGAAGAACAATTAAATAAATAGAAGCCTTGGTAATGTCAAATAAGCTAATACGATTTTTATCAAAACAAAACACCACATGCATCTGAAAAATTCACTTCACACAACATTTAGACACATAAGTAAAATTAAACTACATCTTAATGATGTAAAATGATCACCTCATCTTCCTGATAAGGAAAACACAAAAATAGTTTAAGTATTAATTGACTATTCCAGCTACTTTTATTCAAATAAACAATCAATATTTTTCATAAAATGACAGAGCAAATACTAACATTTCGATTTAAAAACCTGAACAATGCAATACATCTGTTTAAGTGGCTAGGCTAGGTTTAAATATCATTGAAATTTGACCTTTTATTGAGCCTTCAAATCGACATGGCTGTAATATACAGCTATTGTGGCATCAAATGTTCCACTACTCAATGTCTAATACATATTTTCAGAATTATTCTCTCAGTATGTTTTAGTTTAGACAAACACTTATTTCAGATTAAGTCCTGTAGAGGACACATTTTATGACAGAACACCCACCTGCAAATAACATTTGCAACAAATAACAACAAGATTGCTCAGGTTCATCTTCCAATAGCAAGAATAAGTGAATCTTGATACTTCTACTTCCTACCTACATAAAACACCAACTTCACCACAAGTCTTCATTTAAGGCAGATCAGGTAAACTGAGGCAAAATGTCCCAACCATCTATCTCCTAGCCTGTATGTTTGGCAAGAATTAAATATCTACCAGCTTTCTGCCTCATAGTAATATCGAATCAGCATTCCTGCATCTCACTCTACACCATCCCTGATTATAGAAAACAGCCTACATTCAATCAAAAGAAATTGGAATTATGTGCTCAAGTGTTACAAGATGCAAACACTAGAAATCCAGGAGTAGCCTTTACAATGTTGACTTGAGCAAGGGAAGTACCTATATTGTCTCTCACAGCTAGGCAAGAGCTACATAACAAGCTCAAGCGCAAGTTCTTAAAGGCAAAAGGTATGGTGGCATGGTCACTGGGGAGAGAAGCTCTTGAGTAAAGTTATCTTCGTACTTTTCCCATGTATATGCAGCCTGCTCTGCTACTGAATCCCAAGTATAGATTTGATTAAGATTTGAAACATCTTCCAGTTACGCATATATTATTAATTGGGATCAAATTCTTTAGTGTCCTCATTTGAACAAGCTCAAAGGCTTAAATGCTACAAATTCTAGTAATCCTAGTTTTAAAAAATATGAATGGAGATGGAGCAAGAGGAAAGAAATGTTTTGAAGTTTCCCACTTTCTTCCAGGAAATGCCACGCTCTGCCATAACAGTTCATAGCAAGGGGACAACAAAAAAACCAATAGAGAACACAGCGTACTGGGGAGGGGGATATACTCATGCTGGAAGTGAGGCTGCACTAATGTTTTATAAAACAGTTTGGAGCATCACTTCAAAAATCCAGACAGTAAAAATGGCTCTTGAAAAAACTACTGCTCCTGACCTGTTCCTAGCAGTTTAAGATTAAAAAAAATAAATAAATAAATTCAAAAATGTCTTGGATAGATTTTTGTTTTCCACAGAAGACAAGCTGCATCATTAAATGTTATATTATTAAAAGAATGAAAAGGAGAAAATTTTATATACTGTTCTACTTGGGATTTTAAGATGCACGTTAAAATGTCTTTCTAGGATTGTACTCTGAAACCAGAGTTCCGAATGCACCAGCTTTGACAGAACCCATTCAGACCTATAAATATGTGTAAAATGAACATTTCATTACACACTGTAAAACTGCATCAACATTCAACTCCATCTGCACTAATCAATAATATAAAGGAACCAACAATACCAACGTACCTCAGGACTCTTGCGGTTTTGCAAAATCTGCTTGTCTGTTTCTTTGTTAGCAAAGTATCTGGTACAGCCTCGATTTAAATACTGTAACAATAAGAAAGTGGAAATTCATCCTTAAAGACAGAAGGAAGGAAAACTTATGCTTTTATTTAAGGCTTCCTCTACATAGGTTTATTTAATCGTGTGACACCAGCAACATGGCAGGTGTTCAGAATTATTGTCTTGAAAACGTATTTATCTACAAAATTACAGAAGTGCAACAGTAACAAACTTCTATTGAAAACTACTCAATTTTGACAACTAAAATAATTTTTGACACAGTGGGATATTCATTTTGTTAAGTCCCACAAAGTTTTCTTAATGTTTGACTCTCCTAAACCTATTAATGGGGTTTGGAATTACAAAAAAGACAATCAATATTAGGAAACAAGAAAATAAGTTTTCTGGCCTATGTATAACACCAAACTTTACTCTTTTTTCCTCACCAGTGAAATATTTCTATAGCTAATAAGACACATAGCGTATTAAAAAGCTTGAAGAGTATTAAAAGCTTATAAACATGGTACAAGCAGAAGCCCAAATCAGAATCTGGCTTTTGATATCCATCTCATGTTGTATGGTAAAGAGAATAGACCAGGCATTCAGATAATGACTGACACTTCCAGCAAAATGGGATCGCCAGCTTCTTCTTCCTGATTTGTTTAGCTGAAAATAAGAACTCTGTCCAAAAAGCTTGGACAGAGCCCTTTGTCTAAAGGAAGTGAACTGATTCTTCGCCCTAGCCCACGAACAAAGAAGATATTTTCAACTAGTTGAACACAAATAATTCTACACTTCGATCACAATTTATATACAAAATTCTAAAAAATAAAATACTCTTCGAAGCATTTCTAACAGCAGAAGAAAACTAGATGACAAATTTACTATTAAAAGTGACAAGAAACACTGTTCAAAGTTAGCTTGCCGTTTAACAAAATATTGAAGAGTCTTCTCTATCAGCCAGTAAGAATGCAATGCACAGCACACTTTAAACACAAAATATCCCTGTATTACAGTATTAGTAACACAATCCCAGCAACTGGGGCTGGAAAGCGAAAAAGATCATACTTTTCAAGACGAGAGTGTAGAAAGTGATGTGACAGGCTGAGAATGTGAACCAGCATGGTATTCAATAATAACCTATGCACAAGATAGTATCTTTCATTCGAAAGCCAAAAACTCAAATAAATTTACATACTAAATCTAGGAGAAATTGTATTTTTAAAAGCAGAGAAATACAGAACTTGAGGCTATCATATATAACGTACAAATACCACTGGGTTTTGGGTTTTTAAACTCTGAAGTGCAACACTCCATGCAACCAGAGACCCAAACATTAGGCAATCTGATCTGTCTTCTGGAAATTAAAATCTGAAAAAAATTCAGGTTCTCATCTCCATCAACTATACTCCAGGTACAGATTTACCGTGCAGCTTTACTTTCAAAGCTATGTGGTACAGCCCAAGGCACTCAGACCTACAACGTTTGGCCCTGACTTTGAATTTCTCAAAACTTAAAACATGAGCATCCATGCCTGCGTGTTTTGACGTGGGTGTGCTCGGAGTAGGAGTGTGTAAGAAACCTGCAACTGTTCAGCGTCCTTTGCCAAGTAAATTCACACCTCCCCAGGGGAACTGCAGGGGAAGGATGAACTAACAGAGTGGGAACCCCCATCAGTGCTGCTGAAATCCAGACAACAGGTCAGGCGGGTGCAGCCAGTGCCGTTGTCTTGGATGCCATGCCTAGAGCAACTGCACGCCTATGCCACGATGGCCAAATGCACGGGGAGAAGACTCTGAGGGATCACTTAAGTCAAAGGGCAGGGGGGCATTAAGTTACTCTTTGTCTTTTAGTACTGCTTCACTTCTGTGAAAAATGAGAATTGCCTTAGATTTGAGATGGTCCTATTTTCAAGTGAGTGTAGTTAAGAGAAACCAGGCACAGAGCAAAACATGCTTGAGTCTTAGAATCCAAGCTGGCCCTAATTTGGGCTTTGACTTGATTAGGCTAAAAGGCATGTGACAAGTGGCACAATAGAGCCAATGCAAAACTGTGAATTTAGGGGTGGGTTTTTCTAAAAAAACAATTTAAGAGTACTATTTGTTCTTGTCCAAAAAATTAGCATTAATATCAACACACTGATCAGTCAAACCTTGCCTCATATAATATCACCATCTATTATTAGAAGCTTAAAAGTCAGTATTTTCCTTGAAATTTGAACCAGACAGACATGCAGTCAACAAAACCTGTGGTAAAAAAAAGTGATACAAGCGTGATTATTCAGAACCTTTTTATAATAAAACCTGAATGAAGAACACATTAAAAAAAAAATCTTGACAAAAATAATATGGATTTATGAAGAACATTAATCTTTTACAACTTTTTTTCCTAAAAATCTCCTATAAAGTGATAATACATGAAAATTTAGTGCAATACGACTAATAAACTTCAAGTACATTTCTATTAATTTACATACATACAAAGATGAAAATTATTCTAGGTCAGTTTGGTTTTTTTTTTAATTATACATAATTACTTTATCTTCAGAAAGGAAAAGAACCATTAAAACAGCACACAGAGCAGACCTTTCACATGCAGCAAGGAACTCGGGATTCAAATACTAACTTAGGGTAGCAAAGCAATAAATATTCTTAATGGAAATGAAAGTCCCTGCTGCAAACTCAGTAGAAGTCAAGTTATGTCACAGTGTGATAAGGCTGCTGAGACCGTAAATGCTTTATAAATTAAACAGGCAAGTGAGTGCCTGGTACTCCAGCTGTTCAGTACTGTACTGCACCAACCTGACTTTAAGCAGGTTATAATTCTGACCGTGAAATCTACAATTTAGTGTGCCCTCATTAGCAGAGGTTTTGATTTAAAAAATCCCCAAGAGTGGGCACGCAGCATATTCAGCTCCAAAATTAAAAGTCTGTTAATTACAAGAAATAAGTTTTAATGGAAAAGTGGTTGCACGATAAAAATACATGTATTCAAAATTTTGTTCAAGATTTTAGCTTCAAAATATACAAGAGACTATTGCATAGAATAACTGCACAGTAAAGAATAAAGTTTTGAAAACTAGCTCCACATTACATGAAAATAAATGGCGTTGGAGGAGGTTTTTTAAGAAAGCTTTCCTTCTAGAGAACAGAAGTAGTTCTTTCTTAATAAGCATCAGATCAAGTTACCATCACACAACTAAGTACAAATAGATGACCTATAAGAAGATGCAAACCAAGTACTTGAAGAAATATATATAAAGGCCCCCAAGAATGCCTTTGAGGAAGTCAGAAAACTTGTCCTAAAATACTGCCAGGGCTTTTATGGAGCAAGATCATCTAGATAGTAGTACAGTAGTAGTACAGATGTATGACATGGACCAGATGTAACTGTAGCTCTGTGTATTTTAGAAATACAGAAAATTCTGCTTCCGTGAGATTCCCAGCCAAGCATAAGCCAAGAAACAGTGAGAGATGCTGACAAATGACAGAAGACAAGCAACCAACTGACCAGTATTTACCAGTAGGATTTGATTTGCAAATATTTTTCTTTTCAGTGCAACTCAGCAAAGCACATGGCGATATTTGTAGATACTTACAGTTCAAGTGTGATTGTCAAAACAAAAAGAAAACCAAAACTAAACAAAAATATAATAATATATTTATAAGTAATTAAATAGCAGGAATGAGTGATTGAAGGCAAGAGTCTTCACCTTACTGGTAAAATTGGTGATGACAGTGTAAGATGTGAATAGGCTGTAGAAGGACCCTGAAAGGGATGGTAGAAGCTTGCTTTGAAGAGAAAGAGAAGGGACAATCAGGAAAACAATGAGAAACAGCTGTACTAGCAAAGCTGCACTGGTTGGATAAGAGTTCAATAATATTCTTTTCTCAAGGAAAAATAAATACCGCAATAATTGAGATATAACATACTGAGAAATTAACAGAGACTTTAAAAATAAGGCCAGTGGGGGTTGGAGTCACTCAGACAAATAGAAAACAAAACAGAGAAAAAAATCTGACTGCCAAGAAGGGGAAAAAAGCAAAAGGAATCACCATGTTGTTTGTCAATCATTTCTGAAAACAATGCAATGAAATTTTAACATAGAGTAGGGGAGGAGAAAGAAGGAAAGCTGGAGGAAAAAGTTAAAAGTTAAACTGAAGTAGTTAAAAAAGGATGACAAGAATGAAAAAAAAGGATGACAAGAATGCAGGAACTTAGTGGTGGGACAGAAAGCCAGCCTGTTTGCAGGTTTGCTACTAGAAACATAACAGAGAATCAGGGTCCATCAGGAGAAACCACATATGTCACATAAGAATAAAGCACAGGGAGAAGGCAAGACAGTAAACAAGTCAGAAGTGGTAAGAACAGGCACAGTGGATTGAATGAAAGGGCCCATACTATCCAAAAGCCTATTTTCAACCATGACCTCTGCTTCACCCAAGGATTTTACTGTTCCTTTCTGAGATGGGATGACAAAACTGTGTATGCAGTTTACAAATATGGATGTACATTGGCAGCACAACTCACTATTTTGTTCTCCCTTCCTTTCCTAAGAACTCCTAAGATTTGACTCTGCTTTTTCCCTGCACTGAACATTAACCTAACATTTTTAAAGAAGTATGCACAACAATTCAAGTCTTATTTCCATGCTGTTTGTTTGAAGTTCACTTTCATTTAGGTATAGTTAGGAGTATTACATTCAGCACTGATTTTATTTCTATTTTATTAACGTCTCCATTACTTGAGTGACTGGACCAGTAACAGGTTGTGGAAAGACAGCCAAAATTCAGAAACAGTAAGTGGTCCTCAGGAAGGACTAAATTAGGTGAAGAAAAACCTAAGAAGGAGGACCATGCTTAATGAATATAAGTAATCTTGGCAGAAAGAGCTGAGCATGGGCTTTGGGTCAACTGAGACAAAAGGGTAAGCTTTCAGCTGATAGGGACTAGTGAGTCTTACCATGTAACCTGGAGTGACCAAGAATGACAGAGACATATGATGAGAGGAATGGGAGAGGCTGGAACAGTACAAATGACAACCTAGAGTGTACAGTATTATAGGAACAAGGTGCAGCAGAGTAGAAAAGACGGGAGATGTGAAAGCACATGGACTGGAACAGAGAAGCAACAATCTTTTTACCATGTCTGATACTTGGTAGGAAGTATGAGGAAAAAATTATTTAAGAGAGAGAATTGTGGGACATCTACATCTTCCTAAAGGCATAGTTGGACTAAGAAGAAATAAATGCAGTTTTCAGGACTTAAAAGATGGGTTACCCACAGAACAGTTAGGTCACAATCAAGAAATTCACACTTTGCAACTCTAGAAGAACCCATAACAACATTACTAGCAGCTGGGCATGCAAAAGTTCATCTCTGAAAAGCAAAGATTTCTCAATTTTAAGACACAGAGAAAACACATTGGAAATCTTCCAATAAGGAAGAATGGCAGGCAGCTTTATTTCAGGATCAAACAGAATTAACAAAAAAATATTCTGATTCTTGTAACAAGAGTCTGTGAAAGCTAGTGAACAGCAATTTTAATAATATCTGTATGAAAAATCCATGAATAGCAACATGAGAAACTTTATCAGCAGTGACTCCAATACTCACCCTAAAGTTGTCAGGAGAGCTTAGATGTAGTTTTTCCCTAATGTCTTCTGGAGCACCAGCGCAAAGCCTGTAGAAGATATGATAATTCCTCTCTTCTTTGCCTTGCACACAGATCCTAGATTTCTCCAGCAGATAATGTGATACAAATCCACCAACCACCAAGTTCTAGGAGGAAGAAATATTTTTCTGATTAACTGAGTATTTTTTTTATTGTTTAAGATTCAGCAGTTTTCAATTTACATTTGTCTAACAACATGTAACTCAACGGACACTGCTTCAAAGATTAAAATATACCTACACCTAATACATATTAAGCCTAGAAAAGAAACCATTTGCTAACTTCTCCCCCCAGCTCATGTATTCCATATACATACATTCCTCTTAAAAGGGTCTGCTTTACCCCAACAAGCAGAATCCTCTCTGTAATTCCAGTAGTTCCTGTAAAAAGCATTGCTACAGCCACCCTTACACTTTTTGGATGGCAGTAAGTGTCATTACAACCTTCTCTAGTTACATTTCACTAAGACTCTTGCAAAGTAGAAGGAAGGGTTAAAATTACAGAACACATACTTGGACAACATCTTAGGCAGACTCATTACGAGCAAACATTTTATTTCAAACACTTGCATTTCTTTTCTGAGACAGAAGTCTGACACAGATTTCAAACGCCATTTATTATCTGGCCTATAATGAAATTCCCTATGCCTAGACAAATCTTAACAGCAAGGAAATTCCTAAGCATATGGCCATTACAGCAACTAAGAAAAACCTGGTGACTGGCAAGTTTGACCATGGTTATGCAGTCAGTCACTCATTCAGGAGGCCCCAGTCTGTACTCACACTGCTTTGAGAAACCAGAACTGATAAGGTCACCACAAAATGAAGTCTTGTGAATTATGAAGTCTTGCAAAAAGGAGACTCAAGTAAACAGGCCAATCTTGCACTGGTAAGCTAAAACAGGCTTTTAAGCAGTTTCTGAAAATACTCTGAGTGCTATTTGCTTCAACTGAAGCAATTAATATGAAACGCAAGTGTTGACAGGTCATGAATGCATCATTCCAAGTAGAAATTTGGGTCCTTTCCATAAATTTATTAACATGAACTGGACCAACAGATAAGGTCCCTCTGCTTTAAAAGGAACGTAGTTATTTAGTGTCTAAAAACCAAGTAATGAAAGGTTTGGAAAAGACCACAAGCTCAAGAACAGATGATGAGCTTCAACTCTGCAGGAAGAAACTGCAACAATTTGTTTCTTTATGTTCTCAGTCAGAAAGATGAGGAAACACGTACATAATCTCTACAGGGATCATTAACAAAAGCCTGTGACTCGGACATGCTAGACAGTCATACAGTCACCCTTAATAATGGAATGTGTTATACATATGCTATCCAAGCAAAACTACACGCAAAGGAAACCATATGCTACACAAAAGCTGACAAAAGCCAGTTCCATTACTTGTGTCACATGCATAATACTAATCTGAGGTCCCAAAATTTCCTATACATAAAACCATCAAAAATCAAAGTATTAAAGCATTGAAATACATTTGTATCTGTTTATATCCAATATGCAACTCACACTTATTTGTACCTTAGAGGAATGCATAACCATTTAACAGCAAGTAAGTTATTCTTTAGATATGCCTTTTTGCAATGAAGGGAACCATTTTTATTCTTTTGTGGATGGAAGCAATTGCCTCCCACTGACTTGGCCTGCTGTTTTCCAGTAGTAACACAGTACTGCGTGGCTTTGGTTTTCCTTTCAAGATGACAGAATACAAATCAAATCTGTAAAGTAGGACAGTAGCTATTTGCTGCAAGATTAATAAGTCTCTTCAGCCTGCTGTTAGTCTAACATTTCCATTTTATGGCAAAAAATCATTACTGGTTATCTGTAACAAAATTCTAGTACCTTTTCATTGAAATGAATTTCAACAAATTTTCCAAAACGACTGCTGTTGTTGTTGCGAACAGTCTTTGCGTTTCCAAAAGCTTCCAATAAGGGATTTGCTGTTTAAAAGATTAAAATTAACATTCTGGAAGTGTTAATACTGGATCAATAAACTACCAAAAAGAAAGAGAGAACAAAACATACTAACTATTCAGTGTACCTACTGGGAATAAAGTTTGAAAATTAATGGAAAAGTATTACCCATTAGGAATAATCAATATTGCAAATTGTACCGGATACACTGTGGTGGAATTTACAATGAAGTACTTAAATATCACATAACACTACAAAGTATTTGAAGCGATACTGTAAGAAATTCAGAGACAAACACCACAAATTATTCAGTGATGTTCTTCTACAGCAAGTAGGTAAATAACTGATACATAAACTATATGACACGACACACAATTTGACACTTCCCAATGAGTTGTTATTCATAAAATCTAAACTACCCATTTATGCCACAGACAAAAATGCCACTTAAATGTCATGTACACAACACGTTAGATTGATTAGGAAATTAAAAAAAAAAAAGAAGTATTAGAAAAGTGTGTTGATTTCAAAAACAACTTTAAAATGCCCTTTCAAGTTATAATTAGGTCGATTAAGTGATTGAGTGATTTTATTTTTTACTGGCTGCTATTTTCAAGCACCTTAAAGCCCATACAGAAAGAGTGGCAGCAGTGTAATATGCATATATATACAACACATACTAACATTACGCACAGTTTGAAAATGCTTAGTAGTTATGAAACACAAGGCCTCTGAAAGACTGCATTTTACCAGCTCTGAAGATCAGAGAAAACCAATTTTCTACCAATAAACCACTGAAAATAACTGCAAGATTTTTTTAAGGCTTCTAGCCAAAAATATGCATTGGAAACTAAGTGAGCAGATTCCACCAACAACCATCTACAAATCTGCTCCTACAAAAAATAAAGAATGAAGGAGTAACTACAATGGTTGGATAAAGTATTGGTGACAATGCATCATTTAGTAGGACACCAGCAGCATTCATTTTTTTGTTTTGTTTCATTAAATAAATTCATTTATTTAATGAAAATTAAATCTTAATCTTATGAAAATGGAAACGTGACTTTCAAAATTGACTTCTTAAGAGATTTTAGGTAACTATTCAGTTATTTTACATTATATCAAGAATTCCAAAGAAAAGTTTATGAATGAGAACAAATTGTAAGAGGTCTTTTGGATAGGTTAAATGTTCCTCTAGCAACACATATGCTGTAAGCATGCTTGTTAAAATTGTGCCTAAAAACCTTCAAAACTCATGCATCAGGTGCTGTTTTAGACTAAACAAAACAAACTCCTCTAAGAATACCTACGAGTACCAATTAATTTTATGGCATACTGCATCAGGCATTATCCAACACTTGGCCACTTCATGAGTTCCTTTAGCACACAGTGGATTTCACTAAGGAATGGGTTTAAGCAAACCTACAGCAACAAGAGATTAAAGCCTGCAGTACTTTTGAATAATCCAGTGCTTGAATTCAAAAACAGAAAAAATTAAAGCAAAAGAAAAATCAAAAATTTTTGGTTTAAGAAAAAGTCAGAGAGTAATAAAATTCCAAAGTAAGTCTACTACATGCTATAGAAGACTAAAACTATTATTTATTAGATTGGCTGAAAGTTCTTTGTTTTTGAGATACGTCTATTTTCACAAAAAGTTATTTGCTGTTCAATTAGGAAGTGCACGCAATGTTGAAGAGGCCCAACTGGATGATAATCAGGCTCTTCTGACCTTGTTTGAGAGTCTATTATAAAGACAGACACAATGAAAGTATTAGTTCAAATTACGTGCCTTCCGACAAAAAAGTAGTAACAGAAAAATTACTCAGAACCATAATTTAAAAGAACTTCCTTGCTTTATCTGACTTTTTGAGACTATTTGAGAACTTTATGGTGAGGAGGAGGAGGAATTACTCTTTCCTGGTACTAACAGATAGTAATGACAACACAATCTTGTCCTTACCGATTTCAGGCAGCTTAAAATCCAATCTTGGGTACACATGTGTGTGAAGTTCAACTCAAACACACACTTAAACATTTTCTAGATCAAGGACTGCATGATACTATGCTAAATAAAGTGAATCACAAATAAAAAAATATGTTTTCAGAATTTAGGATCAAGGTAAACAACCAGTAAATTATTCCCTAGGAAATCTGATAGTATTTCCATGCTAGCTTTTATTTAGTTGCTGTTGATTGACACTTTTAATTTGAAGAAAAAAAAATTAAAACACTGGAACCTTTAATTCAATGAAATAAAATTCAATACCTTCTACAATTCTATCATCAATATCTTGGCCAGTACCATAGGATTCTGTCAAATACCTGTAAAGCAAGACAAAAATATCGTTATCTTTCATGAGTCAGGTTACAGCAATTCAACAGGGTTTAGCATGGCTCTGCATCATACTTCCTAACCATTTACTAAAGGGAAAGCATGTTGATTTTAAGTTTCAAATACCTGTATCTTTTAAAATAAATGCAGCTGGACTTTTCTTTTTTGTTAAAACAAAGGTATTCTTGCAGACTTTCAATATTTTTTTTTCAATATTTCAAGACACATTAGAAATTTCTTTTAGACATGCATAGAGAAATTACACTTTTATATCAGTATAATGAAACCATTACTGTACTATCTGTTTATTAATAATCTTAGTAAATGCATAAGGCTTCATGTGTATTTCCTGACTTAAAGACTGTTTCCATGCTTACATTTTGTGGATTCGTGACTATTAGTGTTAATAAAAATTCCACATGGAGATGGTGAAATAGGAAATTGCAGGTGCATAATGAAGGTAAGATTCAACTTAGCAACTGAAGAAAGAATTTGAAAATAAATACACAACATATTTGCTCCAAAGTTGCAGCTTTTTTTTTTTTTTTTCCCTGTGCACAGGACATGGAAATTTACAAGTAAATCTGGAACTAACTGAAAACAGTTCTTGAAAATGAGGCCTTCCAAAACCAAACCAAACCAAACCAAAAAAACCCTTTAGGAGCACTAACAGGGCTGTACTAGTACTTCTTGCTTTGTCAACACACAAGGAAAACACCCTCCTGCTTATAAAAGTCAACAATATTTTATACACTGACTCTATAAAGGATGGGTCGTGGGGAGAGGAACAGCAATGGTATTTGCCTGCTGTGTAATCAGAACTTCCCTTGCTGAGAAGCGGAAAAATAACCTCCTTTGAGAGCACTCCTCAGAAGTCATCCTCCCAGTGCCTGCTGCCTTTTTTTACTCTTAGCAGGACCAACCCCTGTAAAATCATTACCAGCACCTTGCAGTAATCCTTAGAGCTATCTATTAAAGGTTGCAGAGGGGCAGAAAAGAACAGTATGAAGGACAGACAGTCACGACAATTCTTCACGAGATGTGGAAGATAATACTGGTACTGTACATAAATACTAGAGAACACATGATGTCAGGGAAAAGGGAACTAAAGATTTATACAGGGAAACAAGGACAAGGTGAGGAAGGGAGCATATTCATGCTGCCTGCATTGTGCTTCCCTGGATAATCAGGCCACCTTAATGGAGCAGTGTTCTCCAGTTAGTGTTGCAAAGTGACATAAAGCAGTTAAGATATAATGCAAATATGGTCAAAAACATTAAAAATCGTGTAAGAGGAAGCAAGGCTGATATATATCAGCAATATGGCCTCCATGTGGTTTAATATGCTTGATTTAGTATTGGTCATACATGAACATCAACAAGTAAATAAATCCCATTACTCAATCTTATTCAGTAAAACAGGATAAAGTATATTACAGAATCCCTGCAGTCATCTAAAATCAAGAGTTAAAAACCTTGGATACCCAAGCAAAATAAAACCACTGAAGATAGGGAAAACAGAGAAATGTATATTTGTGGCGAAACCTACAGTGTCTTGCAGGATACGGTTAAAATGCCTAGTTACGTTTTTATCTACCACAATACCAGATGTGCAATACCAAAATGACTGCATCATAAACCATAACTACAGTGTCACTGCAGCTGAGTTAAGGTTTTTGTGAGTATGTAGCCATCTCCCTGTATTATCATCAGCACTTAAGTTTAACCCAATGAATTTCTTGTATTAAAGTGCACATAGAAACACGTATGTATCTTAATGAATTGTCTCTCAAACCTACCGACTACCTTATAATTTGCTCCCTCTGTATGTCAACTAAATGCATCAGCACAAACGATTCACAGAATAACTGTGGTCCGAAAGCACAAACCTCAAAACAAATTTAGTGTTTTCTGTCTTGCCAGCTCCCGATTCTCCAGAGACTATGATGGACTGACTCATCTTGAGCACTTTCATGTCACGGAATGCTTTATCAGCTTAAAAAGAATACGTTAAACATGGCAAGAATTAATATTCATGAGAACTGCAAGCATAAAGTTAAGCCATAATGCAAATATTAAAATGTAAGAACATTAATTAAAATTTTCAGGAATAAAAGGTAAATATTCACAATTAAGTGCATTACAATTTATTAAGATCTGTTTCCTTTTAATTTATATGATAGCTGCTCACTCCCCAACACGGATATGTAAGAGCTTAGTCTTCAAAAATAAAGACTTACTCAATTATATCCAGGACAAAATAAAACAAAACCCACCACCCTGAACTAAGTCTCTTGCATTAAATGTATTCACAAAATAGTAACTGATCTTAGTTTAATATATTTTTTAAATGGAAAATTTCAGTTGTGCTTCATAACAAGTAACATCTGAGACAAGGAAACTTGGAAAAACGTAGGTTTCTTGTTTGCAACAGGTACTAAAACCCCAGCTATTTATACTTTTGATTACAAAAAAAAAAAATGCAACATTGTGAGAAGTCTTTTAACAAGTCAAATGCTGATTTGTTTTGGAAACTCCAATTTTTTTTCTTAAAAAAGGTGACAGAAATCAGGTATATCACATTAATAACATTTAAATACACTTTCTGCCTGTAACACAAGCACATGAAGCAGCGCATGTTCTCTGGCAATATTAAAAAAGGTAAAGGAAATGACTGCACTGAAAGACAATGCCAATCATAATTATGTCATTCTTCACTTGTAAATTATGAATTTCTTTTTTCTTCTTTTTTTTTTTTTTTAATGGTTGTGTAATATATTTAAGCTGCTTAGACAAAAAAAAAAAACCAAAAAAAACCTGGAGGTGCAGAATAATCACAACGGGGCTGCTAAGGTTGCTGATTTCCAAGTCCCGCAAACTGATTATCAAGGACAACAAGATTTGCAATTTTAGCAATCAGTGTTTTTATTTTATAATACTTTAAAATTATTTAATTACAATTACAGGTGGAAATTTATAGATTACTGCAAAGTATTTAATGTTTGTTTTGTAAAAGACAAATAGAGGTTCAATACATACCAATAGCAAAAACATGTGGTGGCAATGTTCCAAGTGATCTACCCTGGTACTTTTTAACAGTATCTGAAGAGTAAAACTTGGGTATATCAAAATACGGATTCACTGCAATAAGAATGTTGGCTACATAGGTCTGTGAAGAAAACAGTTGAGAGCAAACTATTAGCTAGTATCCAACCAAGTGGTTAACAGCAATTTTTCTATTACTATTGAAGTCTATAGCTGAAGTATAACAATTATATTTATAGTTCTCCCCAGCTAATGCAGATACAAAAAGGGATATATTTTCAGAGTTCCTCTAATTATCTTCTCAGGACATCTATGAAACTCTCTCAGGAGAATTTCCTAACCACTGAGCTGTGCAGTATGTCCTGAATTTGACCTTCCTCCCAATCCCCTTTTAAATAATTTCCTATTGCCCAAGTTACTGGATCAAGGATAGGACACCACAACCTCCTTCACAGAAGTGAATAAACTAAGCTCCTGGCTAGCGTAACACACTCTCCTCCAGTAAGGAGTGTAACTTTTCATTATCTACTGGAAGCAACTCAGCAGGAAGAACTGACGGGATCCTGCCTGGGAACACACTCAAGCCAGGCAATAAAAGCATTCAGCAGAGAGAAAATTAGCTCTTCTACAGTGAGAAATACAGCATGCAAATGTTCTCTCACAGAGAAAAAAATGGCAAAGAATCTTAAACCAAGACTGGTTTTTACTTTTCCATAGAATAAGGAAAACTGAAGATAAGGGGTTTTAACATTTCTCTAAAAAAACTTTCATAGCTTGGCTATAATGGCCAGATTACATACAAGGAAGAACAGATGTCTGAATCACAGAAAAAAGCAGATTTGCAGGAAAAGGTCTGAAGAAAATCAGATAAACCTTCAGCCTGAATAACTTATTTGGTTTGTTGTTAGTCAGCATATCCTTAGACAACTGAAATTTGGACACTACTATAATATGTTGATAGAAGGCTGGATCACACACAATGTATGAATTTTCTTAAGACATTTCTATTTTAAGCACTTATTTCACTGACAGAAAACATTTCTTCAAGAGCTGCAAGTATTAATATTAGTTTTCCTTTTAGTAACAAGACAAATACTGTTAACCAGCATTAAACAAAAAGCAAAAAAAAAAATAATTACTGATTCAATCTGCATTTTAATGTTACAAGGCAAATATAGTTATAATATAAATTGATTTTTTTTTCCCCTCCAGAAAATACATGCACTCAGGACAACATATTAGTAGTACTTGTTTACAATGAAGAAAGGCTTTATGAACCTAAATACTATCCTACCTCATAACCAGTTCAGATGTAGAATTTTACTTCCTTGGGTTTGTTTTTTTCTTAATTATTATTTTTCTAGAACAGCATTCAAATGAGCATTTTTATTTATTTATTTTAAAGCTAGTGCCTGATCTTAAGCCATAAAGAATTTATAGCTATTTGAAGTCAACTGCAACAAAGGACAACAACTCTAATTTCTTTTTATGTTTACATAAAACTGTTTACCTCCAATTCATTTTGTCACAGCATGCTAACACAAAAGTTGATTATTTTAACACTTAAAGAAAATGCATAGAACTGTTTTGTGTCATCACTAGCCAGTATTCTATTAGGGAAAAAAACAAGTAAGAAAGAAAACTCATCTTTCTTCTATTTCACAGCTGTCAGTGTCCAGGCAGATGGCAAGGACAAAATGTAATTTAGTCAGAATTCATTAAGTACAATTAGGCAATTTGATAGCAATATAAAAGATTAAGATGGTCATCTGAGCTAGGAGGTGTCAAAGACAGCACCTGTTTGCTTCGTTCAAAAATAATGAAGAAAGAAAACCATCTTTGTTAACAGCTACTCTACTGGCGAAATAATCTACCTTTGTGTTACAACACTGTGCTATGGTTGCACATGAACAGTTATATAGAGAAAAATCTATTGCTCTGCCTGGTAAAAATTAGCTACCGTTAATGCAATTAATGTGATTCAGATCTCAAACAAGATATAATGTAAAAAAAAAAAAAAAAAAAAAAAAGAAAAATCACTAAACCTAAAGCCTCCTAACCTTCCAACATTACCATTTCTGTTTAGTTTCCGTTACAGGAAAAAAAAGAACTGGAAACAATTGTGTTGTTGATTTTCTGAAAGGACATCTATCATTAGTCTGCTTGACGTGACATGTAATACTTACATAAATTCTGTCCTTATTGTACCGAACTTTGATGTTGTGAAGGAGAGTGGCCTCATTTAAATACATAAGGGAACCTGCAAGTAAAAAACAATCATATACTATTAAGAGCTCAGGACTACTTTCATGTACACCCGAAAAACTAAGTCTTAGGATGAAAAAAAATTTTACTTCCCCTCTCTTTTGTTACAGTTTAAACCTGTCATTTCTTCATACTGTCTTTAGGCAGAACTGCTGACTTAACATACACTTTAAAAACTGTAGACCTGCTCTGTGCCGTGCAACCGGAGTTGCAGAAAGCTGCTGAGCGAAGAGTCAGGCCCCAGCGGTCCCAGCACCGGCCCTGCTCAGCAAAAGCCCCTGAGGTGAGCGCGGCCATCTCCCACCCCACCGCCCCACATGCGCCCCAGCCTGCACCTACCAAAATCCTCAGCGCCCGCTGTCTCCTTCCTTCCCGCTCCCCTCGCCCAATCTTGGCCACAGTGTCCCCAGGGTAATGCCACCTAACTGACATTTAGAATAACTGCTGGCTCCTGGTGATTTTTAGATGTTTATATTCGCCGATTCACTCGGGAAATACTGCCTAGAGGAGGCAGCAGGCATCACTGCAGCACCAGGCACCGACACAGCCTTTTGTGTTTCAGTTCTGAATTCTGTGGCTACTAGGCAGTCTCAAAGAAACCAAACCAAAGCTGCTGCAATGTTACAAGGTGGCAGCTCAAGGCAGCGGGTACCCACAGAAAGCTTCAGACCATACAGGTTCACATTCTGGCAAAGCTCGTCCTTGTTTCCAGCTATAGAGCACCGGAAAGCATTAGCAGCCTTAATTACAGAGGTCATTACCAGTTCCTATTGTAACAATATTAAAAACATTATCCCTAAACCAGCTGAGGACCCTACTCACTACACAGCCTCCATTTTCAAATATGCTCAATCCTCTTTTTCTCACCATTTGAATTTTAAGTGCACAACACTGTTTTGTCTAGGTACAACTGACTGACTACCACACTGGTAAACCTTACAGTATTAGTGCCACTTAAAAAGTTGTACACATCTGACTACTGTTCATGGAGTAAGCACTGTGCCTCTAATAGTAACTGCTACACTGCACCTCACACATGGGCCACATATGCACCTCTCATGTAATGACTGAAGTTGCTTCTCAAGTTGGATCGATGCCCTTTCTCTAGGGCTCCAGCAGTGAAAAAAATGTATTGCAACTTATTTACACAAATGTGCAAGAAAGGCTCACAGTTCTCAGGACCTAGACAACCTGCTCAGCCACCTTGCCTTGCAAGGATGCCCGAAACTCAGTAAGCAGCTCTTAACACCTCCTTCAATGCTCCTCCTGCTGAACTAAAAGATATTGGCAAAGGATAATAGGAGTTTCTCAGGAGCATGTGTGTTTTTGTTTTCAATCTTTTATCACTCTTCCTGCAGTGGACTGAGAAGCGCTGTGGCTCTGCATCATACTACCTACATCAGACCAGCCTGAAGCAAAGGCAGGTGCAGCAGCGACTCGCAGCCTCCCCTCGGCTTGCGTAGCTCTGCTGAATAACAGCCCTTCCTTCCCTTACGCGACCACATACAGCTTTGCTTCAAATGGCTGGAATCGTTCATGCTTCTCAAAGGACCTTGCAACTTCTGGGTTGTTTAGGAGAAGCCATCCTCCTTCTAAGAGCAAAATCTCTTGCATGCAGATGCCTGTGTTGCCAGAGGCATAAGACACACTTTATCTTTACAATAAGCAAAATCTCCCTTTGGATCACAACAGCCTTGAAACCGGGCCTGTGCATGACACCTTCATGAAGCAGTAGGGCTGGCCCACATCACCGTGGCTTTTCCCCCACCACTCCAGCAGACCTACATCCCCCCACCCACATGGTCACTGGTCCATGCAGAGATAGAGCGCAGCACAGCACAGCTTCTCCTCCTCCCCTCCCCAGGCACACACAGTCCACATGGCTGAGAAAACAGTGCTGGGACCACAAATTGCAGGTCTGTCTCCACAGAACTCCTTCAGCCTTCACCTCTTTTAATGAGGTCATCTCAACAGAAAGAGAAATGAAAAGGAAATGGACCAGAAACCGAAATGCCTGCTTGCTCTAATGAAAGTTAACATCTTCTCTCCTTGTATATGCCTTGGGGAGGACAGACTTTTGAAGTTTGCTACTTCTTTAAGTCATTTGGATTCTCAGCATCAAGTTCAGAAACTACCATATAGTAATGGTCTACATACACTCAAAGAAACGATGGTCTCACTTGACTGTATCTTCACATCAGAGTTTGTTTTAAAGGAAACAGTCCAGTTAAGCATCCTAACAAAGACTTGATAATTATCTAAACAACAAATGACTTTAGATTTCAGTGCTTCCCCAATACTCTCTTGGCAAGTCCTTGTTCAAGGAGTTATACCTGCAGACTCCATGCATAACGGGAGCTTGCTCACTGAGGGAATGTTACCGCCTTCACCCAAGACATGCAGACTAAGGCTTACGTCAGCAACTTTGAAATGCATCTTCATTAGAATAAATCCTTTAAAAGAAGCATCCATATCCAGAGGCAAAGGAAGTCACCAGAGAGAATTCTGAATACTCACATGATTCATGCCTAAATATAACCAGTGTATGTGCATGCATTTAGTAGTCCATATATTTACTTATACACACACACACACAAAGTTCACAGAAGCGAAGTCAGACACTAAAAGCTAGGAAATATCAATGTAAAATTTGCTCACACCAGTTGTCCTGTGCAAATAATGAAGCAGAGTTTGTAAGGAAAGTAATTTTATCCAGTAATTGCAAGGCTCTGCATCTGTAGAACTGGGGGTTTTTTTTTAAGATTCTTATCTGGTACCCTGCCCCCTCTTCATTTTTTTTTTAACTTTTTTTCCCCCAAGAAATTAAAAATAAATAAAACCATCTTTTTATTGGCCACAAAAAAAAAAAAATCCACTTATGCTAATAACCCCCCAAAACCAAGTGGCATCTGGGGGGAAGGGGGGCACAAGAGGAGTGTGAATCATAAAAAAAAAAATAAAAAATCCAACAGTAAACGCTTTGTCTCTGTACCACTTGCAGTATTTACTGATAATCCACATCTGAGGAAGGGCTAGATTCTCAAAAGTTGTCTCTTGCAGCTACTGCATTTGGGATATGGAAGACTAAGCATGCAAAGAAAGCAATACTTCAGCAAATTACTTCCTACAAGGGAGTTAATCACTAAAACATAGGTTGGAATGATCTGTATTATTAACTAGTTTTTCAGGATTTTTCAGAACATTATTGTAAGGAGAGACTGAAAGAATCCAGTATTTCATAGTTTTTACTTAAAGATCAATGGTATTCAGCACAAATGCTCTCTGACAAAGAAGAAAAATTAACTTGGGTTTCACACATCCTGGAAATAAACCTCAACTAGCAAACACAAGTAAGAATACATTAGAAAAGTCTCAAAATAATGTTTGATACAGGAAGGATTACAAAGTTTTATAATTTACTCAGTAAGCCAAAGACAACATTTCTTTGATAGGAAGACTGTTCTAACTTAATTGAATAGTATTTTGCTGGAATCTTAAGTTATTGCCATAACCTCATTCCAAATTTCAATTCCCTGACTAGGACACTGAGGTGCCAAGACTTCTCAGTAAAATCACTGTGGCAGATGCACAGATTAAATGCATTTCCCTAACAATTATCATGTTCAGAGAAAACAGATACCAGCTTTGAAGAGTTTCAACCTGTGCAATGGTTGCAAAAATATGAGCAACTGGAAACAAGGCTACCAGCTTGGTTCCATCTGTAACGACTCTGCACCACGTAAAATAAATCATAAGCCTCAGGTCTCATCTTCTTGTTCCTCATGGAACAGCTGAAACAGCTGTATTTCCTGTCATGGGATATAAATACTAATCCCTATTCCAAAACACGATTGTGGTTAAATCAACTAAACAACTTTCAAAGTCCTAGCCTGTATTTTAAATGAAGAACAGCAGAAAATACAATTGCCCACCATTTACAAAGTTACCAGGATTTTTAATAACCAGTAAACACCATAGGAAACATTTAGAAGAATTGCCTCCACCAGGTTTTCAAGACAGGAGTGTCTCTGTGATTTGCTCACGCAGAGCAACAGCAGGAAAATACTTGTTTAACAGTTCTCTGCAAGCTGATGCTAGTACTTACTCATCCTTCTCGGTACTCTCTCCCCTATTCCCAGATCTGAATACTGTATTTTTTTCTACACATCCAACTATAAAATATCTAACAAAATAAAAGCCCTGTAGCTCTACACTTCAGTTTATTAGGCAAGTTCACCTCAAAACTCCTTCTCCAGAAGCACTCCTGTATCTGATTCACTATAACCCATTTCCTTTTCCAGTAGCCTCTGCAAGTCCAGATTCCTGTCTCCAGTTTTGGGAAGGTTATCTAAAATTTATTTGCAATTACCTGCACTTCCACAGCAATGCTATCTGAGAAATAGGTTACATGCAGGAAAATGCTGTACAATAGAGCTGCTGATAAAGCAACTAATGCTTTTGCTGCACTATAAAAGATATAGTTAACCCCTGTAACGCTGAATAAAGTTGATCCTGATACAGTTAGGTAACCTCTGATACACATTTGAAGTCAAGTAACAGTTGTATGTGAAAATAATCTATGAGTTCCTCTAAAGTATTCAACTGAAAACCAAAACCCACACTAAATGGTATCTAAAAAAAAAGTTTAAAAGACTAGTAAAGGTCATACATAAATTCAAATAAGCAAAACAAAGACTACAAGAAAGAAGCTTGTAAGAAAAGAATATTCTCTTCTATGCAGTTGTTTCTTTTCAAATGCGTAATTTATTTTTAAATTCATAACTTACAATTATCTTCTACATCCTTTTTGCTGTCCTCTTCCGCAGGAAACACTTGATTGATAGCAGCCTGGAAAGTCTGTTAGATGAAAAATATTAACATTGTCAGAATTCTGTAAAAATACAGTTCAAAGATGCCTAATGCAATGATACAAGTGAACGCACTGTAACTGTGCGTTGTTCAAAATGAAGTTGTTAGCTTTTCTACATCAGCACGGGAAATTTTACTGTTACTGGATGCACATAGGAACTGCTGCATTTACATTACTACAGTACAATATAAAAATGCAGCCACTGTAACATGTTTTTATTGCAATATTTGATGCTCATTTCCAAAATGGCATGTAATATTGTGTAATATAAAAAATAAGGATTAAAAAAAAAATAAAGTACTGCAAAGGGAGCAGCATTGTAAAGGACACAACTTCCTCAGTTTTGCAAAGAAGCACAAAGATTGAAAACCAAATCATTAGTTCAAAGGACTGTGCTGTCATTATCATATGCTGTTAAAACATTCCTACTTAAAATATAAACGTTCAAGACATAATATCCTCTGTATCCTCCAATACTGTAGCTTTGGTTGTTGCCTTTTTTTTTCTTCAATAAATCAATACTGAAGTGAAACAAGACCTTTCTTCCTTTCTTCAACCCTTGTATTTCAGTTACACAAAACAGGCATTTATCAAATGTTCATGTCCAACTGGAGAAATTTGTAACAAAAGCAACTTTGTTTCTTCTTTATTCTCCAGAAATCATAACTTACATTGTTGTAAAAAGGAAGAAAAAACATCCTAGCACACACACATTGCAGCCTTTGCACAGAAAAACCTATTATAAGAGGTAGGGGTTTAATTATACTATTTTATTTACCGTAGTAACAGCTTGTTTAAGCTACCTATGAATGAACAAAAACCCTGTTGTACCAATTATACACGATAGCTGCCATGCTGCTGCAGGCACGCTCTCCTTTTACCCATGGAAACGGCGACAAGAAGTCTAGCCTAATATTTGAAAAGGCAACCAACTGCATATAAAGAACAACCTTAATAAACAAACTTATTTGCTCATTTAATTTTGTACTCAGCAAGACAGCCCCATGAGGAACACCTCACATGGAAGTTTAGGAGAAAGACAGCCACTTGCTTCATCTTTGCTTCAATAGAACAGACACAGCATGTGAACTCTTTCAGTTTATACCATCACGAACAGCCACAAATTCCAACTCCCTTTGAAGTGGGATGGCTTAAAAATGTCTCAGAACAGATCTAATTGCTGCCAGTTGGAAAACAAGACAATGATATCCCTTCCCTACACAGTTATCATAAGCCAGGGGTCCTCAAACTTTTTAACCAGGGGGCCGGCGCGCGGATTAAGTGGCAGGCAGTCATCTGCGGCTGCTA
>JAVJGJ010000059.1:10320446-10338116 GCA_035590215.1 Microhierax caerulescens
ACATAGTTTAATTAACATTTAAGTCATCTAAAAGGTAATAATCAAACGTATGTATACACATTTCCTTTTCAGCCTGTGATCTCTGGTGAGCCACCAGCATCTACAGAGAATACGTATGACGTGTTAATGACCCAGATTAAAAAATAATAATAAATTACACTGCCCGGATATGTTTACAAGATCAGGTTACTCTCCTCCTCCCTGTAATTATCATGGGCAACTCTGGAGCTGCTAGATCACTCCTTCTTACTGAAGAGCACTTTTGAACTACCATTTCAATAAACAAAGTTGATGATAATGGGTATTAATGCTGACTACTTCAAATTAAGTACTAAATTAAAAACTAAGCACACAAGAACCAAGTCTTCTTAAAAAGACAAAAAGCAATGAGAAACATTTCACTATAAAAGGAAATCAATGACACCTTGAAAAGACTGAGAAGGTAATCAAGAAAATGGCTTACTCTACCTCTATTAATATAAAGAAGTTTGATAATTAGAAATAGAGGACCATAATCTCTACAGCACTTAACTGTTAAATGTTTGTTCCCTGAGATAAGTGTACATTAGGCCCTTAATTGTTCTGCATAATATAAGAAAACAGCCAACAACAGAATACCAAACTTTCTAGACAGAAGAGATTGTTGTGAAGCAAAGTATTTGTATTTTAGGATCATTTTTTGTTTTCACAAAAAGAAAATTACAAATTACATATGTTCTCCGAAAGGAACGTACGTTATAAATAAATAGTAACTCAGACATCTCCTTATTTTCTGTTTCTGTTTCAATATATAGACTTTTGCTCTTTATCTCATCAGAAACCTTTGGAGATATAAACATGCACAAAATCATTTAAGTCAATAAAAGACTACTTAGCCATAGCTTTGGAATATTTAATGTTCTTGTCTGAATAATTATGCTCTCCCTCAAACTGAGGAATGCATACTACTACTACTAAACCTACAGACTGTATCTCTCAAACACAAAAATCAGATGTTACACTTGCTTTATATTTCTAATGGAAGCAGAATCAATTTCCTCTCCAAGATGTAGAAAAAAGAAAGCCTATAAACATTCCCCCAAAAGGAAGGGCTGCTGCATAACCTTTTGACCTATGACAAAGCATTCTCTACTATTGCTGATGTGAAAAAAGTTACAAAAACCATTTTGTCTTTTCCATACCTGAAGACAGAGAAAGGACAAAATTGTTACGAAGAGCACATATCACGTATTTACTTTTAAAATAGCTAGCAAAAACCAGGATGCTGACCATCTAAATTAGAATAATTGGTAGACTCAAGGTGCCACCCATAAAAACTGACATTTAATTACAACATACTGAATCTGAAGGTGTGTCACAATAAATGAAGCACTTGGAACACACTAATTAGGATAAATGTAACTTTGAGGTCTTAATTCATTTTGCCCTTAATTTGATGTAGTAATTCCATAGGATGTTCGTTTGACACCCTGTTACTTCTCAAGGTACTTGAGGTAAAAGGATTGGCCTCTCAACCTTCATCAGCCTCACAGTAAGTGGCCTAATCTAAGCCAGAGCCTAGCACACCCCTGTAGGACAATTCTCTATGCGTGTAAGGGAAAAGAGAAAAACTAATCTCAACAGTGTATTCTTATTTCTTTTTCTTAAAAGAAAATATAGCGTACTGAATCAAACTGCTACAGAGATTCAATCCTCCTCTTTCACAAGCACGTACTCGAGACACATGCAGGTAACTGACAGAAAGCATGCACTTATCAATGGGACGTTTCATTTGCAATGTAAGCTAAAGTTAAACAAAGACTCTTAGCCAAACTTTAAACAGAAAACTGATTTTCTATCCTTCAAACTGCATGTAATTGTAGATATTGGCAAAGAAATGACCTACAGGTAAAACACATTTTGTAAGGTTTTTCTCTGTTCCTTTGTAAGACACTTACCTTGCCTTTCTGATTCAAAGGTTCAATAGTTAAGTTGTCAGTGCCGATGTCCACAATCATCCCCATCTGAAACCCATCAGTTGGGTGTGGAGCCCAAACAGGCTTCCCGTCCTCCATTGTGGGACCTATCCAGTATTTCCTGTAATAAAAAAAAAATAAACAAAACCAATCTGTATATAAATTTAGTAAGCTATCAGGATTCACTATACAGGCCTTAGTTTGTTATGTTTATCCCTATTATTTGGTGTGGAAGGAGCCAGTCTGCAGACAGGAGCCAACCTGTCAGGACAAGATTTTTCCAGCCTTTTTTTTAACCCGCAGTGCTTTGCTTAGAGGACACCCTCAGACTTGAGTATGGAGAAGATTCAAGAACAGATCAGTTTGGCCACAGGGGTAGGGGGTGTCCACAGACTGGTCCCTACAGCTCTTCGCCCTGTTTCCCTAACTTATGAACCAAGAAGGGTCTCTCTCACAATCAAATTAGAAGTACAAGACAGATTCAAAGCTAAAACTACACTATGAGTGCATATATGCACATATGTATACGCACATGTGGACACATACACACATAGATATACTTGCATGCAGTGGATCATATGACTAACGGATACCTGTCTGTACCTGCTTTGGTGTGCAAATACCTGAATTTCTGTAACGGGCGTATGTCAAGGTATGCAAGCAGAAATCCAATCTCTTGTCATTTGAGATGAATGAACGTGCTCGCTCTTTTCACACAGCTGGGCACATGGCTTTTAAATAATATGTACATATGTTCAGTCACAATTGATTTACCATACTATAACCCTTTGAGAGACTGACCTCTGATACTGTAACATTACAACTCTGCTTCTTAAGGAACACCAACCTTACTTTCTATAAAAATACGATACGAAAATTGTTTCAGAAGAATCTACAATGTACAAGTGAAATAGATGCAAAAGCCAAGACACTCAAACCTTGGGCTCCTCCAGTTATGCAGCTAAATAGACTCCCAATTAAAAGAAGCATTTGATTGTATGCAATGCTTATTGAGCTAACCAGGAAAGTTGCCAGGACTGGCACACTCTGAATGGCTAATGGTGCCATTTTAAACACAGTGAATTAGGTGGGCTTTCTAAAAAAAAAAAAAAAAATCAACCCCACAAAAAAACCCCAACCAAAACCAAAACCAAAACAAATAAAAAAAAACCCTACAACCTACTTTATAGTCCTTACCCTGACAAGAAGAGTCTCCACACTGCCTGAAAGGCTCACTTCTCCTGGCTGTTTCTTACTCCCCTCCAAAACTCATTCACCTACTAAACTGACATGTTTTAGTGATTCCAAAATTTTTAAAAATTATCTCATAACACCAAGGCATAACTTGCCTCTCTCAGCATGAACAAAACGAGCATGCCAAGCAGCAAGAAAACACAGGCAGCAAACTCCACAAGTCTGTAAGGAAACTTGTCAAACATTTTTCTTTTCCCACATCTGAAGGATGCAGAAGGAACTCCAAAATATCTCACAACCAGTGAAGGCTGCAGACCCCTTTGCCATAAGCAGTGGAAAGGAAATATCATCAGTCCGCCAAGTTGTACAACCACAAGCAGAAAAGGACACTCTTGTCCCACAGAGGATCTGTCACAACATGCTGCACATAACCTGCTTTTTGCTGCCTCCAAGGACTTTAAAAAGGTTTGCAGAGAAGAAAAAGGCTTCCTGTGACTGCTTTGAGAATGCTGCTGGTCTTAGCATCGTCAAGGAAGAAAACAATTTGCTTTTAACTTTGATGAGAAATAATAGAAGATATAAAGTAATTCTAGAGTAACAGAATGCAAAAGTCAAATATTTTTTAAATGAAGCACTGTTCTGAAGACACTTTGAAAAAACTAGCCATAGAGTATTTAATTTAGTGTTGATGTGACGTTTTGTGTTTAAATTTACTCAGTTAATGAGGTTTTTTTTTTCCCCCTGAATGCAGTTCAGTATGCAAGAAGCTCAGGATGATTCCAACAAATGTTTCTAGTGTATTCTACTCAAGCAATTAATGCTATCTAAAACACTATATTCAATACAGGAAAACTTGTGGTTTATCTTTCCCCCATGAATAGGCATATTAACTTCTTTTAACTACTCATAGAGAGTTTATGTTCTAAACCCTCAAGTGATACATTCACTTTTATTGACTAAAAATCTTTTGCCACTTCCCATGAACTCTACAGAACACTATCATCTTCATTATGTGTTGCCATCATCATATGATAAATCCTGTGAAGCAACATCTGTGTTCACTCACAACTGGCTGTTGGCCATTTTTTCCTTACTTTGGGATACTGTAAATCAGATCTAGCATAAAACAGTTTTATGGATTTTTTTTTTATTATTATTCTTTTTTTTCAGCCAGATCTGACCTCTGAGTACAACTGCCACCATGGGCATAGTTGCTGAACAGCTGAGTTTATTTCTGGATATAACCAGCCTTTCATTTCTTCACAAGCTATCATCTGTTTTAAAATGCTAGTTCAAATTAGTACTTGAGTGCTATGTCACACAACCACTAAAAACAAGGCACTTTTTTACATCCCGAGTAGCATGGCCAGGGCTCCAGAAGTAACCATTCTGGCTTCCAGAAGTCCAGAAGTTTGCCTAAGAAACAAACCCTGAAATTACTGCCAAAATTTCTGCCAAAAGTTAGCAGAATTAGCACCTGGAGGCTTCTACTTTGCTTACTTACATGGGCTTTTGCATTCTTGCATATTCTTAAGCCAATTTCATGATTTATTAATAAATTATGGTATTGGAGTGTTACAAGCTAAAAAAATCCTCTTGCAGGACAGAGCAGTGACTGAATTCAGCCAGCACCAGGAAATGCTTAATTAAGAAAGATACCTGAGGCTTTGCGAGCATCTAAGAAGCCACTGGGTGAAAGCATCTAAATACGAGTGTAGTAGTTAGTCACAGGAAAATTACTTCTAATAAATACAGTCTTCTGCCTGAGAAATGATACAAAACTAGTTGTAACATTTTGGTTTTTCCATCTCTGTCAGCTGGGACTCTGACAGGCAGCACATTAAAATTGGATACCAAAACCCATCAGGTTATTATCTACTCTATTATCTACCCCTCCATCTGATGTATATGCCAGTGCCCTTGAGACAGATTCATAAAGTCTACTCCTGAACAAGCTCTTGAATAAGCTCTTGAATAGCCAGTTTCCAGTCCAGAATTTTAAGGTGAACACAAAACAAAAACCAACAAAACAAAAACCAACAAAACAAAAACCAACAAAACAAAAAACAACAGAAAAAAGAAAAGGAAAAAAGAGTTCAAAGTTCAACTACCTGATATAAGTCCTTTAGAAAAATAAAACAGCACTTCTTTCAAACATGAAACTATGCTTTACTGATTAAAATGCACATATCACAGAATACAAACTGGGAAAAAATATGGATTTGGACGGAGAACTTTCAAATCATATTCTCCCCATAAAAATACAGCCCCAGTCTGGTTACAGACCATTCATTAATAGCTATCAGTAGGAACAAACTGTTTTCCCATGTGTATCCATCTAAATCCAACCTACATGAAGTCAACTTCACTATGCTGTTGAAAGAGCACCATTTCTGGAAACTAAGAAAGCAAAAAGGCTCATATCTAAGCTAAAAGCACTAAGGCAACAAATTTGAGAGCAACACCACCAAACACAAGAAGTCACGTGAACGACGCTTGCAAACAACGGAAGCCAAAATGAGCGATCTTCCACATTTGTATTTGTACATATGTACTCAACATATATTAAAGATTCTAAGTTGCTAGGTCATTTCAGTCTCCACAATTAAGACTTTTTTGCAACAGAAAAGAGAGAATTAACAAAAGTTATGCTTTTTACCAGGAAGCCAGCAGCCCTTTCTCTTTCTTCAGTCAGTAAAAAAAAAAAAGAGACCAGGAATCCTGTACTGGAGTTTGTCTCTCAGTTGAACAGGTCAGGGACAGTAATAAAACAAGTGTCTGAAATGGGTAAGCTTAATAACTATTCCTTCAAATGTCAGATTTTATATATTCATAATTGGCAAGCAGTAACAGACCTTGCCTGAATTATCAGTAACAGCATTCAGCACTAGCTAAACACTAGCAGCCAGCAATTCAAACAACTTGCAAGGCAAAACTACACTGCACTCCCCTAATTACAACAGCAAGAAAAATACCAGCCAGATCTTCTTTTAACTTCTTCTGCACTATTATTCCCTTTTTAGAGAATGTTTAATGATACTGTTTCTCAAAAAAAATTATCTACATAACATACTGAGTATATGAAACAACTAAGAATTCCTCAGTTGAAAGCTGGCACATTATCATCCCACTTATGCTTACCTAAAGATTATTGACTTAAAAATAATGTAATACAACTATATTCTGATCCTGTAGAGTATTCAAAAGGAAATCAAACACTACCGTCTGATGAAAGAACTCCAGGAAGGCAAAATATAGTAATGAAATTTTAAACTTGTTACCAGAGTCCAGTAGGCATTTGCATGATCTGATCCTATTTACTATCCTATGAACAGTTTACTATACCAGGGCACTGTACCGATTGCTGAATTAACTAGTTCAAACAAATGAAAAATTAAACTTCACTAAACAACTGACAATATCTCATTAGGTTGGTTAAATCCAAGGAAAATAAACTAGTCAGAATGCACATAGTAGAAAATTATCACAGTAAAAGTAGAATTACTTAGGTTATTTTATATTAAAAAACAAAAACAAAAACAAAAAAACCCACTAGTACTTGTGTGCTTAAGAGCTGCTCACAATTCTGCAAACTGCACCAGGCACATAAGAATGCTTTGGGAAAGGTCCTGTGAACACACAGACAGACCGGACAGAGGAAAACATTGATATATAGTGGTAACTTACTGTCAGTCAAGATTTTTTCAACCCTGGTTAACTGTTAATTGAAACTTCCACAAGTGAAAGCTTAGGCAGCATTAGGTGACGATATTTCAAAGGAACTGCAGATAAAGTACCAAGTTGGGGGGTGGGTGGGTTGAGCTAAATGCAACACAGTCGTAACTGCATTGTTTAACTGAAATCAAACCCATTCAATTTTTATTCCTTATTTACTTTTCAATTTACTATAAAACTTCTCCACATTAACACACTCTAGTTTAGCCATACCAACCTGCAGGTTTTTATACCTACTTAAGATAACATCAGCAAGGCAACTGTGTCAAGCAGAGACTCCTGCCAAACCAGGACAGAAGAAAACAGGCTGGAATACAGCACAGTACAAAGGCATATTCAAAAACAATTTGCCTGGAAAATGTTACTGCTGACTTGTTAATTGCCAATACATTTTGTAAATACATGCAAGTAGAGCAAAGAGTAATAGATCACACATCTGAGAATTACTAGGTAGAAAAATCTTTCAAAGCTACATGCTCTGACTGCTGGAGACAATTTGAGCGCAACAGCTGATGAAATTATTCTCATGGCATGCTCATTTTCTTGCATATTTGCATGTATCAACATGTTTTCGATAGTGAGGAACTAGAAACTGATTTCTGTAGTACTTCTGTAAGAATCACCCTTCCGTATTTGGATTCACTTTGTATTTAGCGTTCACATAAGAAATACCTACTTTGCTGTTGTGCTTACTACTAAAAACGTTTTAGAAGACAAGCCAATCCCTCATGATTAAAGCAGAGGAAAAGTCTTGGTTTATTTTCTCCACATTAAATGTTGAAATTCCCAAATAAATAAATAAATAAACAAAAAAAAACCCAACCCAACATTCTGGACCTTGGTAAGGCAAGCCTGCAATGCTTCACATCATTTCTCAGACACCTTCGCCTGGAACATCCATGCTCCTGGAAGACCAAATTTTAAGGAGCAGAAAAGGAGCTGTGGTAAAGACAGGATCAGCAGAAGACCTGTATAGCTTACTCTAAACCATCCCACCTTCCTGTGTCTTAATTAGTCGAGCTAATTCACCCCAGCTATGCTCATGGCTTTGCTACCTGCTCCTGCCTCTTCCTCTCCTGGCCACCTTGAAAAATACTGATGCAGGGCAGATGGTCTGAGTAAGAACAAGTACTTTGAAAAAAACCTTTGAAAAAACAACTGCTTTGGAAATATTTAAATAGCTGTACCATTCAAATAAACTCCTAAAAAGAATAAATTTGTTAACTCAATTAATGGTAAAAAATTTCCTTCGCAGCAACTGAATGTTTATCACCATTCTGAAAATGGGGTGTTACATGCATTGTGCTGCATCCGAGAACTCTTTCTGTTTTGAAATGATTGTTTCATACTTTTCCAAATGCATCATGTTTAATCAATGATAACATCTGTATCTACATGCAGTTCTCACATAACAAAAACTTAGCCCATTAAAAAAGCGGGAGATCATAAGATCATGTTTGGGGACCATATAAAAATGTTAACAGCAATTCCAGCTTCAAGAATTTCAAATCTACCAAAAAGCAACATCTCACTTTTACTAAGACAAACCAAAACCACTTGCTGCAAAAAACGCAGTGGAAAGTTTTTCCAGCTGCTAACAACAAGGGCTGCAGGAGCAAGTGTTTCTGGGCGAACCTTTCCAGAGGACTGTGCCCAACTGGGGTTTTTGGGAATGCATTTGCCTAACCAGACCCCATGAGCACTGAAGATCTTTGTGGCACCTGATGCAAGATGTGCACTGTGCCCTCTGTCAAATTGTGACTTAAGCAGTAACATCCCACAGCAGCAACAGTTCAAAATAAGAGCAAAAGAAACAAACAAAATCCTTCAGTAACATGAAAACTAGGCTGAAAAAGCTCTTATTTGCAGCAACGTAATTCTAGTTATCTTCTCAACAACATTCTAGCTGGTTTTAAAATTCTGTTGAACTTTAATGGCCCATATTTGTCCAATTCCAACTACCATTATTACAAGACTGAGATGAATTTTGTACAACTTGTAGCTTGTAAAACTAACCACAGAGGTTGTGGTCTTTTGATTACGACATTGGGAAGTTAAACTTGATTCATATCAAGATCAATGAGGTCTGATGGTTTCCTCTGTAATTCCTGCTCTTCTGCCAGCTTTTTAAGCTACTGCTCTCCCAAGAACATTGTGCCTACTAACAAAATAGAGATGTTTCTGTCCCAGTTCTTGTTAATTAAAATACCCTGAGTCGGGCTTCCTGACAAACAAAGGAATACAAATGCACAAGCATTTTCAACCAACAGCAATACCTAAGCTGGTAAGAGCAATAAGAAGAAAGGGGAAAAGTAGCAAAACCCAAAACATGTCAAATTCAGCAAGACAAAAAAACCCAAACAAACACCCACAAACCAACCAACCAATCAAAGTTAAAATTAAAGAACAAACTCGTCAGATATGGTCTGGACACTACTTCAGAAGCACTACAAAACAGAAATGAGGACCAGAAAAAACAGAAGAAAACCAATATGGCCAAGAGAGAGAGCTTGAAAGAGGTTGTTCAAAGCAACTTAACTCTTTCAGACTGTGCAACTCAGCCCTAGTGAAACCAGCAGGCTGTGAGAGGGGAAGAAAGGAAGCACAAGGCAGAACTTGGCAAGCAGGTAAAGGCATCAAAGCAAAATGAAAGGCATCTCATGATAAAGAACACACAGGAGCGGACAGACATGCTCTCTTGCAGATTTAGCTGGAGGAGATGAAGCTAACAAGCTGATCTCTGGAGTTAACGACCCCTATAGCTAGGAGACCGCACCTTGTGACAACTGGTAGCAGTGCTCAAGCACACTAGCTTAAACCATACTCAATGAACAGCCTCAACAAGGGCAGGTAACTTCAAATTCCTTCAGCAAGCACTTTAGCAGTGTATTTGTTTACATCCTCGCGTGCCACCTTTTCCAAGTATAAACATCAGGAAGAACAAATACTTCCTGAAGGCTGAGGATGACTCTCTCTAAGCTAACAAAGTTTAAGTTCTCCTCCAGTTATGTCATTTCCAAGTCTTCCACACCCATTCATCTTGTGCATCTCATACTCTCCTGCTGTCAAATTAAGTGCCCCGTTTCCCCACCCAATGCACCCTGCTGCCAAGCTATTGCTCATCTGCAGGTGACCTAATATAAGAACTGATGTGTTTATTCTCTTTTAAGACTATTCACCCATCGGTTTCTCTTTGAGCTCTGTGTAGAAGATAAAACAAAAGCTACTAATCGCCCTCAAGTCTGCCAAACAGAAGGGATCTCAGCTCCAGTACAAAAACTAGAAAATAAGATTACGTAAGTGAAAAAACATAGTAAACTAAGAAAGCCCTTCCTTTCATTCTCAAGTATTTAAAGGAAATGCTATCACTTATAATAAATATTGGTTTGATATGCAGATATCTGGTCGCTAGCGTCCAGTGACCTGAACTGCAGATTTGAATCAGAATGATCTGAATTGCAGAAACTGAACATTATGGTAAGTAATCAGGACCCTAGAATTTTAATCCTCTGTAGACCATCACAAATGTTGGCTAGGACATCTTGGTATAACCAGCCTGTACAAGTTAAAGCAAGCATATATTCTATTTTACATCAGCTTTTTCCAAGTTGATTCAGGAAGAGGCTAAGGTAGACTGAATCCCAGTAATTTATTCTAACTCATATGAATGCAGATAAACCCAAAAAAGTTCATCCACTCACAAGAGAATATGAGGCATATTCCTAACCACCAATTTAAAAAAAGGAAAAAAAGAAAACCACAAACAAACAAACCCTACTTGTGAATGCTTTTGAATTTTTTTTGGAATTCACCAGCAATTCCAGAACTCTCCATAACTTAAATAATTTTTCAGAAAAATACTGGAAGAAGAAAGCCTACACTAACTAGTGACAATACCCTTCATTTTGTACTTTCAGATGTGTCATGCTTAGCCCCTGACTTTCAGGCAACCCTGCAATTCCAACAGATAAAGTCCAGAGCTGAATCGTAACTTTAAGCCTATCTGTAACTTGTTCTCACCAGCTGCACTTGTGAATGACTTAGAAATACTCGGGGGACTCCCAGGGGCGAGCAACACACAATTCTGGCCGCTATCACTGAACCCATTTGTCTTGTTGAGCTGTGAACTTCAGCTATGTAACCCTCACTGCAGCGTAATAAAGCAAAACTAAGTACGTGAGTAAATACAGAGGTAAGCAAGAAAGCTACCTGCACTGACTTATCAATTTGATAAATACATATGTGTATAAATAACAGCACAGAGACATGCATTTGCATGATAATTTGTTTTTAAAGTCCACAATAAGAAAGCATCACCCAGCATCACTTTCTAGTACATATCAGAGTGAAAATGGAACTAGTATTTTAGAAAAGAAAGCCAGGATCCAAGTCAAATAAACTAAGCACTGCAGATGGCAGCATCAAAGGCTGCTGGAGGGTCTGCAGGAAACCTCAGATGCTTGACCTCAGACCACTGCAGAGAGGCTAGACTGGAAAAAATACAGTTCTATTTTCTGTCTTACTACCAGAAAAACAAATAGCAAGTAAATCAGAGGTTTCCAAACAGTATCCAAACAGTTTCCAAACAGCTTTGATTTGGCCACTTTATTAAAAGAGAAAATACTAGAAACTAATGACAATCAGCATCTGCAGATTAACCAGTATAATCCAGGAACTGTTTATTCCCATCCTTCTCTGTACAGAAACCATAATTCTTTCAGAGACAGAATTAGTTCCTAAAAACGCTTGTATTACCAGTTTCAATCTCCTTTTTCATCTCTCCATATCTGCTTGTACTTCATAGAAAAAGTACAGGTGTAATTTATAGGCAATGGGCTGAAACACAGATGATCCTCTATAGATCAGTGAACTCAGGAGAAACTTCCCCCTTCAGAAACAAGTAACTAAAAAAGGAAGATCCTTGTCCAAGTCTACTCAAGTCACCTTAAAAAAAAAAAAAAAAAGGACAAAAATCTATTGCCAAGTTCACAGATGTCATTGATAAAGTAATTCTGAGGGAGGAGACTGAAAGCTTTCTCTTAATATAAAAGCTACTTAAGATAGTCTTAACAGCAAAGGACAAAAAAGCTACCCAGAGAAAGTGACACAGAACATGTTTTATCAGCAGATCCATCAGTTTTCTTGGGAAGATGAATATATTGGGCCCATTGCTATGATGCAAGAAAATAGTAATTACACAGAAAAACAGTCATTGCAAAGAGATCATTTACACTATGTCAGTCTCAAAAAAAGATCTGGAATGTATGCTTTAAGAATAAAATCCACCTGACACCCAGAAAAATGGCCAGAGGGCTGGAACACCTCTGCTGTAAAGAAAGCCTGAGAGAGCTGGAGTTTATTCAGCCTGAAGAAGAGAAGGCTCCGGGGAGACCTTATTGCAGCCTTTCCATATATAAAAGGGGCTTGTAAGAAAGATGGAGAGAGAGTTTCTACCAAGGCCTGTAGTAACAGGACAAGGGACAACAGTTTCAAACTCAAAGGGTAAATTTTGACAGGACATAAGAATTTCTTTATGATGAGGGTGGTGCGATACTGGCACAGGTTGCCCAGAGAGGTGGTAGATGCTCCATCCCTAGAAACATTCAAGGTCAGGTTGGATGGAGCTTTGAGCAACCTGATCTAGTGACAGCTGTTTCTGCCTATGGCAGCAGGGTTGGACTAGATGATATTTTAAAGGTCCCTTCCAAGCCAAACCATTTTGTGATTCTAATACAACCTTTAATTTTTGTACTATTCCAGAAGTTTGTATTTTCACAGAAGGCAAAGTGCTGTAAAGGCCAGGCATCTGAAAAGCAACAAATCAGACAAAATCTGCTATTAGCACTGACAGGATCTCAGCAGCGGGGAAAACTGCAGACCACAGCAACTTCCATGTTAGCCCATCCTGACCACAGCTCAGCTCTCCCATTCTTTGGTAAGACACTAGCTTGCTCCAAGGTCTGAGAAAGTCTTGGATTTCCTTAAAACTTGGGACAGGGTCATGCAGATTATGGGCTCTGGACCACTAACCTTTGCTCAGATTTTGCCACAGCCTAAGACAAACATACTCCTGCCAGACAGGCTGTTTTTCTTCCCACTGACTCGGTGTCTCGGGGAGCCACAATGTGACTGATGCAGCTCCCATAGCTCCGTACTTATACGGACCACGAGTTATAAGAAGAAATCTGGCTCAAGAACATCAAGCTCACTTCTTGTTCAGAAAACAGATCTAAAGGAGAAGACTGAGATTAAAGTCCACTGTTAAAACCTCAAATACATCATCTGAACATTACTTCCCATTCCTGCCATGTATAAAATGTTATTTATTAATTAAACAGGAATGCTGCAAGAAAGTACATCCCTGCTCAGAAGGTTCTGTTAACGTCAACAGTTAATAAAAACTGCCAACCTGCATTACCAGAAAAATCATTATTAATTTTCTGTCCAAGTGTTACAAGACCTATACAAGAGACCAAGCTTGGCCAAACCCATCTTTCAGAAGAAATCTGGGGTAGCTTTAAGGCTTTCAATAGCAAGTTTCATGGTGCAGGCACAGTGAAAGTGCTGTCTCTTAACATGCAAAAGAGCCATTCCTGAGGCTGGGAACTGTACTAAAGCCCAGCAAGCACAGGCACACGTGGTCTCAAGAAATCTGACATGAAAGTGAACTGAAAATAACTCATGCAGAATCACGGCTACCAAGACCAACCCTTAAGCATAATTACAAATCCTCTACAGAAGCTCATGCAGCGGACAAACCACCACAGTCACATGCTCAGAACTGCGTATTTATTTTGGCAAGGAGGCCAGAAGCGGAGTCAAGGGGGAAGCTTTTAGTCAGGTTGTAAATTCAGCCACAAAATGTGGGTCAGGTGTTTTTAAATTCAAAACTTCCTGAGCAATTACAACTGGGAAAAAATTTCTGGGAGCATGAGTACTGTCATGCTGCCACTGCTACTTCCCAATCGGACTCAGCAGCTCAAAGATGAGAGCATTTATCCATGGCACTTGAGCCTTCATTTCAGACTATGCAAAATATTTTATACAAAGAGTGCACCTCTTGCCACCAAGTCCTGCGCCAACTGGGATTTAGATCAACTAGAACAGTGTCAATCCAGATGCCTAAGACCCATCCATCTGACGATAATCTGATGGCTAGACACTTTTAAGGGGGTAAGCTCTAAGACCAGAAGACAAAGTGAAGCTGGCTCTCTGCTAAATAAAAAGATACTGCAATTATCATGACGACTTTTTCATCTTCCTCCTTCAACTACATGAATATTTAGTTTCCATTTCATTTTCCTTTCTTTAAGAAATACCCCAGAATTTAACATTGCCGTGAGGCTAGCATCATATTACCTATTTCCATCTCTGCAACAAACAAACAAAAAAAGAAAACACCAACATTTTCAACTCTAAGTAACACACTGCTTCCATTCTGTTACTTTTTAACCCTTCTTACAATATTCTGAATTAAACTGCACCCATTGTAGGGCAAAAGAAATTAAAGTATTACACTTTCAAAACCAAAGATGTCTTACAGAAGTCCTGTATGGTCAATTTTAGATATTTCTCGTTTTGATCTGTTGTTTGGTGTAGTTTTTTTACTTCTTATAAATATTTGAATATCTGTTATCTCAATAAAAGGCTAATTTCAGAAATGGAGGGCATATTACTTACAGACATTTTTTCAAGTCATTAGTTGTCCTGACATAAATCTGAAAGGCAAGTTTTAAACTCAGTGGATACCTCTATGTTAGCAAGTAACACAGCACAATCGGAGCAAATCTGTGCAGTGAAAGAAGCAGTGCTGAGGGGCCAGTGCCCATACCACACATGCTTTAAGGGTTTTGCTAATTCCAGTCTGTACCAAGCATCTCTAGTCTGATCCCCCCAGACTAAATATGAGTTCACTGCTGGAAAATATCAGGTATTTTTCTAAGGAGCGTCTTCCGCTCTGGTTTCATTCAAATGGGATCCAGTTTGGTGCCTGGACCTGCAGTGCAGTAAGTGCAGACAACCAGGAGGTCCACCACAAGAGCAAGCTCCTGCAATGAACTAAAAGACAAAACTCTACTTGTTCTTCATCCAGCTGCTGATGGTTCCTGGCACATGAAAAGACAGAAATTGTAGACTGCTGCTCTAACATAGTCATAGGCCAGGTTAGGGCATTTTTTTCCCTTTTTTTATCTGCACTTGATCTTCAACTTAATTAAGCTTAGATTAAAATGGTGATTCTTTAATACGGAGCATTATTGATCATATAATATATGGCTACCAATCACACAGCATTACTTAACCAGCAAAAAAAAAAAAAAAAAAAAAATTAAAACAATGCAAAGACAGTTTCTCATGTGGTTTTTTTTTTAAAAAAAAAAACAAACTAAATTATTCTTTTCTTTCTTGCTTCCCCAAGGACAGACTATTGCTATTACAACATAAAAATCTTGCCTTAGAGCTCAAATTTTCAATACTTTAAATACATGCTTCTTTTAAAAAAGAGTTCAAACATCAGCCAAACCTAGTTTCTCCCTTCAGAGCTTATATAATTACAGTGATCTTGCTCTCTAAAAACAAAGCATGATTAAAATTATGTTTCATTCCCTCTAAATTGTCCCAAGATGATCCAGCAGCCCCCAGCCTGTGAGCCACCACTGGGCAGCTCTCACCAACCCAGCCACGGGCACTGCCCTCCAACCAGCACCCGCCAAGCAGCCCTCGTCTCTGCTGCGAGAGGACACCAAAAGATACTGTTGTCTAGTCAAGATCTCAAAGTAAAATACTGCTTAGACACTCAGCTGGTAGTCTACCACTGGCTCCCCATCAGATGATGTTGCGGGACTGGAAACATGGAAGCAGCAGGAACAGGAATGAAAGTAAGTCCTGTTCCTGCATGTTTTGACATAACCCTGTTCAGCAGTCCTAAACAAAGGCTTGTGCTTATCCAGCCTACAAATAACTTTAATCATTGTGTTTTGTCTAAAACTAGAGTATGGATTCCTCTCGCCAGAGGAGATTAATCTTCCTGCTGCTTGTCAGACAGGGGAGATTTGAATTAGGGCTTTAAGCCAAAAGCACAGCTAACATTTGCAGTTGTGCAGATCTAATCACATATCAAAATTTCTGCTCCTGCTCCAGCATCACATTATAAAAAGTCACCTTTTCTTTCATTTATGGGTAATATATGAAATGCAAATCCAAATTGTTTCAAAAACACACTGGAAGTCACCATTAAAAAATACCCTTGAGGAGACTGTACAAGGCTCGCACAGAAATGTTTAAAGTTCCCAAATACAAGATCAGTGCAACGTTAGTCTTCCCCGCAAACCAGACAGCTCCACCAAACAAAACCCAAGTAAAGTCTTCTAAACCTTCTTTCCTCTCTGCCAGCACAACTCATCCCCCCTACTCACTATGTAGTGCTCCACTCACAATCAGCTAGGAAACTATTAAGAGGTATGAAGGCCATTTTGCAACTTAGGGAAGAGCTTCCAAAGAAAGAAGAAAAATAAAAAAGCAGGTGAGGTAATTTAACAGCTCACTGCCCTAGGACAAAAATTTCTCCTTTCTCGGTCCCCGGCTGCCCAGCCCCAGCATCTGCAAACCAGCTCACTGCACTGCAACAGCAGAAAAATATCCCTGCTGAAGTACATGGTTTAATCTACTTATTCTTCCCAGTTCAAAAAGAAAATGAATGAGCTCCACTGCCGTCATAAGACAGAGGTAGAAAATGTATCCACAAGGAGGCAGATGACAGCAGAAACTCCTCCTTGAGTCACCAGCTAGTTGTTACCTTGGCTCTCCACAGCTCTGAAAATAGGTGCAAATGATGCAGTCTAAGAAAACCAAGAGAGATCAGACAGTTCAAGCAGACTTTATTCATTTGTATCATACAATAATTTCTTGGACATAAAGGTTTCCCTCTACTAAAAGCAAAATATTTGGTGCAGAAATATGAATTATCTGAAACATTAATGACTTAGGTTAAAAACTTAGACCTTCCAAAACCTAATGGTTTTGTGATAGCTTTGAAGATTTTGTTCAATATTTCTAAAAAGTCAGAGCAGATTTTCTCATCTCCCTCAGCTGATATTACCTGTACTGTTTTGCAAAAAAACTCAAAGTACATAGAAGCATGGCCTCAATTACCAAAACACAATTTGAATCTAGATGCTCAAGACCAATCTAGAAAATCATGGCTTTTAACTTCAGAGAATAAGGATTCATTTTTAAACATTTCAAAAAGAAGCAAATGCATACAGTATTCATCAAACAACAGTATATTTTGTTGTCATGTTTGTGCAACACAAATGAGAAAAAGGGAAAAACACAACAGAACCTCTATCAGCTGAGCTTCTGGAATTGATTACCAGCATTTGTTTAAGCTATTTGATGTCAAGGATGGTTGACGGCACATTTCCCAACTGTAAAGATAGGGCACTTCAAGTGGATCACAAGATTTGACCAGTATGACCTTTATGATTTAAGTAACACTCTTCCAGAACAAAGACTTTTAACTGCTGTTTTCGCAGCCCCCAGAAGGGGATTAAGAAAAAAATATTCCAAAAATCAGAGCGATGTGAAATTTCTGACAGAATCCAGGTGCAGCAGAATCACAGAATCATAGAATCATTTAGGCTGGAAAAGACCTTTAAGATCATTGAGTCCAACCATTAACCCAGGACTGCCAAGTCCATCACTAAACTACGTCACTAAGCGCCGCATCTAGGCGTGTATTTTAAACAGCTCCCGGGATGGTGATTCCACCACTTCCCTGGGCAGCCTG
>JAVJGJ010000059.1:10344652-10354830 GCA_035590215.1 Microhierax caerulescens
GTGGGAGCACCAAGGACCCAGACCACAACTCCACTACAGCCTGGATCCCAGAGTGACCCAGGAGACGAACAATGGACAAGATACAATGCAACCCAGGAAGCCAATCCAGGTGACACGCTAACAGCATACACTGGAGTATTCATTACATTTGATGCTCCAAATGAACTCAAAATGCTATTGCATGCATCTGGGTCAAAATTTGACTGCCATTCCATCCAACAGTGCAAAGAGGTACTATCAGCTATCACCAAACCAAGGTCTACATCTCACATACGACTTGCTATAGCCTGAAGCACCCAAGCTCCACACCAAGCCATTCCTGTCCCAGCTGGGTTGGGGCCTTGGCAAAGAGCCCTGATACCTGAAAAAAGAGGAAATGCTCCCTCAGCTACAGGAAGATCTTTAAAAAAACCCTTTGCTCTTCTCCCAAATTTTCTCCTTGTTGGAATGGAAATATATGTAAAGACCTTGACAAAGGTACAATAATCAAGAAGGCACTTTAGTTTTTCTAACTTACCTAAGTACTAGTACAAGCTTGTAGCTTATACTAAAAGTTCAGCATAGTCCAAACACTTGCAGGAGATGCTTAAGGGAAATGGTGATGTGGCAGAAAAAAAGGAAAAAAACACCCTCCTTTATTCAACAGTAGTAACCTGAAGACTGCTAAGACATGAGCTTCAAAAACAAACAGCCCCACACACCAACATAAAACTTTATTTTTTAAAAAATATAACAAAATGCTTGCTAACATCACTACGCCAATTCCTCACGACATGAAATTGTTTTTCCTGCAAATGTGGCTACTATTTCATATTTGACTTGGTCCTCCTGTATCTTCAGGTGTATGATAGTTAGATGGCTTTTCAAACTGAAGCAAAGGCCTAAAAAAAGTAAAATTAAATACTTAGAAAAAATCCTGTATTTATCATAGAGATGTGCTCACCATATTGTCAAACCAGAGACTACCAGTTATAGTTTTTTTGGTTTGCCTGCCTAAAATATGTTCATCAAAAAAATTAGGCCATGAATTTAAAGTGGAGTAGCTGATCACAATAGAAACAAAGCCACACGAGTCTCATGGACAGCTGTGTCTTGCCCATTCAATTTTCTCCATAAAGTAGCTGCAGCGGAGGCAGTAACAGATCCTTTTGAGAAGGCTACTATCTTACCTGGATCCTCTCAAAATTCCCTGGCCATTTCCAAAAAGACAACTGATGGAGATAAAGAGAAGCTGCTAGAGAGAACACACCAAGTCCTAGGAAAACATGAGCCAATTAGCTTTCATTAATTACAACTACCCACAGCCCAGCACAGCTTCAGTTGTTGCTCCTAAACCTTTATTTCACCCTTTGCCAAAATTGTGAGGCCTCATGCTCTTCTTACGCCCGCGGCAGGCACACCCAGGGTCAGTGCCTAGGCATGTATGGGGATCAGGCAGCATCTTCCAGTTGAGGATAAAAATATGGCTTTGAAGTCCAGCCCGAGCGTGGTAGGAAGAGCAACCTCTGATGCTACCCTGTTTTGCCTCCAAGCAGTCAAGCCAGCATTTTTCTTCCACTACAGGTGTTCCCTCTTGAATCTGCTGGGGTCCCTTTGGTCCTCTCAGCTCCCCAGCCTTTCCCACATTGGCATCATCCTTCAGCCTTCTTCTGTTCCTGAAGGAGCTCACATCATACTCCTCCTCCTCCTCCTCCTCCTGGTAGTTTCTGTCTCCCCTGCTTCTAACTCCTCCCTAGAGCTAAAGCAGCAGAGTCACTAAGCAAACAGGCCAGCAACATAAAGTGGCCTTTGTCCGCCCTCTTCCCTCCCACAGGGCTTCGTAAAGAAACCAGGATTAACACAGAAAACAACTCATCTCAAACTGCCAGTTTCTTTGAAACTATGCAAATTTCCACTTCCATCTGATGCGCTCAAGCTGTCAGTACTTATTACTTAGATTAATTCCCAATTTTTTAGTAAAAATTAAAAAAAAAATAATCAGGAAATAATAGAGCTGCATTTTTTTTAATAAGATAAAGAAAAATAAAATTCTCCTCCTACAGAGCTCTGTTACAGTCCTGGATCAGTTACTGAAGAGTTTGCAACAGAAGCTGCAAAGGAAAATTTAAAATAAACTTTACGAACTAGCCTAATATCTCAAATATGTGCCCACTACATGAACAAACACACAACTCAACAGATATAAAGAAGCTGAACCCCAACTCTAATAAAAAAAAGTACTTTCCATTGCCAGCTAAAAGAAATCTGTCGTAATATTTCAAAAAATACATACAGGTATGAAAGATTTGGAAAGGTTGAAAGGATTTAGAATGAAATAAAATAATCCGCAAGAGTATAAGGTCAACATACTATTTATATTTATCATTGCTGCTTTGGGTTTGAATATCTGTAATTATAATTTAACATGTAACACAGAAATACCCATGGTATTAGATGCCACATCATCAAAAGACGGTATTTTCATTTACAATAGGAAAGACTGTTGCAAATCCAAGAAAAGCGGCTACTTGGTCCACTGCACTGCAAAACCCATGTTCTGTGGGTGTTGACCTTTTGAGCAAGACATGACTTATACAGCATGATAACAGGCTAAGAAACTTCATGGCTAAGATTCCTCTCCCTAGGTTAGCAAGAAATAATGTTTGTCTTTGAAGGAATGTAGAACTTCAAAGCAAAGCATAAAATTCTAAGATTTGTTTCAGATTACCATCAGAATATGATACAAAACATATTTTAACAAGCATCCTTCCCCTAAGCAAAGCTTACATTTTTTCTTATATAAATGATCTAGAAGAACACTAAGGTGTTACACTTTTTCAAAAGCCCATAATGTATCTCCAAACACCCAAATAAAAAATTATTTTAATATATGACATTCATGCAATGCACCAAAAACTATCTCAAGGTCCATATAATCTGACATTGAGTGTCTGACCACGACTAATTTCAGCTGCTTGAGAAGATGCCAGAGTACTGTAATAGGATTACAGTTGAAGACGAAGATCATCATACCATCTCTGGAACTTCTGTTTCTTCTGTACACTTGCAGTTAAATGCACTGTTCCCAACAGTATCAGTTCAAGACAACTATGACAGGCAAGCCCATTTCTTTTCTGTTTCCCATGAACTTTGAAATTTGAAACAATGTTCTTAAACAGATCAGTTACTGAAATCTGTAAAAAACATTAAAGTCTCCAAGAAACTTTTTCTGCAGCAAAGAGCCTACAAGGACAACGAAGTGATAATACAACATGCATGTATATTCCCACAGATGAATACGTAGCTGTCAAGTCTATTTTAAAAGGAAAAATTAAAAGAGGAAGAGAAAACAGGCCTGGCAGCATGCTCATCAAAAGGAAAGCCAAAAAGTACGATGAAAGGAGAAACAGCATCATCCCTGAAGCATCCACATAACACTCCTTGCAGCACAGCAGAGAGATATAACGTGCTTCAGACTGCCATTTGTGTACCCAGGGACCTGCCAAAAAGGCTTGTTTCATGAACACTGCAAAGCCTTTAAAGCAATCAGCAAACACTGCAAAAATAACAACTTATTAGGAGCCCATAAAACAAGACAAAGATTTATCTAATTCCTTTTCCTGTCTTTGTAAAGGATCACAGGTAAGAAAAAAAAAACAAAACCCAAACCACAAAAAACCCACAAAAAACAGAAAAGAGATTCTTCCCCATCCCCAAAACTACCACATGTACTAAATCCAAGTATTCTTATCTTTATGCAGTAATAACAGCCCATGTCATCTTAGGGCCCTCTGAAGTCCGTGATCTTTTACAGTCCTTTCCAGTCCTACTGTTACTACTCTGACATTCCCTACACACACTCTACGTCCACATTCCTCTCTGCAACAGGGCTATTGCAGGTGTCTGAGTACCTTTTGGTAGAGGCAAAGGGTTACACAGGTTTAAGAGACTGTAAAAAATGCTGTAGTTTTCTAAGAGAGGGTGAGCTGAAAGGGTAACAGCTTACCACCCTGACAAGGGTAAATCTTTCACCTGCCTCCCCCTCATTTTTGCTCCTTGCTACATGTTCCTGCTGCCCCATTGCGTAAGCTCGGACATGCAGTGATGTCCCTCTGCAGCAAGGATAGGGAGAAAGGTGATGGGCATCGGCACTGCCGGGAAGGGAGCAGAGGGGAGGGTGCAGCTGTGAAAAGATGTTCTCCTTTCAGGGGACCAGCAGGTAATCACCTCAGTCCAACTACTCACAAAACTGCAAGCCTAGAAAATAAATGAAATTGAAGTTACTAAAAATATTTGTCAGATTGTTCATTCCTGAATGCTTTGAGTGCTGTCCTGGAAGCTCTGCAGTACGTAAGCAGGGCCCAAAGCACAGGAGGTTACCGCACACCATTAAACATCGAACCAGCAGAGCAGCTACAGGGCATGCTCCTCCCAAAACTCTCCAGTGCCCCTGCTCAAACAAGCAGAGTGCCACTGTGGGCACAGAGGCACCCACTCGAGAAAAAGGATGATGCAGCAAAACAGCCAATCTTTACCATGGAGGATTTTGTGAAAGATTTTTATCCCTATCACCTCCGTGACTATACAGCAGGTGCGACGGGCTGCACCTGAATAAATCAGGGAAGAGCAAAGCACAGATGGGAACTCGGAAGGGGTGTCATCACCCCACTGCAGACACGGCCTCCCTCACAGTCGTGCCAGAGGACTGGAGAAGGACACATTTCCCTCCCATGGGCAGCTTCTTCTGAAACAGGGCTATTGCACTATCACCTTTCAGTCAGGTTGCTTTGGATCTGGGTCACTAAGAACTAACCCGAGATGACCAAAACCTCGCTGGGTGTCATGGCAACGAAGAGGGACCGAGTTCTGGACCATATAAATCACAAGCTGGACTTGCTCAAGATACAAAACCTAACAATACTTACACAACTTCAGATCAGGCCTGAAGGATCCATAGAAACACTTAGGTACAATTCACAAAGTTTCTGCTACCAATATAGCCAGAGATCTTGCTGATACTGGAGAGGGTTTTGTGAACCACTGACTTTGTTACATTCCCTGATTCTCTTTTTTTTCCCCCCCAAATTTCAAATGAGTCTGCTAAATCTTGTTAATGACAAAGAAAAGTTTGTTCACAAATCATTATCCACTACATAAATAATACTCTTAATTTGTCTGTTTAACTACCTTCACAAAATAAATTCAGCAAGCTCTTTCAAAGCATATTGCTTAAAAAAAAAAACAAACAAAAAACTAACAAACAAAACACAAAGAAAAGTTTTCTTTTATGTTAAAAAAAGGCCTTTTGTTGAGCATTTGCAATCCAAGGTTCACACAGACTTCCAGCTGAAAACTCTCGGAATTTTTCCATTGATTTTTCTGAGAGCAGACCAAAGCCCAGAAGGCGCACATACAGATACAGCCACCCCAGCTCTAGCAATGCTCACGACACCTCCATTCAGCACTGCCAGGGCCAGATCCCAGTTTGGAGACTGGCCCCGTTCTGCCTTTACCACTCGGAGATCAGGTGAGCGCAGCAGCAGGAGCACTGTGAGCGGCACATACGAAAAGTTGAGTTTTAACTCCAGATGTTTCATCCATCTGTCATTCCCTGGAGCAAGGAGAAACTACCCACCTGCAGAACGAGAGGCATTCAGCTGACAAGGAAAGACCCCTGGCTTGACAGAACTGCTCTGGGAGCGATGTAAACCCTGGGTACGACTTGCAGCATAGCCACAGCAGCACCCCTGCTAACCCAGCGTTCGCGCATGCTGTGCTGCTGACAGCAGCTGCAATACAGCTCACAGAGCTCCAGCATGCCTACCGGAGCTGCTGCCAGCACCGTGCCTGCAGGGTAAATGCCACCTGGCCACAACTCACTCCCTTTTCACCAGAAAATCTTAGCCTGCCCCCAAACCACCAGGCCAAGCAGTCCACAGGTGGCAACAGGCTTTGCCTTTGAGCTGCGGCACGCAGCACAGTGGCAGGACCGAACCAAACCCTCCATCCCTGGCCCCATCACCCTCTGCTCTCTGTTTTTGCATGCTGTTCACAACAGAAAAAGCAAAAACTAGCTTCAGCTAAATCAATTTTTTAATTGGTATTCTAGATAGTCGCTTATTGAAAGACAGAATTAGTATGCTTTTTCCAACAGAACACACATTATTAACAATGTATGGTCATTACTTACAGAAATCGTACTACCAGAGATTAAAGAGCCCGGGGATTTCTTCTTCTTGCCATCAAAACCTTAGCAAAAACCATGAAGGGTGCTAATACTTCACATTTAGCTTCGCAAAATGACAACTCCAGGGAAAAAAAGTTGTTTCATCCCCAGGACTTTTCTTGTGTTCTTTGTATTATTATAGTGTCTACCAGTACTTCAAGAATATAAGTCTCAGTCACCAGTATTTACTACAAACATCACAGTCATTCCAAGAAACAGCAAAGCAAAAACCTAAATAGATGGCATACTATGTTAAAAATTTTTATTATTAAAATTTTTTAATATTATATATTATTATATTTTATTATATTATTAAAAATATGTCATTTTTCTCTTCCCCTGTGTACTTTAAAAAACGGATTCAAAATGAGAGTATCTAAAGAAACATACACCACTTAACAAGTCTGACTTCTTTTTTTCTTTTTTTTTTAATAGAATGACAGTTCTTTAAAAGCATTTCAGAACAGAAGATGCTGTAACATTTGGACAGAAGTTATAAAGCCACATACAGTCTGTACTAAAATAGATGACGAATACCTCAGGTGCCCCTCTGATTTTCCTGGTTTAAATCACAATATGATCCTGCACCTACACTTCCTAAGAGATTACAGGCTGCACTCCTAAACCACAACATTTTGCTGTCAAATGCAATAGTTTGCCCCAACACTATTTTAAAACCAAATGCATTAAGCTGCGACATCAGATGACCAACAATAACTGAAAGATTCTAGGTCTTTATCACAGAAACTGCATTTCTTTTGAATACTAAAATTACTCTTTCCACATAAACTCAGGCCAGAATACAGACAGCAACTGAAGAAATCAAGTTCAACCCCCTGCACGAGAACAAGTAAAATAGTCATGAGGAAAGTATTTAATATATCCTTAACACAAGTCCTATATGACTTCCAAAAACCTTTGCAAAAAGAAGATTGAGCAACCTCAGCTTGCTCCATTTTTCCCCAAAGCATATCAGACTTTATGAACTACATCAATTTTTTGATACAAATTAGTTTTACCTTTTTCAATATAGTCACTGGCAGAAAGACACAGAGAACTAATGCACAAGCATCTTCTTGTCCCTCATCTCATTCTCTTTCTGCTGGAAGTGAACTTGTCCAGCCTTTGTAGAACACACTTTCCAAACACACATGGTCTCTTGTAGATGACACTTTCCAAACCCTTCCTAAGCCTTGATGACCATTTCTGCCAGATTGCAACGTTTGCATTTATCTTTCTTAAGGGCTGTGGCCAACATTATTCTGAACACATTATTCTATTAACTTAGATTTCACTAGTAAGAAAAGTTAACGATAAACTTCAACAGCACTGCATCCCACTGCTTACCGCAATCCCTCATAACCCTCAGATCTGCTTCCACGGTGCTGCTGCCAAGCTGACTTTACCTACCTGCATTATGGGACCTCCTTCCTGAAAACAGTATTCTATACTTGAATACAGTCATTGAATATATCAGAAATCTCTTGCCTTCCAAAACACAGCTCCAAAACCAAGGCCTGAAATGCCTCCTCACTCTCCTTCAGACTTTATGCTAATTCTGTTGTCCAAAGACATCAATGACAACACAAAGGTGCCTGAACTGGCCCCAGCACCACTTAAGCTGACTTTCCAGTTTGATGGGGACTCATAATCACTTAGTGAGAATAATCACCCAGAGTTGCTATCTCTAGACTTAGTCCCTTTGGCTCCGCTGTTCTCAAACACTTCAGATGAATAAACAATTTTCCTAAGAGCAGCCGTACTGGGTCACACAGCTGCTCTGTTGTCTCCACTATGCTTCCTGAAGTAGTCAATGCCTGAAATTAATATAAAAAATTGGTAATTACTTGATGGTACTTTCCCAGTATTTTCTCCCAGGCTTAACGTGCAGCTTAGTGACTCCCTGAACTACAAGAGGTACTCTGTAAAAGTCAGCCTTAGTGGATTTTTCTTCCATCAATTTGTCCAGCTGCTTTTTGAGTCCCTGTAAACTTTCAACATCCACACACACGCTTCAGAAAGGATTTCCAAAGCTTAACTAACTAAGCACTGGGTCAAAACCCAAACACACTCCTTCTGTTCATTTTGAACATGCCAGCTTAAACTGATGCTTCCATATTTTGTACTGAAAGTGACAATAAACAGTCCCTACGCAATTTTGCCACACCACTCATGAGACTGTCAACATTTCTAAAACCTCAAAACTTTCCTCAGACCAGCATTATCAAATACCAAGAGAACATGAAGGTTAGATTAGGTCACAAAGCCCTCCCCACCCCTGCAGACCAGGCACAAGGAAGCACTGCTTCACCTCACTTACGGGAACATTATGGTTAATGGGTCAAAATACCATCGCAGTATCAAAACAAAGGCGCATGGCAATCCGGATCCCGAAGGATGCAGTACTTAGCGCAGATTATACGTGAATGCCCACTCGGGCTAGAAATGTGGGGGTGGGGAAATTAATTCAACTTACAATTTCTGCAAGCTAATACTAACAGGGTTTTAATTCAGAAAGCTATTGAGCCTTGCAGCAAATTTCACTGCCTTCATGTTCACGCCGCTGGCTTTATAGTTTCACAGTCAAGGGCATAACTGTACCATCACTGAATAGTTTATTAGCTTACACAAATTAAAAGCACATCCACTAAAAATACAGTCAAGCTAAATCCTAATTTCTGTTAGTTAAAACTGCATTGCAAAGGTTTCTAACTTGTGCTCTAACGATTTTTAGATTTACTCTCCCACCCCAACAATACTCAGGTATTTCTTTAGCAGTTATTTTATAAATAGTATGCTTCATAGCTGACTTGTACATTAGCACAGTTTTATGGTATTTACACAAGTATCACAAAAAGACATTTGCTTGTACTTTTAAATCGACACAGGGATAATTCTAATCATTAAATCATTTCTATTGTCATCAGGCTTTTTTCCCCCAAGTACTCGCTCCCCTCCGTCTTGAAGAAAAAAGTGCTGATGACACTTAACTCACCGAGTTCACCTCTACCTGGTTAATTTGTCACATTTGCAACAGAAGGACTCGGCCCCACAGCCAACCTTTGTACTCCGATGGCTGTGAACCCAGTTTAGAGGCCACTTCTCAGCCCAGCAATGCCCGCTGAACTGTGAGAAACTGGATCGCCTCAAAGGTCCTTTCCTTCCGACAGCGAGACAGGACGCGAGTCACGACGCACTGTTTCCCTCCACCTTTGTAAAAAAGGGCTGACAAGCAGCAATATTTAGGTGCAATAACAGGTAACAACCACCCTTTCATACAATCTGTAATCGACTGAATTAGCCATCTCAATCTTACGGGCCTCTGGGGGCATCAAGATTTACTAGGTTAGGAACCGGAGGACCAAGCCCCAGGCAAGCATCGCCAACAAATGGGCTGCACCGCAAGCTGCAGTCAAGCGATGGCCCATTCAGGTGAAGAACTTTTTGGAGTTTCCCTGCTCGGTGAGGAACGCGGGTTACAGGAACCGGGTACCACTTTTTGGCCGTACAGCCCGCTCACATCTGCTGCTACCCAAAAACGCAGCCCGCACAAGTATTTACACTTATACAAGGATATACACTTATATACAAGGAATACTACAGAGAAAACTTTTTCCAGTCGCGCTACTGGTCATGCTGTCTGTGTTCAGCCAGTCGAGGCTGTAAAAAATTTATTTTCCGTGACAAAGGATAATACTACAAGCACTGAAACGTTTGCGAAACACGGAGAGGAGCTTGGCGTAACTCAGCAGGGATGGCGCTTTACAGAGGATGATAATGGGGAAAAAAATGAAGCGGGGGGGGAGGGGGGGGGAGGACCAAACCCAACCAAACCACAGGAAAGGAAGTCCCATGACAGTTCAGGGAAGGAAGCAAGGAGAAGCCAGGGCAGACCGCAGCGCGCCCGGCCGGGGGACCCGGTGCCGCGCACCCACCGCGGGCAGGGCTGCGGGTCCCGCCCCAGCCGGGCGCT
>JAVJGJ010000059.1:10355659-10369722 GCA_035590215.1 Microhierax caerulescens
GATTTTTTCCTTCATTTTTTCACCCGCCCGGTCACATAAAGGGTCAGGTTTGGGGCGATCCTTGTCTTTATACACCACGGCCCCCTAAGGAAAGGCGCAGAGCAGGCGGAAGCTGCCGCCGCGGTAGAGCTGGGAAGGCACGGGGCGGCGTGACCCCGCGGGGTCCCTGCCCTCGCCTGGCCCCGGGGACCGGCCTTGGCCGACCTGACACGGGTGGGAGCGGCGATGGTCACGGCCCCCGCTCCCCGGTGGAACAGCACCTGCCAGCCCGGGCCCGGTTCCCCGCGGCGCCCATGAGGCGGCACCGGTGCCGGCCTGCCCTCCCGTTCCCGCTGGCCCCCGTGGGGCAGCTCGGCGGAGTTCCCGGGCACCTGCCTACAGCCCACCAGCGTCCCGGTGGCTGGCGCACCGGCGTGGCTCGGGAAAGCGGCCCAACTGGGCAGCATGGCGTCATGCTCAGCCGCGGTGCCACACCACCGGCGGCACCCACAACCTCCTCTCCCTGAGCAGCCACGCTGGAATTCTCCGTCACCTCCGCGTCCCTCGGCTTTACGAGCACTCGTTTCCTAGCATCGCCCGCGGTCCGCCAGCTTGCCGGCAAACACTGTGTTTCTCTTCACGCAGTACTTCACGGGTGGCACAGCGACCTGCACGTGCATGTGCAAAGCCCGATGGCTGTGAAATCCCCGTGCCTTTTGCTGACAGAGGGAAACAAACCAGTTCATACTTCAAAATCTCTCACGTTTGCCTTCATCTTGCAGCCCTAACTACCTTTCTTTAGGCACCCTGTGCTTCACCGCATCCCTTTTGAGTGTTCGGACACCAGGGTTGTACAGCCACTAGCTAAGAAATAATTGAAACAAAACGTTTTCTTCCAGCCCTGTCAACCCCTGTAGATACAACAAGGCCTTGGCCTCTTTTAGGGGTTAACGAGAACAGCCAGGGGATTCTCTAGGGAAGGGATTCAGTCAAGGATTGGTGTGGGTATACACATGGGAAGGAAAATGGGAGTACGAAAAGCACCTGAGTAATCCTTCATCCTGGGCAAGGCATGGGTGGAGTTAAATCCTATGTCCAGATTAACATTCCTACAACTCCCGAAACGTGCTGTGAGGTTGTTTTGGTTTTTAACACGTTCCACACACCTGCAAAGCAGCTGGGTGAATTTGACAGTTACATCTTTGCTTGATATAATTTAGGACTCTTTAAGAATTTGGACAGATCAAAATACTGTATAACTTCTAGCAAATGGGAGTTTGCCTTTGGCATTACCTTTCAGGGCAGTACTTTGTATGTTCAGCCTTACTTTTGTTTATGTAAAAGAGAGATAAGGATAATTATCTGGGAGGAAAACCGAATGGAGTTTTATGTGGGAGGATGAAACTGACCCGACCACTCAATGAAATGTAAGTTTGCTGACTGGATAATCCCCTCTCTGCTAGCAAAACAGGATACAATGTCAGGAAACAGTCAACAAAATATTTTCAGTGTAAACAAGCCGGTCAGTTCCATGGTGTGGTGGAAGCCAGGCAGTGCTCCCACCATCCCACATGCCGCTCCCCCATCAGGAGAGGAGTGTCTCTACTCTCTCCCCTCTTTTCTCCCTGGGAAATCTAAAAATAAGCCAAGACACAGCAGCATCCGTTCTGTAAAATGCAGGAAAACTCACACACAAGTAAAATCTGAGGGCAAGAACTTCATTGTAAGCCAAAGAGCGGGATGGGGTGTGGAGGGAAACAAGGCAAAATGTGTTTTACTGTACCCTTGCCTGTATATGGGGAGGCAGGCAAGAAGCCTTTCCAGTTTCATTCCTAGGAAAGTTGGACCAGCCTCTGTAGTCAAACTGAGACTTTCTAGAACACCAGCAATAGCAGGGCTGGGTTGGAGATGCCAACCAGTTTTTGTTTAGTAGCTCTGTAAGGGACAGACACATTTCAGGGCTGTGAGGGAGAGCAGAGCACCTTTAGCATCACCCTGTTCATCCCACACTTCAACGCATCAAGCAGGTGAAGCTGCAGTGGAGGAGCATCCATTCACAGTTGCAAAGCACAGGTGAGGTCTCTTGGCATAGCTTTCGCTCAGGGGTGGGCTCATGCCGTACCCATCAGACCATGAGGGTCTGTTCTGATGAATGAGAAATATCACGAACGAAAAATATATGTAAGCGCTATCTTAAATGTGCAAACGCAGTATTCTGGACAGCCAACCAGGAATCCCACCAGCATGCCAAAGGCAGAAAGGTCACCGAGGCAAGGCAGCATGGCATTTTAACAGAACATTGCCACATGCACGTGCCTCTTCACTGCAGTCCTGCTGCAAAGAACTGATGATATTCCAGATGTCTAAGGTGTCTTCATTCAACCAGATATTAAATTTGAATATTTTACTGTGAATTCATGTTGTTACAGATTATAGTAAACAGTTTCTGCCATTAAAGTTGCCACATATTTTTAAAAAATATGTTAATTGCATAAGCCACCATATTTTGTCAGTGCTGATGAATGGTAGTTTGGAAGGATGACCATGTAAAGGACCCCAGATGACTTCTCAGAAAACCCTGGGAGGATATTATGTGTGTTTTCATTTCCAAGAATATCATACCATATCTTGGCTGTTTAAATTCCTTTAAAAGTGATTCCTATTTGTATGTATAATTCAGCCAATCAGAATGTAGACAATTCAATATAAATACAAAAATGTAATGGCTCTCACACTTGCATGGCTAGAAATTTCACTCCTGAGGTGGTTAGTACTGTGAGTGCTAAGTTTCTCTCCTCACACTTTATTATGAAAAAATAAATGCAAAAATCAGGTTTGACATTGCCTACAAACCTTTAGCACCTCCTCAGGTGGAAAGCCTGTGTTTAAATCATGTTGGTATTAGCTGGGTTTCCCCGTGGATTACACATAGCTACAACTGTTTTACACTTCGCACATAATGGGCAAAGTTCTGCTTGTACAAACGTCCATGGGCACTGACTTAAGTCACAGCCAATAACTTAATGAGGCCAGAAGTTCATTTACTTTACACTGCTTTGCTGGCATACTCTACCTATATATGAACGTGATATAATTACACTGTATCTGTGTAGTGTGGCTGTGTTAAAATACCTCACAGCTTGTCAGCATCAACTCACAAAGTTTCCTGATTGCTGAGTATTTCATTTTAGTGCCTTGATACTCCCTAAAATGATTTTATAGTTTTGCAATTAATTTCTGAAAAAAAAAACCCTAAACTAAAACTCATTGGTTTTAAAACCATTTTGGAATTGCCCATGCTGAGCTCCCAAATGTAGGCATTGTAGCTGCCAGCACAATTTGTCTGTTACTTGGCTGAATAAAGCATAGCTTGCTCGTATGTTTGCAAAGAACATTTCTAACTGGCTCAAAGTCTAGCAGCTTATGTTCAGAGACAGAGAAAGACCAAGAAAAATTGCTGGGATTTTAACAGGAGTGTGCTTACCAATTCCAAGATGACGTTCCTCTCGGGATCAACCTTTGGTTTCTTTCCAAGGAGGCTTAGTCTAGATCAGCACCATTCATTTCCTTATCATGTAAATTATTTACTGGAAATTGGTGTGTCAGTCTTATTTCAGCTGCTCCCTTTCACTTAGTGTTATGTGCACATACATAATTTTCTGATTTTGACAGCTGTGAAATGATCCCTTTTTTCCCCTCCCTCTTTCTTTCCAGTAGACTTTACATGAACACCTGTTTTGCCCACACCTAATTTTTTTAATATTCTGACTTTTCCACATGCCTTCTGTATTCCAACAGCTTTGTTAAAGTTACAAAAAATGTAGACAAGTTTTAAGGCAAGAGCTCCTATGTAAAGTCTTCCTGTTTCATTTCAACCGGTAAGTAGTTCCTTCTGCATTATCAGACAATGTATTAGTTAAGGAAGGTTCATGGTTTTGCATTTCCACCCCTAACAACACGTAACCAATTCCTGAAGCTCGGTTTTTTGACTGGGAGTAAGTCTCTTGGACTGGCCCCATTTTTCTATTTCTTCTCCTTAAAGGATAATTCAATTAAGGAAATAGATTATTTTGAATTGTGGGTAGCTCCAGAGAAACAGGCTTGCATAAATTATAGCATGAAAGGAGGTAAGAGGAAACCCTAACTCATCAACTCGTAATCCTTCTGAAGTCTATTGTTTTTTGGTTTACTTTTGCGAGCAGGTTCATTCTACAGGACCCAAATAGTGAGGAAAGGAAAATGAGATTACAGTACCTCAGAGCAGCTGGAAGATATTCCTGGAGTCATCCCAGTATTTGAGGACAGTTGGATTCCATTCCTGGTACAACATGCCCCATGCTTCTGTGGAGATTTGCTTTTGTTTCTGCTGAAGCTTCTCTCTGACAAAGGTGTCATGGGCCCACTCTCATGCCTATTGAAAGTTGAATGGGCCCCACCAGTTCAGCTATTTCACCTGGAGGACTGGGAGGAGCTGCAGCATAGGAATGAAAACCCAGTAAAAGCCACACAGATAATATACAATAGCAATTACCATAGTGTTGCTTTTTTTTTTTTTTTTTACATTTTTGCTTCTTGCTCCCACTCCCTGCCACACACGGTGATCCTCAACGTAGATTTCCTTTTTAGAGACAAACAGCTGTTGTTGATAAAATAACTGCAGGCTATCTGAGAGGCAGAAATAGCCTGCAGTAAATTAGTAACCTACAGATAGATGTCAGGCATAGGGCTGCCTTCACCAAGCAGAAGCTACTCACCTGCAGTTAAATAAACTTCAGTGTGGATATGGTAGATCCTGGTACTGAGAGCTTCTCAGTGAATACTTTTTTGTTTTGGTTTGGGTTTTTTTGTTTTGTTAATTCTGTGAGGATAGTAACTAATCTTTAAGTCTTTCTGTAAAGGCCACTGCTCATCTAGCATGCTCCCAAATTATTGTACCCTGTTAAACATACTGTGAGGACTTTTCTTCCATTCCATTTCAGACATTTCATTTTAGGCATTTTTTGGCTTTGGCTTTTGAGCCAGTCTCGGGCAAGAAAAGTCAGAGAGCAATGAGTTGAAATTCTCTTGAAATTCTACCACACCTTTGGGCAGGGACCAGAGGTGGTCTGGCAGTAATCTAATTCACAAAATACGAGGGTCCAGCTGTGGCTCTCCTACACTTTGTTGATATAAGAAGGAAGAAATAAAAAATAGTTTCAATGCAAAAGGCAGCATGAGGAACGTACTCCTAGGCTGAAAAGGAAGATTGCTAATGCTGCTAAGAATGAAATTCTGCAAAGTTCTTGCAGGCACACCTCTGCTGTCTAGCCCTCACATATCACTGTGAGGTTATTATACAGAACAGAGACAGCTTAGTTTACATTGCTCATTGAATAAATCCATTCTCAAAGATGTAGACTCCGTCACTGATACCCATCTGGGCAAACCACTCAACAAACTTGCCTTGGGACCATTGCTGCACGAAGGAGGAACAATCCTTTGCCAGAAAGGTAGGGTGTCAAAGCGGCACATGGTGTCAGCATGTCTCTGTTCCTTTGCAATGCAGTTACATAGCCCTTGAATGCTAGCAAAAGCGCAGACTAAACTTGCCTCCCCATACGCTGCCCATACGTGTGCTAGCTAATGACCTTAAGCCTCACCCCGAGTGCTCTCCTGCTAGGGAGCAGCCTCTGAGCTGGGTTTTACGCCCACACTTAAATTCCACACCAGTTCTTCAACACCTTGTGGTATGAATTTTAGTACAGCATAAGGCAGTCCTCACCGAGAAGTTAAATACACACGACAGCGTGACGTTCTCTTCTGGCATGCTTATTTGGCTCAGGGAGTGCCAAATTGTCCAGTTCTGACTCAATTACTAAATCTGCATCACTTATCTGTTCACAGACAGTTCTAATAATGGGAACCAGGTGGGAAAGACTTAAGATGGTCCCTTAGCTAATTCCTTGTGAAGCTACATATCTGAAACAGATGCAGAATGGCATCTCAAGTGTGGACACTCAGTGAAAATACTAGTAAATGGGGGCTTTTTGCATAAATAATCAAACCTCCTGGATTCAGAATACTACAGCAGGTCATCTTGGCATGGTCAACTTTTCAGACAAATGAAGATGAACTCTGTGGGTAAAAGTAAGTTTGAAATCAAGAGGTTTCCTCCCCTAAGCTCAGGGGATTTCTGACTATATGAACAGGCTGATGATCACAGTAATTTAGTGTCACGTTGGCTGAAAAATGGGAGGAGCTTGGTATAGCAGCTGACTAGGTAGGATGCAAACTGAAGCTCATCATATAAGGAAAACCCAGAAAAAATTAATAAATCACAGAATTAATATATTCAACAAGTTCTACTTGAAAGCACATCTAGCTTCTGACAATCTCAAGTCGATGAAATTCCAGTCTAGGCACAGTCCTCCTAACCACAAAACTGGTCTCTCTCTTCAAGTCGCTAAGTAAACAGCGAGCACCGTTTTTAAGCTTCCTTTTCAACAGTCACGAGTGAGAGTAGCTGGACCATCAATTTCAGCAGTTTAGTTAGGGTAGCTTAGCCTAGTTAATCTAAAATGCTTTTAACCTCTTTCCCTGAACTTCAGCACTCCATTTGCAAAACAGAGTTAATGACATCGAGCAACTCTGACTGCAGACAAGATACAGAGTGAAGCCAAGTTTACCCTGTCTAGCTCTCCTAACTGGCCAGAATAATTTAGTATCTAAATAAAACCATTTGCATCAGACAATGTCCCTGTGAAAAAGGGAACCTCATTTGACTTGGAGAACTTACTTGCTTTGCACAGATGACTGAGACACACGGATGCAAGTTAGACACTGAAATCAGGCTGACTATACTGCATCTGACTTAATTCACTGTATATGAAAGACCGAGAATAATTGAGAGTAGAACAAAAAGTTCACACAAATGACTGTACAGTAAAGTATAGAGCAAAAAAACCCTTAATAAATTAATTCAGGGAGCACTGCCTTTGCAAAACAAAAGCTCGGTTTCCCCAGGCTAAGCAGCTGTATCACTTTCCAATTAAATATCGTATCATAAGCTGTCCATATAAACACATTCGACACATTAATCCAGATGTTTGTTACAAATTTCTTCTTGATTCTGGAACCTAAACATTCATTTGCCATGGAAGGAGTCAGTGCAAATTTTGCTTGAATTCTAGAAGGACGGAAGTCTAGAGTTTTGCAGTGTAGAAGTCCCGTAGGATGGGAGGAAGCTGTGCAACTTCTCATGGCCTTTTATTGCCCTTCTGTAACACGGACAGATCTTATTACAATATTGTTTACAAAGCAGTTTAGGTTTCAGAACCAAGGAACATTTAAGTAAGAAACACATTCCATTTGTTTGCATTCCAGTGTATTTAGTGTAATTTTCTGTGAGAAACTTGTCATGCTTTTAATAGTCCTCTTTTAGGGTTAGCCTGCCTGATGTGCTCATGTTACAGAACCGAGTCACTATCTGGTATATTACTGATCATAGTATGAAATAAACCTCGAGGCCTGAAGCTACAGAATATGAAGTTTTCCAGACCTACAATAATCACTGTTTTCAGCCTGTCGCGTAAACAGTGCACACATCCTAGAGCTTTAAATTCCCAGCCATTTCCTGATTATTATTATTATTATTACAACCAACTAATGTTGTAGGTTTGTTCCAATATATACTGAAGTCCCTATCCAGGCTACCACTGTACTCCTCCTTACATACATACAAAAATAAGGGAAACACATTAGTTTTCCAGAATTTGAGTTAGGAAGGAGAACCTGATGTAAACAAGCACTGTCACTGAGTTTGATTTAAAAACTGTTATATCTAGAGGACAACGGGGGTAGAGGTTTGCGTAACAGTTTGCAAACTACTGCTGTGAGTTGGCATCAGTCTACTTAGTTATATTTAGTGTATATGTATCTTTTTAGTTGACATCAGTCTATGTGCAAAAGTAAACTGAGTTCCTAAACTTAGAAATACGGTTAAACAGATACAGTTTTGTGTAAACAGTTGATAAATTTCACTAAGTTAAACCACTGGGGAAATCTAACATGTTTTAATTTCTGGGTTAAAGACCAGAATCTAAACAGACTCAGACCAGCAGAGGCTCAGGCTGGCTGGAGCAGTGTGCTTTTCCCTTATGGGAACTCCTCACAGCTCACAGGGGAACAAACACTGCTGAAATAAACTTGTCTGTCTCCCACTAACCTTATACGTGTTCCGTATTCAGCCAGCTTACAATAAAAGAGAATCTGGTCCTGATGATGGAATTTGTAAATATAACCTAAATCTATGATACTGTGCGAAGGGACACATACACTATGCAGATTTGACTATCTACTTATAAGTACATCCACTCTTTTGCTGCTGCTGTTTTTCTTATATACGGGAATCTTTAACTTAAAAAATAGTAATAGTAATCCTTCTTCCCTCTCCTGAATTACTTCCCATGACATACTGATGATTGTTTTGGGTAAAGTCATACCCCAAAAAAACCCAGAGAGAATCTGATCACAAAACCCAACAGAACAAGGCGGGATGAAGACGACAAAAAACCCAAACAAAACCCCCAAAGAAACAGCCTGGCTGTTTGAATCTAGGTTGCAGCTAGCAATTACTCGCACAACTGAATAAAGAATCCCTAAGGTATGGTGTGCATTACCAAGTTTCCTTTTGTAACCACAGGTTTGCATGAGTCCAAAACCAAATTTGTTAAAAGCAAGCAAAATCTAGCCTATTAAAATCTAGCAAAATCAACAGAGAAAACAGTCACTTTCCAGCTCACATCCTCACTTAATCAGACTGGAGCCTACAGAACACACATTTCGTCACATCATTGAGCAGGCATGGTCGAGTTAAGGAGAAAAGATTTAGTTTAAAAATATGCTGGTGAAAGATCAGTAAAATGGCTGCTACCTCACTCACTGTTTCAAAGTTGTGGTTTGTAACATCAGCTCCCCTTTGATTTCCAGAAGTAGATGGGAAGAGTCCAAAGACGGACTTGGGGGAGATGAAGTACCTTTGTGAACCTAAGTCAGTGCTTAGAGGTTTTTTTGGGGGTACTGGGTATGTAGAATTTGAGACAGACTGTTACAAAAAGTGTCATATCAAAATGAAATAAGATCTTTTATCTAGACTCTGATCATTGTGGGCCCAAGAATCAGGACTCCAAAGAACAAGCACCTTTATAACTACCTCTTCTTTTCACATGCTAAAACACGAGTACCATGTTATCAATGAAGGGCAATATGAAGCTTTTATGACCAGTGGCTGAAAACACGTTCTACTTAAAAATCTGAGTAAAAAATTACAGTGGACAAGTAAGGTGCTGCAGTTTGTTCATCAGAAAAGTCTAGTAGTTCACTCCAATTTTCAGAGAAACTATGTTAACAAGAATGGAAAAATCATACATGCAAAAGCTTCTTGTTCTGCTTTACTCATTTGCTATGCAATACAGTAACAAAAAAATCAACAGCATGGTTTTCTCATCATGGTGTAAAGTTGCTTGATTTTTCCAACTTTTTCTTTAGTGAGTGTTTTGGAAGTTAGATTCTCCCAAGGCAAGAATGTGGTGCAACCTCAAAAATCAACCACACAGTTGTTCTGTTTGAAGTCTCTGGTCTTTGAAGAGCCTGCTCAGCTTCTTAAGCAAGAAAAATAGGAATGTCACAAGGGACTACTTAGATGTCTCTTCTGCTTTTGCAGCTATCCTGCAAATGTGCACCAGAAGTACATGCATTTTTTATGCTAAGTAATCTAAAACTTTTATAAGAATTCTTAACTGTTATTCTACCTGACGTGAAAAACAATACCAACAGATACATTTCATGAGGTAGCCGCCTGACACCTTATACTGCAGAACACAGTTGTGCTACTTTTAAAGCATTTGTAATCTTAAATCTTATAAAGGAATATACAATTTTTACTTTCCTTAGACTGTATTGTCACAGAATTATGAAATAAACATATCTAGTCCCTACCTCACTGACTTCCACTGAATAAATCTGATTCAGAAAGTTCACTGGTAAAACTCCTTGTCAGATTGCAAAACACCGTAGCGTAGCTGAACCATTATGTTGAGAACAAATATCTAACGAGCACATGTGGTAGTGAGCTTTTTTAAACCAAGCCAGTAAGGTTTTAAATAACTCATTCTTAATTCTGTGTTTTTTTCTATTAACATCACATTTTATTAAAAAAATAACTTTCCTATATTTAACATGTATATTAGCTTGCTGTATATGACTGACAATCTCAAGACCTTTAACATTAAATGATAACAAATCAAACACTTTCTTCACAGCTTTGAAAAAAAAAAAAAAAAAAGGGGGGGGAAGGAAGAAGGGGGGGACAGGAAAGAGGAAGGAAAAGGAGGAAGCACCAGGCCATTCCTAGCAAGAAAACCAAACAGTTCTACAGCATCAAATTATGAACCTGCATCACAAACGTTAGAAAAAGGAAAACCAACTATGCTATTAATCAAATTTGGATATATTCCATACGATTAGAACACACCATTGGCAAAGGCAAGATCAGGAAGGAATACATTCTATTTGCAATTGTCTCTCCTCTGTATTTCCAAGAAATTATTTTCCTTCCTTCCCTACAAGATCCAAACATCACTGATTTACTTGCATTTGTATAAACTACTCTTCCAGTATGTCAGCTGCACTAAAGCCAGATATACAAGACCGTGCAGGGAAACAATCTGAAACTGTTTTAGATTTTCCCCAATGAAGGCAAGAACACTGGATAAGTTTGATGAAGGAAACAACTCGGAGGTGTGCACATTGTGTATTTAATTTGTAGTCCAGAAGACTGCCCCCACATACTTCCAACAAGAAACCTGTGTAGAAGTCACCTCCAACATAACATATATATGTGGTGCTTACATATTCTCCATGGGGCCCAGGGTCCATGCAAGAAGAGAGAGATGAGAGAATGAACAACTCCCCCAGATCTCACAGGTTATCTGTGCAAAAGGTTAGCAGCCCATGGTTGTATTGCCTTTGTGAGTGACCCCCCTTTTAAACAGAGGGCTTCAGAGAGAGTCACCTGTGCAGAAATGCCCTGGGTAATGTTGTTAGCAGCTGTGTTTTCGGGGTTTAGTGAGAATGAAAACTCATGGAAACCCTGAAGTACTGGGTCAGACTTGATCTTGTGTACGAAGGTTTATCCCAGGGGACACACAGAGTTCAGCTAACGAATTTTCTGCTGCTTCTCTTTGGGAGAAGGGAATGACAAATAACATTCCCAGTAGAAAAAGTATGACAGAAAAATACTATCTGCAAGGAGGGACAGAAGGTCCCTCTCTTCCGCCAACAGATTCCTTCCTGGGAAGACACAGTTTCTGGTTCCCTCGGAAGATATCTGTATTAGCAGAACATTGGAGATATAAATATCCCTTCAGGAACCATCTTTTACTTTCCTCATTTGAACACCAAAGCCTTTCTATAACCAGGATAAAAGGCTATGTTTGCAGTTTAAGCTACAATGGCATTTTAAGATTATTGTAAAATCAAAATACACTGGAAATATCCAAACAAATCCCAACATCAGTCTGATGCTACCTAAAGCCAAGAACAAACAAGCAAGCAATGATCACCGGTATTTTGGTTTTTTGCGTGGATATTACAAAAAATAGTAATCATACACTTTTTTCTTTTTAAATGTTCATTACTTAGATAAAGCACATATGAATGTAACATTCAGAATTGTAACATAGAAAATGTAATGTGGGCAATCTGCTATTCCAAGTACACTTACCAAAATACAATTTTATAATGAAGAAAGTCTCAAAATACACCTGTACAACAATTGGGATCCACAAAATATGATTTAATAGTATCACTCAAGATCACTTCATTGAAACCACTTTTATAATACTGTTTGAATAGTCATCTCTGGTCAAAGAGCATTCTCCTCCCTTTCCCTAGCCCGTCCCACTAAAGCAAGGGTGGAATTTTAATTGCAATGCGTATTTTTTAAAACCCCAAATCTGAAGCAGTCCTATTAACTATTACACTGCCTACACTTAGATACTGGGAGGATGGGAATCACCCTCTCTGAGGCCATGGTACATTGAGACACTTACCCATAATTACTGTTTGTAGCGCAAGCAGAATAATCTTGTAAAGGGCAACTAAATAGGGTCAAAATATGAATTAATTATCTCACTATCAAATCATTCCCCTATGTGTTACTTAAGCCTGTAACATTACAACTTTACTGAAAAAGAAAAAGTTAACCATTTTATCCTATAAATATTTTCTTTATTTGCTTTAAGTTTAGAAGTTGCTATTTAAGTTCTATTAACAGAAATACATAACAAAAGCTCCCTAACAAGTGGAAAAAAAGTAATTACAAATGCTGAAAAAGTTGGCCTCATTAACATATGTACAGACTTGCTTACTTAATACACATCTTTGTGGGAATTAAATCATTTTATGACACACATTTATACAGGCATTAAACATTCCCAAGTAACTCTGAGCAGAGAATATGCCAAATCTTTAGTTTGGGCAGACAAAAATGTATATTTCAGTTTTGATTGTGGGGCTAACATGCAACAGATACAACATTCAGTCTGAGCTGCTGTTGATAAGCTGTTCTGGTTTTTCCTGCAAAGATCTTTCCATTGAACTTGGGTCCTTTTGTCCCTTCTTTTCCTTGTTCTGCTGTTCCTGTAGCTTCAGGATTATTTTTCGTATTTCTTCTCTTTTGGTTTTCATTCTTGGGCGTGGAAACCAGTCTGTTAAGTTCATTGGTAGCTCAAAACTCAGAATGGGATTCTGAAAAGAAAGGTCATTTGGATATTACAGTAAGGAGTTATCCCCTAAAGGACTGGAGAGAACTGTAGAGGGGAAAAGTACATTCTTCCTCACCTCATTCCATCAGCATGGAACAAAAATTTGTGGAAAAAATTTTTGTGTTTTGTACATGTACAACTAAGATAAAATATATCAAGCTTCAGTATGTTACAGAGTAACATTCATCAAGATCACAGTTCTAGTAATAAAGGCATCCAAATCTACTCATTTTTCTACATCTTTCAGATAAAGATTTGACTGCATAAATGCATAAAATTGTTCTTTTTTTTTTTTAATATTATTGTAATGACATAGCGCTTTTTTTTTGAAGGATGACTAGCATAAAAATCTAGAGCTGTTCAGGAATTTCTTGCTAAATACTCCTGTTCTTATAAATACCTTTAGGACCACAACCAACTAGGAAAGTCAGTTTTACATTTCACCCTAGAAAAGCCCCTGGCTACCACGAGCACTTCTTCTAATTACATTCTGTTTTCTTGCTACAGGTAATTCATCCAAAGACCTGAAAGAATGATTATTATCAGGCATTATCTATGTCACTTCTGTGGCACTGTACAACAATTTCACCCTAACCAAACAACAGTTTGTAGAATAGTGTTTTCTCTCAAAGAAATTCCTCCCTTTGTGTATTCCAGTTTACATCATTAACAGGGTTATTTAAGAGTGAATTGCATTCATCCATTGAGCTAACACTAGCAAGGCTACTTGGGAAAAAACCCAGTGACATTCTGCACATGTCAATGCCTAATGTTGCACGAGCCACATTACTCCAAACAGAACATCAACTAGATAATGCAGCAAAAAAAACCCCCTACATTGAACTGATTTTGCCAATGAAGCTACTTAATGCCAGAAGGAATCAGACTTCAGAAGAATGACACTAAAGGTGCAGAAAACCACGGGCAAAAAACTGAATAAGTTTTCCACTGTTTCAATTACGAAATAGGCCAGACAAAGGAATAAGAACATTAACAAAACCTAATTAGTGTTATTACCAAAACCAGAAAGATATTTCAAATTAATCTGGACACATCCTTAACTAGGGCTTTTTGGTTTTGTTCCGTTTGGGGAGGACAAGCAGGGACGTGTCAGAAGCCAGCTGTGCAGTATTCTGCTGCCTCGCAGCTCCCTTCTTGCTTTGCAAGTTCCTTCACCGCTGAGGTGACCTGTTCCCCCAGCGAGACCCCAGCTCCCGCTGCGGGGGGGTCCCCGCGCACCGCCGGCCGCTTCGCCCGGGGGCTCGGTCCGGCCGCCCCCCG
>JAVJGJ010000059.1:10377120-10429384 GCA_035590215.1 Microhierax caerulescens
TGCCCACGAGCCAGCTGTGTGTCCTGGTGGCCAAGAAGGGCAATGGGATCATCCTGGGGGACACTGGGAGCAGCGTGGCCAGCAGGTCAAGGGCAGTTATCCCCCACTTCTGCTCTGCCCTGGTGAGGCCACATCTGGAACCCTGTGTCCAGTTCTGGGCTTCCCAGTTCAAGGGAGACAGGGAACTACTGGAGAGGGCCCAGGGGGGGCTATGAAGAGAATTAGGGGACATGGAACATCTCCCTTGTGAAGAAGGGCTGGGAGAGCTGGGGCTGTGTAGCCTGGAGAGGAGAAGACTGGGAGGGGATCTGATCAATGTCTACAAATATCTTAAAGGCAGGTGTCAAGAAGACGAGGCCAGGCTCTTTTCAGTGGTGCCCAGGACAGGACAAGGGGCAACGGGCACAAACTGCAACATCAGAAGTTCCTTCTGAATATGAGGAAAAAGTTCTTTACTTTGAGGGTGGCAGAGCACTGGAATAGGCTTCCCAGAGAGGGTGTGGGGTGTCCTTCAAAACATTCAGATCCTGCATGGAAGCAATTTTGTGCATCCTGCTCTAGGAGAACCCACTTTAGCAGAGGGTGGGACTAGAAGATCTCCAGAGGTCCCTTCCAACTCTAACCATTCTGTGAAGTAAGTTGAGAATTAGTAACTCATGCCAGCAAAACCTGAAATCGTCATAAGAAAACTTTTCCTAGAAACAGGACTATATAATATATATAAACAATGACAGAAATAAAAATGCTGGCTATGGTGCCAGTGGAGGACATACTAAAGAAAACCAGGATTTCTGTAAGAACAATAAATAGGGCAATGGACTAGCTAATGGAAAAAACGGGTAAGACCTGAATTTGAGAACACTTTAACAGAGAAGTTGAAGTAACTTTGGAAGACTTTGGAAAGAGGTTACTAGTGGAGTTCCATAGGGACAAAAACCTGGGAATTAGTCTTACTCGGTATCTTTGAAAAGACCTTAGCACAAGAAGTAGGCCATGTATTAATGTGACTTATTGCTGAGATTCCTAAAAAATAAAAATTGGTATTGAGAAGAATCATATCTCAAACAAGAACTGGGCAATAAAAAGAGGATTAGGTAAGTAATAATAAAAAAAATAAATCTGTGCTTTCTTCGATGTTATTTAGGTATCAACTCCTACTGATTTACAAGTCCAACACCAGAATTTAGTCTGGGATCAAGACATCTAACTTGAGGTTCCCATGCACAGTAGGCATCTAGGGTCTCCCCAGTAGAGCCCATAATCAGAGCACAGAGTTACTCAATTGAAGAGCTACTCTATGTCTGCTGAGTATGGATGAGAGGACATGGTCTCTTGGTTTCATTGACTATACCATCAGAGGCAACTGCTGTCTTCTGATATCCTAGGATATCCAGGAGATACGTATGAATTTGGCAGAGTCAAGACTCACACCCTTCTGGAGCAACAGCTGAAGGCTGGGCAGAAAACCCAAGGCCTACATCCCCATCTTCCATCTGGTAGAAATGGAAGTTTAGATACACAGCACATCTAAATTTAGCTGCCTAACTGTATGCTTAGTGACAATCTCAAGTTGAATCTCATCCTTAAACCAGGACTGTGACCTGTAAGAATGTCTGTGTTAATGAAAGGGTGCCTCATCTGCAAGAGCTGAGCAAAAGTCTGAGTGTTTTAGTCAGCAATAGAATGACCATCAGCCACCAATACAATGTAAAAAAAGAAATGTAATCCCTGAAAAAATAGATATCATAAAAGGTGTTTCAACTAATTACAGACATGTAACAGTAGCAGCATCCAAGACACAACACCATACCTTACAGCAGCAACATCATAAAAACAGTAACATTCACACATAAAATGAAAATTCAATTCAAACAACAGCAGATCTACACATACCCCCACGCTCCCCCAACAAGACCTTCTAGAAGTGACAATGTTATCACAAATGAATAAATTTACAATAGAAAGTAGGACAGCATTCATGCACACAAAGATATTGAAACTGTAATGGCCTGCAGTATACAGATTAAACTGTATGACTGATAATCTTTTCAGATTTTGTACAGTAACCTGTGCAATTACTTACTGTATAAATTAAGCCAGTAGGAATACTATCGGTTACTAAAGTACAGTTTTTGCACGACTAGATGTTTCATACTTCATGCCTCAAAGGGTTCCAAACCTTGCAGTGAGCAGAGAAAACAATCTTTTCCTAATTCCTTCATCTGCCTTTAAAAGTACGTCAGCTCCTTTGTTCACTTTGGTACAAACTCTGTTCCAGACCACTGAAATCAGCCTCCACAGCAGCAATGAATGGAGAAAGCCTCTCTAAATGGAGGTCATGTGAGAGATAATTTTTTTTAAAAAAATATTATTTTCATCTTACTCTTTTTACATACTTCCTATCAGGACATTAAAGAACTTAATGGTGTGGAAGCAAAACCTCAAATGCTAGAAGACACTGAAATTAAAGTTGCTCACTCCATTTTTAATTTAGTTCTCCTACACACATACATTATGAGGATCCATGGTCAACTATTAGTCTTTCCTTAACAATCACAGTCCGAAGTGATGTAAAGCAGTATCTACAAAATGATTTTGTGTGAAAAAAGGTCACATAACTGAAAAATTAATATGGTTTAGGAAAAGTCTTTTATCTCCTGCCCTTTGCCATGAAAGTTGTCTCAGAGCCCCAAAAACATTTTATAAGCAATGGCTATAAATTACTTGTACTGCAAGCACTCAAAATTCAGCCACATAATGAACTTTCAAAGTATGAAGTTTACACAATTGCAGAAGTATCGACAGATGTGAAATCTCTAAATTTGTCATTAAAATGTGCGTATTTTTACAATTACATACCCATAGATTGGCTAGCAGTTGTGAATTCACCCTGTACACCATTTTCATCCGGAGTCCTATGGTCCAGTTTAGGGCATGCTGATTCCACAGTGTTAGGTTCTTCCACATCACTGTCTATTTGATTTAGTTTTTTGAAAGCACTTTTTCCCCTACAAGGACTTCTTCTACAACATGAAGACTCACTGTCCTCTGTTTCAGTGTTTGGGTCAATTAAAGCTGTATTATACTTTTTGGTCAACGTCTTCTTTGCTGTGGACTTGGAAGGTGAGTTTTGTGCATCTAATTCATTTGGCAAAGGAGATGGTGTGTTGCTCTCTCCATCTGATGAGGAAGATTTTATCTGTGTTGCAGCATTTTCATGATACTGGGGATTTGGTTCATACCTGGGTTTTTCTAAACCAGGGAAACAGATGACAGCCAAAAACCAGTGGGCACTGCAAAGGAAAAAATACATTAAAAACTAACAACTACATCAGTGCTCACGGTTTAACCTGGAGTTGGTAAAACTCAAACAAAACACTGAGTACATGCACACATGCACACACAAAAAACAAACCCTGCTCCCAACAGGTATCAAAGATATACTGTAATAGCTGTTCACTTTTCTGAGCAGGCTTTACTCAAGCCTTCACAGTCTTCTCTAAAGGTGAGATCACTCCATGCAAGTAGTCACCAACAAATTCATTAATATGATGCCGTTAGTGGAAAACAGGTGCTGTCTAAATATTCATGTCAATTTCCTCATACTTTAATACATTCTTTTCCTTCTTTGAATTAAAGCTTATTTATCTCTTTAACATTTTCTTTATCACTGCATGAGAGATCATAGAGTTCATGCTTTATGGCTGCATAAAGTTTTCTAGCAGTTCAGCACTAGCAACACAAGTAGTCGGATCTAATGGTATAGCTGTATTGCCCATATTCTTCCAGCTACAAGATCTTCCAATGCCGTATGAATGACACTTCATATTTTTAAAGAAATCTTGATAACAGTGAATTTAAAAAGGGGAGAAAATAATGTTTATAAAGCCATCACCATGACTCTGTTGTCCTCCTCACCCTTCAAAGAACTGGCATTCTAACCCTTTCAGGATCAAAAATAGTTATATGCCCCAACAGAAACTAAGTTTTGCCCCAGTTTCCTCCTTATCTCCTTGTCTCTTCAGACTTCACTGACTTGCCACTCAATCAGAAATGGAGCAGCAGAAAATTCAGGGACTGAGGCACTGAAAGTAGCTATCAACTGACATGATTTAGAAATTTTCTGAAAGATCTTAGATTCCCTACAGCATAACAAAACAGAACCTAGCCATGTATTATGCAGGTGAAGCCACATTTCAATGTGTTTCAAGAAAAGAAAAAGCAGTAGCTAACAATGCAGGTCTAACTGACATATTAAAGCTATGTATTATGCAGGTGAAGCCACATTTCAATGTGTTTTAAGAAAAGAAAAAGCAGTAGCTAACAATGCAGATTTAACTGACATATTAAAAAAATACTCAGATTATTATGAAGCCTAGATTCCATGAAAACTAAATGGCAGTTAAAGTCAAGTGGCCTTTGAAAGCAGCATGTGAAGTATGGAGGCATTTTGTCTTGAATAATTCACCACGTCTAGTAAATGAATATATTAAGTATTGCCAAACCCTGGATTTGTGTGTGCTCTATTAGTATGGGGTTTATGTACCAATTATGTAAACAGACTAGCAAATTAACCTGCATCTAAAAGGAAAATAGCTTGTAAACCTTTAAAAGAACAACCTATTTCCATCGAAGACTTGAACAATAAGAACTGTACTGCCACAGAATACTGATGCAGTTACGGTTAAAACAGCCACATTGTTCTGAAGTTAATTCTCCCCTAGATTCATCCTGCCCACCTCCAGTTACTGAAGTTTGAAAACCTGTTAGATGATGAGCCCCCATTCCCTAAACTAGTGGTTTTGGGAGAGTCTGGAAAGTTTTTCTGGAAGTAGATATCAAAGTCCGGCAACTCCAAAGCAATCATTTCTAGAACGTACTCTTAAACCAGATGCCAGAATAAATAGCTGTGTCCTAAAAGAAAAAAAAAAAAAGCATCATTCTAGGCAGCACAGCAGAAGCGTTATCAGGAGCAACCATTAGCAGCATTCCTATAACGCAAGGGAAGCTCTCAAGTTTTTCTGAATCCTAGAATAACTGGTTTCCCATACTAGTTAATTCAAGACACAAAGCAGCAAAAGAAACTCTGAGATTGTTTTTCAGCCAACCTTAACCACAGATTAAGGTTTGAGACCTTTTATCCTCAGTAATGAATGTAGATCTTTCACTGGAACCAAAGAAACACTTCCATGCCTTCGATCCGCTACTGTATCACGTAAGAGGAAGTTCTGTTTACAAGGACTAATTACCAGCACCAAACCAGGTGGCAAATTCCTCGAAAATAGCTGCAGCACTGCAACGCGTCAAGTTGCAAACACTGGGAGAGTCTAGACAACTCAAGGCTGTATGTGAGTTTTATGATCATAATCTATGAAGATAAGGAATAAACTGATGGATGAGAGGTGGGTGATGAAAGCCTTACTACACTACTTTAGGTTGCACATACAAATGTCCAGGCAAAGGCATGCTGAAAAAATTCTGAAAACCAGGTTCTCCAAGAACCACACAGAACGGCACGTACTCTGCTCTCTATACATCACAGGCATTAATTGGTTCTCCCTCCACACCACTGATTCTCTGTGCTCCTAGCGTTCTCACTAATCCCTTGAAGTTACAGGGCAATGCCCCAATTACAAAAAAACCCAAAACCTAGACAGCTAGTCAAGGAGTTGGAAGTTATACTCTACTGAACATAGAGCATGTAAACATCTCCACTCTTGTCAACACGAAGTGTGACAATCCTCATTTTGCAAGTGAGGAACAGGAGCACATCAAAATAATGTAACAGGAAAGTAGTCACACAAGGGAGTTTCTGAAAAAGCTACAACTTCATACAGATGTTAGCTCCCAGCCCACAGCCTTCGTCGTAAGATACCCAAAACTCACTGCAGATTAAGAAGCCAACTAATATAGAAATCAGCACTACAAACACATAAAAACGTTGTATTTGGCCCAAAAGCAAGGCTTCACAGTTCTATTAACAAAGTCCAGGGGCTACATATTTTATAACACATTATATACACAGATACGGAATGTTACCTGAGGCTTAACTTACACAAACAGGATCTATACTGTACTTGATAACCAGATCTGAAATCCTTCAGGTTAGTATTTTGCCATTAAAAAACAAAAAACAGTACTAATACTTATTGCCTTTTTTGTCAGCAGTATGTTTAGTTCTAAAAATAAAAACTTGTGGTTTTATATCAGAGAGCCTAAGAAGCACCTGAAGTATTACTGTAGTGAAGTTAATGAAAGTAAAACAGGATTTACATGTCAATTCAACATAAAGACAAGAGCTACATATCAAAATAAGAGAGATACTTGCAATAAAGTAACCAGCAAAACCTCAAAACATTTTGCCCTGGTTTAACTGGAGCCAGCAACTAAATACCACGCAGCTGCTCGTTTACTCCCCCCCTCCTCTGGTAGCATAGGGAGGAGAAATGGAAAAGAGGTAAAAGCAAAGGGCTGAGGTAAGTAGAATTTAATGCTTGAAATAATATAAAATGCAATAAATCCCAATAATAAAGCCAACAGTGATTGTAATGAAAAGGAGGGAGAAGGGGTGAGGAATAAAATCCAAAGGGAAAGAGAGAGGAAAAAAAACAAGTGATACACAATACAGTTCCTCACCACCCGCTGCCCGGTGCCCAGCCAGTCCCTGAGCAGTGACCAGCCGGCCCTGGCCAACTGCCCCCCTGTCTATATATACTGAGCATGACATTTTATGGTATGGAATATCCCTTTGAACTAGGTCTGCTGTCCTGGCTGTGCCCCTCCAGCCTTCTTGCTGGCAGGGCCCGAGAAACTGAAAAGTCCTTGACTTAGTATAAGCATCGCCTAGCAACAACTAAAAACATCACTGTGTTATCAACATTATTTGTATACTGAAACACAGCATTGTACCAGCTACTGAAAGGAAAATTAACTCTGTCCCAGCCAAATCCACGACACATTTTTTGACTGAAAACACCATGTTAACACAACTCCAGTTCTCTGCTCTTGACCTATTCTGAAGCACAAGAACATACGGAAAAAAGCAGTCACATACTGACCCAGTAAAACCTGCTACTTTTCTGTGTCACGGCAATATAAGGAAGGAGGAGATACATAGCAAGTGACAGTTCTGTTACTAGGACAGAGGCCTAGAAGCCTTCATAATTGCCAGTTTTTCTTCTTCCCCAGGTAGCTCCCCAGCCTCCCCTCTGTCCTGTGGGACACCAATTGCTCATCATAATGGCAGTATATCAGTGTTGAGTCACTGATTCTTTCCTAAATATGCTGGCATCTCCTGCAGAAAAGGTCAGCTTTTTGTTCCTCAAAAATGACTACTGAGTTTTCAAGCACAGGGCAAGCGACATGTTTGAGGGGAGACAGAATAGCAAGGTGCATTCAAACCAAAAAAAAAATAGCAGCTAATAACAATGAATTAAAAAAAAAATACAAAAGATCTAATGTACGCTTTCTTTGGCAGAAGAAGGTTGTGAAAACCAGCAGTAACAAACCAACCCACTCTCCTGCCCCCCAATAGACCAGCACTTTCTTGTCTCCCTGGATACTTCTTTTTTTTTCCTGCTCTGCAATATTCTTACTATACATATGAAGAAATCACTTTTTCAAATGCGTATCCTGCTATCACCACTTATTAAGTTTCAGTTCATAGTGAAGGGCAGTTCCAAAGTGTGAATAGGATCAATTCCAGATGAAAGATTCACACCAAGAGTACACTTTTTGTGCTCTAATCATTACTGCACCAGTCCATGAGACCAAGGGGGACCAAAGCAAAATCCCCAACCCACACAAGGTGTAAACATCACGCCTTCACTACAAGCTGTTTTGTTCTGCAATTTCACTCCTACTGAGCTGTACTACTTGCTTAGGTAGATACTGCTTTAGCTCCTTATCAATAGATGAACAAGATAGTGAAAACTACTGTATGTTAAGTTACTAGCAACTAATTCTTTTAAAACCACAGAACTATTTTCATTTTCAGGTGACTTCTAAGTCACACTGGTATTTGCAGCATGATCATTTCTGCTACGCATAACCAATGTGGATGTGGGAACGACATGAGATATGATGGTGGGAAGGAAATAGATAAGCTCTAAGGCAACTAAAATTTAAGTGACAAGCACTTCAGAGTTCTGGTACTTAAAGCTTCGGGGGAGGGGGATGGTAAGGATGAAGTCTATAGTGGGCAGGGGACTATCCTACACCTGAAGTCATTTTCATCACCTGAGAACTGGCTGTCTTCCCATAGCTGTACAGAGGCCATAGCATTTCAAAATCTAAATTCAGTGCTTGTGAGAAGCTTTCTCAGAGATTTATTTAAGACTTTATAACAAAGACAGATCTATGGTCAGTTACCTCATAACTGCCTCTCTACAGCTAGTCTCAGAATTCAGCTGAACAGAAAAAAAGAAGATTCAGAAACTTTCCTCCCACTTCACAATGGAATGGTATCTAGATACATTTATTTTGAAAAGCTTTTACTTAACAACACTCCCATTTTTTGAATTTCTAAAAGATCAGTTAGGTATGCCTATGATAAGTCAGTTACAATTCTCCTGTCTCTCTGTCCTTACTTTATTTATGGTTTCCATTGTATAGTTTTTAAAATGCAGTAATTTGGCTTAAGGACTGCTTAGATTCTTTTTGTAAAATGTAGAAATATGTTTGTGACAACTTGCTCTGATATTAAGGATGGCAAGCATCATTAAAAGTCTTTAACAACGATCAGAATGCTAACAGTCTGCTTCCTGACCCAAGAAAAGTATCAGGACAAAAGGATATAAAGAAAAAGAATACAGCTTCCAATACAGGCCAGCAGAGGTTTTCAACTGTATTTTCTTCCAATTTTTTTGTAATTACAATTTATTGTAATTAAAAACACTATCTCAATCTAAACCAGAGAGATCTCATCAGAAGAAAAATTACTAAAAAAAAGCAAATCCAGAAGTCATCAAAGACAAGAGCTTAGAAAAAGGAAAAAGGAACTCCTGAAAACCAGGTAAACCCAGAAAAAGTACTCAGAAAAGTTCATTTTTGCTTAGTCTTTACATTGTCTGATACTTCTCATACTACAACACTTCAAAGTCTTACATTATTATTTTGGTTTTATTAGCTGGAAAAAGATGTTTAATCTCTTAATTTTAAACTTCAATTCACACTATAACTTTCAATTTTAGAACTGTGAAGCTTAAATCTTTACCAAATGCGATAAAAAGGTACTTTTACTTACGCTTCATTAAGGGGAACAAAAATGAAATCTTTCTCAAAAATGTCAACATGCCGTGTCCATGTTTTTACTCGCCCATGTCGTTTTTGTTGTATTCTGTGAGAAGAAATCAACACATTATTTGTAGGGTGACTTTATTTTAACTGAAAGACTACTTTTCCAGATATTTTCACTTTAACAGCTTCTTAAGATTTTCAAGGCACGTTCCATGTTTGCTATAGGTCTGGACACCTCCTACAGTTCTGTTGCTATCATACTATTGTCTGTAAGGATTTTATCTCTGTAAAGCATCTGTTCTTGTAGTCTTTACTGTACTTAGCTCTTAGTTAAACTGACTCATCAACAGACTTACGAAAGGTTTGAAGTTTCATGAGTATTTCTTCTTTCTCTTTGATTAAGGCGTTTATAGAAGAATGAACTGAACACATGTATTCTATCAGCATCTTCTTTTTTCAGTTTTTCAAGTACCAAATACCTAGAAAAAGAAAAATTCATGGAGGTGTTAATTTTAAATACTAATCACGGCAGTAAAAATGATTGCCAACCTCCCCACCAAACTGTTGCAGCTTCTCACAAAATAGCTATAAGAATATTAGAGCTAACTAACCACAGGAACTACTTAATGCAGAAAAGTGTGTCAATACTGCAAGTTATTAAGTGCTTTCCTCAATCAACAAGTGGTTTTGCTGCTGTTGTATTTATTTTTATATCATGGCAGGAAAACAAATGTTCAATAAGTTTGTTACATAACAACCAATCTAGGAAAAACCCATATTTTATAACTGAGCCGCTAAGCCTCCAAACACTCCCAGAGTGATGCACTAATTTTCTTTTCACCTGTACAATATTTCAACAGACTAAAAATTACACACACACCCCTTATGTGTGGCATAAACACAGGAACACGTACCAATTTTATAAGCTTCTAACATCTATAGTGTCAGTGACACAAAAAATTTATTTTATTTTAATCAAAACATAAAATTCCAAGGAACACAAATACTCTGGAAAAAAACAACTGAACTTAAAAAGATTTTTATTTTTTTTTTGCCTTGCAGTTAAATTTCCACTGCAGATACTAGGAGATTTTAAAGAACCATTTTTTCAAGTAAGAACAATGTCAATTGTCAAGCAGGATAGGAAAGGAACCAAAAATTCTTGCAAATACAGAAAACAACCTTTGAAATTACAGGTATACATACTTGGAGACCAACTTTAATTGGAGACCAATTAAAGAACTAGGTTCTTTAATGTCAGAAATTTTCAAGTTTCAGAGTAAAAGATGACTAAAAACTGATTTGAATTAAAACTTACTTTAAATAGAAATCAATAATAACGTCATTTAAAAATTCTCCTTCATTTAGACAATGGAGGTCTTCATTGGTCACAGAAATACCACCTTTAGCTGGAGGAGGTGGATAAACTATCAACCTGAAAAGAAAAATACAGTCAACAATAATAATTAAGAAATGCCAAAAAACCCTGAGAGAATTGTTACAAGGCAAAGATTAATATCTTACTTTTCTATAGGACCAATAAATACTGTATGTGGTTCTCCAATTTCTTCGTCATCATCAAAATATGGTAACTGTTTATTTCGCTGCTGCATTTTGGACTCAGAAGCAACCTTAAAGGAATGAAAGTAAATACTAATTTGCATACTGTGTTCAAATTTATCAAAAAGATAATAAATCTTTCTGAAGTCCAGCAGTGTCAAGTTTAGTTTTTTGCCTTTCCTAGCTCATTTATTACACTTAGCTCCACACTCATTTCTCGCAGGTCCACAAAACTTGCAAATTCTTGAAGAGGTAGTTTTGTTTAAAGAACACACTAATTCAATTTAAATACAGCACTGCTACTTAATTTCTTGTTTGAAATACTGTAATTTTACCAGTAAATTAATGTGAAAACAATTATGTTGTCCAATTATTAAGGGGCGAGAAATTTGTGCTATAATTTCTAAATGGCAAAATTACTTGTGGACCATTGTACAATCTTACGATCAAACTAAACACATGTAAATAGTACTGTGAATGCAGACCATTTCCCATAGTTTCATAACCCACCATGGACCAGTCTGGGAATCCTCATATAAAAGCCAGTAGGAGTTGTTGGGATTTTTTTTTAATCTAGTGACTAGCACTACACTTTATACACAAATACACTTTAGTGTATTTGTAACCTAAATAATACGATGAGTTTGTTCTAAAACAAAACCACAAAAATAATTACATTTTTTATTTTGTTTTCTCTGTGAGATGGGCTTCCTTTGGCATTGTCTTCCAAGCACTTAGTAAATGCAACAAGCCTGCCATTGGCTTCTTCAAAGGAAATTTTCACAAAGAAGTCAGAAATATTATTTCTAATACCAATGTCAGTAATTATTTTTTCAAATATTGAGTTTGCATGAGCATCAAGCCCAGTTTCAAAAATCAAAATGATGTACTGTTCTTCTTGACCTATAAAAAAGCAGAGAGAAAATTATTCATTTAGAAACAAAATAAAATGTTGCAATTATAAACAGATTTCAAAGAACTGTGGGCCAACACATGCACGCGCTGCTGACAATACATACAAGCAGTAATACACACGTATGCCAGTAGACAGAAGGAATAAGTACCAAACCCTTCTACCTACATTTGCAAGAAGAGGGCATTCAACTTCTGCCTTAATCTAGAAATGTTAATTATTACACCTGATAGATTTTTAAAAGACATTGAATGCAAAGCCAAAGCGTATTTTGAAATAATGGCTTCTTTGCTTACTGACAGTAAGACTCTGTAATCACTATTTTCTCTTGTTCTTATTACAGTTCCTATCCTATTGTTTCAATGCAATTCTAGAAATTATATAGTCAGCATAATTTCCTCTCTATACAGGGCAACGCCATGCCCTAATTTCTCCCAGGTCAACACTAAGTCTAGAGCAGCTCTCTCAAAAATCCATCAAGATACATTCATCTATGGAAATCTATTAGAAAAGAACTATATTAAGAATGTAGGTGGGCTTTTGTAGTCTCAATGTTTATTATAGAAATGGCTTTAATCTGCTTAACCCCTACTTTCCAAAAGATGGGGGTGGGGTGGGGGGGTGGAGAGCGCGCACGCACTGAAACAACATACCCAAGATTAAACAAGAAACAGTATATGAGACCCCACAATTCAGGTATAGATTCATGGTCTGTCCCGATTCCTCATCCTAGAAGGCTACACTACAAAAACTTTTTGATAATTTTACATATTAAAGTAACTACAACATGTAAGCCCAGAAGTCCTCAGCCTTTTAGCTAAAACTGTCTATAAGAATCACTTCTACATGGATACACAGTACCAACATCTGCATGTCAGCTCTTTCCAACAATGGAGATTCTCAGAAACAGTGACAGGTTGAAAAAAATACTACTTTAACTTGGGGTAGCTAGCAAGTAGGATACAAAACATAAACCACTGCTTAGAAACTAAATGGAATAAAATACTAAGGAGAAGAAAAAATACATTTTTGAGACAACTGTTTCCAGAGTGAAATGTGAAAATAAGCATGATGGGTTTTTAAAGTTGATACAAACTGTATACCACATATTAGAAGCACAAAGTTCTAACAAAACTACTCTTACTGATTCTAGGCATGTGTTGTTGTTGGGTATGTAAGTACAAAACCTGTGATGGTGATTTCACAAAAGTAACAGTTATTTTTCACTGATCAGATTTCTGTTACCATAGAAACAGAAATCTCTTCAGGATCTCCAATCCACTGGCAAACAGTTTTCATTTCTAAAAAGTATGCATCTGAACAAGGAAAGGAATTTAAAATGTCACAGTAATCAAAATCTTCATCTTCTTACACAGGTGAGGGGATCTCACCACCTAGAAGAGCAAAGCCCTGCTTTCAGGTCCTGTAACATAGACAAACCATGACTTCTCTGCCCTTGGTGAACATCCTGCTAACAATCAGGCATTCTCTCATGAATACTCTTGCTAGCTCTAATAAATCTTGTATTTCTTTTTGGTACAGTGGCTGTCTCAACAGGTCAGCCTACACCTTTACCAAAAGTTGGAGATTGTAATTCAGATCAAACAGCTGTTGTATAAATACCACCTGCTCACATCATCTGAAAAATAAAAAAGCAGTAAAGTGCACTAAGACAAATTATTTAGGCAGTCAGACACAGGAAGAGGCTGCAAATCTCAGTCTCATGTAGCTGGCTAACTCAGAGCTGAAGGGACCTGTTTTTCTGTAAGAGAAGAAGAGTTTCAGACACATGCATAACCATTTCCTTTTGGTTATTCTTAACTCGGCATGCTAACTTGTGAAAAATAATTCTTCAGCAGCATATGGCCCAACTGACCACACACAGAATTCGGGTGTCTAACTAGGTTTTATTTGTTCCTGTTTTGGGAACTAGGCATCTACACACACAATTGCTTACACAGCTATGGATTCAGGCTTAAAGTAATTTCATGCTCACAAAGCAAATAGCAACTGGGTTACAACAAAGTGCTCCTAAACAGCAAGTGCAATAAAGCAGCTGGGTGTAAAACTAGCTTGGTGCCACAGCTTCAGAGGGAAAAGGTGGGGGGAGAAAGGCTGAGAGACATACTAAGGGAAGGATTTTTTACCTGAACAACTCAGGAAGCTTTTCCTTTTTTCACTTGTGAACACCTGTGATACCTGAGGTCTGATGCCTGCTCCCAGGATTGTCTCTAGCTCCCCTACATGCACTCCAATTACTTTTGTAATTGTAACACTCGTTACAGCTCATACTTTTTTATAGGAGGTGGATGAGGTTATTATAACCGTACTATGTGCTAGAAGCACACAATTCCGAGACTGCTGAAAGCAGTCTTCCTCCATTTGAATGCATCACGTATCTATGAAGCTCCGTACAAGTATAAATAATCACAAAATTTAACTTAAAGAAAAGCCTATTTAAGGGGAAGAAGACTCTATGTTAATATTAAAAATAGTGTACATATTAAGATGCTAGACCCTCAAGTAAAACTATGTTGAAATTAAACTTGATTTTAAGATACATGAAGAAAACCCATTTATTTTCCAAGCAGGTATTTGTCTGCATCACAACATCACTACAAGCACATGGGGAAAAAACCTCGAGTCAATCCATACAACACTTTCTACTGAAACTAAGGCCTGCAAGCAGAACAGCACAGAAAGCAGAAGCAAGTATACCAAAAGCTAAACAAACCAACTTGCTTTAATTCAGTACAAATATTAGTGAAAAAAAGTTACGCTACATTGGCTAAATGTTGTAACGAGCATGTGCCTGGACAAACATAAGAGTAGTTTTGCCAAGCTGTTCTGAACTGTACTCATCAGCCTGGGAAGGTGATAGTATTTGGAAAAACACTACCACTGCCGCAGCCAGTGATGCTGGTTTTAGTCTTTAGTACACTTGGTCACGATCCAAAATAGTAAAACACAATTCGAAGTGAATAGTAAACGAAAATTGTTTTACTTACTGTCTCCTTTACATTCGTACCAAACATTATCTTTACTCATTTTCAGTTGGTCTCTCAGGCTACTACAGGTTGATGGTATTGTTTGTAGGAAGACTACTGGTAATTTTCGCACACTACACCATTCACATTTGGTAAGTTCTGAAGTTTTCAGGTTAATCTCTCTGATATCGTTTTCTGATTCTAGGAGAAAATAATGACATTATAGTAAATTATAGTAAAAATATGCAGGTTTCCTGTACAATTTCCCCCTTGATTTTAACAACATATCAGTATGTACTCATTAACTTTCTTAAAAGTTTTTAGAAGTCTCAGATTAACACATAACCAGGAAGTGATGTCTGTTAATATCTTAAAAGACAAACTGAACTCCACTGTCACCTCTCAGGGAAATAATCAGAAACAAACGGGTTTTTCTCACCAACTTCAATCTAGTTTTTATTCCAACAAAAAAACCACCATTTCCAGTGATTTAAATTTGCAACTATTGCTATGACACATTTTACAATAGGTTTGTAAAACTTTGTAGATTTATCTTTGACCAATCTCCCTTATGAAAAATAACTTATAAAAAATGAACACATGAAGAGAAATGATCTGACTACCTGAGGAAAATAAGGTGATCCTTTCAATTTACTACCAAAAAGAGATGTCAGCAACATGGTAAATTTTTAACACTACATCTGATGTTGTCAATGGCAATGTTGAGTATTTCACAGTTTTAGTGAATTATAAAAACAGAAAGAAAATTGTGTGGAGTCAAATTTCTTCCAATTTGATGAAAAGGCCCAGAAGTTCAATGCCACTAATTATTTCTAGAGCACAAAAATGGTTAATGGTAGTTACTTAAAGCTTTAGTTAGTGGCAGCTTCCACACAAGCTTGATGGCAGCCTCCATCACAAAAACTGTATGCCCTTATGTAGGAACAAAGCACAGAACAGAAGGACAAATGGAACCAAGATGAAGTCCTTTAATAAATAATAATGCAACAAGTCTGTCTCCTCCTCCTTTCCCTGTAAAAGGGAAGAGATGCTGCAGGGAATTCCTGAAAATATTAAGGATTTTCTCTAAGTTAAATTCTAGTAAATATTTCGTGACCAGACAGATGGTGAGTAAAAATTAGTAAAATGGTTACCACCTAAAGAGTGTAATTTCCATCACCCTGAGCATAATTGCAAAAAAACATACAATGGGGAGGAAAGACATAAAACACATACCATTACTTTCTAGTTTAGCATATCAGTGATTATTATTAGTGAAAGAAGTGTTTCCCCTTCCCAGCCCTGCGATCTTTTATCTTGGCATTTAGCAGTCAAAGTCAGCAGCCACCCTCTACACCCACCCTTGCCAGCAACTGAATTCACACCCCTGTGCCTGCCAGAAGGGGAGTCTGCTGCTTGTAAAGACAGGGCAAACAGTTACCCAAGAAGTGGTGGCCACCACAGCTTCTGTGGAGCAAAGCAGCTCTCCTTTTCTTCTAAACCTCCAGTACCCCTGTCCCACTAGCTGCAGAAGAAGCAGCCCAGCTCTGAGTCAGGCTGCGGTGACAACACACTTCCTTCAAGCCACTCGGACAGCATTTACTGTTCAGAACAGTAGTTTGCCATCTCATCAGGAAAAGAGCAGCAGAGATGTGCTACATGGATTCTAACTAGTCTTATCTCCTTGCACTGAATCTCCTTTATCTCCTTAGGGACTTACAGGAGAAAATTAAGTTAGTAAATGAATGAAGATTTGTAGATGACTCCTAGAGTCTCCTGCCCTTTTTGTTTAAAACAAACAACAAAATAGCTTTCCAAGGCTAGGCTGCAGTATCTGTCTCTATAGTAATATTCAGTTTTCTCCTTCCTAAATGAAAACACTTGCCTTAATTCATTTTACCTAAATTCCCACTTTCAGAGGCAGGCTGCAGTAATGACAATCACAAGCGAAAACCAGAGTATACAAGTTCTTCTAGTGGTGTCTAGACAGAAAGTCCTTGCCAGAACATGAGCTAGCTGGTCTTCGGAGGAAATTCTGAATCCTTGTAACTGTGGTTTGCACTGAGGTGCAGCATACTGAATTTCATGTGCAAGGAAGACTGTTTACTCTTCATATGAAAATTTAAATTATATTGATCCTTTTGTGTTAAGACAAGCATCTTAATAATACGTTTCACCATAAACACATTAACCCCTGAACAATACTTCCTGTAACACTGACGTAAAACAGACAATATGACTTATCAATTAAAGGCCACATGAATAGATTTTTACATGTTAGAAACAGAAATTTGTTTCCTTGAAACACCAGTTTGGAGTTGCAAAAAACTGACAAGGAACGTGGAGAGGATTTTGAGAACCTGACATAGTTATACATGCAAACACAAGCTCAAAGCAGGACAGTACTACTGTTTCTACAGCTGTTCAAAGCATATGCCTTTCCCTGAAAAAGCATGACCATTGTAATCAATCTCAAGAAAAAAAAATAATCAGGTGTCATTTTCATTTCAAGACTCTTATTTGTATTAAAACAAATCATGCTGTGATTATGATGTTAATAGAAATGGACCTAGCTGGGAATACACCCATCTCCCTCCAGTTGCAAAACAAAAAAAATTAAATGGAAGCGTGCTAAATGTTCCAACAAACACAGCATTTAATGAGTTGCCATATTTATGCTACTATTGAGGAAACAAGTCCCACGGAAATAATTTCATCATGCAGCTGTTTTGACTAAAAATTGATAGACATTTTCTACAAATTTTACTAGGCTTTCTAATGTTATTTAGAAATGCATTTAATGCATGAAAACTGATAGTTTCTATGCATCTGTATTTTATACACAACTGAAACTTAAAATACTTGACTGAGCAAAGCCTATGCTTATCTTTATAGGTTGTGAGACACCTTTTTGTATATAATGATAACAAAATATAATAGTTCCGTTTTACAAATAACAAAAGACAAAATTCAATAGGACTGCATCTTCATGGAAACTTAAGATTAAGAAAAGGAAGCACTGCTTCTTTTTAGGCCCAATGAAAAACCCTACAAAAGAAAACAAAGGAAATAGTGCAATAATTGTAAGCTCACCATTTCCTAACTATGTCCCTGTATTTCTTTCAGGAACATGAAATCTACAACTTAAGAGGCTAGAGACGAAAAAAAATTTCCAGGGAGATATAGAAAGGAAGGGTCTAAGACACTTAGGTGGTTTTTACTCTCTACTGATGCATCTGAAATAAAAAAAAAAACCCTAATAAAGTGTTAAAAAGGTAAAATGTTTTACAGGAGGTTACTCTTGCCTTTTGTTTTTGTTAGTAATTTTCAAGACAACCTTTGCCAGTCATCACCAGAATATCTACAGCTCTTCACCCAGGATGAAGGGGAAGAGCTAATGACCATCCATTTGCACACCAAATGCACACCACAAATTCCTAATTCCTGCTGTGATTTTTCTGTCAGTGGAAGCTGTAAAATATGCAAAATCATTTTGTATTTATTCACAAAGCAGTTCAAATTTATACTTCCATTCTTCTTCCCTGACTACAGGCACAAAACCAGAATCGACATTTCATTATGATTCATTTGTTAAATCCTTTCACAAAGTTACTTCACACAATATATATATATATTCAATATTAATGTAAAATTAAAGATGTACTCACCTTCTTGACTTTCTAGGCGTATTTTGATATAATCCAGGCAAAACTGTGGAAGACAACACAATAAAATTTCACATCTTCTCTAAACCAAAACTGACTTAATGCCTTTTAATTGTGAGCAAACATATTTCAATTGACTAAGTACTTAAGAGATGAAAATTTTAAAATAAAAACTAACTTCTTAAAAAAATCCATAGTGTACATTTTAGCATAAGTCAAGGAAGCAAGTATATTCTTTACTATTCAGTGTCTCAGTCATATTGACTGTTGAAACTTAAGAGCTCTTCTAAGTATTCCTTTTTCAAAAAGGTTTATAATGCTCTGAAAAATACCACCAATTACAGTGAGAGGAAAAAAAAAAAACCTATCTACAAAAGAGAATGGCTTCTATCAATATCAGTATTTAAGCAAATCAAACAACAGGGTTTTGCAGATAAGTGGAAAGAACAAGTAACACTTCTCTACTATTTATGTGGTTACCCCAGCAAGAAGTATGCATTTTATCTGGCTTATTGAATACAACTAACATTTGATGTCTCCTTGAAAGTCTCTGAGTAACTTAGAAAGCTAACAAAAAAAAATTGTTCTATAAAAATAAAATGATTCAACTGCAGACATGCTTCTTCCTCTCATCTATCAATATTCATTTTTTGGTCACTGTTGCCTTCAATTTTCTTAACAGTGCATGCTAATCCACAAGCCCCCCTAACCAAGTAAATTGTTTTCAAGGGTTTTGGAGGCATGGTGTTTCTCTAACACCATCACTAGATCGTATGTCTTAGTACTTTGGGACTCCTTGGGAATCACTGCCTCTGACATTAGAGACAAACTTACTGTTCAACAGACAACAGGCAATATATTATGTTGTTCAAGTATGAAAATAACAATATCCACCAAAAACTGAAAGGAGATTTGTGAAATAATAAGTTTACTTACAATCACAGGTTCCACTACCATTCTTCGTAGTGTTCCTATTCGTATACTTCGACAATGCAGAATGACACTTTCACAGGAATTTTGATAGTTCAGAGGTACAGTCTCAGTTACAATCTCTTGAGAAATAACTTTACGCCGTTTTATTGGAGTGTTAGACACAATGTTCCCAAACTGAAAAGTAATTTTCAAGGTTTCAGAATGTCTCACTAAGATTTATTGCTAAAACAAGCTTGTTAAAAACTAGCAACTATATTTTCAGCTACTTTTCTGTTGGTCAAGAACATTACTTACTATATAGCATCCACCTCAACCATAAACAGAAGATAGAAATTTCCTAAAGGGCTTTATGGAACATCTAAAGACCTTAATATTCTAGATTCAAGAAAAAAAAAAAGGGGGGGTAAGCTGACATTTGTAAACATTTTGTTAATGTTTCCAAATCATAAATAGTGCTCCTAAAATTGCCAAAACCAATTCAGGTTTTGTCATTTTGAAACATTGTGCAGTCCAGCAAAATAATGTTATTTTTAATATATTTTATTTATGTAAACCCGCTAATGCTGTAAAAGCACCACAATGTTGGTGAGTTTATTTTTTTCTTTCAGTTTTTATTAGTCCGAGCTTTTTGTGACTGAAAACACTGAGTAAACTGAAGTATAGTACCTCAACCACATTAGCAGCAGTAGAATCTTCAAGAAATATAAACACGCCCAAACAAAATTCCTTAAAGAAACTTTACAGAACTATTAAGATATTTTTAGGATAGATTCCAGGACCACAAGTCTGAATACTGAAAGAAGGTCAAGTGGAGTTTGGCTCCAGTTCAAGAGAGTCTCTAGATGCTGACTGAAACTGTAATCTCAATGAAGCATCCTGTTTACCAACAGAACAATCTTATTAAAACCTCTTAAAATGAAAGAAAGCTGGCCAATAGCCACCTGATTAATGTATTTATTTGTTGTATTGCTTATATTGCTCTACATCATGGAAGGATTTTCTGTACACTAGTCTTTTATTTGGTATTTATATTGTTTCATAAAGCTGTCCATAAATAAACATTCTTTTGAGTTACAAAATACAACTGAACTCCCACAGAAGAACATTTTAAGGGATTCATTGTATCTATTAAGACTAAGTCTTGACAACTAGGTTGAAGTCCCTAATCACTAGCCTATCTTGGCCATAATTCAAGCTACATGTTTGGATGCTTCATTTAAATACTGTAGAGAAGGCAAAGACTCCAAATCCCTGAATAAAATATCTTCTTAGGGCTCTTATTGAAGACAGCTTTTCATTTTTGTCTGCTGGACTAGCTAAACTTTATTAAAAGCTCAAAACTCAAATCACAAACAGTAAAATAGTAAACATTTAAGTGGAGCTATATTCAAGTAGCCTCTTCAGTAAAGAAATAATGAATATTTTGAGAGAAAAACAAATGAACAAAGATTCTCCAAGCTTCTTCTATTATATCTGACAAAAACATTGATATCTGCAATTCTTGGTAGTTCCCTTGAATCAATGGAAAGTTTGTGTCAAATTTCACAAACAAAAAAAAAATTGTTTCCCTTCTTTTCAAAAGCAAGTTATTTCCTACTTTTATATAAAATACACAATTCATTTCCAATATTACTACTGGTTCTTAAAGACTAGTGAACAGGAACATATGGTTATGCAAAGACAAACATTTGGGAGAGTTTCAGGAGTCTTAGACACCAGTGGCTTCACAATGCAACATTTTCAATTAATCCAGTAGATAATGCCAGAATAAGTGAAATTCCAAACTATCTATCATCCAAGCTTTTAGCCCCGCAGCTTTATTGTAGGCTAGAAGTTGTTTCATATTGACAGTGGTAACTAATTATATACCATATTACAAACATCCATAATTTCATCAACTACAAGACTAGAATGTTGGCTTCTGAATCTCAACATAGCATGAAGGTTTTGGCATCATTACTTTAGCATTCTACCTCAGAAAACACAAAGGATTTGAGACTGCAGGTGGAAACCTGATCAGATACTTGTGTTGAACTAAACTCGCAACAGTGAAACTGGACAAGCGACCCAAGATAATCAGCACTATTAATTCAACACCACACTGCCACAGAGGATTTATTTTTCCTAATGGCTCACTGCTGAGGTGGTTAAGTTTTAAACATACTGTGAAAGCTGTCCCCTTTGACAGCACTTAAGAAGTCTGCTCATGGAGCATTTCTTACCTTTGTTTATCCAAATCTTGTAGTGGCACTAAACTAAAAAACAAAAGCCCCATTGGGAAATCCTTAAAATAAGTGCTATTAATTGGGACAGCTGTTCAAAGTATTTTAATTTTAGAGGGACACTATTGCTCCTAATGTCTCTTTTCATGTTTAATTTCCTAAGTCCAAAGTCTCACCAAGCAACAGCTGCTACTTTTTTTTTTTTTCCCCACAAATTAAGCAGGCCCTTAAGTTTCACACAGATACCCTGCACAGTCTCAAAGAATATACATTCAACGCAGAAGCACCTATGTAAAAAGCAGAATTCAAATCACAATGAACATTTTAAAAAATATAATTAATATATTTTCTTATGTCTCCAGTATTATGTAAACAGACATACTACTCAGTGAGCTGCTAAATAAGAAAAGCAATCAGATATAGTCAACTTATGACAATGCAAACAAGCCTTTACATTTACCATTATTTGATTTTTTTTTTCTTTAAACAAAGCATTAAATAGTACCTGATCTTTCATTCTTGCTTTTCTTGGTAGTGTGACTGCAATTTCTGTATCTGTTGTTATACTACCTATTCTCTGTTCTATTCCACAACTGTTTTCCTTTAATGCTGCTTCCACCTTTCCTGTAGAAGGAGCTGGGGAGGAGCGGGCTGAATCTGCAGGACGAGGTGAAATGCTTTCCATTCTCCTAGTGCTGCCACTATCCTCCTCCTCATCATCATCATCACTAGACAAGACAACTAAACAGAAAATATTACATTCTCAACCACTACATTTTCCTGTAACAGAAATTTCTTTTCCAGAAATAGTTTAAAAGTAATTTATGTAATTGTCCTGCAGTGCCAACAAAAGTCCACATTTATCATTATATTATGCTTTTATTAATGCTTATTTTGAATCTGCTCACAGGCGCTCCCTCCCCTCATTTATTTCTCACAACTAACTAACGATACCCGTTTCTTGTATAATCTGCCTCCACACACAGAAGTGAAGTAATACATTTCCTGGTTCAATCAAAAACTGAAAGTGAGTAATAAAAATTAAGAAAAACCGTCAAAAGTAATTACAACAAATTGTTCAAATCAGTAAGACAACATGGTATAGTAAACTAAGCATGGAACCAGAAACATAATTTCCTAAATTCCAAGTGCCTTCCTGCTTATAAGTTAATTTGATTTTATGCAGAAAAAGTGCAAAAAATCAACATTTTACAAATTATGAAATTGAAATAAATGCATAGCTCAAAAAAAGTGGGGGGGAAGAATATAAAATAAAAAACAAAGACTGCCTTTCCCTTTGGGAGAATGGATGATGAAATTCTGCTAAAAATGCTTTTTTGTTAAAGTTATAAAATGTCTTTTTAAAAATAAAAGATTCATGAAGTAATTTGTCTTCCCAATGTTCATCCTTCTCAGAGAGTACCTCAGCATATGAAAAGGAAATTATAAAAAGGTCTGTCCCTCTTCCCCCAGAAGACTGTTCACAAAAAAATTTCATGCAAAATCAGTAATGTAAACCTGCAGGAACAGTTCCTTCATTATACAGTAATTTGGGTTTCCAGTTCATGGCTATATGCATAAAAAGGTACTTACTTGGATCATTTAGTTCAGATGGTCTCGTACTTCTCTGTCTTAAGCTTCCTGTAATTTTAGGATTTTTTGTCCCAGTAATAAGACCGACTTTTCCATTCTGTCGTAACATAGAATGTCCTACTTCATTACTCAGTAGAATATCTGTTGGACCTTTCCCAACAGCAGAACTATAAAACTTCTTTGTGCTGAAGCCTGTACCTGAAGATTTTTGCCCTGTTGAATTCTGATGTATTGAAGAACGTGATAAAGGTCCCACAGATTCACCTAATGTCACAGTTTGTCTGGAGATTCTTTGCAAATCCTTTAGAGAAGCACTTTCACAATGTCGGCATTTGGTCTGATTTTCATTTGCCCGCCCACAATTTGGGCAATCAGTAGAATAATCAATTGGTTCCAAAAGCTAGAGAGGAAACACGTAACACAAAACCAGTTAACCACGTTAAGTACAAAGATACCATTTCCAAATCATGCATTTAATTCCTGTTCAGAATAAAAATTGACTATATTAGCAATTATAGTAAGCAGGGAAAGCAAACATTAAAGGGCAGTTTGATTTTTTTAATTTAAGGAAATGAAAAATACTGTAACAGGAACAACTGGCACTTGTGGCTATTTTTAGTAAGTGATTAATGTCGGATAATTAATATTTTTCTTCTTGCCTTTTTTCTTTCTGTACATAAAAGGCTGCACACTATTCAGATATATTAATCAGCAAGAAGGACCATTTACATCACTTCTGTAAAAACAGTTTCATTGGACAAATATGGAGTAACCTAGGGATCCAGAGAGCAATGCTAATGAGGACTAGAAGCAACCTCCCAGTCTCAAGATTCTTCCAACAGCCTGGCAAAGCATGCAGAAAAACCACTCCTCAACAAAAAGAAAGAAGGATGGACAGAAAGAAAGAAGGATGGAGAGAAAGAAGGTGGAAAGAAAGAAAGAAAAAGAAAGAAAGAAAAAGTACAGTGCTCTAGAGTTCAGCATCTCAGAAAAGAGAACAGGACTTCAGAATAAGGAGTTCCCCAAACTTTCAAGAGGAACACAGAGGCTACAAGGGAAAATGTATCCTATCACTGCAAACACAGAGATGTGTTTTGTTTCTCTCACATGCACTAGGCCCCACCAAAAAACTCTTTGAACATATTTTCAAAACATAGCTATTACAATTAGCACATGTATCCTCATCCCCATCCCACACTCCATGCCATCATGAAAATCTTTCCAATAAAGAGGACTTCTTCAGGTGTGGGATCTTCAATCATTTTTTAAAACAAATGTTAACACAAAAATTATGCAAGGAAAATATATTATTGTTACAAAATTTCTGCAGTTTAACAAAGTTTAACACATACTACAGCAAAACAGATGCAAAACCCCCCAGCGTATAAAATGTATCAGACCTCTAAAACCAGAGTGATAAGAGAGCAAGTGACATGAAAAACAGTGTCGTGCCTCAGTGCTTAGCTACAGGATGTAGCAAAGATACTTCTAATCACATTGAAGATTTTCAATCAGACATTAAAATATTCAGCAGAAGCTACTAACTGTATTCTGAAGGATCAGAATAACTGCATCCCTCTACTTGAGCCACACACCAAAAATTTAAAACCTACTTCCTTTTCACGGTTTGAACACCTGCATCTTGATGGTAGAGGTAGCAGTGTTTAATTAAGAGGTAGCATTTAATTAAAGAGGGGCATACTCTTTTATCTAGACTCTACTTGAAGATAAATGAGTACTTAAGTAGATGAGTTCTACCTAAATGTGTCTGGCTTAACTTGTAAAATACAGCATTTTTAAAAAAACTTTGAAATCTGCAAAATATAAATACTGTATGTCCTATACAAATACTCTGTCCTATGACTAAAAGCTTTCCTTTAAAAATTATTCATGTTTTTAAAAATTAGAAAGTGCAATCTGTTATGGTCTACTAAGATGGAAAACATTTGCACTTTGTCTGACAAGCAGGAGGTTATATCTTCAACTCCTCCTGCACAAAAGCACAACACTTTTGAATTGTTCGGTGGTTCCATAAACCTCTGTCCTGGTTTCAGCTGTGATAGAGTTAATGTTCTTCTTTGAAGCTGATGCAGTGCTGTGTTTTGGATTTAGTACCAAAACGATGTTGATAACACAGTGATGTTTTTAGTTGTTGCTAGGCGATGCTTATACTAAGTCAAGGACTTTTCAGTTTCTCAGGCCCTGCCAGCAAGAAGGCTGGAGGGGCACAAGAAATTGGGACAGGACAGCTGACCTAGATCAAAGGGATATTCCATACCATAAAATGTCATGCTCAGTATATACAGACAGGGGGGCAGTTGGCCAGGGCCAGCTGGTCACTGCTCAGGGACTGGCTGGGAACTGGGCAGTGGGTGGTGAGGAACTGTATTGTGCATCACTTGTTTTTTTTCCTCTCTCCTTCCCTTTGGATTTTATTCCTCACTCCTTCCCCCTCCTTTTCATTGCAATTACTGTTGTTTTTGTTATTGTCTTTTTATTTTATTACAACTATTAAACTGTTCTTACTTCAACCCTCAAGTTTTACCTTTTTCCTGATTCTTCTCCCCAGCCCTCGGGGGATGGGGGTGGGGGCAGGCAGGGTGGGACAGGGGGAGTGAGCAAGCAGCTGTACCGTACTTAATTGCTGGCTGGGGTTAAACCATGACAACCTCCAATCTATCATCTGCACACTCTGGCAACTCATGGCTCATGTAAAGGCATATAGCTCATGACAAATGCATAAATCCTTGTGTTAAATCCCTTTACTGTAATAACTGATAAAACTCTTAACCCGTTTAAAAAAGAAAATAAAACTGAGTTGTGCAAGTGAATTCAGTTGCAGCGAGATCTGTTCTATATCCAAAAAGCATATCCACAGTACAGTCTTACAGGATCCTAACTACCCTATGGGATCGGACTAAAGGTTCATCCAGCCCTGTGCTGTACATTCAGCAGTGGCCAGCAGTAGATGGTAGAACAGGGAACAGAGTAAGGACATACCCTCCTTATTTGATGTAATCACCAATTTAGACATTTCCTGAATCGGTGGCTGAATTTCAATCAAATTGTTTAATGATTACGTAGCCTCACAACTGATGAATAAAATATCTGAATTCTTGTAACACATCATGTGAAAAATATGGGGGGGTTGCCTTTTTCAGGCTTACTGCTTGAGAGTTTTACCACAGGTACTCGGCTCTTTTGTCTGAGAAAAGGTAATTGGTTTTCCTTCATGACTGTTGGTGTTCTCAACTTTACAGATTTCTAAGATATGCATGGGGAAAAGTACCAGACAATTATTAAATACTGTTTACAAGTGCAACCTGCCTGGTGACTTTGGAAATGAAATCATACCCCTGACCTATAATCGAGTCTGCTGCTTTTTTAATTGGGGAGACAGAAAACAGCTTGTTTTAGCAACGTGGTCAGCCATACGCAATCTAGCTCAAGGATACCAAGCTGCTGATGCTTCCACATGCAGCTCCAACCTCCGCTTTCCGCACGTATACAATGCAGGACAGAGTTCTGGGTTTCAGTACCATGGGTTTGCAATAGGGAGGAATATGCTGAGAGCACACATTGCTTCTTCATGTACAGTTTTCTAGTGAGAGCTAGGTTACTGCAAATGGCCAGAAATCATGAGGCTGCTTTCTTTCCTCTCATGCTAACTTGGATAATTTGTAGGGAAAACAATTTATGTATTAAAAGATTACATTTGCTAGATCTTCAACTGAAAATTGTTTTATCGAGGAAATGACAAGATTCCATTTATTTTTAAATTGTTTTCAATGACCACTTCCATCTAGAAGACTGCTTTCTACTTTTGTCCCTTACTTGGCAGGACCTAAGGTAGGCTGCAATTAATATTTTATTTCTTTAAACAAACATAAACTAAGTTTATCAACATAATGATTAAAACAAAACCCACAGAACAGTAATGTCTTTTTTTTTCATTTTTAACTGTTTTTTTACTTCATTACTTTGCTTGTATAGGTCATAACTATGTAGATATCATATATAGATCAAAAACTCAGGTATTAAGATTTTTAAATAACATCATATTAATTAACTAAATAGGTAATGGTAATGCACAAGAGTAGTACCAAGTGTAATAGATGTACGGTTTTTTTGTTTTGTTTTGGTTTGGTTTTTTACACCAAGATCTCCTTACAAGAAATTTTGCTTTGATAGTCATACAGTGTGACCTGTACGCGTGCATTATGAATCTTCCATAGTAACTTGGGAAGATGATAAGAAATACAGAGCACCTTACAGGAATTTCAAAAATATCTTGCATCTGATACTCAGCAAAGTTCCAGGCAAAACATCCTGGTTGGCTGCACCTAGGCCACAGAATGCCATTTGGATACCTGTGCTAGTTTCACTGAGAAAGAGAGCAGCTTAGTAAGAAGTACTTGCATTTGTGCAGTACCTCTATCTTTATTGTTATGAGTACAGAAAACCACGATGCTAAAAAAAAAAAAAAAAAAAAAAAAAAATCCCTGCCAGAGAGTAAAATATTGTTCCTCTATTTCATAGACAGTAAACCAAAATTATCAGTTTCTGGTTTATCAATCAGCCAATCAAATTAACTACAGGTTCTTTTGCTTTCCAGTGCAGCATCTGTTTGTTTAAATCAGAAAGTATTTCATAGCTAGTATCAATATTAACACTTAAATAGCTTTACTTTTATAACACTTTAAAAAAAATTATGTAAATCTTTCTCCCAACTAAGGATTTTTAGAACATTAACTTGGTTTACAGCTGTACATCTGTTTTTAAAATATGCAACAACTTTTAAAGTTAAACAGAAATTTAGATGTTTTTAAAACCTAACCCACCTTTAATGGAGTTAAGCATTTTTTTGTAGCAGAAGACAGAGACAAGTCAGATTGATATGAATTGCAGTGACGTTTCTGTTGCACTTTTCTCTTAATTTCATATTCCGATTCTGATTCTGACTCTTCTGTGTTTTCCATTATACTGTCTAGGAGGGAAAACACAAAAATGTTACAAAAAAATGTCTATTCATATGCTTTAAAAGTATCAACTTACTTTTCACATTTTACACTAACTTGAACTAAACATAAACACCTTTTTAAAGATCCAATGAACTACACTGCTTCATGTTCTCAGGATTTTTTGTACGAATAAGAAAAAATCCCCAAAGTAACTTCAAAAATCTTGTTTTACTAATACTATTTTGGTGTCTTTCAGTGACAATTTTAAGTCCAAAGTCTCCTCCTATTTGGAGGAGGCTTTGGACTTAAAAGTCTATATTAACTTCACTACAACTAAAATGGACTGTCTGCTACTGAAAACAGGAGATCTGCTACATTATGCTCATGGTAATTTTCACTAACAGACTGCTGGTAAGTGCATTCAGAATAACTGGAAATGTCATTAGAATTTATTCCTTCAACACAAGACTCAGCAGTACAGTGAACTACATTGCTGTATCTTGGTTTTTATTGGGGCATTCACTGAAATACTGAAAGAACACAGGAACAAAGATACCCATAAATTAACAATGTACAGAGTGAGATCTTCTCTTAAGAAGTGCAGTATGTTGTACAAGAGTGCCTTAATTCAGTGTAATGTAAAAGTGCTATTTATACTCCCTAGTTTAATTGCAGTCTCCATACTGGAACTTTTTTTAAGTCTGTATTTTTTTAAATAGATATGAACACTTTTTCAATATACACACTGATAGTCTCACAAACTTCCTAGTATTAGAAGACATCACAAAATTAAAGAATGACTAATTTTCAACAAAGAAATAAGTGAGTTTTTTCAAAGTTAATTTGCTTTTGTGTAAGTAACTACTTGTGTGAACTGGTGAAGTTCTACTTAACGTTAACCTAAAAATGCACAGCAGAATAGCTGGTTAGCCTAGGTGGGTAAGCAGCTGAATAGCAAGTTTAAAGACTGTTATCTGTACTGACAAAGCTCAAACACACAGAGTGATTTTTCTTTTCTAATTTCACAATTTCCACACCTCAAAGCAAACTTTATTTTCTCTTTTGCACCTCCATCGATGGCCTCTAACCAATTATGCAAGTGCGTATTTCAGTTGAGGTACGGAGCAGTGTTAATGCCTGCTCTTCTACTCACTACCTCAGAGCATGAACATACTTTGTGCCCAGTGTTATTTACCATGTTACATTTTGCACATACTAACAGTGCTACAGAAGTTCCCTGTCAATAACTGAAGAGAAGCTGAGGGCTTGGGCTCAGACTATAAGATCTCGACAGAAATGTTCTATCTCAATTCTATGACTTTATTTTTTTTTCCAATTTCAGTTGTTTTTAACATTACTGAAGCCTAATTTCAAATTAATTATAATGTGACTGATGAGGTTGCAGAAGTCTGTCACAAAGGGAAAAAATCCTCCCTTCATGCGCAGACTTGTATAACTTAGAATAACATGATATAAGGATATAAATAGATATACTAAAGGTTACACAGTTTGACAACACCCCACCCAAACCACGTATTCAAAAAATTATTCTGCCTAAAAGAAATGAAAACTCTAAACATAACTTACCCACTCCTTGAGACCGTGGCAACCTACTGTGGTCTGCTTCTACTTTCTGAAGCTGAGGAGGGTATTCTTTTCTGGAAAATTAATTACATGTGCAGTTGTTATTTTGACAGACACCACTATAATTTAGTCACAATTATACATGAACAAAATAAACCTGAAATGTATCTGAAAGCTATGAATAAATAACTTCTATTACATGCTATCTGTACACTTTTTAAAAAAGTACGAGATCACTAGGAACAGCTACAGTAAAGGTCTCAGAAGTGTTTCTGATCTAAATCCCCTTTGACAGTAATCAAGAGTTTAGGAGCCTCTCACTTTCAGACCCAAGTCTTCAAAGACTGAAGCCTGCATGTCTTCCTCCTCATTCATGAAGACAGATACTTTTAAAATCCAAAAATACAAACCACTGTTATTTTAATATTAAAGTAGATTCCGTAAGTTCCACAACCTAAAAACAGGAAGAGAAGATGCAAAACAGAGGAAGGAGATCTGACGTCAAAAATCGTTGTGGCCAAAAAATAAAAAGAGCAGCACAGAAGAAGACATAGATCCCATATATTTGTTTTTAAAATATAATAATATAGACAAATTAGTGGATAATAAAGCGCTTTTTTGGTATAATTTGCATAATACATATATCACATAATTGTTGTGCAAATTAATGGAACATAAAGCATTAGAGTATGGTGATTTTTTCAGTCTCCTGAAAGATATTTTTAGTTTACACACTAGTGTGTCAAATCCTGCTACTACCAAATTAAGATGCCTGAAGCTCACGGTATCTCAGTTACTGTTAGTAGCAGTTCTCCCTCTCAGCTGCCTTACCATGCTCTACAGCTGTAGAGTACTGCTCCTGTTAGAACAGAAGATGGCATGCACCTGAAACACAGGAAGCCTTGCCAACAGCTGCAGTAGAAAATGTTTTTATTGGCAAGTTAAGCCAGTGCACTGGGCTGTAAATGGGTCACACACATCCCATACTGCTGCCTCTGATTACAAGAACATTAATCAACAGAAAGGGGGCAAAGACAACAGCTGTAGGCAGTAACATCTCAAACTACCAGCTAGATTTTGAGGACCCACCTGACAAAAAATTTGGCTATGGCTGAAGTGGACTTCAGCACCAGGCTTAAGTTTTTATTTCTTTCAGCATAGCATTTCCTAATAAAACTTCTACTTTTCTGCATTTTGGGATATTTCTGAGGGTTTCCCCACATTTTACTATTAACTAACACCTTTTGAACAAGAATAATCTACAATGCCCTTTGATACTTCTTACCTAAACCTAAGCATGTTTTATTGTATTAAGCCCTGCAACGCGAAGGAGACTTCGGCAGAGAGGACAGACAAACAAGCGTGGCTGGATTGCAACACAGAATGTAGAGATGGCACAATACCGTGAGTGCCCACAAACCTATCACAGATGACAGATTAAGTAGTTTGTTAGTGATTGTGTCAAAAATGTTTCTGAAACAATCCTGCTCCCCAAAGTTTTTTTTAATGTCTGCGCACACACACAAACTGAATGAGTATCAGAAAGTCAACATGAATATTTGTTAGTAAGTTACATGTATGATTTTTTGAACATTTTCTTTAAAAATTCAATTCACAAGGGATTACTTTGAAGACAGAACTGGTAGAAATATAATGGCAGAGCTCAAACTAATCACTACATAATGAGAAGCTGCTGCTATCAAAACCAGTGCTAATGACATCCTAAAGGGTAGAAATATCCCTGTAACTTCTTTATAGGAGATCTCAAAAATCTAAACTTTGCAGTGAGGATGCGTGAACTGTTGTCTGACATGTTATATTTATCTTCCAGTAGTATTTAATAACAATAGGTCTTCTTTTGAATATAACCACTGTTAGAAAAATTATTTTGTGTAAAATGTTTTAAACATAAAAAATTTAATTGATATTTAAGACAAGCAATATTGAAACTATTTACATTTAATTGAAAGCAATGAAAACAATATAGTAAATTTAAAATAGTAAAATTTCTTTTAAAAATTAGTTTGACAGTTTAAGGTCTCTGGACATTAGTAAGTTATGATATTTCTCCTAAAAATTGTACAGGTTTGTATTACATTTTTAGCATGCAACATATATTTATGGGTTTTATTTTTTATTTATTAATATTTATTAATATAATAATATTAATATTTATTAATATAAATAAAATAATAAATATTTTATTTATAAATTCTTCACCATATATTGCTAAATAATTTTTTGACAATAAATTGGAATACAGTAGCATTATCTACCCTTGTCTGAATTTTGTGTTATCAGCACAGACCCATACTGATACTTATTAAACAGGCAAACACTTGCAAGAATACACAAGGGCTGGCATAAAATGAGCATCTATCTTCTCCCGTAAGATTTCTACTAAAATGCTCAGGATCAAGCAGTACACTCAAATCTAAGCTAGGAAAAAGAGCTCCAAGTCATCTGAGGCTTCCCAACACAGTTTAACCTGGTTACCAACTCAAGGTCTGGTTAGAAACGAAGGCAAAGACAATTTTAAACAGTACTTAATTGTAGATTTCGGGGGGGGGGGGGGCGGGGAGAAATCCTTTGTTGGAGACACTAACTGCATTCCCACAACAGGGCGGCGACTTGAAGCACCTCCTACTGTCCTTTCCTGAAAAAAACCCCACACAAACAAAGAGGCAAAGACCACTACTACGACGGTTTTCACAGGTGACAAAAGGAAGGTTCCCCTTTCAGCACAATGTTTGATGCCATCTGAACAGCTGCAGATGCACTGATAACTTCTCCAGTGAAGTACTCGGTAGACTAAGCTGTTTAATTGTGTGTGAGTGCAGGAACGGAATGGAAATTACAGCGTTTTTTTAAAATCAAACATGACACCTATCTCTAAAAGAGCTATTTGGAAACCAAAAAAATTATTTTAGGAAATTAAAAAACATACAGCACTTCAAACCAAATGCTTTCCTGCTGTTAAATCCTAACTTAAACTAATAGCCTCCTGGTGCAAAAGGAATAAATGAGGGATCTAACAGCTAAATAGATCAAGATGCAAGACTATCCTCACACTGTCTAACAGAAAAAACCAAGAAATTCAATATTGATTGCTGTTCCTACTATCCTAGCAAATATTAAAAATATAAAATGTTTTTTTGTCTGTTAGATCTCCTAAAAATATTTATGAAATTTAGGATTTTTCTTGAAGAACAAGGCTCCACACTCACAGATTAAATCATTTTAAACATCTAATTTATTTCATCCATTATAAGCAGTTTTGATTTTAATACCTTGAATTACAAGGGAGGTAGACTGTATCGGGTAAAAGCAACCTCAAGAAGTAGCGAAGCATCAAACATCAAAACTTTAATTAAAATACAAGAGAGATTAAGCTCTTACTGCAACAGACATAAAAATACTAGCGTAGTCTGGACTGTGGAGAGTCCTGAACTTTTGATGCATCTTAGCAGCTTAAATGGTATAGCATTCTTGACTAAACATGTTTTGCCCAGACAGAATGTTGTCACTGATTTAGTATTTTCAGGACTACTGCATTCAGGAATATGGATTACTGCCATATTCCTTTGCTGATGAAATTGTACCTTAGTATCTTCACCCTGGGCTGGTAGACAGACTTCTGTGACACCCTCCAGCCAAAGTGAAATTTTCCTAACAAAATTTCTTCTCTAGAGAAGAAAAAGGGGAAGGGGAGCAGGGAGGACAGGGACAATAATTTCTGTCTATGCCAGAAAGGAATAAACCTAAAAAAACATCTGGATTTTGGAATTTAGAGTACAGTGCCGTCTGAGATCAGAACTTTGAAAACTACCCACGGTCCAGTATGAGCCACACCAAAAATACCATGTCACGTATCCACAAGGCTGCACCAGCTCCTAACTTTGTTGAGGTGTAGGCTCACACGAGCTGTGTTTCATGTGTATCCTGGCTCTTTGAGAGGCTGCCTTATTCAGCCCTTCCTCACTCTGCCTCTGTACACTATTATTATTCCGAAGTACACCACCACAGGTAGGCTGTTGGTTTCTACGTCATTACACAAAAACAGAATAAAGCATGCTGACAGGAAGCACCAAGCTGCTGAGGTGGATTTAGCTTCAATGTGCTTTTCTTACAGGAAAAGCAGAGTATAAAATGCAAAGGCTGAAAGAGAGAAGCAGCAGCACAGGGAGTTGGATCCTTATTATGCAGGCCAGTAGCCCCATTTGGCCCAGAAAGTCAGGAGTGTCAGGAATTGCAGCTACACTTATCATGGTAATGATTAAAACTAAATTTAGCAGCTCCTGCTTAAATCACCTTCCCCTGCTAGGGCAGCAACAATAAAGCAGGGAAGGAAAAAAAGAACATATCCAGTAGCACTGAATAAAGCAGCAGCAGGTGTCACCAAGGGAACATTAAGATCACCAGCATGGAACTCTACCCTAGTCTTCTATGACATAGAATACCAAACTAAAAACATTAATAGCTGAATGGTTAACTAATAACATATAGGCAGCACAAAAAAAACCCAGGAAAAAGTACATTAGCTCAAAGCGCTGGCAGCAAGAGGATGATCAAATCACTTCTAAGGGGACAAAATAACCGGTGAGTATCTCTTTTGGTATTTCTTTTAATAAATAACAAAAGGCAGTAAGCCAGAAAGGCTTGATTTTACTACTGAATTTGAAATAAATCTAGAAAACCCTGAATTCACAAAGAACAGTTCTACACTAGATTTCTGTGTTATTTATATCATGATTGGTTAAACATTACATACACTGTTTAAGCAATTCAACCTGATATCAAGCACATACCACCAAAAACACCTACATAGACAAGTATTTGCAAAAACTCAATGAATTAATTGCCATCAACAAAACATTTCTACTAACATGAATTTGAGCTATACAGGAAGAAAAACAAATTATGGTATTTCACATTGCTAACAACATATTAAAGGCAGTAAAACAGATGCAAAACGAGTGAGAAATGAGCAATGAAAAACCAGTGTACCTGGCTTTGTTACAAATTTTCTGTTAATTGCTTCAACATACACACTTCATGAACAGAATGTACACAGCAATGCAATAAAAACCTTTAATGTTATTCAAACCAAGTTGAGATGACAAGAATGAAAGCTCTTAAACACCCTACTAAGATACACTTCAGATCCATTCTATTACATGAAATACGCTGCTCTATGAAAAGAATTAGCAGTGCTTAAATTCCAGAGAAAGTTAACATTTCTCTATTTTCACATTGGATATATAAATAGATGGATACATTTCCAGTGGAAATGTACCCAAAGTTCACATTAACGTGTCATTATTTAGAGATGGACGTAAAGGTCCTTTTTTAGTAAAAGAGAACAAATGAACCACAAAACCAAAACAAAAACAACTAACCCCCCTCCTCACACATGAGCAGTTATGATTGACTGGATTTAATATTCTTTAACTAGCATTGATAAAGCACTCAGTTAATTTTCTTAATGCTCATTGCCATGCTCATTTCAAACAGTAAGCTTACCTTTCCTTTCGGTCCAGATTGCTTAAAATATGAAAAAAGAAAAAAAAACATAAGATGCAAAGCCCCACATGTGTTGCACATCACTAAATTCAAAGTTATTCAACTGTTTCATGGTCTCTTGCACTCACTAGACTAGTTTTCAAATAAGCATTATTATTTTTCACAGCATTTTTGTAACAGTAATTATAAACACACAAACAAATATTACTTCACAGTCAGTGGTCTAAATACTACATTGTCTTGCCTCTTTTTCAATGTGTAAAATGTGATTAATTCTGATCTCAACCTGGACATCTTGCTTAATTCACTGCAATGTAGAACCTGACACAACAGAATCCTAATATATGAATTAAGACCAAGCCTCATTTCCAATCCCTGATTGCCATGCAAAAGATGATAAAACAAACTCATGTAACAAATTGTTTCCAACTATTCAAAAAATATTTAAGAGTCTAAATTAAGAAAAAATATTCAGAAAGCATTACTTAAAATATTTTGGAGACCACATGCAATCAGCTACTGGCTAGAGAAGGATAAACGGAAGCAACCAGCCTCCTCCTGAGGTTTTGGCTAAAAAGAATCTCAAAAAATATTTAAAGATTAGGGCCACTAGTTTCAGAAGCATCTCCTTTAACATCAGTGAATGTAGCTGATGCTCACAACTCAGGTCCTTCGTATACCAAGACTGATATAAAAACAGATCTAAGTAAGCACAGCAGGAAGACAACTTGAAAACAGTATCTTTCTCTCTCCTGCGTTTTCAAAACTTGTCATATGGAATACTGCAAGCTTTTAATCTATGTGCCTGTTCCTACCAAATATCAAAAGCCTAACATACTTATGCCATATATGCATTACTCCAACAGTATTCTAAAACAAAACAAATTCAAACTGTTTCCTGTTTTACTTTAGCCAAATTAAACAGAGTGATAATATTACAGAGTAATATAAACTCAATTCTCCTTTCCTTTTCACGAACAGAACACTCACAAGAATAGAGCAAACTTTCCCTCTGTTACCCTGAGGAATGGCAGGATTGAGAGTAAACCAGGTAAGAAGGTAATTGTGATAATCCTACAGAGTTCAGTATGAAAACACATTCAGTCTCCACAGTGCTCTGGGAAGAGAGTAAAAGGAATTAAAACCTCGGTGTGACCACTGCAGCTTAAGACTAGGGTGGGGCTGATCAGCCAACGCTGCATGGAAGTGGGGAAAAATTGCTTCCAACGGGAGCTAGCCTTTACGAACAATAAACGCTGATTTTGTGTGCATCACATTTGAGTTTGTAAATTCAGTCAGATCCATACCATGTCCATACGGAACCACACCCAGTATCTTTGCATCCTTCGCACAATTAATACATAACTTCAATTAACTGTTTACAGGTGCTGTAAAGAATCGTAACTGTCAATAATTGTAAATTTTAATGCTACGGAAGCTTAAAGGCAGGAAAAAAAAATCCAGAATGCCTGACACCGTACGCTGTCATTACATCAAATGCTTCACTTGCTTGTTTTAAAATCCCATATTAATATAATGCATTTAAAACAATTCTCACTTTTACATCTCAAAAAGATTAAAAAATGAGAATCCTGGACAGCTCCAGGAATTATAATGAGCAGTGTCTCTACAAATTGTTTCATGCAGCTCATGCATAAGATTTGTTAGACATGCTGTACATACATGCTATTGCATGCCAAGTCTTAGAGAACAGCCAGTCAGTAGCATAAGACAGAACTATACATCCATTGAATGAAGCAAAATAGTTTGAACCATCTACAATACCAGGCTAAGCTATCTCTGAAAATCTGTTGTATTACAAATTAGCAAATTTTAATTTCACCCCCAGACTCCACTAGAAAAAACTTTAATAACATTTATCAAAATATTATTTTTCAATGCCCAATTTTGTTGTACTGGATACCTACATTTTAAATATTAATGCAACAGATAATCAGTCAGAATTGAAATTAATGTGCATGTGCAAAAAATTTGGAGAAAGAGATGGGAAACAGAGTACACATCACAAGCTCCACATTCAACCTGATAAAGAGATCGCAACTGAGTTTCATAATTAGCTTGCCCCATTTGACACCATCCCCACCCAAAGAACCCAGTAATGTCAGTGTCGGAGACTCAATCTGCTCAAAACAAAACTTAATCATGTTTTCATTTTTTGTTATCCTTTTAATAATCCACTGCAGATTTAAGAACAATATATTAGGTCATTTAAAACTATTTTCCCCATGTTATTACTGATCACCATACCACCATAAAACAACTCTGCAAATGCAAACAATATAAAAGAAGACAACTTTGTGTTGCCTGTAAATTGGTGTAGGAAAATAACCAAAACACCTTAGGACTCAATTTCCATACTACCAGCTTTTCTTTGTGTCGATATACACCTAGAATTTTATTCTTGGTTTGCCACTCAAATTTTCTGCATATACTCAGCTCTCAGGAGAACTTTACTTTTAAACTCAACTATTGTCTAAAGTCAGTAAAAACTAGCTAAAAAAGATATTAAAAAAATACAACACAACTAAAAATACATGGCCAAAAAAAAATACCCACATTCTATGGATGGTATTTTGTATTAGGAATAATTTTAAAAGTCCTATTTTAGTTATTTATTCTAACCACCATTGTCTTCTCATTCATAAACCCACATTTTCCACACCAAGTAGCTTTGAGATCCTCCTCTGTATTTTTTTTTAAAAAGAAGTATGACAGGAGGCCATGTCCTATCAATTTTCAATCCCCTAACTCAGAAAAGGTTTAGAAGCTTTTTAAAAGTAGCCAATCAAGTCAACTGGCAAAAGACACTGGAATCAAATACCCTTTGCACAGTTCCTCTGTAAAGCTCACCCTCAAGTCAATTAGATCGTGCTGGTTCTGACATCCTCCAGTAGTAGCAACTCATTGCTTGGAATTGTTATGACTATTTCCTGCCTTTGAAATTTCAAAAATATTTTTAGCTTAGGAGTTAACTGTCTGTTGTTGACGTAAATTAACTACAATAGCAAACCTAAAAGAAAGCGTATTTTAGAAACATTCAAGATGACTACTATCCAATTACTTCATGCAATATTCAGCTTCCCTGTATTATGCATTAGTTTTCTTTCTTCATGTCACACACACAAAGTTGCTTTTTTCTCCCCCACATTACACTGAAGGCTTAGAAAAGAAGCAAGTCCGATAGACGACAAAGGCAAGCAGGCAAGTCTAACATCTCCTCAAGAGTCTGAATCTCCAGAGTGGACTCTCTTGTGTGCTGAAGCAGCCTGTGACATTTAAGTAGGTAAGATAAACTGGCTGTTTCAAAGAACCATCTCACAACAAAGCTTAATTAAGTACACTAATATTATTAAGGTCAACATTCAGAGATCCGTGAAAGAGCCATCTCACATGAAGAATTCTACTTACTTCAGATCATTTTAATTAGCATTCCAGACCAATATTTTATCCCTTAGAATTAAAAACAAAAAAAAAAATCCAAAACAAAGAAACAAACAAAGAAACAAACAAAACCCACAAAAAGTGAAAGGTAAGAGCATAACCCTTAGAGATGCCCCATGCTTTCCTCAATGGAACGCTGAACAAAAATATTTTTAAAAGGACTGCATGTAAGAAGAAAAGAACACAGCTGGTTCACATTAGTATACGGGCTTTGTTTTTCTGAAGATAGCAAATTGAAGTGAGGGAAGTGGGATGAAAAAGCGGATGATGTCAGCGGATGATCCCATCATCCCAAAAAATCTACTCTGAAAAACAGAAGAAAAAGGCTACAAAATGCTGACAGGATGAAGCATTCATGTGGGCTGTGGAAATCCATGAAATTCATAGGTAAAAAAAGAGCTCTGAACAGACGAACTCTGAAAGAAAAATCCTTAAAAGCAATGGTTAGCTCATATGTTTGTGACACACGTCAGGTGTGAAAAGCCTGTAAAAAAAAATTTTAAAACCCTGCAATTTATTAAGTATTCAAAACAGTAAATTTAATTCAGCACGTTTCCAGTCATTTCTCCTAACAGCTACTTACATAAATGCAAAACCTTGCTTCTGTTTGATGTTCCAGTTTGTATGTTTTATGCTGTATTTACAAATTATCAACAGACCTATAACTTAATCTTTAGATGTATTTTACACAAGCTGGAGTTGGTGTGAATTCGTATTTGATGATCCTGTTGTCAGTTACGTGAATTTCTACCGCATACTACATCCGTTTCAAAGTATTTTCTAAACATATTTGCATTAGCAGGTGCTCTCCTACTGAATACATGCCATAATATGCTTTAAAACTAGCAAATTCTAAGATTATATAACAATAACTCCTAAATGTTTTTTATGAAACTTCTGTAATTAAGATCAAAGCTCATGATCAAGAATGCGCCATGTAATTACTTCTGTTTCTTTAAAATACTTCATAGCACAAGGAAAACCATAACACACAAAACCCAAAAGGACTTTTTACAATGGGAACATCTGGCAAAACAACTGTACTTAGTCTTACCTTTGGGCTGCTGTTTTTACTACTGCTGTCTGTGCATGTGCATGGTGAAAACGTCTACCATGTACCACAGTTACAGGACAAGACATATTCTGAGCATTTTCACTGCAAACATACAGAGAAATGGTTTAAGAAAAGACTCTGGTGTAGTTGTACATTGTCTTAACTAAAAATTGTGGTGTCCAGCTTTTACAGTAACAGCCATACAAAATGAAAAATCAACAAAGTACTTCTGAATCAATAATACAACTTGTTATGATCTTTTGACAGGCATAAAAACATTCAGTCCTAGAATAAAACAGACAAAAAAGTTTATTTTTAAATTTTATGACCACCCAAAACACTGTGAACCAGATCTCTTTTACTCAACCCCATCACTACAAAAGGACACAGCTTTTTTAAATCAATTATAAACATTTATAATTAATTTTATATTTCCATCCCTACATTTTATTAAGGTATAATATTAAACTTCTTTAGTATGACTTAGAGGGCATAACACTTGAACAGATGGAATTACACATTCAGGAATTTCCTTCATCTTATTACTCATATGTGAAAATAAATGCAGGAAATTTACAGATGTAAACCAGCTCATAACTGAAACAACACAATGCATCTCGAAGAAAAAAGGATTCTCAGGTGCTCAAGTATCTCAGCAGGACTCTGCGCAGAGTATATTCACCAATGTCTTTTAGAATTTCTTTGGTTTTTTCATTTGTTGCCTTTTGACACTTTAATCTTATTACTACATAAAACAAGTAATTCTGGAGAGATTACTCACCATTATCCTGTCTAATAAAAGCTGATACAAAGCAGATCAATAATACAGTACTCGTTCGAAGATCATTAGGCCCTAACAATTATCCTGCACACTTCTATGACACGACACATAATACTGCATTTGAAATGCTCAAAAAACATGCAACTTTTAACAGACAGCATGTTGATAATGCAAACTGTTTCAAAATACTAAAATACATGGCTTAAATTTTGTTTGTAAAACTGTTTCGAAATTTCAACTGCATTAAATAAAATTACGTGAAAGAGCATTCTGATTGATTAATAGTATTTCTCAGGAATATTATACAGCAAAAGTTTTGCTCCTACCATTTGTCCTGTTATGAACAATGAAAAGAACTGAAGTACCAAAATTCCCCAAAAAGCTGATGACCCATTCCTAATCCTTCCTTTACATTCCCCCAAAAGATGAAAGTGAGCAAACTGCTAGCTTGCTTTTTACATTTCTTTTCAGCTAAGCATTACAAACCCTTTGGGGAACCTTATATCAAGTATCGTAACTAAGCATTAGAAGCTTTCAGAGCATTTCTGACTGATTGTAAGATGACCATTATGATCTGGCTGATCATAACATAACTGTAAACATAGTAGAACAAGACTTACTGAAACCAACCAAATGGTAAAACTCTCTTTTCTGGAATACAAAGTTCAGAAACATCATCGATGTTCTAAGTTAACAGTTCAACTTCCTCAAAACTAAGCTAACAGCATCCCATTCAAACACCAATCTCTTGAAAGTAACCGCATCATATATTTCCAAGTCAGGACTATACAACTCCAGCTGGTCAGTCATCATCCAGACTAATTTACAGTCAACCTTCTGCTTAATGTTGTCACCTGAGAAATAAGAAGCTGACTGCTACTTGCCCTGAACACTCTGGGTGTCTCAAATCCTCTATGGCTTCCATTTTAATGTCTTTGAAAGAGATGCTAGATAAGAAAAAGCAGAGTGCAGGAATACATTCTCAAATCCTTGAGACTTTAGGAGTTTAAAGAAGCAAGCAAGTCTGTAAACACACCTATCTCATGTTTTAGCATTTTATTTGTTGAATCTGAGCTTTGCCAAACTATCATGATTGGAAAACTTAAGTTTTGTGCCCCCGCAGAACAGAAAACTGTTAAGCAGTACTTCTGCTTTCTGCCTCACACTCAAGTAGGTGCTGGAATTGAGTATTGCAGCCTGCAGGGTGATCAGATTTGAGTCAAAGACGACTGTTCTAGATAGCATGCTCATATGGCATCAGATATGCTTCCAAGCAGGACAGCTGTAAAAAAAATAAATCTGCTCAATGATCCTGTTCTTTGAACAGAACAAACCCAGTGCAGACAGAATCACCAGAAAAATTAATCACAAACTCCAAGCAAGTGGCTAAATGGGCACATCCAAATTGAAAACTGTGTTTGCAAGTTTCAGCACAGTTTCAGGAAAATTAAAATACAATAGTAAAATCAGCATGATGTAGTGGTCAGAAAGTCCCTTGAAAGAACTATTCTAGAAGTCTCAAAGAACTTACAATATAATAATAATTTATATCTCCTTGACTTGATCTCAGAAACCACAGAATAAAGTCTAGATTCTGACGAAAACAAGGTTATACTATCACACTGTATCAGCTGATCCCAGGAACTTCTTAAGACCACAAGATTCAAAAGGCAAGGCACAGAGAAATCTTGCACTAGGCAAAGGGATGGATCTGGAAATAATGGAAGGATGACATTTCAGAACAGACAACCAACTCCATTAACTACTGTTCATCAAATAACTTTTTTGGGTTTGTTTTTTTTTTTATGAAATGCTACAAAAAACCCCCTACAACCAACCTAAAAGGGACTTAATAATGTGAGAAATTTTGATACAAGTTATTGAAAACTAGCAAAGATAAAAGCAATTTAAACTAAGACCTTATGATTAAAAAACCCCAAAACCCAAAACTATTAGGGTTAAGTTAAGAGTTTGATATTGGGATTTCCTTAACTAGATAACAGATGATAACTTTTTGGTTGGTTTAAACTTTTGTACATGCAAGTGGGTATTGTACAAGGAAAATTTCTTCTCACTGTCCTGGCATATCCCTTACTCCTATCACTCATTCCCTGAATATTATAGAATACTGTATTACTATAATACTAATTTGAGTCAAGCCCCACCAATCCAAGGAGGTTTTAATCCCTATTCTGCAGACAAAGTGGACAAAAAGATACTTCCACTTTGTGACAAAAATCACCAAGAACAGCTCAAGAATCTCAAGTGTCTGATCTGATCTTGTTGTACTTAATCTAGCAGGTTAGCTGCATGATCAGCCTTCACCATCTTCTCTAGTTAAAGAGTCCAAATATTGAAACTGTAACTGTTAAGCACCTTCCATGCTGCAGGTCAAAGTGCCCGCACCGCCAATCTTCACTATAGACAGTGACTGGATAACAAACCTTCACTGATTTGGGGATTTTGTTGTGATACATGTGTTACGAAAGATATAATGGTATCACAGTTAAGTTTTTAAATCAAGATAATCACTTATAGCATAATCACATTTCCAAGCAGATTTAGTGACCAAAATCTGAAAAGGAGTTAAATAATGTCGGTAGTATGAGTTTTAATCAAACAAGTGTTTACAGCTGTCACAGTGGCCTACACACATTCATTATTCCCAACTAAACTCCTTCATTAATATCTAAGTTTATTAAGGAGAATGTGTACACTTATATGTTCCAGTTAAATTCAGCATGCAACTCAGTACTAGACAGAAGGTGGATGCCTGCTTTCAAAGTGGGTATGTGACCTTTAAATAAGTTAATATACATGTATCAGATTTTACTTTTCTCAGTTGAATTTTATAAATCATCCCAAGCCTTAGGTTTACAATGTAGTATTTGTCAACAGAAGGCAGTCCCAATACAAGTAACAGAATGTCTGAATGAAATGCTTAGACCATCTGAAAACACCTCAGTAATTACTTACTTTAAAACCAAAATAAAACCCACATACCTTTCTGGAACTTAAGAAAAAACCCAGCATACACAGTCAAGTATGACTGCTTTAATAGAAAAGGGAGAAAAATTACATAGTAAGGTTGGATTTCACTAAAAATCCCACAGCCAGACAGAAGAAAATCATACCAGCATGCAGGAATTAAGACAAGAACATCCCTCACACAGCTACGTGTGGGTAGGATATTTGATGCCTGTCCCAAGTATAGCCAGGTATCTTAGGAACTTTTCCTTCCTATAAAGGTAATCAAATTAAGTGCACTTTAGCAATATGAAACACTCCCAGAGAAAGTTCCATGAATGTATCACTTTTTATTATATGTTCAATAAAAGAGATCAGTCTGTTTACAAGCTAGGGACGGTGCTAACAAGCAAGTACAGTACTGAATACTTAAACACTGTTCCTGTCAGCTCTAAATACAAGTGACGAGCTCAAGCTATCATGTAAAAGTATGGATATTTGCTGAATCCTTTAAGAGAATAGTCTGTGACACCTAAATCAAATGATATCTTGCACTAAGGAAAACAGAAAATGCATCCTGAATTAACCTTGGCAATTCAGAGTCACAGAAAGAAGAAATTCTTGATGGGGATGTTAGAAATACTCTTCTAACTGCTAGCACTATACAGAGGAAACAACAGTACATGCAAACATCGGTAAGGCACCGACAAGTATGCTAGTGAATGCTCTAACTCTATTTTAATAATCTTCTGCTATTTTACTGATGTGCTATTTAACATTTGGTAGAGGAAAGACCTTAACAATCTAGTTTTCTGTCTTTGCCCAGAAGCACAGAACAGCATAGCTTCTTAAAATGCACAGCAGATAACGTAAACATACAAGTTCTGTTCATATAACATTGATCTATATCAATGATCAAGTAGGTAAGTAAACATAAAACTAAATGTAGTACCTCAGTTTCTTGCTATTTCCCATCATGTTGAGGCCAATTGAGTTCCCTTTAAAAAGTCTCAAGCTTCCAGCTCTGCCTCGCCTTGCATATGTTTTTATGGAATCACCACTGGTGCCAACAGCTCCAGGCCGACAACGAAGTGACTGTAACAACAGAATTTACATATATTAAAATACCTATACAAAAGTTAAAAAGAAAAAAGTGATCACAAAATATTTACATAAATATTACTTTAGCTTCATTTTCAGACTGCTTTTGTACCAGATTTCACGTAAAATATACCCCACCTACATCCTTACTCACTGACATTCCTTACCAAACAAAAAAATCAGTATTTTCAAAGTATCATGAAGCATCTTGCAGTTGTAAACTATTTCAGTATACATGAAAAAAGCATGGGGTTTGTCTACGTATCTTCTCCTTTTATATACACACACACACACATATATATATGCATACAAAATTGGGAATGTGACAGTAAGCAATCAAGGGATATAATGATTAGGGAAAGCTGTCTAAACTTAAAACTAGTTATTCATGTCTGTATTTTCAGGATACTACACAAACCAACAAGATCTATACAAATAAGAGGAACAAAAACATTAAGGGTAGGTAGATACACAACTGGAGCATATGTTGCTAAATCAACACAAACTTTTATTTTGTAATACTGCACAGATGACTATGCAACATTGTTTAAGAGCCTAGCTAGCTTTAAATACATTTTCACCATGAGATGAACAGTCTACTTACCTTTCTTTCTTCATTGGGACTGAAAGGCCCATCACTGTCATCTATGCTGAGCAGACTTGCCTCACTAGATAGGTGTGAGAGAGAGAAGCAGATACGTTGGAATGCCAAAGAGCACTAGCAAAACATTTAAAACACAAACAGCTTTTTTTTAATTCCCTCTCTAAATTTAGATGTATCACATACACATTGTATGTATATGCCTAAAACAATAGGAACAAAAGTGGGCAATGTAGTGATCCAGATGTATTATGTGAACCTCAACTTCCCAGTGTACATCAATTTGTTTCACAAAATGCAAAACTAACACAATGTTATTAATTAGAAATAGAGAAAACTATTGAACCTTCAATATTTTTATGGCAATATTACTGACATCATATCTGAGGCTATACAAGATTCTATTTGAATTTAGTAAAATACTAAATTAACCTATAAAGCAGTCTTAGTTTGTTCATGCATAACAATGTTCAAGTATGTGGTTTAAAACTTCAAATTTGACAGTGCTTTAGGAGAACTGACATATAACTAAATTTTATCCCATAGCAATTACTGTCAAAATATGTCTTCCTAAAACTCATACTCAGATTGGCTCAACTGCTCATTAAAACATGTTTTTTTACTACTTTTATGTCTGTAATCTTCAACTTTGTGGAAGAAGATACAAAAAAAGAAAGCCACCACATGATATTGTGAAAACGTATTTTTTTAAGTAAAAGGCAATTATCCTCAAATAATCTTAAGTATTTAAATTAAAACCCCAATCATACATTTTATATTTATAGCAGGTAGATCAGGCTAACACATTCCTGCTTCCAGAAGAAACAAACTGCAGATAACCCCTTCTCACCAATCCTGATCTCATTTCCTGGCCCCAACAAAATAACGCAACTTTTAGCCAACTTTTAATTGCATGGTTTTGGGGGGTTTAATGAATATAATTCAGGGAGCAATTACTTAATACAAGCAGTTATGCCAGGAGTTCCAAGGGAATAGCTACACAAGAGAAACAATGATGGAGGTGAAGGTGGAAATATTTCTCAGCTGCAGGTGTGACATGCTGACTGCAATATACTACACTGACTTTAGCTCAGTACCCACCCCACCCCCCGATTTCCTAAAAATTTCCATGCACAAGATTTCCCTTCACGTTACAATTTATTCCTCCACCCTATGCAATACCAATATCCCTACATCACAGAAAAAAGAAAAAAGTTCTTGACTCATAGGGTGAGAACTGCAGCCCCTGAAACTTCAGGATGTAAGATGGTGCACACAGTTGGTTTTGATACAAGAAGAACGATGTAAACATCAACACAGCCAGCGCACTGCTGTTTTTTCCTTTCTTTTACAGACCACAACAATTCCAGGTGTGTAATGGTAGAACGGACAGCGCAGTGGATCATCACTAATTTCCAATATAAAGTGTAACAAAGACAAGAGTGTACTTGTACTTCTATACAGACTATCCATGGATATTAAAAATTTAAAATACTGTAAATTTTTTTAAAACTCTCTTTAACAGATTATTCTTTCAAGGAAGGCTTACAGAGCTTTCTCAACTCTTCATCAGAAGACAATAAGTTTAACAACTTCAGAAATTTTCCAGAACCTAAAGAATAAGCAAAACCCTGCAGCACAGACACAAATAGTACCTACAGTACCTGTAGCTCTGGCATTCACCTACTGTGTTGACCTAGTCAGATCATTTCACCTCTATATACATTTTCCTTCCTCAGATCCAGTCTGAAAAAAATATCATGACCATTTTCAAAATGCTCTTGAACAATGCCTGTATTTTTAGAGCTCCAAAATGCCACAATACTGCAACGATTTTAACAAAGGCTGTTTCGATGGGTGAGAGAGATGAGAAGGTAACAGACTGAAAATGAAAAAAACACTGAAAAAATCCTCAAATCAAACAACTATAGCAATTCTTATGATGCAACTAAGATGACATGACTAGAAAAATATGTGGGAATTGTATGTTTTAAAAAAAATCAGTATTTTTAGATTTTAAGGAATGCAAAGCATATGCATCAGTATCAGAATGACTTTTTTCAGAGAGCAGAATACATAACATAGAAACCAAGTAATGTCTATTTGCCCATGTTCCACATGCTTATAGTTGGCCTGCTTAAAAGAGACACAATTTATACAGACAGCAAAAAAACCCCCGACACTATACAGCACTCCCACATATCAGACAGTAACAGTTTTAAGACTACTGGAATGAAACCTCAGTGGTCTTACTGGGAGGAGGCTACACTTCCACACTTTGTTGCTTTTAGCCAGAGAATGAGAGAGTTTTCCACATTAGAACAATAATTTCTAGCTTTTCAATAATTTTCAGAAAAATATTGAAAATAATATATTTTCAATAATTCTATAATTTTCAATGAATAACAAAATATTCAATAAAAAATAAAAAATAACAAAATAAAGTTAAGCCTTTACTAAAATTAAGGGGGAAAAAAACAGAAGTATTTTAGGTAAACAGAGTTATTTCCAAAGGAGCGTTCACAATTATGCATCCAAATTTAAGTAATGAACAAGAAAAAAAAAAAAATTCTGCTTACCCATCTCTCATCACTTACCATCTGTTCGATGTTTTAAAACATTAAGCACTATGCAATACCTGGTTAGATAACTCAGTTTAACATACAATGTTTTACTGCCATCTACAAGCAACCCAAACTTTAAACCTCTGTTGATCACTGAGGTTACACTCCAATAAGCTGCAATATTTCTATGAACTACCAATTAATCCAGTCACATTTCAAACATAACTGGAACTTCCTTATGAAAACTCTTACATATAAGAGCAGCAGGCTGACATATTTCCCCTCACAGCACACTGTGTAAATTCTTTATTTTAAATTACATTAAACAAAGTCCTGGTATCAGAGGCACAGGAGAAGTAGTGGTATTATTCAACTTATGCACAATGCCACCCTGTTAAAACTAACCTTAAGTGAAACTGTTAAAAAATAAGAACCGAGGCTCTCAACAAAAGAATTTATTAATTTAAAGGCTATACTGCCTTAATAACAGGGTCACAAAAGAATCACAGGATCATAGAATCATCTAATATTTAGGTTGGAAAAGACCTTTGAGATCATCAAGTCCAACTGTTAACTCAGGACTGCCAAGTCCATCACTAAACCATGTTGCTAAAGCAGCACATCTACATGTTTTTTTAAACACTTTCAGTGACAGTAATTCCACCAACCCCCTGGGCAGCCTGTTCCAAAGCTTGACAACACTTCAAGAGAAAAAAATTTCCTAATATCCAAATAATCCAATAAAATCCAAAAATAATTCAAATAATCCATGTCTAAAAGAAGCATAAAACACCTATATAAAGGGGGAGGGGGAAGGGCTGGGGGGTGAGAAAGGAATAAAAAGGAAAAAGTATCAGAAAAAAGCTAAACAAAAATAATAAAAGTATCATTGCTTTTCCAGCCAGAAACACAAAGAAACAGCACTTTATTCCCCTAAATAAAAGGAAAAAAAAAAAACCAAACCTTTATGAAATATAACGTTAGTCAAGAAAGGACATCACAGTGCAAATAAATTAGACAAACCCATTTATGTGTATTCAGTTTTTTGATAAGGCTATTATTGAACAAATCTCAGTGGAAGGCCCAAGTCTGGACTATTAAAAAAACTGTATTACAGCCAAGAGAAAACCAGGCCCATCAGTTCACAAAACAACTATGGGACATATCAAGACATATTTCAAAAACATTTACGCAGAAATTGGAAAGGAGTAAAATATAAATTATTCAAGAGACTTCCAAATCATCTGTAAAACTAGAAAGCTTCTTATAACATGTCAAATTCAGAAATCAATTTAATTATTACTTTGACCACATTTGCATAAGTCTGCCATCCCTTCATGTCTTCTGCTACATAACATAATTTCCATCATTTATTCTGTGATGGCCTACACAGGTTTCTGTGTGTTCAACTGACCAACTGGTCTTTTTTTCCTTATTGTTCTGCATAAGAGTTCCTCTCATGCGGGATCTCCAAGTACAAAGCAAGAAGAGCTTCAAGTCACTTGGTATCATCTTAACTGTGATCCTGAGTAGATCAAATCGATCAAATCATCAAAATTGTTACTTTTACTCTCTATAAAGTGGCTGTAAGATTATCTGTAGGCATTTACTTTGGGGTAAGGTACTTGTCAAATATAATTTTGAATTTCTGTAACTAGTTCCACTAGTATCAACTCTAGCAGCATTCAAAAATGTAAATATTGTGTCAGGTGATCATTAAATCTTTCCAAATCTTCTTTGGTTTACCAAAGTTCTTTACTCTTTTTGTGTTCATTACTTGACACCTTACCATTATCACATAGCCCATCTAATTCCCCAAATAAGTTAAACGACAGACTTCTTTTAAAATAATCTACCTATTCTAAAAATTGCTTTGGCAGGAGGTCATTAGCCATGCATTTTGTGTTCATGTCACTGAGGAAAAATAATCTGAGCAGATCCAGTATTGACCAACGACAGTAGCACAGGTCTCATGGGGTAATACAAGAACACAGCCAAACCTTTAAGTGCTAGAATGTTATTCTTAGGCCAGTTCAAAATAAACTCACTATGTATCTGCCATTAAGAGGGCAAAAAGCTATGATAAGGTCAAACAGCAAAATGCTTGCACCTCACCAACAAACATGAGATGCATCCAGATGCTCAGTTCAGATTTAGGGCTTTCTCCAAACAGAAATGCACTAAGTTACAAGCATTGTTAGTAAGTATCAGCATACCATAGCGAATTTTTAAAAACTGCCATAACACAGACTTTTTGCATAGTATACTCAAAATATCGAGGGGACACAAAGATCTACTCTGGAACAATTCTATAAACTGAAGCTGCTAATCTTTGAAATGTTAAGGGTAAAGTGAATTTAGAAAGAAAAGGCCAATTTACTGTCAAATCATTTGGTTTATAAAGATTCCCTTCTGTCAGTATTCTGTTATACAAAGTAAAAACATATCAGAAAAGCAAAATACACAAATTACTTCAAAATGCTCAAAGCTTACAATGCCATTAAGACAAAAAAATACCAGCTGTTGCCAAAATTAAGTATGTGGGCAGCTTAAAATGTATAGCTGTTCGGAGTAAGAAGTTGCCTCAAATGGTGTCACAAGATGGGTAAGCAAAAAACACAGGATCTCCAGTTTAAATCAATTTTCAACTACTCTTTTATCTATACTTTCAGATAAGATTCTGCATAATTCACAGGTATAAAAATGAATTACTGATGTGAGTAGGTAATAAAGTTTCAATACTGGCTACAGGAGAAACTGTTTATTGTACCAAATATTTGAAAGGAATGAAAAATCACCCTGAAATACCATCTTAGAATCAGATATAATTATACAAAACATATGATGCGCAATCAGTTTTTAAAACTTTTTCTTTAGGATCACTACACTACACATTTTACTCTGTGTTAAGTCAACATAAGCTGGAGACAGATGGAAAACAGCAGCAATTACTGAAAGCAAATTACTGAAAGAAAAAAAGCTGCTTTGCTTAAAAATGTGAGTTACTTTTATTTCTGAAGACAAGTAAAATGCAAATACTAACTGTATTGCATGTACTGCCACTACACTTAAAATATATTACTGCGCACCAGAAATGGATGTAAAATTGCTAAGAAAAAAAAACAAGCTTAATTCTATAAAAATAAAATGTCTTTAGTTTGACAGCCTCTTAAAAAGTGGTTTTAACTTGATTCAGTTCTGCTCTGACAAAAGCTCTTAATGCTTACCTCACACTTAACTAATTTTTTAACAACTAGAACATCACATTTCTTAATGTTTTTCTAAGATTACAGCATAGCATGCTGCTGCAGCATAAGAGGTTGTGTTCCCACCTCCCTCTAATGCACAATATTTGTCAGACTATTACAAGAAACAAATTCATATAAGAACTGTTTTTGTACTTCACCACAGGATTCAGTTTCTTTTTACAAGACCCATATCATCCCTTTTAAACTTGCAGGTCCTACTCTCCAAATATTTAAAACCAATGAATAAACCTAATAGGCATTCCTCATGCATGAAACTTGCTTTTCTTTCAACAATTCATTAGTCTTTTTGGAAATAAATACATTAACATTGAGAAAACAAATTAGTAACAATAAAATGTCACAAGGACAAAGTTAAGTATTCAAACTACACATACAGGGTGTAAGTTTTAGTCAAAAACCAAACATACTAAGTAAAGAAACAAATGATCAGGGAACAAAAGCAGCCTTAACTCTAGCCAATGAGATAAGCACAAAGGAGAAAACCCTATAGTCTACCAAGCTCAGTTTAACTCGATGCAGGCCTACGGCTACTAAGTACCTTAATCGGCTACTGAAGTACCTTAACCGTAACTGTTAAGTACTGGGTAGTATCGCCACTGAAGGAGAAGCTGAAGCTGCTTGGATACCCTACCTTTCCATTTCCTTACTTTGCATGTTGGTATATTTCTTGTCTGCATCCCTCAGACTTACACAATAGCTCCAAAGCCAACTGCAACACTTGAAATGCATTGTGCCCTCTTAAGCTCCACATTCACAATTAAATTTACATTATAACACACTTTTATATGGCAATACTATTTAAAATAATAACTTCTTTGAAATATTTTTCTTAATCACTGAAATTTTTAAGATATTATATAGTTTCTTATTAATAAATTACAAAAAAAGTATTTATTTATAAATAGACACTTATACTTTCAATAGCCTAGATGAAAGCATCCTTACTCTTTCTCTGCATCTCCTTCACTTTCTTCTGCATGATCAAAGCTCCAATTATTTTTAAAACCTCCATCTCTCTTGGACTGTGATCTATCCAAAGCTGAAAGGAGAACAAGTTAAGATAAGTCTTGATTTCAATCCGAATTATTAATCAACACAAACTAGAGTAATAAAACAGATGCATATATTTTCCCCAAGCATTTACTTTTTTGCTGTGTTTTAACTATCACTTAACAAAATAAGTTCATCAATGCAGTGGTGAGTCATTTTCCTAAATAAATACAGGTGAGTATCTGTCCACATCTTGGTTACTAATGCAACAAGTTAGCAAGCTGTTACAAATGGCAC
>JAVJGJ010000059.1:10432438-10445138 GCA_035590215.1 Microhierax caerulescens
CCTCGTTCCCCACTCTGTACCGTGCCCCTTACTGGTTGCCAGAAGGGAAACGCAGCCCATGGGCCACATTCCCCCCCTCTCAGCCATGCACGCACCTTCCAGAAACAAGCTGTCTCTGCAGCCGCCGCCGCCGCCGCCACCGGCCATCTTCCTGCTGCCGAGCCGCGCTCCCTCACTCCATCGCCCAGAGGGGCGGCGGGGCCTGGCCCTTCCCCCGGCCTGCGCGCTCCGCCGCCCACCCCCACGGCGGAAGGCTGGGGGACCCGCAGCGGCGCCGCCGACGCCCGGCCCTCTCCCGCTCCCCACTCCGCGCGCACGGCGGCCCGGGCCGCGCTGCCTTCCGGCCGCCCCGCAGGAGGAAGCGGCGGCAGCGCGCCCGCTCCTCCCTCACCGCGTCCGCCGCCGGCAGCCCCCCGAGCGGCTGCCAGCCGGGCCTGGCCCAGCAGCCGCCGATGGCGCCCGGTGGGCCAGCCGGGCCGGGCCGGGACTCCGTCGGAGGCGCCTCCGAGCACACGGGGAGGACGAGGAAACGGAGCGCGCCGCGCTGCCGCCCCTCTCCTCAGTGAACGGCGCGGCGGAGCCTCACCGGCTCGTCCCTGCCGGGACCCCCGGCACCGCAGCCCGGCCGGGCGGCCGGGCCGCCACCGGCACTGGGGGCTGCCGGCTTCCCCGGCCCCTAGACGGTAAAATGGCCGCAGCAGGGCTGCGTCCGGTGCTGCCTCGGGCTCTCCCGCTCCCCCCTTGATGAGCTCGGAGGCAGCAGCTTCGGGGAGGTGAGGAGTGGGTCTGCCTGCGTAAAATGAATGAAGTTTGGGGAGTGTGGGAGGCCACTGCACAAGGCCGAGGCCCGGTGGTCTCTCACCTCGCTCACGCTTAGGCAAAAGGCCACAAAAGCCTTACGAATCCTTACAGAACATAAAATCCTTCTGTTGCCTAATAAAGGCCTGCTTAAATCCAAAACTGGGATTCTGCAGAATACACAGTGTTGCTAAACCAACTATACAGAAATTGCAAGTCGTGGTCTCAGGTGTATTTCGCTTCAAAAAAACGGTTTGGGCATGTAAGGTTTTACATTTTAAAAACCTTTCTTGTGAAGCCTAAGTATCAAAACCATACATCCTTTAAAAACTGGAAATTATGACAGTCCAGTTAGCGAAAACTAGATACTCCTTTCTAGGACAGGTTGCTTCATCGAATTCTACTGACCCCACCTTTACTGCAGAATTGGAGAATTTTTATATCTAACTTAAAGTACCTAGTTTCTAAAATGACTAATCCCTGAAAAGTGAGCTTCCAGAAATGTCTGACCTTAAAGAATTTGTAGATTGAAATCCTAAATTAGGTAAATTCAAGTACCCAGTGCATATTAAAATTAAAAATAAAGGAAAACAAAGAATATCCTCTAAGTCTTCTAAATTTGTTACTTTCATTTATGAATTTTCTGTATTGACACCAACCATATTCATAAACCAATGTGTTTAAAAATACTTCTAAGTGAAAGCACTCAGTTTTTACACAAGCAAGAGGTAAAAAGAAGCCAAGGAGAGTGCAGAGCTAGCTTGGATAAGACACAAGGGACATCACACAGATCCCCAATGCTACATCACACCACCAGAGCTAACGAGCAATTAGAATTCCAAAAGCTGGAACACTACTGGCAAATCTACGTATCTCGATCTTCAGAAACTCCTTAGAAAAAAGGCTTTTTCTGAAAGTGGAATGACAAAATAATTTTGCTTCATTAGTAATGAAATTAACTGGAAACATTAGGAAAAATCAGTGCAAGCTACTTATACAGAAACCAGAAGACCATATGTTTAATAGAAACCTAATATTAAAACTCAAATAAAACCAGGAAAAAAGGAAATTTAGAATCTAATTTTCAAAAATGAGCCTACTGTGTCTCAAAAAGGCATTGTCTAGATGGAGGGCTTACTGCATAGGTTATAGCATTAATCCACAACAAAAAGTCCCTGTTGGCAGTTGAGACCAAACTGATTCAGGTCTACCAGATTCTTAACAATTTTTTAAAAACTAAGGATTATGAGTTATGATTATGAGTTATTTGAATAAATGTTTGATACACGGCAGTGTGCTAGTGTGCTTTTGTTGATCAAGTAAAGGCATCAAATATGGCTTCATAGTCTTATTTTTAGCGAACTGAGGCACAGTATAGATTAAAATACCTTTTAAAGTAGAAGTAGAAATGACAAGGGAAGATGTTACCAATATTCATCTAAATGCATGGTTGATTTTAGACTTTTTGATTCCTGATTTAACATTTACTTTTTAATGAACAGGAGCTGCCCCAAATCTACATGTCACTGCAGTGTAATTTTTCCTTTATTTTGAAGCTCTTGAAGAGTGCAAGAGAATAGTATGTAGTCAAATCTCTTTTTAATTTGTTTTTCATTAAGTTTCTATTAGTAGTCTGTTCTTTAAAAAAAAAAAAAAGTTTTTTTTTAATTTGAAAAGTATTTGTGAGGGAAGACAATACTGATGACAATCAAATCTTAGAAAACCTTTAAAGCATCCTCTTAACTTTGTTTAAAACCAGAGGCTTTTCTTCATGTATGAGAAGTACCTGAGTGATCAATGTGAATTTCCCCTTCCTGCTGGGAGAAATCATACAGAATTTACTGAGTTGTCTTTCTCTTCTCGGCCAAAATGTATTCTCAGAGTAAGACCCAGAGACGAAATGCATTAGATCACCTTCCTGGCCTTTAGCAGCGACTAGAAGTTGACTAGTCCCACTATGTGTAGTTCACACAGTCTAAGATCTTGAATTTACCAACACTTGCACGTGCATAGTTCTGTTGGCATAGCACTGCAAGAGTGAAAAGCTGATTACTTTATTAAGCAATAATGAAGAATTTTTGATCTGCCTTAGAAATCTAATTTTTCCTTCTCTTCCCACAGTGAAAGAATTGTTATTAATGAATATGGCTTGGATAATTCTGTACTGAAATTATGGAAAAAATAAATCTTTTTTTCTTTGATTCTTCTGATTCTTTCCAATTATTTCTTGTTTCCTCTATGGTTTTTAAGGTTAGCCAACAAAATGGGGATGGCTACTCCATCGAAACACTATTTCCTTACTTAAGGAATAAAATGGAATTGGGATTGCAGTTTTGCAGCTTCTGTAGTTGTGGTAGTGTACACTACTTAATTTTCTTTACTACTGCATAAATTGAGTATAGAAATTTAAGGGAATTTATAGGCACCTTGAACAATTTTTTGTTATTTACAACCCAAGAACTCATTCTACATACTATAAATCAATGCTTTTTAACAGTCCCACTTTTCAGAAAATAATGGTTATGGGCTGAATTATTTTTCTGTTTTCCACTGTTGTTCTTAGAACTGTTCCTTGAATGTATTTGTGATGCACAATCTATGTCCTCTGTTAAAAGACCAACAGTTTTGTTCTTGACCTCATGACTGATGACTGTTTTTTTCTCTGTGCATTTTTAAAGCAAAATCAGATTTATTTCCTGTGCTTGCAATGTCTTGTTCTTACTATTAAGGCTAGTGTTTTAATTTTAATTTTAGGGTGTTTTTACTTGATATTATTCCAGGATAGTTCCATACTGTAATTAACTCTTCAGGAACTTTCCTAAATGGAAAAGTACCATTCATCTATGTGCTAAGACTTAGAATGATACAGCAGGATGTGGAAAAGCTTTTTGTTAAATTTTGTTATCAAGGACAGCTTGTTGAGTAGGTAGTAGGTAACTATGGACTGCTTAAGATCATCAGGACTGTCTAAAATGTTTTCTTAATTCCTTCCTTGAAGGAGACCTGTTTTTTAAATCTGATCAGGCTACCCCAAAATGCCATATTGTGTTGTTGGAGAATAACTATAGTAAACAAATACCTATTAGGTTTCCTGCTACTCTAATAAACATTTTGAAAATAAAAATCCCACTATTCATTGCTGTGGCTGTTGTTTAAATATCTGCTGCACTGTCTTAGTCATTACTGCATTATAACCACTCAAAGAAAAGAGATTTGCTTTAAATCTGGAGTTCTCTTGTTGGAAAATGAGATAAAGCAACTGTGTTGGGCTAAAAAAATTACAACTAATTAAGCATCAAAGTGAGATCTATAGATATAAGAAGAGTGATTGAGAGGTGTGTTAGTATCGTTAGCCACAACACAGCATTAGATATAACTTTTGGAATTATTTTTTTTTTTGTAGGGTCTGGGCTGCACTTGGAAGGCCATTTTTTCTAGAAGAAGAAAGTAACAGAATTTGATGCACAGCCCAGAACCATTTCATCAGTGACCTATAACTACTCTAAGCAGAAGAGTAGTTACGATCATAAGAAAAACTCTTTGTAAAAGAGAATGATTTAAATTGTATGCATGGAATCACACTGAAGAAGAAATGACCAATTATAAATCAAATATAAAATGTTCCATCTGAAAAATTGTAGATAAGCTTCCATGGTTTTGATTATTCCTTAGTCATGTACATTGGGTAATTATTTTATGACATATTTTGAGGCAAAGACTGATGTTTAACTAAAGAAAAGCAGAACAGTTGATAGTAATTTTTTAAGTGTTAAAAGCAGAGCACATAAAAGGCTCAAGAGAATACATCAGATCTGAGATACCTAGAATCTACTTCCCAGTGTATAGTCAAAATATCTGTATAAAAGATATTTCAGTATATTCTGATAAACTTTATCATATTTGCTATAAGTTTCCTGAAACAACTCTCTTGTTAATCAGAAAGAAATTTTTCTTTTAATACTTTTATGGTGATACTGTAATGGAAATATGTTTATGCATAGAGGCTGATGAAATACACTTACTGATTGCAATCTAAGTTTAGGCAACAGTGTAAATTTGTTGTCTTTCAATGTAACTCATCATTTTACTAATAAGAGCAGAAGCTCTAACTGATTTAAAGGAGGAAAAATAGAAAATGTTTTATTTGTCAACAAAAATTGTATGGCATACTCATGGTAGTCTTTCATGTACTAATAAAAAAAATATAATGAATGCATCTACAGCATGAAATATTAAAATCAAAGACTATGTAATCATAAAAATAAAATAATAGAAATTTGTACTGTAATAAAAATAAAAAAAAAGCACAGCAAGAGTCAGACTGTTACTTAAGGCATGTCAGGCATCCAAAAACATCCAGCATAGAAAACATACTGTACATATGTGCGCAGGGTCAGACCCTGTCGCTAATCTCTTGCTTTTCAAATCAGTAAGAAATATGCCTAAGTCAACTTCTAAAGTATTTTTAGACACATTTAATAGATAGTTAAACTTTTTTGTATGCTGTTACACAGAAGTCACTCTCACAATCACACATGAAAAGAAACACATGTTCTTAATCGCCAGCTAACAGAACTTGCAGATGGTCTCTCTTTATAATGGTCTCACACCCATCAGAAAAGGAAACTGGTTTGTAGCTGAAAACCTTGGAGATACTTTATCAATAATCATTACTCTCCAGATCTTTATGTTAGTAGAGATGTCTAATTTAAGCAAGTGCATATAATAGAAAATATCTAACTGAAATTGTTTCAGCAGGGTCACACAGCTTAGAGGAGGATCACCTTTCCTTGCCTGTTTCATTAGATGTTTATTTGTCTAAAGCTTTAAGAATACTTAGGTTTCAGAGCAATGAAGGCAATCTTTTAGCAAAAGTTATTATGTGTTTTATGTAGCAAACTTCTGTATATATGCAAATCACATTTATAAAAATAAACTACACCAAGGGCACATAAACCAGCAAATACTAGCCTGTACGCATATAAGCAAAAATACATACTAAAGCAAAGAAAAAAGGTCAGATTTGTGCACAAGCAGTTGTATCATAATCATAATGAAAGCAGAGGCAAAAAGTCACTACATCCCACCTATAGTCAGAGTTTGTGACTTAACTTCCTTACTGCTCATGCTGCTGGCTAAGACACTGAATTTGCTTCTTACAAATTCCCCTTCTAACCTGAAGAACTTCTGAAACCTTTTTCTCAATGTACAAAGGAGATTAGAGACCTGGGCTATGATGACGGATGTACTTCTGTCTCGGTACTTTAGTGGTTAAGTACAGTAGTGTACTCAGTCTCATCTGTGAAGCGGAATCAGTAAAAGCATATGTAGGAATAACCATACTGCAGAGACTAGAATCCATACAATACAGAATTTGAAAGATGCAGAGACATAATTTCATTTGTCCTGCATAGACTTAAGTGGTAAAGATTTAAAACATCGCTGGCGTATGCCCTTAAAAGTCTCAGCTGAAGACTGATCTTCAGGCTCCACAGTGTATCAGAAAGGTGGGAGTTTCTCACATATTAACCTAGATAATTTTCTCTACAAAGAATTTTCTTCTACCTTTAGAGTTCACTGTGCTCTTTTGGGTAACTTTTCTATACTGAGAGACCGCTGTTGTATTTCTCAGCCTTCTCTAGTTCCTTCAGTCTTCCTGTATTATTTTTAATCTCTCTGGAGTCTCTTTAACTTTGCTGTATATTAAAGGGGGGCATTCAAAACAGGATGCCATACTAATGTACATCTCTCCAAAGCGGAATAAAGCAGAATTACCATCTTTGGTTTCTGACATACTGCATTCCCCTTTAATATGTCCTAAAATATTTTTCAACAAAATCATACTTAGATCACGGTCAATTTGTAATGCAATATAAACCCCAGGTCCTTTTCTGTACTGTTGTTCCCTAGCCAGTTATATCTCATTTTGAATTATTTAATTTGATTTTACCTTCTGAAGTGTATGATTTTCTACTGGTCTTCACTGCATATCATCTTGCCGGTTTTAGATAATTTCTTTTAATTTATCCAGATCACTTTGAACTCTAACCCTGTCCTTAACCTAAGCACCTGTTAGTTACTTGCAACACTGGTGGCCTGGCAGTGAAAATAATAGTAGAATTATAGCTAGGATAAATCTGTGTAGGAACAAGTGCCTCTCTCAGACTGTCAGTGAAACACTGAGAATGCATTTTTTCAGCCTATTTCCTGGTTCAGTTTTAAGAAGTTGTAGACAACAGCAACTGATGTCTTACTAGAGTCAGTATCACCAGCATTCTCTCCCTATTGATCTGCATGCCAACCCTTCCAATGAAGTACAAAACTGCAGTGTGACATCAGAGCTTTCCAGTGATTCTCAGGAGACTGGAATGAATACAAGTCCCAGAGATGCCTAAGATGACCTTCCTATCTGTGCAGAAATCCAAAGTTCTTTGCTCTTTTTCCTCTTTTCCACAAGATGAGGAATATTCCCTCTTTTAGAAGGATGTGGATGCCCAGTACTTTTTCTGAAGATGTAATTTACATTCTGTAATGGAGTTACAGCCTAACACCACCAGTCCACATGGAAGACTCAGTTATACATACAGTAATTGTCAAATGGTGGAATGTGGTTTTGGAAGGCTCAAGGCAAGATGAAATTTTTGCCAGAATAGCACGGATACAAACTAGCCCCTGTATAATACCTGTGAAATAAGAGGTAAGAAATATTCATGGTGTAGAGCCTTGGCCCTGATGGATTCTGTAGACAACTTCAAACAATATGAGCCCTGAGACAGGAAGTTAAAGAAATGAGAGTTGTCTGGTGCTCACAGTTACACTGTATAAAGACATCTCAGTGGGAGGGGATGTTGTAACTCATAGTGATTTGTGAGTTCTGCTGTGTTTGTTAACAAGCTCTCCCAATTGATAAAGTGGCCTATCACAAGCATTTGTTTTAACTTTAAAGATTCTCCACATTTATATGCCTTTTTATAAATGGCAGTGTCAGTCATTTGATTCATTCCAGGTGTATATAATCCTTATCATTAGCTGCATGTATAAAAATTAGATTAATCTGATTGTCATTGGTGTATTATTCCTAATGGGTACCATCAGATCACATTCTTCCTCGGGTAGTCACATGTAGCTGTTAGAAGTAGAAGGCCAAGATGCTAGGAGATAGTGAGGTCAGGAAATAGCTGCTACCACTCTTGAGTCCCGTCAGAAATCACTGGAGACCCTATAACACCCCATGTCTCATAAAAATATCACTAGTATTGCTGTTGATTTTGCCAAAACTACGGAGATGTTAACTACTGTGAGCATAACCAGTAGGTGATTGGCCTGCAAATTTTTACAGGAGTGGATTAGACTTGTTTTGATGTTACACTTCTTTTCATGCTAAAAATCCTTGAGAGTTGCTTAGGTAGTTATTTGTCTTTTCAGGGAGCATGAGGTCCACAGTGGTTTGTGAGCATAAGAAAGCATATTACTCAGATTGCTTACTGCTCATTAGAAAGACGTTCCTTTTAATGTTAATACTATAAAGACATTGATCTCTATTTCTTTTTGAGAAAACCCTGTAACTTGTGATTAAATTTGCTTACTATAATATATTGTATTCTGTAAATTTCTATAAAAGGTGCCTAGATCACAAGCATTGTTTTCTTCATTTTTAGACAAAAAAAAAGATACAAAAAACAATCAGTTTTCCATCAGTTTGAAGATACATGGACTTTGACTGAGGATTTATGGTTGCTAAAACAATGTGAAATTTTAGCAGACTGTTTAAATTATGGTTAACATATGAGGACATTGAAAGTGGAGCTGACCTATTATTGGTCTGTCCTGTTTGCTGCCTTGTAGTATAGAAGCTAAATGTCTTGTTTTTCAGCATAAAAAGTTTTAAAGTACTGTATCAGTTTTCATCATAAAAATTCCAGACTCTGTACCACCCATAAGGATGAATAAAGACGGTAATCATTCTATGGAAAATTTAGCAAATGAAATACAATCTCCTTAAGTATAGATAATATAATTTAAAGAAAGGAAAATTAAATTTTATTCATTACCCATAAGCAGTTTTCCAAGAGGAAAATCATCAAATGACACTTAAAATATATTGGGAAGAAATTCAATGCTGTAGGATGTTTCCTTTCTTATTGCATGAAACTTTGTTGCTTACACACAGCAGATCTGGAGGCCTTAGAAGAATATATATGCTATCTATATTAAACTATGTTACAGTGCTTTTATGGTTTCTAGTTTGTAGGATCTGATTAACAATGTTTTCCTAATTTGGGGTTATTTTGAGTTCTATTACTGTCCTCATCGGTATATTTAATAGCAGCATATCAGCTACCATCTCCTCCTCCCCAGGCAGGCTCAACCTTGTTTTCAGAGTATCTTTATCCCCTCCTATCTCACTACTCCCTGTGGCTCCTGCAATAAACACAATCATTCAACTTCTTGTCTGTCATTGCTCCAGTTCTTCCCTTCCCTCAGTCTGCCCTAAAATCTTTCTCTCTGGCACTTTCCTTTCATTCAGTTTGTGTTTTCAGCTTCTTTCCACCTACTCTCTCGGTACCAAAATCCTTCCCATGCTTCCAACAGAGATTCCTCCAACCCTGTTCTCCCACAATTGCCACCCTATTCCCCCTTTTGTTGTGGTTCCCTCCCACTGCTGCTTCTGCTTTATTAGTTTATTAGGGTCCATGCTTCATATTCAATAACTGAGGATAATAATTGCTGAAATTTAGCTAGATGAATAAAAAAAATCTTGTCCCTATTTCTTGAGCGTATTTTCTTCAGTGCCATAATTCATTTTGGTAATAAAACACATCTTTTCTTGTGTTAGCTAACACATGTCATTTTGTTTTTAAAAATGTTGCATATATACACGTAAGACTGAAACAGAAATCGAACAAATTTCATACTCAATGCAAAGACCCTCAACAAAAACATAATTAATGCAACACAATGTTTGAGATTTTAAGCCAACAAAAGCCAGACCATTTAGAGCTAAGGTTCCCATAGCAACCTTACTCTATCTCCTCCTGTGTCTGTGTGATAGGGTCTTTTTTTACATGACCACATATTGCTAAAGAATGTGCTGTATTATTCCATAAATAGAACATTGGTTTAATAGGTGAGTTAACTACATAAAGACCTAAATATATATATATATAAAAATATATTTATATATATTTAATATCTTTAAAGGATATTAAGTCAGTGTGGCTTGTAGAGGTATTGTACATTTATATACTAGAAGAAATTTTCACGTAAGCTTCAACATGATGTTACAACATCCTTAACATAAATCCTGCCTGCAAGTGAATTTTTTGGCATGTTTTTAGTTTCCTAGTTATCTGTTTCCCTGCATATATAGAAAATACAAAGGCTGAATAATTACAGGAGGAAAATTGTTGGCAATTCTTAAAAAATAACACAATTAACTGATTGTTTTCCAGAGTAGGCAGCTACACAAAAGCATAAGGGAACTCAAAAGATGCAGACTTTAGTCAGACTTCAGGGGCTGAAATCATCCTATTTAACTGCAAGCACTTAAATAAAGGGGCAAAGTTATATATATCTTATAATTTCTGTACAACTTAGGGAGATAGAAGAGCATCTCCAGAGGAGGATTCAGTCCTCCTGAGATGTGATTGTCTTCTGCCTATCTTACTTTACTGACTATAAAGTAGGTCTGAAGAAACCAGTCAAGGATAAATCCAAGTTGTATTGTCCAAGAAAAAGGAATGCGATTTTCAGACATTTCTGAGTACTTGATGTGTCTTACAGGTTAGGTGCAGGAGTCCCCCCAGACTACATCCCTATCAGTATCTAAATCCATGACTTCACATTCACTTGGTAATACAAATGTGTTCTTGATTAGATAGGACAATACAGGATTTTTTTTTAGAGCACAGAACAGTACAGTAATTATTCTGAGTTAACGCTGACTGCAGAAAATCAAATTATACCTTATTTGACCTAATACTAAAATAATGCAGACAATAATACCCATTTTATATATAAAGACTGTTGGGAGAACTTTGTATTCTCTGGGTGTGTATTTGAACCAGCAGAATGAGTTAACATTGATTCAGCACTTTACATTCTTCAGCTGTGACATTTTTGTTACAGGACTGTCTCAGAGAACCTGGAAAAGTAGCTTTACAGGCATTCGATAAGGTACCTCGGCATCCAACTCATGAGATTTGATTTCTACTTCTAGACACCGGGTTAGGCACTGCAGCTCAAAAGTAATCACACCCTAAGTTTTTGTTGGATCTAGATCAAGGTGACAAAGTTGAGGTCCCTGGTAATATATCTGTACTCTTTAAATCTATGTTTGGAATTGGAAGTGTTTTATATGACACTGAAACAAAACTCTGGCAAACCAGATGGCAATCAGTTAATTTGGATAGGATTTTAAAATGAGAATAATATCAAGGAAAACAAGGAATAACACTGAAGGAAATAATTCTGACACAAAAGAGAGAATTGCCATCCATTTCCATATTCAGTTTCTTTGTAAAAAAGACCTACAGAGAAGACCTAGTTAATGTTCTGACAGTTGTTAGAAGCTAAGCAGGTGGATACTTCTGGCATTTAACCACTGTTAGCTCTGAAGGAATCTGACACTCAACAATTAGATGACTGGCAAATCCCTGAAGTATCTGCTTTCCCGTAATAATATATAGACAACAATGAGACAACGGGTGCAAATAAAAGTGGGTAGCAGTCTGAAATATTAAACAGTTCTCCAGAGAAATAATATGAGGAACTATTCAACTAATATCGTCTTTCTCACACAGATGTTACAAGGCAGTAATCGTACTGTGCTATGCTGGGTTAAACTTTGTTGGAACTGGCACATTTAGTTGTAAGCCATTTTTAAAAGTTACAATTTTTTTTTTTCATCTAAACAAAAAGCAAATGCATGATATCCTAAGGATCTGAATGCTCTGAGTGAAAATCTCTCAACTAGATACAGATGAAAATACGTAAACAACAAATACAAACAGAATGGGGGGGAAAGCTTGAGAGTTTGAAGAGTACAAACATGTGACTGCTGTTAGAAGTCAAGGCTTTTATGTCAGAGCACAGGCTGAAACAGTTTCTGATGCTTTGAACAGGGGAACTCTTTAAGTTACCTAAATCCTCTTATACCCAGGGAAGTAGAGCCTTGGAGATTCTCTTAAGTAAATGCAGTAGCAACCAGAACGTTTGACCTCCTTACCAACTTGTCCTCTTGGCTGACACAGTTCAAAGCATTCTCTGCAGTGGGTCAATATACCTTTAACCTACAGTACAAAGTTCACGGACAACAGCACATTATTGCCACTTCTAAGGCAGGAATAACTGCAGTTCCTCACTTGCTGGCAGAGCAGCACCCACCACCAACTCCCGCCGGCCCCTGAGGAGCGCCATGCGCTTGAACCAGCTGTACCCCCGCGACAGGAACCTCCTCAGCCCTGAGGACCCACAAGCAAAAGTGCTGTTTCCTTATCGGGGTTCAGGGTGGTTATGTTTTAAAACTTTTTTCACACATGGTTACTTACGGGCTTGTAGCGACTGCTTGGTGGTGGAATTTTGAAACGGGACGGGAAAATATCTTTCCTGCATTGCCAACGGAAAGGGCCACATGTCCCGCGAGTGAGAGAAGCTTTGGCCTGTGGGAAGAACCGTAAAAGATGCGTCTGGTCCACAGACAGAAGTCACCTGTCCGGGCGGCCTGTTGGTGAGGTACCCCGGCCTGGCCGGCTGCCCCTGCCCAGAGCCCGCGCCCAACCCCGGCCCGCCGGGGTCGAGCGGCGTCCCGGCCCCGGGCAGCAGCGCCGCCGAGGGGGGCGGGAGCTGGCTGGGGAGAAGGGACAGCCGGTACCTCAGTCGCGACCCGCACCACCTGCCCACG
>JAVJGJ010000059.1:10445173-10477150 GCA_035590215.1 Microhierax caerulescens
GGGGGGCGCGGGGCCGTTCGCCCTGCGTGGGCGCCTCCCGCAGGCACAGGGCCCCGCACCTGCCAGGTGCGGCCTCGCTTGGCGCGGCGGAGCCGTCCCTCAGGGGAGGGCCGCTGGCGCCGCTCCCTCTGCCTGCCTCCTGCTTTGCGCTGGTCACGAAAAAGGGCGAGGAAACATCTTCGGCCACTTGTGAAAATGTGTTCGCACCTGTGTAAGGAAACCTGGGGTTACAGCTACAGTTAAATATAGACGCTGTGTTACCCTAAGAAAGCAATTTACAAATCGTGAACACGAGCATTATTTTTATCTGGAGGACTGACAAGGCTTTCCTTTTTTCTTAGGCAATGGGTCAAACCGTGGTTATTTTGCTCAAGCTCTTTGTGACGAACTTCAAAAACACTATGTTTTTCCACTGTTACTCATCATGTACAATATTTGTCAGTATACTTGTCATGGCACTTAGGTGAATAAAAATAAACATATTAGTCTTGCAACACTTAGGTTGAGAGATACATATATGATACTAGCATTGCAAGTAACACGTGCAAAATTTCAGTTGCTGTGAAACACTAGTAACCCATAAGCAAAAAGTGTACTAGAGGGTATGTTGAATTGCCCATGATTTACGTGTACTTGTAAGAATAGCTCACTGCCAGAGCTAACTGCAAAGAGATAAAGTTAGCTTTATCATCAACATTGCCTTTCTTGGGTGATGAAGATTTTCTTCGTGCTTTTACACTCCACGTGTATTGTCTGCGGGACTTGCAAGTCGTAATGCCATGGGAACTGTCATTTTGGAACCGTGTAATGGCATTCTGATACAGACATCTCTGGTTTAAGAAATAAGCCACCCCTTCTACCTTAGATGAACTCAAAAATTGGCAACTTACATTTCAGAGGTAAAATCTTGCGGATGTGGATGTAGATGTAGATGCCTTTCTGCAGCAGAGATTAGGGTTAGTTTTTGCTAGAGATCAACTATCTGTGATTGTGTGAGGCATACCTACTTCTTAATTGGAGCTTCTGGTGCAATAATTACTTTTTGTTTACAGCAATAACGTAACTTTTAAATCAGTTGTTTCCTCATAGAGCCAAACAATAAAGATTAGCAATGAGGTATCACTGCTGCAAGGTACATTAACCTGGCAGCATAAAATAGATTAACACTTAGTTTACTACTCTTTTGCTTTGACACACCATTAAGAAAGTTAACCAGCACTCAGCTGCGGAGAGGAAACTCCAGTTTTGCTCTTGTTCAATTTTAAATTGATCACTAAGACAAGATCTTGAAAGCAGTTGATAAAGGTAATTCATTCAGGTTTCAGACAGAGGCTGTTTAATACAGTAACTCTTTCAATTATGGGAACAAGGAATCTGAAATACTAAAAACAGTAAAGCTCAAACTGAGAGAGGAAAGATACTGAGAATGAGAATATGTGAGAGTGGACAAGGAGATCCAAATCAAGCTTTTAAGTCCATCAGCAAGACCAGCTGGTGAATGTTTTGGAGAACTGGGCAATTTACTTGGGCAATTTAATATGCAATCAGAAAATTAGCACTTGGCCTTAGATTGTGCTTTAGGAAACAGCTGTATAGTATGGAAGATGCTGACTGATACTTGTAAAAATGTGTGGATGAAGCCAGGTATTAAGGACAAAATATCTCAGATATATATAATCTCATAATACCTACCCCTAGAGGTAAGAATTCTTTTATAAATGCTATTATAAAAATAAAATTATGTTATAGCTACCTGGCCCATGAGAAGTTGGTCTTTGAACCATTCACAGCTTTTAATGCCTTACAGTTATTCTCACTTAAAGGAGCATAGGTACAGATAGTGGGATTAGTCTTTCTTGTCTTTAGGTGAATGCAGAACTGAAGTCTATGTCTGAGCTAAAGGTCTGACATTCTTTTATGTTTAATGAAGAGAGACAGGCACTTTTAAGGTATGACTCATTTGGGATATTTTTAGATGTCTACTTTAGAATGAGATTAGTTGGTCCCTCAAACCTCCTGTTTCTTTCCATTATCTATGAAGGGTACCTAGATGTCTAGCTCAGATGTAGATTTCTATAGTGTTCGAGTCTCTCTTTGATTATATGAATGGCATCTTGAGAGACTTAGCAGAAAATACAAGCTGGCTATGTGGGTTCCAGAATCACACATACATCCCTAGTCTTAAAGAGGAAACTACTGAATAATGTTATATTTCTATGCCCTTTCCAGGTATCTCAAGATTAATTTTTTATTCTGTTCCTCACTGATTTGTTCTGGGCAGGTTGTCTTTAATGCTTTACGTTCAGAGTATGCCTACATGTCATGTAGTGATTAGGCACAGCCTTTCTGTGCTGGTGCCAAAAGCTGGTAAAACCTCACAAGTGTTCTGAGCCAACTGACAGTGTGCGCACTCGGTGTCTGGCCCTTACTAATTAACCATGTCACGTAACAGCCTTATTAGCTCTGACATGGTGTGACGTTTACTGTGCTCATGCATTTTTTGATCAGCACAGAACATGGGCAAGGTGATCTGGACCCTGTTGAAGTAACCACGTAGACAGAGCTGCAGAAAGGTTGTAACCTTCCGTCTGCTTTTTTGCAGCTGTGTAGTCTGCTTGTCATGTGATTAGGATTATGACAGTGTAATAGAGTAGATCACTGCACATAAGTAAAATAGAAAAGATAAATGGTGTCTTGGAATTAGTGAATATATAGCTTCATTTTTCTTCTGTGTGATCTGATTGAGTAGATAACTTTGAAGAAATGAATGTCATCTTTTAAATAGAAAGAGCCAAAATTTGGCATTACACTAATGTGAGTAACAGGTAAGTAATGAGCCATTTTTAAACTTGCAATCAGAGTAATTAAGATTAGAGGATGTCCTATACTGGGCAAAGGATATGGTATACAGTCATTGGGGTGTAGTAAGACACAGATTCTCCAGTGAGATGGACTTTGCAAAAATTATGTGTTAACCTCTCCAGGAAGCTCAAGTGGCAACTTGACCTCATGCAGTCTGTGTCTATAATCATTGCGTCCGCAGTACTATTCTCCCTTTTTCCTACCTTCGTCACTTGCTGTGGAAACAGCAATATGACATTTTCCCCTGACTGTTGTGTTATCTCCTGGGAACAGGGAACTTGGAGGAAATTCTTTCTTATCCTGCATTACACAGATGTCATTTTACTTGCGGAAGCAGCACCTTTAATCGGTTTTAGTTAGGACTTCTCTATTATCTGTGACATCAAAATTATTTTACAACTTTTTCATGTTGAGAAATTATGTTGTTGTGGTGATGTTTTATAGTCCTGACCTATGTATTTAATGAATAAAAATATGAAGTTTTAAGCAAGCATAAGAATTTATAGACTACTTGGCCATGCTTCAAAGTGAAGTGGAACACTGTCCTTCCACAAGTCATTTACAAATTAAATTAAAGGATTATGTTCTTTTGATTTTTCATTCCCTTACAATGTTGAAACTGAAGAATGACTCTTTTCAAGTGTTGGAGGGAGTGTTCTAATTAGTGAGCTGAAGACTAGCTCCTATAAATGTCAATAGTTAGGCAGTCTGGGCTTTCTAAACTACATATGTGCAGTAATAAAAGTGTCCTTCAAAGTGATTTTGTCACCTTTTCAAATCATACTTTTAGAACTATACTTTTAGTCAGATGAATTACATCTGAAAATATTTCATTTTTATGAAGCTAGTCTTGACCAGATTGTGCCATTAACATACTTCTATACACAAAACAACAAAAAAACACCATCTTGACAGTTTTAATTTTAAAAATAAGCAAAATAACTATGAATGTATGTATGAATATTTCACTTTTGAGAAGAATTTACAAATCTTATGAAGTACCCTGCCATATCACTGAACTGTGTGACACAAGAAGCCACAGTATTAGAATAAAAGTATCCCAAATTGGTATAAGACGTCAGGAGGTGTAGCACTATTTGATGACAGACCTATTGCCATCACTGGCATTTAGTGAATGCATTTTAGTGGACTGCATTTAGTGATGTTGTATTCTCACAACAGCATCAAGAAGCTTTGATATAGCCAGCCCAACTTTCATTTCTGTTTCACTTACTGAACTCTCAAATACATTTTTTAGTGTAAAGATTCCAGCATTTTATTGATCTAACAATTTTTTCTTAGTCTGTCACAAGGGGGCAGATTAGTATTGTTGAAGTTTATAATTTTTTTCCAGCAATCAGTGGTAGCAATCTACAAGAGAACATATATGTTCAGATTGATCATTTGAGAAATTTTGAAATACACTGTTGCCTACAGTTCGATTTTCTTATCAATATTGAATGATGAGTTTTTTATTTAAATATTTCAATCACAGAATGAATGCTTGTTCTGGGGCATTGTTTTTGTAGGTTTTTAATGCAAGAAATAAAATTAAACAATATAATGTAATGGATTTTCCATTCTGCTTGTCACAGTACTCATGAAGTATTCAGTCGACCACTGCAAATGATTAGCTATTGCCACTTCTGTAACTTTTATAATTTGTAAATGCAAATGAGAAAGTTTGGTTCATTAAAGCTTGTTTCCAAAACTTCTAACTCTTTCACAGTTTCTGGTAATAATGTGATAATAGTGTGTAGTACCCCTTAAAAATAAAATTTATTTATGAAGGTAAATTAAACCAGTAGAAATCTAGTTCTGTAAATAAACCCCTTAAAACCCCAAAGTTTTATTCTCTCTTTTAGCCTTTACTTTTCAAACAGTATATCCTTACCTCAAAATGCATCCCTCTGTTTATTTGCTACAGCCATAATTCAATGCTCCACTCAGTTGAAAGTTGTAAACCAATTTACCTGGAATATTCTTAATTTCCTTTTTCTCTCCATTGTGAATTCTGCTAATTTTTAGCTTTTTGTTTTCTGCTGGAAAGTAACATTCTAAGTTTCCTTTTTTGATATTTACTGAATTCAAAGTAACAGCATTCAAAATTATTTGTGTTATGATTAGGCCTCACTGTGTTTACATATATACTGAAAGAAGAATAGTGCTCCAGTTTACAGATTTTGCAAGATACGGCTGTGCTCAAGACTCAAAACACTTAGCACAAGCAAGTATCTGACTCAAATGAACTGTTAAAGGATCCCCTGAATTCTCATCTAGAAAAGAAATAAAATTTGCTTTGTATACCAGAGAAAACCAGTAATAAATCCAATTAATTTACTGCATGCTGTAATGAGAAAAAAGTATGCATTTCTGGTAAAATACTTGCTAAAATCTGTTGTAGCATGAGGATATTTCCCGTGCTGAGAAGTTTTAGACTGAACATACACTGTAGTACTTTGTTTCAGCAAGTATTTTTAGAACATATTTATGCACTAAAGAATGTCTCATTTTTAATACCTATGATTCTAGGAAAATAAATATATAAATAATAAATCAATATATTAAGAAGCTGCTAACAGGAGAAAGGTAAAAATATCTTCCACTTCTAACCACATGTAACAGAAATTTTACCAGTGTTGCCTGGGGAAAACAAAATAAATGGAAGACGGATGATGATATGAAAGCAAGCCTAACTGAATTTCAGGGATTAATTTCACCAAAATTCTGTTTTCTAGACTCCAACATGGAAACTATACAGACAGAATCTTTTATCTTACTTACAAGCAGGCAAAGTTTTAAACTCTTGCCTCTTAAGTATGTGCAAAATAAGATAATTCAGGAGTTTATAATTTGATAACAAATGGTGGCTTTACACTGTAAAAGTAACTGAACTTAAGAAGAATCAGGCCTCTTACATAAGGAAAGAAATCCACAAACCCCAACCTTAATTTTAGCAGAGTTGCAATCAATATTTACTGGAAGAGGGCAAGATTTTCTTTCTGAAATAAAATGTCTCAAACGAAATAAAAATAACCTGATCCTGAAACTGAGATCATGTGTAGAAATTCAGCACAGGTGTTTATGGTATGAGAAGACAATAGGAAACATAATCTAGCTAGTAGTTTCACATACTATATATATGTCTGTGGACATGTATATATATTTTTGTAGATATATATACATACAGTGACAAAAGCTCTGTCAAAGGAAATGGGATTTGACTACAATATTTGACATGAATTTCTGATGCCAAAGTCAAACACAAATTATTTAAATGGGATTATATATCTTCATACATATATATATAAATGCATCTTCAGATGCCAGGATTTGTTACAAATAAGCAAATGTCTTAGACATCTGTTCTCAGTCTGCAGGTCCTATGTACGTGGGATGAGTACAGAGTGGTGATTGTTCTAAGATCAAAAGAAAGGCATTAAAAAGCCTTGTTGAAATTTATGCTCTACTTCTAAAAGAACAAGATGTTAACTTGCCTTTTAATTTTTTACATCAAAACAGTGTTATTTAAATTCTATAATTATTATGTATACTTGTGGTTTTAAGTGTCCCATGATAATATTTAATAAGAGAAAGAGAAATTAATTTATTATGCCAACTATTTATTCCATGCTGCCATTACTCCTACTGGTAAATCTGGTGTGTACTGACCTTATTCATTGTATCCAGGGCATTATGCAAGGGAAAAATATGCATAATGTTGTTGCGGACTGTACATCCCACACTTAAACAGAATCAAAGTACTCTTTAAGACATTTTGTAGAATAAAACTAGAGATAGAGACCAGATGGCAAACACTCAGCATACTGTGTTTTCAAGTTTCAGCAGAGAAATCTTTCCGGCTGTGAATGGACTTTTACTTTGTGTACATTAAAACACCATTCAGGATGTATAGCTGATCTTTTCTCTTTGATTTTGAATTAAGTAACAAAGTAGGATGCTCAGAAACTTTTGGAAAACAGTGACAAAGGCAATGGTAAGAAAGTGTTTGGGTTTTTTTAATTCAGTTTTATGTTTTGGTACTCCTAGAAAAAAGTGTTGGAAAATTAACTTTGAATCCTAATTCAGCGGATAAATGAATTTTTTGCTTAATATCTTTTCAAATATTGACCGCATAGTGAACACAGTATGAAAGAAGACCTGATGTAAATTATACTGTTGTTAAAGGTTATGTTGTTTGACCCAGATTTGTTGGCAATATATACCTATAGATACATATGCATATATGTAAGGTGTATGATATGAGTAAGTTTACTACAGTTAGAAAAAGTAAGTTTAGTTTCTAATTTTTAAGAAAGTGTTTTTATCACTGTTTTACTGATCTCATGGCAAGGGACTATACATTTCTACAAGAAGGCAGAGGGCACACAGCTGAATGGGAACTCTGGTGTTTAGAAGTCATTAACAAACTGAAAAGGGTACTGTGTGGTTTTGCGTGTTACTCAGTCTTGCAGTGAAAATGACTAGAAATACACCATCTTAAAATCTTAGACTGAAAACAGCTGTTCAGGAAGCGCCATGTAACAAAGCATCAAAATTGCTCCCTCTGTGATCTCTTCGGAGACCACAGGGTGCAAGTGGAAAAGGGAGAAGAGTTTCTGAGTATGGTTCGTTTTATCCATCTACTTTTGTATGGTGATCTAACACCAAAAGAGTTGACAGCTTCTCAAGAATAAGCAATGAGGCGTGGCTGTAGCTCGAGTATTCGGGACTGTATTAGTATATGGCAACTATGAGACAATGTCTACTTCTAAGTAGTTTTACCTTGGAAAGAAAATAGGAAATGCTCGTGCAATGCTCCAGGTGCCTAAATTTCAATTCAGAGTCGAGTCTCTGAAACAGGAACTTTGCTGTCCAGTGACACGGTTAACTGTGCTGCAGGCCTGAGAAGGTTGGCGTAAAGCTGCTGGAATATTCATAAACTATTTCTTTTCATTCCAGTTTGAATACTTAAAATGTCATTTATTGCTTCAGCACAGTGTTTCTGAAAAAGCTGCCCCATCATCTCCCAGAAAATCAGAGCTTTGTGTTCCTACCAAGTGGGAAGCTCTCCGATAAAGACTCAGCTTTATGGATATAACTGAAAGAACATCTATGAAAAAATGGAGGGTACATCTTTACTGGTAAATCAAACTGGTCCAAACTATGGGCCTGAGCGCTGACAGATGGCCATACCATTAAATTACCAGAGCAAAACCTGTGAGGTTTTTGGTTTGTGCCAACCAACATTTTCCTAGATGGTGTCTGGGAAGGGTTCAGATTAGCACAGGCCAGGGTCTACTCCCAGTAGGCAGTCTGGAAGCAGGTAAAGGAGAGCCATGTGGCCACAGTATTATTTACTAATACAGGTGTAGTCAGGGATGGGGAAGCCAGAATCCCAGTCTCATGTTAATGACAAAAGTAAAATGGAGATATTTAAAGGCTGGTAGGGAAGAGTTTATTTCTGAAGGAGTTGTGTAAAGGATCTAGTAGAATAAAGAGCCCCTGTGGTTCTGACACAGAGCAAGGTCTTAAAAAGATTAGTCAGGATGAGTTTGGTACAAAGCTCTGGGTGCTGTTCTGGGTGTGTTGAGAAAGGAATGTACTCTGAATAATAAGAAAAGGTTCCACTGACGTGTTAAAGTGTAGGAATGTGCCACTGAAGGTGTTAAAGTAAAGGAATATGCTCTGAATAATTAGAAAAGATAAGGTGAGCACCTGAAGGAGAGAACGAGACCATGAGTCAGGAAATTGTTGAACAAAGAAAGTGGAAAGGTTTACTCCACCTAGATCCCACCTATTATGAATAGAATGATTAGATGTCGAAATCAACTGAATGTGTATGTAAAGATGTTGTAGCCTCTCATGAAAACTGTATAAATTACCTGACTTTTCACTGAAAACTTGGGAGCTAGTTTGTCTGTTACGAATCGGCTAGCTCCCCAGCGTTGCACGAAATAAGTACTTTGCTGCTTAAAGACAAAATTTGTCTCTGAGCAGTTACTCCGTGCCATTTTGCCATCATTTCATCTTGCTTTACAGGGCATAGAACTGGGGACCATGTACCACATGGCCCATTATGTACTGACTCTGACGTGTGACCTCCATAGATGGAACATATGTGTTAAATGAGTCGGGTTATGAATATACAATCACATTATTATTATTTTTTTATATGCACCTTGTGTTTTCTTTTGCTAATAGCTGAAATATATTTGCATCAGTCATGAGAATGAGTACTGTATATTTGCCCTGAGGCTAAATAACTGGGTAGTTATGGATAATCATATACTTTGAAATCTCCAAGTTTAGAGGATCAGTTTATTTTCAACACCAAAGACATAATTGTGATGGTTTCAGGCAAGGCACACCGTTAGACATCGTGAAGTGACAAACTCCGGTTTATATTTCCCAGTTTGCGAAAGAGCTAAAGCCCTGTACCACTAGATGGCGTTATGTAGTCATTTAGGGACCATGGAAAGGCACGGAATACTAGTAAACCATACAGATAACGTGAAACCAGGTAAGTATTACTGCACCACAATAAATCTTTTTCTTGTCAAGTAGTAATAAAAACGTCTCATACAACTTTTAATGGTATCACTGTAAGGGCAGGACATAAGATATGATACCTGAATATTACTTTTGTAACAGCAGGTTAGTAATTGCTAGCTTATTAACTCAGACTAGCAGTACACACTTAAAATGATCTCTGGAAAATTCACTAATATTAAAAATGGGGTCAGATGACAAAGGCTTTGTGAGTGCAGTGGACTCATACAATGTAAGGTTTCTTCTGCAGTTCCTCCATTTGTATCCAGCCTTGACTTACAGCTACAGTTAAGTCTTAGTTAAAACCCTGGAGATGAATAACTCCAAACCCTGATGATGTTCAACACTCATTTCCAGTTAGGAATTTTGCAAATGTTCCCCATGTTTAGCATGGGACTAACTCCTGGAACCAATTATTCATGAATTTTAGTGTGCTTGAATTGTAGTCTCGGATCCAAAGTTTGCAGACTCAGTATCTCTACCAAGGGTACTGTGGCCCCTGGGACTTTCTTAACAAAGCCTATTCAGTTTCCCATTTGCTATGATGGCTTCATAATGAAGGAAAATATCCATGGGAAACTAGTTTTCAAATGCCTCAGTTCTGCAGACAATGCCTATAGCCCAGAGGCTTGTCTTAGTAATAGTCCCAATTCTGACCACTTCTCTACAGGCATATAGCTCTTGTTGATTCACCTTTATAAATGAGGGCAAATTTAGTCTTTAAATTTCTCAAGACTTTTGATAAAAATTCAAATTTTACTTATCTGTAAGTCTTGTTTACACATTTTTAGTTAAAGTTCCTAGTATTCTTATTTCTGACCTGTATTAAATTACCTGTTGGTAATGGTGCCAGCAGGGAATGGAGAGTCTTCAGAGCTGTTCATGGTGGAAAACCTCAATACCAATCCAGGAGACTGCCAAATTTTGCCGGCGGCTTTTTTAGTAAATGCCTGAGTAGGCAAACTTCAGTAGATCACTACAGGAGGAAGCTTTCCATCCCATATGCTTTTAATATATGTCATTAGGATGTGTAAGCAGAATATATAAAAATATATGTTACTTTGAGTTTTATTCTTTTTAAGATTAACCTAATAAAGCCTTAATCAAACACGGGTATAATAAACATAATCTGTTCTTTCACCAGTCACACTCATTCACCCTATACTGGATAGTATAGTAGAGAGAGTGTCTGTGTGTTTGTGTGTACATATACACACACACATATGTTATGTATACAAACGTAGTTATCTAATATAGCATGGTAAGTCTGGCTGCTACCAAGGCAAGTCTGTCCAAGGCAGTTTGATTATTATCTAGCTTCCTTTCTTACTTTTTTTTTTTTTTGGTTGGTTGTTGGCTTTTTGTTTGTTTTAGGTTTTTGTTGGTTGGTTGTTGGCTTTTTGTTTGTTTTAGGTTTTTGGTTTTGTTTGGTTTTGCATACACTGAGTATGGTGTAGTGTTCTTTATATAAAGATCTGATGTAAATAAGGCTTGGATAAGACTCATTAAATTTTCCTGAGATAACCAAGATGCTTTCAAGAGTTTTCGTATTTTCTGCTGTGCCCTTCCTTGTTTATACTGGCTTCAGCTGAGGTAAGCATGACTACAGAGATAGTTTACATAAAGCTCAAGTTCAAGTAGAAAAGTTGGACTGAAACGTGGAGAAGAGCATTATTAGCTTGGCTAAGTGCATTTATTCCCAAGGTATGAATCTCTATTGACCCTTAGTCAGTAGGTCTGAGTAGTCTTCCCTGTCTGTGGCATGGGGAAGGGGCCTCCTGCCCCTGCTTGTCCCTCCCTCCTGCAGAAATTCCTTGGGGTTTAGATACAGAACCCTTTTAAACCAATAGGTGTTTGGTACCAAATAAATAAATTGGGCAGGTTTTAGCTGCAATTTATTGTCATCTTTCTACTTAACATATGCATAGTTAACTCTATCTCAAGCTCATTATGGTTCTGTTTTCCTTCCATTTAATGTGAAGTTCATTGGCTGAAGCTCAAAGTTACAAAAACTCCCCTGAAGTTTTGTTAGCAGGAATATCTAATCTGAAGTGTCTTCTCTTCAGGTATCAGATTTCTCACAGCTGCACTCCTTGTGTGAAGAACAATTGTGGGATTTCTTCTAACCAAGAATAAAATGGTGCATTTCTGGGTAACCACTATTAGCATCCTTCCTGAATTAGTCTCAGAGCTGTGGGATAGAGTTTAAGCAACATTTTCATACTATAATATGCTGAAAAGTTGCAATATATATTTTGTTAAACTATAACAAGCAAAACAAGTATCAGAAGTTAATTGGGGAACTGCCGTGCTTGTTTTTTAACAAAAAGTGCTTTGCTGTTTTACCATGAGGTGTACCACAGAAAGAATGAGAAGCTTTAGAAGCTGTGGGTAGTCTCAGGGAATGTATATCTCTGTGATTCTATTTTCTGCCAAGGTCAGATGAGATGAAGGCTGACTTAATTTTGTTGGTAGCTGAACAGAAGACAAACCTGTTTACATTCCAGAGAGATTAATTTCATGATTGTGGTGAAGTCAAAGAAGAGGAATTTGGGAGGGTCTGCTCATTAGTGATCTTTCAGAACAACATTTCAGTGCTCCTTTTCATTTTGTGTGTTTTAACTCTCTACTTTTGTATTATTCAAACAGTATAGATAACAAACATCTATGGTCTTTGTTTCTGAAGTTGATTTTTATAAATAGGGTTTGCTATAGTTTTGCTTATTCTGTTGTAAGGAGGTAATTGTGTAATATTTATAAAATTTAATTTGTGAAGATAATGATGGTGGAGAATTGTTGAAAACATGGCAGATTTATTCTGCTACATTCTCTTTTACTCACTTATTCATTGAAGAAACCTAAGGCAAGATCTGGGATGTCAGAAGTATTTACATAAAAGAATAGGGAGATGGTCATATTTAGTTTTATGAAAGAGTTTAAAGTTTAAATGGCCCATATATGTTTGGACTAGATGTTGTTCTCTGTGGAATCTGTCAAAAGTGTGGATCTTAGTATTTGTGGAGTAACCTATTTTTCCATTAATTCCTGTAATGCATCCTGGAAAAGAATCAGGAATACAATAAAAAGACATGTCCTAGCTAGAATTAAAGAAAAAAGCAGGGAATCAGCCATAACAAAAGAGTGACTGATCAGTCAGAGGGTATTCACTAAAAACCCTCCGTCCTCTGTCTGTGACCTGAAGACAGTAGTGGAAGGACCTCTTCCCACAGTGCCTCTGTAAAGGTTTTACTGGTTTTGATGGAGAAAGATCTCAAAGTAAGGAGATACTGCTTTTCACTGGGAAGCAAGTCCCTTTTTCTTAAGTGTTCAGTGCTTTTCTGGGGGTGACTAGCCCTGCTTGTGTCCTTGCCAGCACTGTGGAGGCTTTCTTGTCTTTGTGCAGTCAAGTGGTACTTGTAACTTCAAACCCTGGCCATCCTTTGCCTTTCTGTGAGTCAACTACTGGTATGTTCCTTACATTCAAGAAGAAAAATGTGTAGCAAGGAGCTGGTGAGTAGCTGCATCCTTTTCTAACATCCTAATAAAACTTCTCATATGTAGCTCTTGCTCTACACCCACCTCAGTTCCACCTCTGGCATCCTGATAATTTGAGATCAGTAGTTTGATTGCCCAGAAGAGTCACATAGATTACCAACTATGTTTAATACAGTGTTTGTTCAGGTTTTGCTTTGTCAAGTCAGTTCTAGGTCTTCACAAGGTGTGAAAGGCCTCTGATGTGCTGCTGTGCTGTGCAGGTCCCGCGTACAGCTCCAGTGACTATCTCTGTGCTGCTGCCTGGTGCACTCCATTATTCCTAAGATCTACTCCAAACATGCTGGTTAGCAAATGCAAAACAGTTATTTTCTGCATTTTTCTCTGTCTGTTTTTTATGTACTTCCTGAAGGATTACAGAGACTATTTTCTTTGCAGTTTGAACAGTGATTAGGCTGATCCGATGAGTGACAAGATGCAAAATGCTTGTACGTGGAGAAACAGATGGAAAACTGGACACTGCCTGCCCATCACCTTTGCTGTACATGGAGGCAGGCTGCCCATTTCTTTCTGTTGCTTCCTTCCAAAAAGAAAATGTTTTGAAGACATGTTTGTACAGTATTTTGGCCTTTTAGAAATAAATGATGGCCTCAGACAAGTTTCAACATCTTGAGTTACAGTCTTTCTCTCAGGCAGGCCTGAGTGATGCTAGAGTGCTTACAGTAATCTGTGTTCATAGGAAGCTATTGCCAGCTTCAGTGTAATAGTTAATTGGCTTCAATTATCACTCCAGAAAGCAATTTAAAATGCCTTTCTATTTTACTTACTCTTTTTTCATCGTATTTCTCCTCTGATGTTACAATAATCCATGAACATGCCTTTTGGAAGCCAATTGGTTTATTTTACATATACACACACACACACACACACACACACATATATATGTATCAAAAAATTAAATCCTCGTGTTTGCAGCTAAAGGTCCTTTTGGTGGCCATCTCTGCCTCTGTGTGATGGCCCCTGTTTTTGTTATGAATGGTAGGAATAAACCTCAGTGCAGGTAAAGGCTTGAAACTCATGCTCCTACAGACTGGTTTTTACTCTTGGATTTGGAAAGACATTTAAAAAGGTCTGTCAGCCAGCAGCTGACTGATTGCACAAAACACTTACTTATGTCCAGTCAGGTTCTTAGGCTGCCTTCATCATTGAAACTTCTCCACTTCTGCTGCAATGTATTGGGTGCACAGGCTGCCCATCCTACCTCTTCACTGGTTTCAGGACATTTTTCTGTTTTCTTCCCTTTCCTTGTTGGAAAGGCTTTTTTTGTCTGGCTATATCTGAAGTGCTTTTTCTCTCAGATTTGTCAGCTTATTGCTTAGTAGAGAAGGTACAGTTCCTACTAATACTTAAGGTGAAGGATACAGAGCTCTTATTCATAGTTCCCTCCTTTTTTGACTAGCAAGCAATTCTGCTTTTTTGTCTTATAAAGCAGTACAGCTGTATGTGACAAACCAGCCATATCCTTCAGCTACAGCAGAATGAATCTTTTCTTCAGGTGCTCGGTTTCTGCTTCAGTACTTTGTTACCCTCTGTTCAGAATGGTTTGGTTTACTTGTTTTGCAGTGTCTTTCTGATTTGTCTTGTTCTTAACTTAAGATGGTCTTGTTGTTCTATTCTGTTTGAGTTAATTCCCAGCTATGTCACTATCATCTGGAGACTAATAGCTTTTTTAGCTATTACTTGTTTTCTGAAGGGTAAACTGCCCTTAGAAGAGTCTTAGTGGTGGTGCCCTGGAGATTACTTGCTGGAAATTTTTTATATCCCAACCTATCATACATGCAACACTAAAAAGGAAGCAATGCAGAAGCACTTAGTGGATGATCTGGAAGGTATCCTTTTGACAGAAATGTAGAAGAATAATTTGAGATTCATGAGTGTTGTCTTGAGTTTCTAGAAGGATTTACTTAGACCTGAGTGAAAGAAAATCTGCTTAATATGGAAGAGTTGTGGGAAAAATATGACAAAATAAAGTAAGCCTCAATTTTTAAAGGTATATATGTAGGAGGGAAGCACAAAACACTTAAAAATCTTGGCCTCCCACCTTCTGTAAAAGGAGGAATGTGAGGGTAATATTTGCCAAAAAGAGATCTGTTTCTAATTAAAGGAATCTTAGGCTTGATACAGATTCTAGGGGTAGTACAACAGAAGTAGCACAAAGTGCATCAGCTCCTAATGTTGAATCGTATGTTTCCTCAGTAGCACTTAAATGTGTAGTTCAAGAGGTTCTTTGGACTCCTCTTAGACAGTTAATCTCTGGCTTTCAAAGGCAGTTAGGTACTGCACTCTTCAGTGCTGGAAGCTGTAACACTTCAATGATCAGGAGAGCACCATCAGTTTGAACAGCCAGCAGTGCAGCTTGCTGTTTTATTTAGCTAACTACAAAGACTTAGTTCTCGACACACTAGAATCTTGAAAACGTAAATAAAAGCCCAGAACTTGAGGAAGTTCCCCTCATTTCTGGGGAAAAAAATATCTGCTTTATTTACTTTCTTGTCCAACCTAAACTTTATTTACTTCTTTAAAACACGTTACGTAAAATATCACATGAAAAATGCAACTAAATACACTCATGAAAATGCTATAAATTTTGACTCAGAAAAAATGATAAATATAAGATGTGGGATTGTACTGCAGACTAGATTCTTCACACATTACTCAATTATCCAAAAATGAGTGCTTTATAATCTCCTCTGGATGAAATGATCCACTTTGATTGACTACAGAGGAAGCATAGACAGCCAGCTCAGACTATACACCTAACTTCATGGCTGATTGAGAGGACGTGAAATCTGCTTGAGGTACTGTTCATTTTGTTTGTTGATTCCGTCTTTGGAGATATTCAGAAACTGTCTGGACATGGTGCTGGGCAGCTTGCTCTGGGTCACCTGGCTTGAGCAGAAGGATTGGATGAGATGACCTCCGGAGGTCTCTCCCATTCTCAACCATTGTCTGATTCTGTGACATCTTTTGAAAACAGGTGACATTACAAGTAGAATGTAGCAGTATTGTTAATTACTAAGAAGAAAGGTGGCCTAATAAAGTAAATAGCGTGATACCATTTTCTTACAAATTTTTTTAGCCAATACCAGCTCTGGCTTCTCTGCTCAGCAATCTTTGTGGTGCTGTGCTTTTGACTACTGAAAGAAGGGACACTCAGGAATTAGCTGAATATACATCTGCTTAAATTAGCCTGGTAATGAAAAAGAAGAAAATGTACATGACTATCAGTGGTGATCGGTGCTTACATTTGACTTAGTACGTACCTCGCTCTGTTGAGGTTGCTCATACTCTGAAATCCAATAGCTTAGTGGATGCAGAACTTTTATGGCACTTTCTCTGTTTGTCTCCCTTTCATTCTCTAGGAAGAGGTGCCTTGTGAAGAGGCATTCTACAGTGCTCTTGCTGTTCAGTTTCCTCTGTGCATCCCCTCTCTTGATTTCTGCACTGTGCAGTATCGTATGTCCCTGTGCCTGGGGATTCCTCATCTCATCTCCCATCACTATGTTGGTTTCTCTAAAACACTGCATTCTTATTTACAAGGTCTGAGAGGAACCTCAGGTAGTTTCTTGTAACTTCATTTCCATCTCAGTAATTTGTGCTAGTAGGCAGGTATTGGACACCAGTGCATAGTGAGATGGTCAGACATTAATCGTAGGTTTTGGTTCAGGTGGGTTTTCTAAGCAATTGCATAGTCACTGTATATAGAAAAGGGATTGTACTTGTCAGTTTGCTTTTTAGTGCTATGAGCCTACGGTTAAGTCAGTCATGTGCTGATGTGATCCTGGTCTCCTTTTCCTACTTCAGTGCTCTATTCTCCCATGGATGATGTTCTAGCGTGTGCTTTGTAGTCAGAGTGAAGGTAGTAGATTTTATATTTCGTCCAAATGTGTTATAGTGTAAACTTTTTTCTGTTATTCCAACTGCTGACTTACTGGTACTAACAGGAGTAGCATTTGTGAGTTTTTTTACAGAGAATGTTTTCCAACAGGTATGTTTTAAAAATACAAATTCTCCTGTTGTGTGGGGAGAAAAAGAAAAAGGTAGTTGTATAGGTTTAGTGCCAAAATATACAGAAACTTTGTATGCTAATATGGAAAAGTTGGTGCAAACCTGACACTAAAGCAATAAAAGCTTTTTTTTAAAAAATAAAATAAAATCCTGTTTTCATCTTTACTCGTTACTGCTAAAATTTTGTTATTTAAATTCTCCTGCCTTTTCAATAGTCAATAAAAAAGGCAAAACAAATCTCTCCTAACAGTCCCTAATAAAAATTTGTGCTTAGAGAACAGCATCACTAATTAAAAACAAGGCATTTTGAAAGACTTATTTTTTTATTACCACTAGCAAGCAATGTCTCTTTATGTAAGTGAATGGGACACTGATTTATCTGAGCACTCTTCATTATTATTCACCAAATTCTTAAATAATAGGAAGTGGAAAGAAGTGCTTCAGCAGATTCCTTTTCCCCACATCTGTGAAAGTAAAACCACAAAGTGTAAATTATAGTAAATGTTCAGAGATATCTGGAGAACAGTGACTTGTTTGCTGAAGAGTTTGACAGAAGTAAGCTATTTTGGATATATCCTCTTTTTCTTTATATTAAAGACGGCATGTCTTTGTTGCTTCATGGAGATTGTAATCTTGAATTTCAAACCCCTGCTTCTGGCCCCTTGCAGAGATGTTCCTCAAGCATAGATTTGTGCTATCTAACTATCTTGTCCCTTCCCTCTTGTACTCCTGCTCAGTGCACAGAAATTATTCTTGCAAATGCGTTGACTGTCTTTGAGAGTTGTTTACACTTTGGTCATGAGGCTGGAGACAGTTCTTCATGAAAAAAGTTTGTTGGATGGTTATTTACATCTGGACTACATTTGTGGCTCATCTCTGGGTCATCTTGTCCTGAGAGGCATCCAGGGAGACAAAATAGTTTCTCCTGGCTAGATAGAGAACTCCAGGCAGGTACCTATTTGGAAGCTGCTGGGATGCTTACACATGTTTTAGCCACTCCTTTCTCCTCAGCCATTCGAGTTCTACAAGTCCACAGATAATGTAATAATAAGTTTAGGCTTCTGTCAAGAAAATCTACAGGGATACTAGTGATATGAGTGTTAGCTTACAATGTCTTAAGTGAAGTAAGGTATGACAAGTCAAGAACTTGAAGTGAGAAATGTGAATGGCACTGAGTTGATGACGGAAACCAGTGTCTTACGGGAAATGCAGCTGCAGTCTGAGGGTGTGCAGTGGAAGAAACCTCCCCCCAGCTCTCAAGAAACCAAGCAAGGAAGGAACAGATGGTGCAGAATTGGGTGCAAGGAGTACAGCGTCTTGTCCCCATCCTCTCCCTCTACCTTCCATGAATCAACCCTAATGTATAGATAGGTGGCACTGTGTTCTTGGAGATGGCAAAACCAGAGCTTCGCCTCCGGTGGACATCCAGTAGTCTATGAGACTGTTTGCAAGGGTGGAGGTGCTCTTCTTGGTGATCCACATGTCCCTACATGTCACAGCATTAATAATACATTCAGATTATATGATTTGTTTGGAGAAAATATTCTATTAGTTCTGGTCTGTACATTTATTGTGTAATATTCTTGGTTTACAAAGACTGCCATGTTTCACCTCAGTCTGCCGCATTTCATTTGAAGATGCTTCCTTTGTGTGGAGGGGAGAGATCTGGTAAAGAACACATCTACAGCAGAGGGATCTTTCCACGTTCTGTTGACACCCGTACAGTTACATAATTACAATAATGGGATTGTATCTGTTTGTTAATTCCAGTTCCCCTGCAAGCTATGGTTCTGATGAAGGCGAGATGGCAGAAGGAGTTGAAGCCATCTTAAAGAGAAATGGCCAGACCCTCCACTGGTATAGAACAGTTGATCTACTGATTGCAATTAAGCTATACTTTACTGGTTCACAGCCTGTTAGATTTTCTGAAAGACTGGGGTGCTTAAGTGGGTTGAACGCTTAATTAATTAAGCTGAGCTAGAAGAAGGTTTTCTTTGGTCTTATTCTATTAAAAGCATAAGTGAAGTTATTGTTCAATTCATTAAGAGCAAGCGTTTATAATATTCTTTGCGTGTGCTACTGATAATGACTAATGACCTACCTGCAGTTAATATCTTAATTTTCTTTTCCAAGTGTTCTTTTCCTTAGGTATATCTTTATAAAAGTAAGAGTAATACTAATATTGAATGGAAGGTGATATTTCAAGTACATTACAAAAATCTGTAGCAATTCTTTTGGACTCCCTTTAGGGTTGAAGAGTGCACAAACAAATCTTGAGAAAATACAGGGCTATTTTCATTCAGTGCAGCATCTTATCGTGGGACTATTCATGAAACATATTCTAGGTGTCCCTTCAAGGAACTATTTAAGCCTCAAAATGTTATTCTGGTTTTATCTGTATTTATCCACATTTACCTGATGGATATTTTAATATCACAGCATTAGACAAGTAGGGTGCTTGCTTAGTTGCTTGATTATTTTTTAACAACTCTAGGTATTCTGAATAGCTTCTTTCATAATATACAAACATCTGCTAAGGGACAGTAAGAAGCTCACTATATTTAGTCGCTAGAAGAGCAGGCTCAGAACTGACTTTGTAATGATTTTTTATTGCCTACTTACTGAAAAGTGGTGTAGAATTGTTTTCACTCTATGATCCAAGGGTATCTGTGCACTGTTTCTGAGAGGTCTACAAAACCCAGGAAAAACACAGCTAGCTCCTGTAGGCTTAGATTTTCTTTGCATTGTAATTAATCTCCATAGGAACATTTTTAGAATTGAAAAAATTCAGGGAGGTTGAAGGCCACTTACTAGCCACCTCATGGGCTAGGAGCTAAAGCCAGCCAACATCAAACTGGTAATAAATTGCAAAGTTTCAGTTTGCTTGAAAAGTAAGTGTAATTAACTGTTGGACTGCATTATACATTGCTGTGGCAAATGATCCATATTTGATTTATATAATCTTCTAAAAGATGTGCTTTAATTCACTGCAACTTGCTGTTTTGCACAAGGAAAACTCCACAACATTTCCTGTGTAGGATGCTGTATTAGATTATGAAAACAGTTTATTCTGGCCTTAAAAGTAATTAATCCATGTTCAGCTCATTTTTATCATAGTCTTTGAGCAAGTTGCATACCACTCCTGGGGTGTGGCAGTGAAGCAAATAAGATGATTTACTCCCTTTCCAGAGGTCTGAGTTGGCACTTTCCTCCAGGCTTGTGCTTCGAAGTGAGAGCTAGGTGCTGGGGCTTTGGGCTCAAAAGTGTCCAAACATGATTCCAAAGGTATCACTCTTTATTCTGTCATTTTTCATAGACAGTGTTTTGCCCCTCTGTCTGATGTTCTGCCATCTGATGCTCTTGATGTGGCTATGTACCTAATAGTCTCAAGTAATCTTTGAATTGCACCCCACTTCATCTGGAAAAGACTTATGAAATGCCAATATTTTTGTTGGCACAATGGAGAAATATGAAATTCAAAATAACTGAAATGGCCAAGTTTTTTATTATATTTCATTCATTATTTGTTTTTTTTAAAGAAAAGCTATTTGAAGACAGAATATGGATCAAGACAGCATAAGAAGAATCAAAATGAATGACACCTTTTTTATTTCACTGATAAAGCATGCAAAACTATTTCAGGAAAGACTATAAAACTCCAGTAAGTGTTCCTGGAAGTTTGTGACTGGCAAGGCACCGATTTTTGAAATATACGTGACATGTTTACCACTAGCAAAATTAAGATTGATGACATATGTTTTTCAGATGTCAAATAATGGAGTAAATAGTGTAATGAAAATATAAATACCAGTTTTAATTATGCAATTCACTTTTTACTTCTACATGGGGTTTTAGGAAAAAAGATTATGTATCTGGGAAAACATTTGGATTGTGGAATGTCACAAAGTATTTTAGTTTCATGAATTTGGTGAGATTATGATGTAGACAGCTAGCTAAATCTGAGCTACATGACAGAAATGTGTTTTTTTCTTTGGTTCTAAAATAGCAGGTGCTTGAGCTGAAGATACAGCAGACCTAATACCTAAAAAGCAGTATCAGCTTTTATGAACTATATGACAAAAGTATCTGGAAAAATGAAAAAAACCCACCAACCTAGCCCTCTCAAAATATAGATTTGAGGGGGTGCAGCCAAGATCAGATTTAGCAAAACATAATCAGACAACCCTCCCTTCCAACATACTGTAAAGCAGCAGCAGTTACACTGTAAACTCAAAACAAAGCTGAAAGCAGTAGCACAATCTAAATAATATAGTTTTTATGGAAGTGAGCAATAAGTATTATGAAAACAAGGTGTCAGAAGACTATGGTGCACTACCCTTCAAGCAAATGAAAAATATCTTTTTTTTAGAAACTAAAATACTGATGACTCTGACTTCAATGCATTTTAAGGAGCACATTAATGAACTGACAGTGTTTGCTTACACAGAATTACATGCATTTTAGTGCTCTTCAGGACATAACATTAAGAAAGTCTAAGCCCATTCAGATAGATTTTTTTCTAATATACTCATTCAGTTAATTATGATGCAAAATACATGAGAAGGACAAAGGTACGAGGCTGTATTTCTGGATGCCACCACGACTTAAGAGAATGAGATATACTTGTACACCACAGTGATGGATAGTTGAAATAAAAATTATACAGTAATACTATTGTATGTGTACCAGAAACAGTCTATTTACAGGCACACATTTATAAGGTCAAGAGAGACAAGTAAGGTCAGAAGAAGACATCTGTTTCGATCTTCTTTATAAAAACCCATGGATTTTCTGCCAGTTATTTCTGCCTTAAGCCTGGAATTTCTGTAGAGCAGCTCAGGTCATAAAATCTTTTCTTCAATTTTATAGTAAAGTAAGTACATAGAAATATGATAATGCGAAGAATGACAAATGCTTTTCTGTATTTGTGACTAAAATTATCTTAAAAAAAGGTGACAGGTCCTGCTGCTGCTTTTGTTCCCTCTCTAAAGCCATATTTTGTCCCCTTTGCTTTGCATTGCTCTAGCATTTGGTGTTTTGACTGAAATAATGCTGAGGGCTTTGGCTTCCATTAAAAAACTTCTTAGAAGTATTTACTTTGGACTCTGGTATCCTGTCTGCTAAATTAAGAGATAACATCATTATCAGAAATTGTAAGAAAGCAAGTTTTTAGACTTATTTGTAGGATGCCACTAGGACTGAGGACGATTCTGTATATTGATGTTAGGACCTAATGTAGGATACCAAACTAAAAAGTCTTTTTTGTGGTTCTGTTTTTTCTCTTATTCCCCAGCCTCCACAACCTATCTATTTATAACTATTTTTTCTATCTTTCAGTAAATACTTCAATGTGAACCATTTTGATACTGAACAAAGTTAGAAGTTTTATACTTCCAGTAACGTAGATTAATTCCACTCTTTCCTGTGCTAGAAGTCCTTATATTTTCTTTGATTCACTTGCAAAATCTTCTATTTTCCCCAGATTTTTGCTGAAATTTCCACTGTGCTTCAGAATTGATATGTATGGTGCACAGCTGGGGAGTAAGTTTGCCGGTGTACAAGAATGAGCAGACTTGCATCATCAGGTCACTATTGAAACCCACAAGGACTGGCACCAAAGATTGCCTCCTAAGAAGTTGTTTTGTTTTCCACTCAGTGAATGTGCCACTAACTAATGGGAGAGAAATGCTGAGAAGTATTTGCCTTTTCTGAGATTTATGAGCCAAGCTCATTGTTTTGTTTTCCTGGTTTATTATACTTGAATGGATAAAGTACTATTACTGTTGCACTTTGAGCAAGAAGTTAAGGCCAGAATAGTCAAAACATTACTCATCTGATTGGATTACCTCAATTTTATATGAAGGAACAAAATCTGATATACTTTTTAGAATGTGGATATGTGTAACTCTGGTTCAAAGTATAGGCGTGCAACACGAAAGTTTGTGCCAATATATTATCTGTCTCTACAATAATCTTCCAAATAGCTGTTTCTGTAAAACAGAAGTGTTTCTATTTTCATACGTACTCATTATTCTGTCCAAGTCAAATATTGAAATGGACAACATGAAATTAGTGATTATTACTTGGTCTCAGAAATAAAATATATTTGACATGATGGAAGTATTTGGGGCATTTGTAAACGTGTCATCAATGTCTAAATATCAGTTACTTGACGTAATACCTACCATTTACTTTGTTTTCTCCTTATAAGCTCCTTGGCAATGGAAGTATTTTTTCATTGTTCCTTGTTTGTTTAGACAATAACACAGACCAGCAGAAGTCATTCCAGAGACAGGGTTAGAGCACCAGGCTACAGCTAATCCTACAGCTGCTTTCCGTAAAGGGCTTGTACGTACCCCCCGGTATCTCATATAGCTGTGGCCAATTAGGTTCCTGCAGGCTGAAATTGCCACAACGAGCATCATACCTTTTCACTACGCATCCTACTACTCGCACAGAAAACCAGCATCACTGAAGGCTGCTGTTATGATTCGCTTCAATCTTCTTTTGCTCTGAAAGCTTGGGCTGTCCCTATGCATAAATATTGACAAATTTTTTAGCATCTTTCTACTTTTTTCTTCCCTTTCTTCTTTCTTTCCTCCTTCTTCATCTAACCCTAGATGGATATTGCGGATCATTGGTAGGGAAAGGCTTTCCAAAGGAGGCCCATTCTGCATTTCACTCTGAAGCACAATTCAGATGGAAAGAGTTGTTGGGGTGAGGAATTTTCCTTGCCAGAGATGTTTGCAGAAGCTGTTCTGCTGTGAGGTGGTAGAACTTTGCTCTGGAGTCAGAGATCTGCAACATCTTTGAGGAATCTTGATATCATGGTGGTCTGTGGGCTGAAAGCTGCCCAATGTCACTGCTGGTCTGTTGATTGAGAGACAGCTTAGAATGAGGAACACTAATTAGATCCAGAAGCAAGTATGGATACATCAGAACATGTACAGCCCTGGAGTAATGTGTTCATAATGCTCATAAGGAAAAAATAGGGATTTGTTTGGCTTTCCTTTGCTTCTTCAGGGAGAGTTAGAGACAGTAGGAATTACTGTAGGAAGCTGTTGGTCTGCGAGAAAAAGATTCTCTTTTTTGAATTGAATAAATATCACAGTGAAAACTTTCCAGCCTAAGCCTTTCATTAATTTCTCCATGTAATCTTAATATATTTAAACTCTGTAAAAAGTTACGCTGCGAAAATGTTCTCCCCACGTGTAATTTTTCCCCAAGTGAAGTGCATACCTTTCAAATTATAAACTTTCTACTTGTCCTAGGAAAATCCTCACTGTATAAATAATTGAACTCATCTGCTGAGAACACAAGTATTCTTTCTCTAGCAGTCTAAAATATATGCCTAAATACACATCTTGTACGTAGTGCTTTAAATAGTAATTACTGCCGTGAAGTCACTGGAAGCCCTTAAAAGGATTTGACAGTTCCCCCCCAATCTTTCAGTGAATGTAGTAGCCGGGCTGTGCCGCGCTACATCCACTGATAATTCAGCAGCTGAGGAACTCGGCAAAGCCTGCTCCAAACTTCTCAGCTGTTGACAGGCTTGACTTGCTGAGAACACTGGTTAAATATAGCACAAGCGAGCTGAGCTCAACAAAGTCATTGCTGTAACACTGTGTGAAGAGACCAGAAGAGGGGAAATACAATCTGAGAACTAAACTGCCAAAGCCTAACACCACCTAGCAACAGTTGAAAAAACTTTTAAACAAAAGTCTGGGTGAGACACAGGCAGAGTATACCTCCTACTTCTTCTGCCTGGGATTTCTGTGAGAAGCAGCTTCGGTCTTCTGTTCTCTGCCCCGTTGCCTTCGTTACTTCAGCTGCTGGTAGACCTAAAAAAGTGGGAAAAGTTTCTCTCTTTGTGTTCTCCTGGGCTGGATCAATCTACTGCTGTGGTACGAGCCGCTGCGATCCTGCAGTGGAAAGGATATACTCATAGGTTCGTGTTGCTGACAGGTAAGACTGAGCTAACCACTCTAATGCATCCTTTTTTAGAGCTGTAATCTTTTCTAGTGACTATTGTCTCTTCTGTGAACAATCTTCTGCATGATTTGGAGACATCAGTAGACGAAGCTAGGAGAAAAGGTTTAGATTTTCTTTTTATGCTTTCATCACAGAATAACATTGCTTAAATAACTTTTGCAGTTCTTAGAATGAGCATAATCAAGTAGCTAGTACTAATATGCAAAACGTCTATAGACTTTGACACATGTCCTACTTATATCTGCTTACATCTTGCATGCTGACAGAAGACACACCAACATTTAAGAATAGAATACATATCATCCCTTACCAGTGATAGCCTAGCAGCTATTAAAACCAGTGACAGCCTGTGTGATAACGAAGAGGAAACAGCCATTCAGTAAGGAATTAGCTGAATACTTTGTGACCCAGTGCATTTGTACTTTTTCTTTCCTTACTCACTTCTAGCACACAGGCACACCTGGTGCCTTTCATACTATCCTTGTGGCAACAGCTCTTGGTTCCTCCTCTTGTGCTTACATAGAATATTGTTCTCTGCTCAATTTATTAGCTGTAATGCAACCATCCTAAAGATTGACCTTATGTTTATTGTACCCAAATGTGCTTGGGCTGGGTCATCGTTGTTAAAGCGTTTGTTTCTTTTAGCAAAATAAATGAGAAACTGGTTCTCAGATGTTTTACCAGGACAGCAGAATGGAAGCCAATTTGTCTGTTGGAAATGCATATCCTATGGTCCTAGATGGGACCACAGGATATAATGGTCATGTAATTTAAGGGAAGAATTGCTTAGTATGATTTGCTTTGTCTAAACTGACAAAAGCTGCTTGGTCAGTTGAAGAATGAATACCCCCGCCCCCCCGCCCCCCCCGTCTTTTAGAGACCCCATTTTCTCCAAACAAAAGAAATTTAGTATGCATGAAGTTTTAAAAAGTTGTACTGATTATAAATACACATGCAATGTGAATTCAGTTATGAAGGCAAAGATTTAAAGAATGCACTTAACCCCATGAAAAATCCCTGTTCACGGATTTATGTAGAATTGTCTCAGATGAAAAATATTTATCCTAAAGAAGGAATGGACTGACTGAGTCTGTGCTGACTGTGGTGTTTGACACTTAGTCTCTGGACTCTGGGACTGTCTCAGGAAGATGAGAAGGTCTTGCTTGAGCTGAATAATTCATCCCTGCATACTATATAAATGACATCAATACCACAGCAGGGACATGCTTACAGATTGGATTAAATAGAAATACTCTGCAACAACTTTGACTTGGTGGCTAAGAATGTAACTGCCTGTGAAACAATAAGATAAATTAACTATTAGGATGGAGGAAAATTCTTTTATTTCAAAGCAATGGGGACACTAAAGCACTAAATATGAATACTTTCTGGTGGCCATGATTTAATGTGATAATCATTGCTGTGGAATTACTACAGCACTATGGTATCCCAAATTTAAATCTCAAAAGGATACTTTGGTGTTACTTTTAAATTTAGCTGTATGTTGAGAAAGTTATTTTTTTCATAAGAAAACTGTACAGTAGGAACTAAAACTGAGACAATATGATTGATACAGTTTTTGTCATCTTGACATTAGAGTGAAAATTCCTGTTTCTTCTTTTGACTGAGTTACTTGGACGTAATAAACTGGAGAACTGGCAAATTTGACCTTCTGAATACATAGGGATGCTAAAATCTGGGAAAATGCTGTGCTAACTATTGTCTGCTTTTTGGTTTTGGTTGTTGCTCAGCACAATGTATGGTTTTACAGTTTGGCTTTTCTTGCACAATTTACTTTTAAAAGCAGAAGTTAAATTTATTAGACTGATAACTATCAAGTGAAGTGACTTGAACAGGCTGATAGCAACTTCCATCTCTAACACATGGAGTTGTGGTTTTACGTACATCTGTCTTCCTTTCCACTTCAAAATGGAGGAGAAGGCTAAAATTACTCTTCTCAACAGGTGTCCACAAAGAGGCTCTGGGATTTTCCAATCAAATCTGTGGAATATGTAATGTGGCTATTCAACAGATGGTTTCATATTTGAAGAACAGCCAATTCTGCTAATGACTACAGTGATATCAAGCTCAATTTTATATCAAATCAAAAAGTAATTTAGCTTTTGGCGATACACGCCATTGTAGAGGTTTTCTTGGAAGACAAGTAGACATAGCATACCCATTTATTTTTCCCATTATAATTTTTATTTTGTTTGTATTCCCATAACTGTGGAATGAATGGTGCCTTTCATGGTGCTAAAGACTCTGTATTCCTCCCAATCTGAATCCACTTCCAGACTCTGCCTGTGGCTCATTCTTTCACCTTCATTAGAGCAATATTATAATTTATGGCCTCTTCTAACCAATCTAGCCACAGCTAAAGTCATCATCTTAACAGTGTTTTGTCATCACCTCAGTGTTTCAATCTCTATAGAACGTCTGGTTCTTTTTAACACCAAATTCAAAGGCTTGAAATTCATCTTCAAAGCTCAGTACTGTTCTGTCTCTGCCTACATCTGCCCTGATTTTCCCATACTCCTCCCACTCATATCTGGTAGACTATTAACCTTCAGCTTTGCTGCTAACTGGTCCATCCTCTATGCTACTGGCTTGAGTAAGCTTGAAATTGACCTCAGGACATAGGAGTTTTCTGTAGGGACTCTCCTGTAGCACCTGACACTAAAGTCATGGAAGAACTAAACTTGCCTACTAACAGAGCTGTGTTGACCCACGTAGGACTCCTGAAGATGTAGTTGTGCTCCCTGGAAGCAGCTTGTGGAGTATGGGTAAGCATACTGGGAAATCTCTGCTTTTACTAGTGTGCCCAGTTTGGTTCCTCTGGGTCACAATTTCGCCAGCATAACTGTTCCCATATGAAAAGCTTTTTACTCATACAGGTGTATCAGTAAAACTCCTCCTGATACGGGACCTTTCTGTTGGCATGTATTCCACATATGATTAATTTAAGGCTTTTGGTAATCTCATCTAACTCGGCTGAGGTACCCCCTGGCATAAATTAGCAGTGTGCCTCAGAGCTCTGCTGAGTCAGAGGCCACTGAATTCAGAGTGAGATTTCCTTCAAGTTTAATAAGATCAGGTCTTGGTGTTCAATAATTAACAGATAAATTTCCACTCCCCTCAAGAGCATTTAATAACATGGGTCGTCTATATTCCTGTCTAAATGATTTTTTTCCTAAGAGACATTTTACTTTTTCTCCAATTTCCTGTTTCTTCTCTTCCTTTCTCAGGGTCTGTTGTTGCAGTTTGCCATACTATTTTAATATATAACCTGAATTTGGGAGCAGGGACTTTGTCCTTCTACTTTTCTAAAATGCCATTTAGAGAAATAGAGCTATAATATGTGTGAAGAAGCCAGATAAAACAACAAGTAAAAGGAGAAGGAACTTCATCTCTTCATATTTCCTTTTTCACCGAAAATATTTAGTGTATACAACCTACGATAAGAACTGAAAGCTAGAAAGATAAAATAGTGTATGTGATAAAACACTGATAATCTGATGTAAGAAATGTTTAAATATATCTTTACAAGAAGCACAAACACCTGTACTTTTCAGCTTCATCATCTTATTCTGGCACTTTTCATTTTTAGCCTTTTCTCATTTAATTTCTTTCAATGTTTTCTACTAATTTTATACAGAATACTGAGCATTTTTTGGGAAATACAAGTTTTTCTTGATACTGGAGGATACTGGATAACTGAGGAAACAATTATTTCATAAATAATTAAGATTTCTTAACCTCTCTTTAACTAACTGTCTCAAATTAGTGATACTAGAAAAAAAAAGCATTTATAACACAGTCCTGTAGTTATTCATTGGGATACTGTTGTCCAAAGGACTGGAATGATTGTGCCTATTTCCTGTTCATGTTGAAGATTGTGTGATGCTTAATGCATTTGTGACAATTATGCCTTTCTGGATACTTGAATAGATTTTTTTCTTTTATTTTGGGTCTTTCCATCTACTCCTTCAGTTTCTGCAGATAATCTGCACTTGCTGTATTAGTTTTTATTCTTGCCATCATAGCAAACTAAGTACTAATATCAGTGCAAACACAAAGTCTTTCTGAATTGGGGCAGTTATGGGTTTGGGTTTTTTTGCATTCAGGATGGCTTTGTCCTATCATTCTCATTCTGCTTTGGCTGTACTATATCTCTAAATCTTTCCCACAAGTAAAGCAAGCAAATGCTAGCTGTAAAGATGATATGTAAGATTACATAGATTGCGGTCTCTTCCAAAATGCTTTACACAGTTCACAAATAGAGACAATTACTACAATTAAAAGCATATATCATAAAAAATGCAATTGCATTCCATTTTGAAATCATTCTTCTATAGATACACAGCCATTAAAATACATGATTTATCCTGGGCTGTTTAATAAGTGGTGTTCTGAGGCGAAGAAATGGCATTGCTTCCTGCCCCTGCCCCCCCCCCCAGTTAATAGAAAATTGCTATATGTGGTATTACAGAACTGAGAAGAACATGAGGAATTCCAGCATCCAGTTCCTTAATCTTGCAGTTCAGTGAGAGCTGAAACTTAATCAGAAATGTATGTATGTTTGCACACGTGTGCATGCCTTTTATAAGAAAAGCAGTGCCTTTTGGCACTACAGAACGCACTGCTGAAGCAGTGGGACAAAAACATCCGAAGGACAGGGAAATAGGCTGGAGCTTGGGCTTTTTTCCTTAAATGGGCAACCCGTCTAGTTGCTGTTAGCTGACACAAGCAAAAGGGTGTGTGAATCTAAAAGACTGCTGTACGTTGTCCAAACGAGTTTCATTTCAAAGCTGATAAAATGGGAATTAAAATCTTAATTACCTATGATGTGGCTCATTCAGATATAAACCGGTGGGGTTTTGGAACAAGAGCAAAAACCTCAATGGATTTATAATAAACTTTTTTTAGTTCAATGTATATACTTTAAGAGCTCTTTAATACAGTAAGGGTTGCTTTCTTTGCTTTTCCTTTTTTGGGGAAGTGGTGTCAAAGAGTACAATGTTTTGTGATTTATGCTGTTCAAAAGTTTGTTCCAGTGCGTATGTAAAAGTAATACTTTGGAAGATAAATCCATTCTAGGTTTGGGTGGAGGGAGGTATCTAACTAACTAGTGTTAGTTATGGCTGTGGCTACCAAGAGCTACAGCTTCACCAGCAAACTAAAAAGAACCTGAGAAAAAGTGGATTCTGTTGAAATAACAAGATTTTTTTAAGGAACTGGTTTTAAGACTGCTCCTATTTAAAAAAAAAAAAAAAAAGGTCATTGAAAATGAAAGCTCATGTGTCCTTGTTAAAAGATTTCTCATTAGAGTTTATCAGACTGCTTGCATTTTTCAGAAAATACAAAGCAATGAACACAACAGAAAGCAGGAGACTGCTAACATCAGTGCAGTCGAATTGCTGCCAACTTGCCTTGTTTATCTAAGAGATCTCTGTGAAAATAAGGTCTTTCCCACACATGCATGAGTCATAGGATGTAATGGGGCTAAGCAGGCTTGCTTCAGCTTTCTAATGTGCACATATCTAAACTAACCTGTTTTAGTGCCTGTTCCTGTAACTAAATGAGATTAGTTTGACAACAGGAAGGGAGAAGTGGTGGTGAGTTCATGGTGCTATTTCAGTGCAATAACCTGAATGCTAAGGAAACGATGCAATTTCCATTTATTGGGAAAACTCAGTTACTGTGACAACAAATATACACTGAAGAAAAACATATACAATTTATCCTCAAGTTCAAATTTGTGAATGTAGTAGATAGGATATTTATAAAATGTCACATTGTCTAGTTGTGCGACCCAAAGAACATTTTTACTTTTAAAATACATAATCCAGATTGTTGAAAAAATACGTCTTTAGAAGCCATAAGCAAGGATGTAAGTGAAAAGGTGGCAAAGCACATGTGGTTAATCATGACTGGTCCAGCGCTGGGCTGACTAAAATATTTTTTTTTTTAAGTTAGGCATCTATTTCTGAGGCTAAAGCTATTCGTTTCCTGTATCTGTCATTCATACTTATCCCCAAAAGCTCACATCTATTTCTCAGGCTAAAGCCATTCAGTTCCTGTGTCTGTCATTCATTCATACTTACTCTCAAAAGCTCACTTGTCCCATCATCATAATCACAAAACCCCCTGGATCTAACTTCTAAGGTAAAGGTTACAGTAGGTTTCTATAGTGTCTTATTTCTCTCCTTTTATTCTTCTACAAGGACTTTTGTAATAAAAATGAATTATATTCCAGTAGATAAAGATTTCAGTTCCTCAATCTGATGAAATTCTTTAGAAAAAAATAAACATTCTGATTTTTGTCTCTGGGCAGGAGACAGAAGGAAGGGAACAGTGCCATGCTAGATGTCCTCAAGCATGTAAAACAGCACAGAACAAGATGTCTCTTCTGCACGGAGGGACAGCCATGGCAGCAGAGCTCCTGACTGCCAGAGGTACCATGTCTTACAAGGCAGCTGGATATGGGAACCACTGCTGCTTCACGTGGCAGGAGCCAGAAGCTAGAATTGAAGCCACAAAAGCCATCACGCTGCAAATAGGAAAAGGGAGGGTGACCGTGGCATGCCCTCTGAATGAGGGGTGCCACTTAAGGAATTATAGAACCAGACGTTAGGTGGAGGGAGCTGGCAGATGTTGTCCAGTCTCACTCAGAGTAGGGCTAACTCCAAAGTCTGATCAGGTTGCTCAAGGCTTTGATTATTTTCAGTTATCTTGAATATTTTAAATTTGTCATTATTCTAAGGTCTCAGATCTTTTTTGGTTCACAATGTTTGAACATGGCTGGCTGAGGAATATTTTGCTGGACTTTTTACAAGGGCATGTAGTGATAGGACAAGGGGCAATGGTTTTAAGCTGAAAGAGGACAGATTCAGATTTGATATGAGGAAGAAATTCCTTACTGTGAGGGTGGTGATGCACTGGCACAGGCTGCCCAGAGCAGCTGTGGGTGCCCCATCCCTGGCAGTGCTCAAGGCCAGGCTGGATGGG
>JAVJGJ010000059.1:10477250-10537823 GCA_035590215.1 Microhierax caerulescens
CACTGGCACAGGCTGCCCAGAGCAGCTGTGGGTGCCCCATCCCTGGCAGTGCTCAAGGCCAGGCTGGATGGGGCTTGAAGCAACCTGGTCTAGTGGAAGGTGTCACTGCCCATGGCGGGGGGGTTGGAACTGGGTGATCTTTAAGGTCCCTTCCAACCAAAACCATTGTATGATTCTATGACAATCTGTGTATCGAAATTCATATACTGTATAAAAGACAACTGGAGAGATGGTTGATAGTAACATGAATCACAGGCCTTTGGCACTTTCAAAATTACAGAAGAAGCAATATCTTTTGGGTTTTTTTCAGTTTGTTATGTTTGATGTGTTCTATCCTAAAATAAGCATAACAACAACCAAAACACTTCTGTGTATTTTTCCATCCTAGTTTACTCCAGCTTTTAGAATGCACACCCTCCTCTTCCTCCCTGTCATATTCTGCTTGAAAGCCAAAGATTTAGAATTAGGATGCCGTTAAGGTGCCATCTGTCTGCAAAAGAATTCTGAAAAAAAAGGTTAAGTACATTCTGTCTTTATCTTTCCAAGTAGTCCAATAACCTGAAAGGCTAGCGTTGAGTTTGTAAGTAATGAGCAAATAAAGAAAGAAAATAAGAGACACTGCTTTTGAGGAAGGAAATCCTGGAGACTGCTTCCACTGCTGAGTTCACTTTTCTTACTGAACATCTCTTTCTAATTGTATCCTAATCAGGAACAGAGCATGATGCACATATGGCAAACAGGATTCCCAGATGGAGCTCTGGTTAACCTGAGTCTAGCTTAGGCTCTCTTGGCTTAGAAAAGCCCACAAATGTGAAAATGTGGAAAAATGTGGAAGCGCATTTACCTGGTGGCAATTACTGTAGCATGAAGCAAGGACAAAGAAGTGGCTTTGTGGTGCTCAAAGGGATGTGGCAGGCCCTCTTTTCATATAGGATTTCTCATACCTATTAAGAATAACCACTGAAGACAAATATTATTATCTTTAGGTGAATCTGTGAGTGATGTTTCTAAAACTGGATACCGTATAAAATTTTGCCATCATTAACAGAGATGAGTGGAAAAAGGCGAGGGATTTTTTTCGCTATGAGGGTGGTGAGGCACTGGCACAGGTTGCCCAGAGCAGCTGTGGATGCCCCGTCTCTGGCAGTGCTCAAGGCCAGGCTGGATGGGGCTTGGAGCAACCTGGTCCAGTGGGAGGTGTCCCTGCCCACGGCAGGGGGATTGGAACTGGGTGATCTTTAAGGTCCCTTCCAACCCAAACCATTCCATGATTCTGTGAATTCTCACGGACGGTGGAGTACTCTGCAGTGCTTGCTGCAGAGAGGGACTTTAGGAGCTAGTATGACTTGCACACACACAAAGGTCGTACAAATTACCCTTGCAGTTGCTTTAATAAAAAAAGCTGCCATGGCCTGTAGCAGTGGTTAAGTTAGTGAGAAAGTTAGTGAGATTTAGGAAGAAGGGATCATGCTTTAAAGACACCAGAACAGGCTGGGACAACAAGAAGTGCTTCAACAGGAGGCTAGGAAGCTCAGTGTTTTAAACCTAGGGGCCTTTACACCATGGGTTAACCAAATGGCAGCATCTTTAGCTACCCTGCCTTCAATCCATCTGGGCAATGTTTTTAAAAGTAGCTTATGGGCTAGAGAAAAAAATAAACAAACTGATTTTCCTGCTTTCAGAGAACATGTTCTTAAAACCCAAATTATTTTAGAACAAGTTTTTTATTAGAAAGATGGAAGGAATACAGTGTAAGTCCCTTTGATAGAGAAATTGATCTATTTGTAAACAGAAACATACAACAGGATTGCTGTGGTACTCAGGAGCCTGGGACAACCTGTTCAGAGCCCTCTCTGTGACAGTGACACAGCTGCCTGGCTCCAAGATAACAAATTCCCTGCAGTGATACTGGTTTCTAGCCCCTGTTCAGTATCGCTACCAGTCACACAAACTATATCACCACAGGTCTCTGAGAACTAAGGAACTGTTAGAAAAACACATGAAGTTAGCTATAGACAGTGTAATGGCTTTCTCCTTAGCTTAGGTAGCACAAAGGAAACACAGGAAAATATCAGAAATAAACTGAATAATCTATGTAAGTGTTCGGTAAATACCCAGAACATAACAGTTTATAACAGTTTGTTAAGGAATAAGTAGATTGGGAACAAATCTACAGGCTACTGCTGTCAACACGAAAAATCCCTCCAAGACAGCAGTGAGTATCTAAAAATGAGACAAGCATAACTGCTTACAGAGAGGGTTAATTTAGATACATCCAGCATTAGTTGTATAAACAGTGGCTAAATGACACTGCAGGGAAACAGGCCGTAAGAGTGATGGGACATCTGATAGATTATTTATTAAACAAACCCACTTTGCTAAATTCAGGTTCCCTCTCCAAAATATTCATGCTATATTTTAATTTTGTTTTTTAGCCCTTTTAAATAATGTTACCATAAACTGTGAGGTGCTAGGTATCACACCAGGGCAGAGGAAGGCTGGTTAAATGGCTGGCTTTCACATCAGTGACTCCTCATAAGAGTCTCAGCAAGTTATTTACTTCTACACTTTTAATAACACCTGGGATATTACAAGAATAAATATAGTAGTGACTTCGACACCCTGAGATGTTGCAGTATTGAACATAATGCCAACAGCTTTGAATAGCCCTCCTTGGAAACCAGCTTCTGCTGGGAGAAGTAGGAATAGAAGTTGTATTAGTCTGAATGACAAGAATATGTATTTTTAGAGGCGCTCTGCAGAGGGAAGCATAGCTGTGTCCTGAGTTGTGGATAGCAAGAAATCAGCTTTACTGGTAAAGCACAACAGAAAAAGGAAAGAGGAGGACCAGGGATGTGACCAGGAAGCCATACTAAAACAGAAATCAAGCTAAGTCAATACTAAGATGTTTCAGGAAAAAAACATTCCCTCAGGTTGAGTTGTACCAGACATAATTCATAGGACAAAGATGGTGCTGTCAGCTTGTGAGTTTCTTGTTATTTTGGGAGTACTCAGGACAAGTTGCCTGGTACAAGGAGGAGGCTGCTGGGGTGAAAAAAAGAGCTTGGAGGAAAAAGGACCTTTGAGGGAAGGGCTGGGCAGGTGGTGACTGCCCAAATTAGCTGGTGGTGGGGCAGCCACCCCCAGAGCCACTGTGGGGCTGGGGGAGCAGCCACACAAACCCCATGTACTGGGCTGGGGAAGGGGGTGCCTGGAAAACAAATGTCCTGCAGGATCAGCAAGCAGCTCCAGTCCTGCCTGCTTTGTTACAGCAATGGCAGCAGCTCAGGCGACTGTCATGGCAACAGAGGTTTTTGATAAGGATTTACCCTAGGGATTAGATTGCTGTTATGTGACTCTTGGCTTTAGTTAAAAACAGAGAAGATTAGAAAAAGACAGTCCTGATGGCTTCAAGAGAGTTGAAGTCTATGAGCTACGGGTGACCTGATGCCACTGTGTATTGCTTTAAAGTCTCCTGAAACACAGCTTTGGATAATTATTTCAAGATTTTGAATGTGTGTGGTTGGCAATACCAATAACAGAAGGGATGGTGAGTCCAAGAGCAGGGCAGAACCCCACACTCATATACATGGCATGGCCCAGAAGAGGCAGGCCAAGGTTTGCAGCCACAGCTGCTGAAACACTGTCAAGGGCAACACAGTCTACCACACCATGCCCTGCCACAGCCACTGCAAAGGCAGGCCCAGAGCTAGTCCAGATCAAAGCAGGTGGTCAGGAAATTATTTCTTAGTTTACTTGAGAGCCTTTCCAACCTTTTCAGGGCAGTAAATAATGGGGTAATAAATGACCCTTCCTTGGATTTCATGAAAAGGAGGTCAGGTCTTGATTGAGAGCTTCCCCTGATAAAAGGTATGAAATATGGAAATCCCAAGCAGCCACCCATGTACCTGGGTGTACCAGCACAGGCTGGATAGGGAGAAAACTGCTCTGCCTGTCCTGTTTGCTGGGAGGGGCCACGAAAACTGTAGTCCCCTCTTGGGGTATGATGCAGGGAGGGGATGTGGGAAGATAGGAAAAACACCTACGAAAAAAGGGATGGGAAGAGTGAAAATTGAATTTTGTTAAGCTGCAAGAAAAGGGAGTGGAAAGGAAAAGAAAGCAGTGGCACCCTTTTAGGTGATCCCAATTAGCTGTAGGAAATCAGTTCATTTCACTCAAAAAATAGGGGCCCACATTAACAACCATTTTGAAGGCCTGAAAAATGCTAGGGTGCTGCATACATACCGTAGTGCTGTACGGAAACATAGCAGCATTTCAGCAAATGATTCAGCGTTGCGGATAGCAAAGCTTCTCCGCACGCGTGCAACGGTAGCACCCATTCTCTACAAAAAAGGCATGCTAATCGTCAGCAGGTGATGGGTTCAAAAGGTTTGTTTAAAGTCTTAATAGTTAATTGTAGCATATCAGGGTTTGCTTTTTTTAAGAAAATTTTGTGGTTTTGTTTTAGTCTTTGTTGTGGTTTTGGTTGGGTTTTTTTTTCCTTTTATAGTGAAAGAACAAAGTTAAACTCTCAGGGTTTGGACCGACTGTCTCAACGCTAAACCTAATCTCTGAGTTCCCCTGGACAGCCTACTTCATTCTTGTTTTCCTGATGTAAAAACAAGGGCCTCTGAGGAACAGACAGCTAGTAACTTCATTTCAGGGTGGTCATTTGGTCACTTCTTGAACCAGGCAGCTTGAGATGCTTGAACACAAGTCAGTGTGTCTTCTCCAGAGGATACATATATATATCACATCTCTGATGTGTCTAAGCTCCCTTGGCCTCTGTCCAGGAACATCCAGATTTCCTGACTCACGGCAATGTACCCTGTCTCGTTGTACTTCATTAGCAGCAGCTCAAAAATCAGAACAGTATTCTGCTGTTGCATAAGTTTTTCCAAGCGATAAACAATAACACCCCACCACAAGCTTTATTATATTTATCTTGTAATTCAAGATCCAGAAGAGACTGCTGCTTATTATTTTCTTTAATAGCAACCCAAAAAGACTGTAAGATGTTATTCTTTAATAAATATTTTCAGGGTAGCTTAATATCTTATTAATTACTGTTCTGAAGAGGAAGAATAAACGTTACAGAAGCTATAATAAACCAATAATTTTTCTTCCAGCTGAGAAATGTTTATGATTGTTTATTGTCAATTTCATTTTTATATCAGCACTTACACACTGAAACAGTGAGGGGAAATTTAAAGCTACAGCAGATGAAAATAATTAGAAAGAAAACCTACATTTTCTAGGAGTAAAAGCATACCCTTCAGTAAGTCCTATTCTAAACAGCTCTTCTTGACTCGCATCTCAAGTATTTGTTTTAAACATTTTAAAAGCAGTAGCATTATCAACCGGCTTAAACCAGGTTTGAAAATAAACAGTCCATGACTATTACTGGGATTCGTTAAAAGAAAACGCTGTCTGACTCTCAAATCTATTTTGGAGCTACGACTGCACCACTCCCGTGGTTGTGGCATGATGCAGCTGCTCTTTCTTTAATATTTTTGCTGACAGCTACAGCTGACAGATAACATTTCAGTTCACCCCAGCATCAACCCTATCTCCAGGCTCCCTTACTCAGACTGAAAATGCTCCGTTCCTCGTGGCTTTACCTGCATCACAGCGCAACTGTAACTATGCCATTGTTTGTACTGGTCACTTGTAATGGAGCAGCAGAAATAGGGCTCCAGTTGGGTCATGTGTTGGGGGGAGCACATCAGCCATCCCACAGCTGCTAATGGTGCAGTGACAGCTCCTCTTCTTTCCCTTCATCTTCTCTCCCATGCTCTAAGAAAACAGGGACCTGAATCTGGGAATAAAAATAGTATTGCATATATAGCTATGCATTGTCAATTGATATTTTACATTTTACATTAATATCTTTGTTTTAGTTTTATTTGTTACCGTAGTCAACAGAAAAAAAATATTTTATCCATCTTAATGTATAATCCCCTAGCAAACAGGCTTTGATTTCTTGGTTCATAACAGTTTTCATGTAATAATCAATCACTCAGTAATACCGTGGTGGTTCACCCACAAAAGTAACTTTTCACAAATGCAGCACTGTTTTCCTCCCAGACAGAAAACAAGAACATTTACAGTGCTCCCAGTTCTGCCTCTGAACCTCTGAAGCTGTAAGACAGTGGACTTTGACAGAGAACTGGGACATGTGGAAAAAGAGGGCAGAAAAATAATTTTCTTATAATTTTTCTGCTTCACTCTAGTAGTACCTCTGACTTCTTGTGATAGCGTGGGGAAAAAAAGATGAGAAATAGCATAAGGAACTGTTGCTGCAGTTCATACATTCCCTTTTCTTTTTTTTTTTTTCTCTGAAACTTTATACTGAATTTGACCCAAATCTTCAGAGTGCTCAAACCCATGCTTTTATGCAGGATGAATTGTTTACTGGAATAAATTGCGCAGCATGATTTCAGCTGCGTTCTCTAATCAGACTGTTCTGCTTCCAGTCTGCCTGTGGTGGGAATCCCCAGGGGGCAAAACCTTGGCACCACGATGGATGTGTACCTGTAATACCAGGGGTTAAGTGAGAAAAGCACATCCTCGAGCCTTTAACAATAGCGTGCAGGTGTCCTAGCTTTCTCTAGGCCAAAGGAAGCGATTTAGTGCTGGAAACTATTGGTATCAACCTCCTATTCCCATTTCTTTCCATAGAAAGAACCTAAGCAAGCAGAAAGACATCACTAAGAAAAATATCTGTCTGTACAAATAAATATTATGGTACCACTATACTATGAAGAAAGCAACAGACCTAGGTTTTCTGTGAGTCTAGTGATGCTACTAGATTATGTAGCCTTTGACAGTTTAAGGAATACATAGTGTAGGTACTATTGTATTTTATTTATGGTTTATTTTGTTTTCTTTGGTACGACTTTTCTTCCACATGCTTCTCAAGGATGGCAAAAACTTTGCAGTTCTGTCATGCAGTTCAGTGAAATCACCTGAATTCTTACTCTGAGGAGTAGCATTTCATCTGTGTAACCCCCAAAATCGAAACAGTTTCTTTATAGAAACAAGCCTGCCTTAAACAGCTTGTGTTAAAACTCCATTGTAGTTAATAGGTCAAAATTCCCAAGGAATCACAGAAAAGTCTGGCAGAGTGTCAGGTTAATCTTAAAAATGCTGCCATAGAGCATCGCACGCAGGAAAAGTTTATTTGCAGACGTTATGTTATTTTTATATATTTTCAGATTGCTGCCAAAATAGGTCATTTGCAGATCAAATAAGGAAAAAAACTTGGTAAGTTTGGCTGAAACCATTATAAGTAATATTCAGAAATTTCTTAGGGCATCTTTGAGAATGTGCTGTGTATATTAGCTCAACAGTCACGATCATCTCCTTTTTTCATGTACTCTTTAAGAAACTTTAGATTTAGATGTCTCATGAAATTCACTCAGAAAAAGAAAATTAAAGTCAAGACACTACTTCTGATGTTTCTGTTACAAACAAGAATATGTGAATTTATTTAATAAACCCTCTGTTTTTATTTCTAGCATCTTTAAAAATACTTCTTTTTGAACACAGAAGGGAGGGGATGGGTTTGTTGATAGTCTTATCAACATAGGTACATTCTGAGTCTCACCTATTTCATTCTAGAAAGAGAACTAGTTGATCTAAGTCAACTGCTTCAGCAGTTTTCTCTTAAATTTTCTTTGTGAGTCCTTCCTTAAAGTCATGAGAAAGCTGGGAAAAAATCAAGATGTTCCATCCATATACTTTTGTGAGGTTGATTTTTTCTGATCTAGAAAATAATCTGAAACTCTGTTAATAGAGGCATTAGAAGGAATCTTATTTGTCTCAAGTTTTGTCCTCGTGTTAGCAAAATGTAGCTAATCAACTAGAATTAGCAATAGATGAAATTGGGAAGTATAAATGTGAGCAGATATTAAATGCTATATTAAACTCAGGTATACCGACTAACTTACAGATGTGATGTTAAGCTGGGACATAGAAGAGAAGACATGGTAGACAGCAAGCTGATAACAAGGCCCCTACCTAAGCTGGCCTGACATTTTTCATTGAAATATCTAGTCTTGTACGAAGCTCAGTTGTTACCAGCTTTGCAAAACTTCAGTTGTCCAGGCTGGATGTCTGGCTGAGTCTGAACTGTTTTGGAAGTTTCAATGAGAATGCTCTGAGCATTTCTAAGAATGAGATGAGAGAAAGTTGTTGTTTGTCCATGTGAAAACAGTCCCATAACCATTTTGCTGAAGAGCTTTAATGTCTCCATGTTCCAGAATGATCTACTGAAATTCAGCTAGGGAACTGCCTTGTGGCAGGGAATTGACTTTTGCCAACCCTATGAAAATTATGCCAGGCTAAGAGCCAATGAAAAAAGTATTTCACTGAGGATACCTGCTAGAGGTTTGTAGCTATCTTCTCAGAACAGCCCACACGTGCTGATGCTGTCCCAGTCCCTCACACCTCACCTGTCGCAGATGGCTTATTCACACACCATTCCCAGAGAGCACTTCCATCTCGGGCTCACAGGGTTCAGTACGATTCTTCCCACAGTTACTTACTCATCTAATGCTACAGCAGCGCGGCACAACAAATGAGGTGAAGGCTCTTGCTTTTTTCTGTTTCAACAATACTTCCTCAGCAGAGCCTGTGGCGTGGTGGAAGAAAAGTGTGTGGACAGCCCGATTGCTCTTGCTGCTAGGGAGGGACACTGGGAAAGAACAGCACTGTGACAAGCCCTTGTATGAAACCTATGTACCTCTCAGTCAGGATCTCTCTGCCAGTGACAGGTATTGTCCATCGCCTTTGCCGTGGGACAGGAACACTCTCTTCAGGAAGATAGAGGATAATCAACACTCATACTGACACTTTGCCAGTGTAAATATGCTTTTATTAGGATTTGGATTGTTTGGATCTCCAGCTGACTCATTTGGAATCAGAATTATCTCAGTTCGTGTCTCTCCGTGGTCAGGGGTTTGTGTCATTGCTCTGTTTGGCATTGACCATTGCCTGCCAGGCAAGCTGGACTTCTCTCTGGGTCCCAGTGTCCACCTTGGCCAATCTTCCAGCTGCAAGCTTTGGAAATGATTGTCTCCGATCCCTCTCTAATAGCTGCAACAGTGCACAGTCCAGCCTCACCCATCTGCGTGGCACTATGCTTCCCTGCAAAGCTGTCGTCTTCGTTCCTCCCTTTGGATTTGGGCACAGGGCAGGCTCCTGAGGCACTTTGCTCAACCTGCTTTACTTTTGTAGAAACAGCTACGGCAGCTGCTATTCCCATATTTTGACCATGCTTGCTGTTCTTCTTCTCTCTGCAGCACTGCCCCTCAGGAATTCATTCCATCTGACTGTGCCATCTGTCTGAGCGCTTCTCATTTGCTTGCCCTCCTCTCAAAAATCAGGGCTTTGCAGTTCTGCTGAGGTTCTGTAGAGCAACAATACGTGTTTCCGCTTCTCACAGTTTTATCCTTGTTTGAAAACAACGTGGTAACTGCCACACAGAAACTGTTAAGAATTTATGGGTGACACTGGATATGTCTGTACTCAGGAAATTAGACAATGCCAATGCTGGTTCTCTGACCCTCAGTCCAGTTGTCACTGGCAGGTCATACCTACACTATTAAACTTCCTTAGTCTTCAAAACAGGTTGGCTGTGTCCAAGCTGCAAACCCCTGGCTAGGCTGGTCCCGCCCAGGGCTAATTCCTGAACCATTCTGGGAAGACCACTGGTTAGTCAGTGCCAAGCCCTGACACTGTTTAGTCTACTAGTTTACACATAGTCCTCATGTCATACTCATCTGAACACATCAAGTGCCTGGAATCATCTGAAGGATCATCTAAAAGCTTTGCTGCATTATAAAGATATATTTTATTATTGAATTAGACTTCTTTAATATTTCAGATAGACTGACTGCTTTCCAAGCATATTTTGAACTTCTAATGCTGGAAAATTCTAGCATTGGAAAAAATTTTGTGGTTTACTGATTTATTTTTTTTAAATTGTTTAAACTGAGTTTTTTGAGTTGGTTCCTTAGGGATAATTTAAATAGCTCCTCTACACGCACCTTTGTTTGCTTTCTATGTTCCACTTCAAATGTCTGTTTCCTTGTTCTTCTTTCATGAGATGAGTGAAAAAAAGGCCCAGTCAATTTTAATAAAGCTCAGGGACCAATGTTTCCACCTGAACTATTGTAATTAATGAGCATAGCAGATGATACTTTGGTCAGATGAGTCAAAGCTAGTAACACTTCATTGGGTCTTCTTAGTTCCTCATGGGTAAACAGTGCTTAGGACTACAGGCACAGTTGTGCACAGGATTTCACAGAACTATCTCCTTTTCAAAAGGAAACATGAGCAAGGGAAAAAATACCAGCAGAAAAGCTTACTTTAACCATTTGCAGGTTTGGAGGAGTGTCTTTTGCTAAACAGCAGTTCAATGAGTAACATAAAAAACCCATACAGGCAAATTCTAAGCTCTGTCAGAGAAGAGAATAATAATAATTTCCTGATGCATCAATGGCTAAACTGCAAACAGCCAACAAACCAACCAGAAACTGAAATAACTACTTTAAACACTTGGCTTCAGCAGAGCAGAGCACACACCTGTACACAGTGGGAACATCAGGCCATGCAGGGCTTTCTGCACCGTTCCATGCAGAAGCAGAGCATTGGTGTTTGCAGCAGCACATGAGGATTTGATGCTGGCTGACTCCCTTGGCCCTCCTCTCCTGCGAAAGGACAGTGGCAGTGGCTTAGAGCCCCAGGAGTTGTTCCTCCTGTTAGTGAGGCAGAACCTCAGAGACAGCTCCATCCCGAAGTGATAGCATGAAGTTAAAAAGACCACCCTTTCTGCGTAAGTTTCCAATGCCCTATGTGCAGTGTATGTTTTGTTAAAATTATAAATTAATGTATTACAATTTTAAAGCAAACCAAAAGGGCTTTTATCTGCCAACATCCCTGTTCAAATACTTCTCCCAGAGCTGATGAAATCATCTGAGATAAAGCAGAACAGGGGCTGCGTGCTTTAGAGCTTCGAGTGATGCATATTTTTCGGACTCATCCATGAGAAAGGCATTCTTGAACAAAATGGCTAAGTGAAAGAGATATATTCAAAAATATGCTTATGTGGAATTTTAGTTGTGACATTCACCGTGAACATTGCTAGTGATTTCAGTTATCAGACTAGCCTGCAGTTAAGAAGCAATTCAATATGCTTTTAAATTGTAGCTCTGAAAACATAATTTGTGTTTCCTGTACTTTTATCTGAAATAGTATTTCTGGTTTAACAAAAAATTGGATACAGGTTGTTTAAAACCTCGCAAGCCCAGCACTAACGCAGCTGAAAACTTTCAGAGAAGCAACTGTTACATCAGTAAACATACACCTCTAAATATATGTACGATTAAGATCCTTGCTGTTCAAGTTATTCACCTTTCCTTTTAGGTATTTGAGGTGTTACTGGAAGCTTAAAAATATTACTGAAAAGAGTGCTGTGACATCTGAGCCATGGCATGCAACTCATTCACATGGGCAGTGACAAACAGCATGCTCTGCCCTTCTTTCTGTCCATGGGAAGAGGTGATTCTGGATTTAATTTAGGGGTGAGGCAAGGGCTTTTGAGATAACATTTTGCAGTTCCCTGCTGCTCTGTTCTTATTTGCAGGCCCACTAAATACTGTTTTGTGAGAACAGCTTTCTCGTTTGAATGGCTCAATAATGACAACAAATTTTTGTGGTTTAAGACTAACATAAACCAGTTCTAGAGCACCTGCTGGGAGATAGTATGATTTTTATATACTTCAGCTAAGGATACAGTTAGCTTGTGTTGTTGCAAGGTATGAATTACAGTTTTTCTTCTAAAAATATAAGTGTTTTGCACTTGGACAATAAAGGAAACATAAAATTTATATTTAAAACAATTCAATAAAAGCGTCATCAGTGAGATAACTCTGTTTTTCATGTCAGAACTACAGTGGGTATAGAAGCCTGCTTTCAAGGGCCCCAGCCAAGCCGTAGTAATTTAAAATAGCTGAGCATCAAGCCCTTCAGTTTTAGCTCCATGTCCTGTCATAAGCAATCAGATGAAAAGAGAGATGTTTACTAAATTAGTAGTAAACCCCTGACTAGTTTTCCTAAGATGAGGTTTAAGCCTTGCATTCTCTCTGTGCCAACAAGTGCAGGGAACTCTGCAGCATAATTTGTGGCAGCTGGGGACTGCATTTGTGCTCTGCTCTGGGCAAGCAAGCAAACCAACCAACACACAGACCAGAGGCTGAAAGCAGTTAGCAGGAGGGAGCAAGTGCAGGGCAAGGATTTGAAACTTCCCCTGAGTACCGTCCCAGCCTCCAGCTACTATCAGTTTAAGAGATTGCCTGAACCTGATGTGGTTTATCTGGTTAGCAACCATAAGTGAGTATTTCTTCCAAGTATTTCTTACTGTCTCCCTCCAAGCCGTGTTAACTTCTGCATCCATGGACAAGGCGTTCTACAGATCTGCTGTTTGGTGTGTGATGAACCGCCCCATTCTGTTTGTCAGTGGAGGCTGCTTCAAAGCCCATGTAAAGCAAAAATAACCATCCAAAGAGAGCAGGTGCCAGGACGTGACAGCAGCGTAGACTAGTTTTTCTACTAGAACTCTATGGGTTTGAAACATGCCAAAGTCACCCACCTTCCCAGCTTCCTTCCCAGACACAGCCAGGACAGGGGGCAGTCCGCGCCGAAGCCCTGCAGAGCCCAGCTCCCCACTGCGAGCAGGCAAGCAAGGGTGAAGGCAAATCCTCTCTGGCTGCTGCGATGTACAGAAATGATCTGGTAACTCCAGGAGATTCTTGAAAACAGATTTGCTTCTCACCACAAATGAATAGAAAACCTGCACATGAAATTGTTGCTCAGGGGTCTGGATCTAGAATTAGTGCCATAAACTTTCTGACCATCCTTAGAATATTTATCCCTAATATTTCAGAAAAGCACAGAAACCATCTGTCCTTTGGGAGGCTCTACTTATACCAGTCATAAAGGAGACTTAAAACCTATGGTGCTGGACATTCCTCAGTGAAGCCATCTCTTTTATCTGGTAATCAAACCTGAACAAAATAATGTGGCCCATTAAGATTATCTCAGATGCCTTTCAGGGCCCCGACACTGTTGGCTCACTTGTGAAATAAGGTTGTGACCTTTGCCTTGTCAGCGTTCAGCAGCTCTGAGTAGGATCTGCATGCAAAATACCATGGTGCTTTTGCTATGTGAGTAACTTTTTGTTAGGAATCCCACCACAACCACTAATTTATCCTATATAAACAGCAAAGAAAGGAGAAAATACTGGCTCCTATTTACTACCAACCTGGCCTACTGTCACACAAGCACATTTAAATGTATTTTGGTCAGCTTTTGCTGAGAGTAGCAGCCATACTTAATTTATCTTGTCTAAATCAATGCACTGAGTAGTTACAACTTTCAATGAACGTGGAGATGATTTAGTTTATGCATTGATGAAATCAGTCTATTTACACAGTAAAGCATATATTAAGCATTGAGAAAAAAGCACAGAAAATGCCTAACCACCTTAGTTTTTTGCACAAGTCTTCAAGAATGATCTGTAAATTTGCAACTGAAGATTAGCATAATTCAGCATGTTACTACTTCAGAACTACATTGCCATATTTACAATAAAATGGTGGAAAAGAGATCAGGCATCAAGCTTTAAATTACTAGGGGACAGCAATTTATGTTACTTCTATTGTGGGAGGAAGAAGTTAAGAATTAGAAGCCTGTTAGAAAATAAATCTTGACAAATCAAAGGAGTACATTTTTAAAAACCTATTAAATTACTGATGTGTAAATTCAGAAACTAGTGTCAGAAAGCATGTAACTTTTCTTTTGAATATGGATCATGTTTTCTCTTAAAAATAGTGAGGACATTTCCTTCCATGTATGAATAAATGTTTCAGAACATCAGGCTTCTGAAAGCACATTAGTCTCCATTTAGTCATCACTAATTTGTTCCTGAAAGAGTTCAGAGCCCATAGACAGTTTTTGTTTGAATCAAGGACTGGTTTTGCTTGAGACAAAAGTGGCAGTTTAAGGAGGGAGTTGGACTGTTTTGATGCATATACATCTCGTGGACTGCTGAGGTAAATCAGGAACTTGAAAAATACGTCTCTCTTCTGACAGAATCCTTAAAAATACATAACAGGAATAGAAACAGAGGCTGCGATGAAAATCACTGGCATTGTCAGAGTCAAAAGTGAAATTGTGATTGCTTAGTTGAGAGAGAAAATTATAAAGGAGGCATGAAGGAAGGATGTTGAATAAGAAGAGGCTGGAGAAGATGAAGGGATGCTCCTTCACAATACATTAAGTAAATGTGCGTATGGTAAAAGCAAAAGGCAACAAAATGAAAAAAAAAAAAAAAAAGCAAAGATGTGCAGACAAACACATACATAAATGGGTTCTTCATTTTCGCCGTGTTTGATTAAAGCCAGAAGCTTAGAATGCTTTCAAAAGAATTTTAAAATAAGGTAGGAAAAGATGTTATAAGTCAATAATTTAGGTCCTAAGCCATCCATTAACTGATGACAATGGAGAAATATTTTCCATCCTACTGGATCCTTTCTTCCAGAGCATCTAACGCTGAATCTGAAGAGCTGAAATTAGCATTGTTCACAAGAAACTGATAAGAGATTTTTAACTTCACCAGCAAAGAAAGCAAACTGCTAATAACAAAACTAGCAAAACTCCCCTTAGGTGGGAGTAGAGCAAATCAGATTAAAATGCTATCAATTACTATAAGATATAATCTTACAGTAATGTTTTGGGCATCTTCATAGTAAAATTTGCCTTCACTGTGCTAGTACAATTTATAGGAAGCTAGCATGCTGGTGATTCTATAAAAATTACAAATATGAGCTACAGAAAAGTGAAAATATGCATAGTTTCATCATGACCATAATTTCATCCCATTTTGGGGGGTCTCTGTGTGTGTATATTTATATGTCTGTGCATTTAGAAAGAAATAATGTTTGTAATGGTTGATTTTTATGTAAAAGTTTTACTGCTATTGGTGAAAGTAGATTTTTTTCCAAACTTATTTTTTTTAACCAAGAAGATTTCTGCTTTGTAGAAATTAATGGGTTTTTACTTCAAGCTCAGGATAAGCAATCCTTTAAGCATGAAAAAACTGAAGTTCTGTAAAGGATCTCCAAAACCAGATGGCTCTGTTTTTAACAAAACGTCTTTCCTCTCATGTGTACAACCCATGCTAAGACCAAAGTAAATGAGAAACAATCATAATTCTGTTCCTTTGGCTATATCTTTTGGATACCCTCCAACATAAAATGCATTAGCACAAAAATGTACTTGTCCTTAATTAATTTATAGCTTAGAGCAGAATACCATAAATAACAGTTAAACTTCAGCTGCAAAGGTTTTAAAGTAATGGCTAAAATATTGTATAAAATTTGTAATAAACCTTAAACAGTGCTAGAGGACAAGTAGAACTAATTATCAATAATCTTAGGAATTTCTGTGATGGACAACTGAATGTAAAAGATGTTTATTTTGTAATACATTTGGGTTCTATTGAATTTATTGTCATTGTGGGAGAGAAAAATACTTGTTTTACCACTACCCTGAAGAAATACACTCACTAAACTGAACTATTTGGTTGGGGGGGTTGATTTAAATAGCTTGAAGCATATAAAGTATGCTGCCACGTCTTGTTCTGAAGCATGCATGGTTGAAGGTTACAGAATCCCCATGATATACTATAGCTTTACACAGGAACTCAGGACTGGAAAAGATCTAATGGGTCATCAAATCTATTGGCCTAATATTGGAGGAATCCCATTTTATAATCCCCTTCATAACCTCATCAAGTTCTACTGTGAGCGTAGTTAGGATTTTTTCTGCTGTTACTCCAACTGGAAGATGGTTCCCAAATCTCATTGCTCAAGTACGAACCTGTTTCTCGTTTCTAGCACAGATTAAATTCTGGCCAATCTGTGCTGATGGGTTCCCTTGCCGACATCTACATTTGGTTTAAATGGCTCTCCCATCTCCCTGATGTTCGCCTCCATTATATATTTATAGACAGCAACTGGGTATCTTAACAGCCTTTATTTTGTTAAGCCAAACAAGCCAAGTTCTTCATTCTGTCTTTTTGTATGATAGGTTCTTTAGTCCCCTCATCATCCTAGAAGTCCATCTTTGTACCTGAACAAGTCTGAGGTGACGTGCTACAAATGACAGTCTTGTATAAATAGCATAATAAAAGAAACCATAGCAAACAGAGTAATGATTTCAGGCTTGCAAGGATATGCTGTGCCAAATATTTAGGAGGTTGAGTAAAGGTTTTGAAATCTAAGGGGATCTTTATTAGAAATAATGGAGTTTTTTCTATGTTGTTGATTGAAATCGCAGTATGAAAGGTTTTAGGGTTGTAATCAAAAGCTGGGAAATCAGTAAAAATTATGATTTGATTGAGACCTTCAGCCAGCACAGCATGCAGTTAATTAGATTTGTGACAGTAATCGTTAGAGAAATGGGTCTGGCACTTTGAAAATTTGTTTGACAATAATGGCTGAGAAAATTCCTGTGAAGGCTGTATAGTACGTGATGAATCTTTCCTGGATAAGCTACAATTGCATTCACAAGTTGCCTTTAAGAAATGTTGTTGCAGCACTCTCCAAACTAGCTGGCTGCAATAAGATCTTTTACCATCTCATACTGACACACTCTTCATCCCAGTCCCTCTGCTGCCTTCTCCTCATCTCACCTCCTCACTCAGGGCATGCTCTCTCTTCTCTTGCTTCTTCCTCTCCATCGGTTCTCAACCCCTTAACTTAACCAGCCACAGCTGCACATTATCCACATCGACCAGCCCACCACCCCTGAAGCCAGCCCACAGTTGTATATTATCAGTGTTAATTAACTCAGCTTCATTCCTCTACAAAACGTCAATAGCAGGGTTCAGGGAAAGCCACTGGAAATCAGAAGAGAATGTGAGGACAACTGATTCCACCACCTCCCAGGGACAAGGAGAAAAGGATATTTGGTCAAATCCAGTATCTGTTGGTCTCTTGTGCCATAGCTGCTTGGAAAACTCCAGGAAACTCCTGACTCCCAGCTGTTAAGACTGTGACAGCAATATTTTTGGATATTTTGGATATAATATTTTACTTCTAACCCCTGCTGAGTCAATAGTTTAATCATGTTTCAGGAGGAGCTTTGTACAGAAACATTTTCCCATTTGTGCTGAGCCTGCCATCCCAGTGCTTGGCACCATGATCGCTGGAGTGTAGGAAGTCTCTGATAGTGGGGAGGAGAGGCATTGTTACCTTGAGGGGGGTCATTTGTTTTTTTACAGTCCTTTTTACAGGAATAAACACATAGATTTCTTTTTTAGCTTTTTGCTGTCCTATAGCATAAGGAAAAAAAGAGTTTTATAATATGCTCTAGGAAAAGAGAAGCACAAATTTTAACTGGTATGTGCACATATGAAGATCAATGGAAATTAAAAGCTTTTAAAATACGAGGTATTTCTTAAGCAAGAGCAAAAGGGAATCCAACCATGACTACAAGCAATTAAATACACAGTTAAGGAAATACATGTCAGGGCAGTGCATGGGTGGCTGCTACTTGAGGGGTGGGAGCAGGCAGAACCCCCATAGGGACAAGTGGGCTGGGGGATGCCCCAGCCCTGAGCATCAGGCACTTCCCTGGGAATGGGGATGGGCCCAGCTCAGGGGTCCATGGCCAGGCAGGGCAGGGCTGTGGGGAGCTAGAGACCAGCCCTGCTGCAGCAATGCTGGGGCAGGAGCTGATGGCCCCAGAGGGGCTGACGTGGTGCCTTTTGTAATGTAAAATTGTAATGCAAATGTATTTCTAATTAACAATTCTGATGATTACAGTTGTCATCAACTAGTTGACTTGGTAGTGGAAGCTGTCACACATTGCCTGTCCCCATGGTGGCCTATGGGCTGTGGGAAGCAGGTGCCCCTTCCTGCATCCTGAAGCCTCCAGTGATGCTGGTGGGGCATAGGGTGGCTGCCAAAATCAGCTTCAGCTTGTGTCCTATTCTGAGAAGCTGTGCGTAGCCAGACCTTCACAGTGCCCCACCGGACTTGTTCGGAAGGACTCGCCCTTATGGAACCATCCCCAGTGTGACAGCTGGGGCTTGGAGCTGCAAGGGAGAGAAAAACAGCTTCAATAGCCCTTCGCTTTCCCTGGCTGTTCCTTTGAGGGTCGTGGGAACTGAGGCTTGTAGATCAATGGGAATATGGAGACTTTCATCACAGCTGTCATTAGAGTATCTTGGCCAACCTGCCAAAGAAAGCTTCACAACTTTCCTTCTGCTAAGTTTAGTTCCCTGGTTGTGGTGCATCAGGGGAAAGGGGATGTGTATGTGAACGAGGGAAGCTGGGAGGCTTTCTCCAAAACAAAGCTACAGAGAGTCAATAGCTTTGTATTGCTGCACTGAGACTAACAAACAGAAATGATTCTGTTTAGTGCATGTGATTAAAAGTCTCAACAACTGGCATGGAAAAAGCACCCCGAGAGGCACCTTGCTGCGCCAAGTGCTGTCATGTTATTGTAACCCTGTTCAGTTAAAGATGCTATTAAGGCAAAGCCTACAAGCAAAGCTGCCTCTTGCTTTAGCCTAACAGGTGGTTAGGAGCATCTTTTTGATGTACCAGTGTGATTGCTGTGAGTGAAATGCCAGCTCTGTTCAAGTCAGTGGCAAAATCCCATGGGCTTTTCAGTACAACACAATGTTGTATAATGGAGAGTATTTTTATTAAATTGTGATATTCATCCTGTTTCTTTTGCTCACCACATTTACTGTGGCATCACTTAGTTAAAATGGAGAATATGTATAGGCATAAATATTATCTTAAGATATTTTAAAGATTAATGAAGAAAATGGTTTTCCAGAGTCGTGTAAATTACCTACCTTATCCTGCTGCTTGGGAAAACACTAGAGGAACTAAATTACTCTGTTTTCAAGGATGTCTCCTTTTGGGAAGATGTAGGCGTAGTGACTACATTTGTAAGATGACTTTTAAACAACATATAGTGGAGGAAAAGTACTCTTGTCTATTTTTAAACCATGTTTTCTGTGAACTATCATGAAAATCATGAACACTGGCACTTTTTTTGCATTCAGTGCATCAGATTTTAATCTCATTTAGACTGATGAAAATCTAGAGTAACTTCTTTAAACTCAGAACAGTCAAGACAAATTAGGTCAGAATTTGACCCATTAAGCCTTGGTCCACCCTTTTTGTCATAATTACTGTGAGCTGATTGTCAGAAAACTATTCTTTGTTTCTTGTACTTTGTGAATTGCACTGAAAATTAAGCTCTTCATTGCAAAAACAGGGCTCACTTTCTTTTTTTAGCTCTAGAGAGTTGCATATTAACTTTTAAAGACAATAGTCTTGATCCTTCCTCAGTTCAAATTAATGAGAAAACTCTCACTAAGTTTTCTAAAGGACAAACTTTTTATAGGACAAATTAATTCCTGTAAATCACATGTGCCTCGTATAAATTATCTCTAATTTGCTTCTTGTAAACTGTTATGCCAGATGTGATTCAGAGCTTGTGGGCGTAACAGTGTGATAACCTGAATTCTTGAACTTGTAGGAAATGCTTTCTACTATTAATAAGTAAAAAAATAGATGGACAATTGCTCAATTTTCTCCTAGAATGAGCTGTTCAAGACTGAAGTTTCCTAAATGAATTTTCAAGAAAATTGAAGTATGTATCAATAAAATAATCTGGGCTTTTTTCCTATAAAGCCAAGCTTTACTAGAGTGATTGCACCAATTTAACTGTGATTACAGCTGGTTAAGATTTCATTGTTGTATCTGTCCTTGTGTTGTTCATAGTCCAATAAATCTCGTTCTTTCAATTCAGAGAAAGGACAAAAAAGATCAACAAATACCAAGTTGGTATTTACTATTTTACAAGAATTCATATATAGTTGGTTAAGAAATAATGGGGAAGTGTGCCAGACACAGTTCTAATTGCTATTAACTTCGACACTGCAGCAGTCCTGCTTTATTCCTTAAATGGTAGTGTCCCTTGTATGACTACATTGTTATTAGGAGAACTAGATTAATGATTTAAAGAACAGTTAGTCTGTAGAGTTGAGCAAAATTATTACCGTTTTCTTTAAAAAGATCACAGCTTTCCAGAACACCATGCTCTCCTTGACCAAACGTTTTGCCAAAGGAAAGGCCTCCTTGGTCTCACAGCCCTCAGAAGCTCTCTGGCACCACCAGTCCTGGCACGGAGCCTGCCTGGACACATCACTGCTCAGATCCATGGGCTCTGATACTTCCACGCTACCTGTCTCAGAAGTGGCTTTGACCTACCAGACTTTGGTTAAACCATAACCATGCTGCACAGTTAAGAAGGTCAGGGCAGAATTCAGGGAATCAACAAGGTGGATTCAAATTCTGTTAATTTATGCAAACTAATCAAATGCCTGAACTTTTATCAACATGATAAGCTTTTATCAACATGAGACCTTGCCTCCCTTCAGGGTTACAGCTCTGTTCCTCATATGCCCTGCAACACCCCCAGCTCTGCAGTAGTAATGCTCTTCATGCACTCTCACTGAGCAGCTAGAAGTCTGCAGACTGCTTGCAGTGCAACTAATCGATGGGCCAAGCTGGACATGTTACTTCTCTGCTGTCATTTTGCCATTCCATTGCACTGCATTGCATTGCACATATTCTGCAGAACTAGTCTACTCAATGAAGAACGTTACCTGTAGAGGACTGCAGGCAGCGGGTTGATGAGCATTGATAACATGCAGCTGTGGCCTTGCCTCAAGGCAGTGGGTTGATTGACATGGATGATGTGCAGCTGTAGCTCGTTCCTGCTAAGTAGCTAAATAGCTCTGAGGCTTGTGGGACAGCTGATTGGAAGGAGCAGTGTGGTTTGACCTTTGGAGGAAGGAGAAGCAGCATAGACAGTAGAATATGATGGAAGGTAAAGGCCTTGTTACAGCCTACTTGTTTGTGCTGTGACAATTGGTGCCCTGTGTGAGGGTAACTGAGTTGGACTCTGACTACAACAATTACCTACCAGCTTTTTCCTTCCCTCGTTATGGCTGATTTTTTTTTTTCTTTTGATGAAGGGGTTTACTTGATGTTGATTGCTAAATTAAAGCAGAAAGCTGTGACCTGTGGTACCAGCCCTCAGGAGGCAGCAGCAGCATGAGGGTTTACCACCTGTGTTGGTATATGATATCATGTCTGTAAATGTGTATTCTGGATTCTTTGGGTTGCTGTGCTCTGCCATGGCTTTGGAGACACATAGATAACAACAGTGGTAATCTCTAAATTAAAAAATGTAATTATTTTCAAACCACTTTAAGTATGGAAGCCTGTGTTTTCTAGCTGGCCTTCTGGCTGGCAAGCAGAACATGTTGCTTCTTGCTTTGTCCTCGCCTGCAGCCCCTGAGCCTTATCTTTTCTCCAGGGAGCAGCAGGGACCCCAGTCAGCCTCAGGTGGGAGCAGCAGAGCGATGGCACAGGGACACCTCCATCCTCGACTCCCTCCTTCCCCCTCCGGACCTAGATTCTAGCGAAGCCCCTGCTCTGGAAGCATCCCTCGACACAGGTATTACTCCACACCATGGGCTGTCTGGCTGATGTGCAGGAGCTTCCAGGTGGAAATCCTAACAATAACATTCAGGAGATGCTGTTGCAATAGCATGGCTGGAAAACAACACTGGAGCTTCTTGGAGATGTCAGCTCTAGGAGGTGACCAAAATGACTTTTTGTCACCTCTTGTCTTTCAAAGGTTCACCTGAACTACAGAGCTGTCAAAGCCCTCAGGGACTCCTGAGGATTACCAAGAACATTCTGAATGTACATTATTTTCCCTGATTTTTTTTTAGCATAATGAGTTAATACTAAGCATCTTAAGTTGAAGAGTTAATATAACGAGGAAATTTTCAGCAGGCATTGCTGGATTTTATGACCACAGTGGGTGCCTCACAATACTCATCTGGGCTTTTCCCTGCCTTTTAAAAGGCCTATTGCTAGTATCACATTGGTTGTACAGTAATCTTTATTTCCAGTTTTAAAATGCCTCCTGGTGCTGGAATATACTTTGAAATTGTGAACCCAGCTCAAAAACTGGAAGGCAGTCTCTGAACTGATTTTATAAAAATTTTGCAACTTTAAGCCCAGTATCGTATCATATTTTTAAATGTCTGACTCATTTGGAAATCTTGGGATTGTCTATATTAATTATACCCCCAGATGATCCATCTGAACAGTCAGAAAGCAACTCCATTTGTAGTCAAGGATTGCAAACACAATCTTCCTGGAACAGAAAGTTGTACATTGTGCAATTTTTATGGCTTGTATAGTTTTTCTATTTTTAGTTGGTCGAAACCTGCAATACATCATATAATCCTCCTTAAATTGTCATTCAGAATGCTAACTTCCATTAACTTGGCATAAATAAGTTATTTTCTTTCTTAAACTTGTGTAGTTACTATTGTGCCTAACAATGTTACACAAATGTTAGCTTTCTCTCATACAAAGTTGATGTGAATTCAAACTGCTATTGATGTGTTTATAGTGATGGACTCTTTAAACCAAATTAAAAAAAAAAACCCTCACCACAGTATTTTCTTCTTTTACTTAGAAATATGCATGTGTTATAAAGTCCAATAACTGTTCCATTACTTCAACAAACCATGTACTTAATCTTCCCCCTTTTTAAGGATTTGGAAAAGTTTCTTTGAGGTTTGAGAAAGCCTAATAAAATAGCACTTCAAAGCTTTTTTTTGAAGATACAATGGGAAGAACAATTCTGGTTTTGTTTTCCTTTCTAGAAATGCATCCTCAAGGTATAAGAGATCAGTCAGTGACAAGTATTTATACAGAGCTCTCCCACCTTGTTCTTGCTTACTTAAGTAGAGATAATGTCATATATTTGGCTGCCTGCAGAAATTGTTTGTGCAACATTACTTCATGCCCTGGCTGAGCAGAGGGCAGGCGAGCGAAGCCTGCTGCTGGCGCACCAGTTCATGATGTCTGTGCCATAATGCTAAATGCTGGCTTCTGACAACATTTTTATTTTTTTAGGCTGTCCTACCCCTCTAATTATAATCCTTTGCCTTCAACACATGCTTATCTCAAGTCCAAGGTCTGCTGAACACTCAGTGCTTGCTGCTTTCCACAGGGTATGGCCAGGTGATTTTTAGTGCTTGAAAGGCTGGTACTTACAGCTGAGCCATGCTACCATGCTGGCATGTGCTGCCAAGTACTTTTCTGTGCAGGCTTATGGGTTTTCTTGACACAAAAGTAAGAATATTTGTATCAGTAAGTACAATTATAATCAAGATTTTTTTGCAAACATGACAGTTACCTTAGGTCAAGCATGTGGCAAACTCCCATCTGTACAGAGATTCTCTAAATATGACCATTTCATATCAGGTCAGTTTTGCAGTCTTAGAATCAACTAACAAACTGCTGACTGATTTTTTTTTTTTTAAAAAAAAATTTGTTTGTTTGGCATGCAGTCAATGATGTTGTACAGGATGAATTTAAAAGACATGTTAGTATAACAGATTTTGGAATTACAGACCTTAATATGGAGGCAGATAGGTTTTTTTTTTGGGGGGGTTGGCTGAGTTTAGTAATTTATCTAAGGTAGTGATAGATAAATCCTAAAGCACTGCACTGATAAAAGAAAATCTGAAAGTGTAACTGAGTAGAAATGAATGTGAACTGATGAATTTTAGTTTCCTAGCTGATAAATACTATAATAATGAACAAATATAGGTACTCCTCAAATTACATTTAGTTTAACAGAGCCTTTCAGGATTAAAGATATAAAATACTCTTAATAACTCAGTAAGGAAATATTTATTCAACATGAGGACTTTGTCCTGGCTTTTCTGAAAGCCTTGTGAAGTATTTTCAGTGTATGTACAGCAGAGGCTCAGTTGCTTAGTCTGGGCTTGCTTTTTCTGGACAGTAGTGCTTACCGGTCAGCTACTGGGTGCTCTGTGCTTTAACTTTCAGCTGGGTGGGTCTGAAAAAAAAACAACTTTCACCTCTGAAATTCCTGCAGTGTGCATGTGGACAAATACAGATAAGGAAAAGCTCTTATCTGTTGCCTGTGTGGTGAATATTAAGAGGAAAGAGGTGGTACTGAAAGCTGACTCTATAGACAGTATCACTAGGAATATAAACCTGTGTGAGGTTTGTTCTCACTGGGAGTAAATCAGTACGAAATGTGAAATGACACATGAGAATACTTTTGGTTACATCTTGTTTCTTAAGATAACTAAATATAGCACTTTAATATGATAAGAGGTGAATTTGCATCCTCATGGGAGAAAAACTGGTTAATCTTCCTTTTCCCAAACCACAGGTGAGAGGCTAAAATGCAGTAACAATATCACTTTGAGCAATTCAGAAGCAAGAGGAAAGATTAGAGTTTTGGCCGTAAGTAGCATTTACACCTAATCAAGCAGCTGCCTGGGCAGTGCAGGACCTAGCCTGGTCCTCACAGAGCCAAGACCTGACAGGGCTGCCAACAGTGATCACAGTAGGTCCTTGCCAAGGCCATGGATCTGCCACACATGCACGAGGGAAGCAGCCCAATGTAATTTGCCAGCCACCTAAACTTCCTTGAAGGCAGCTAAAAAATATTTAAGTAAGCAAATAAGTAATGCTGAGACATTACATAACTGCTGGGTCAGACAGTTTTTCACTAAATAAAGGGAAATAGTCATTTCTCTATTTATATGCTGCTTTCTTACCTGGTTTACCATACATATACCACCTGTATATGCCTCCCCTCAGCTGTTTTGTTTTGGTTTTTTTTGATGGCCAAACACTTTGGCATTATTGTGAAAAGTCAAATCAGCCTTTAAAATTTGTATTGACAGACCCAGTGATGCCTTAATATTTAGAAACACCCATGAGTTCCCTTCAGCAACACTGAGATCCACATCACTTTTCTGTCATCCACCTCCTCATAGGAAATTGGAACTTAAAAAAAAAAATATTTTTTTCCAGATTTACCTTAATTATTAAAAATTAATCTCGTTTCACTTGCTCTAACTAAAAGAAAGCTAGCATAGATCCATTATTTAATGCTGTTTTTTAAATTATGTTTTTGGGGCAATAATGGCTAAATTCCCCCCATTTTTCCTCCCAAGAAAGAGAGTTTAGCACAAGGAGTTGTGGCTGGAGAGTCAAGTAAGCTCATTTCTTAGGTAGCTCAGTACAGGTGAGCTTTTGACTCCTTTCAGTACTTTTTAGAAAAACCGTGTTCTCTGCTCCTCTTGGCCAGAAGTGTCCCTGCAGCAGCAGTCTATGTGCTGATGCTTTGTAGAAAATACACCCCAGCAGCAACAAGCCACTTGAGTCTGCAAATTTATTAACAGAAAGTTGGCAGGATTGGTTATAGCAGGGACTGTGGGGGGTGGATGCAGTCCCACAGCCTCTGCCATGTCCTAACACTTGCCAGCAAGTGTGGCACTGTGTCAGGTGCTGATAACAAGGTGCCAAATACCTGCTATTGCCTCCCCACCCCACAGCAAAATCGGCCTTTGTGATGATGCGTTTATGGATCCAGTGCCAATTTATCAGTTATCTTACTGATGTGCCCTAATTCAGGGCACAGCCTCTTCAGAGAAGTCAGTAGTGGCTCAGAGGGGTGAAACAGAGACCTCCGAGCACATCCTAAGGTCAGATGCAGCGGTGTCCTCCAACCATGTCCTCTCACAGGGAGGCTGGAGCAACACCACCCTCTGCCTAGCACCTTTTTCCATGGAAAGAAAATCAGGGGATGTTTTCCCTGTGATAGACGGGAGCCATGGTGGGCCTCAGCAGTGGTCACTGGAGCTGCATGACTGAGGACAAGGACAGGCCTGAAGTCTTAACATAGCCTCAGAGAGCTTGGGCTCCATTTCAAAGACAGTGCAGATTACAGATGAAACCTAAACTCCGAGCTCAGTCACACAAGCGACGTACTTAAAGCTGAACAGAGTGAACTTGTGCAAGTGCAGATGACTTTAACTTGTAAAACACCCACTCCATTTGTAAGGGCTCTTTTTAACATCTTTCCATGGCTCTGAACTGAAATTACTTTCTAAGAAAAGCAGCTAAGAATTTCTGACTCTATCCTAGTGGAAAAAAAGAAAATTTAACCTTTTTTTAAAAAGTTAAGTAAGGTAACATGTTTGGCTAGTTGCAACAAGACACACAATTTGCTCAGGTTTTATCTCTGTTGAAATTGGATTTTAAAAAGTCACAGACATTAAAGCAACTTGAATCTGGCAGCAGGTAATTTTAGTAATGTTAATGCACGACCAGGCCCATGAAATGATATTTGCTTCTTCCTTCCCTACTCAAAGTAGCTATCCTGTGTTTTCAGCTTAGCCTGACTTTGTGCTCTGAAGTAAAAAGCCAGATGAATATTTGAGCAGATTAGAATTGATAGGTTATTCAAAAAAAGATCAAAATCAGCTCAACCTGTGGAGGTAGGGTATCTCTTTACCGTCATTCTTTTCAAGTGAGGAAATTGTCTAGGGGTTTTGAAACCAAGATATTAGAAGAGGCACATAAATATGGTTCCTATAAATGAAAGCTATTACAGTGGATCAAGCCATTTTCAATGCCCAGGTGAGGTAACTGCAGGATTGTGTGCTGCTCCCTGTTAGCGTGAGGCATTGGTATTATTTAAATCAGTTAGGCTGACATTTACTTCTTTACTTTCTTTGCCACAAGTTCTGAAGTCAGTGGAAAGCCTGCAGGATTACTGGGAAATAATGACAGTCACTAGGCTGGCACTGCCAGGAATGAAGTAAGACTCTCCTTTCTTTTTTTTCTTTCTTACCTTTTTACAAATAGTAATGGGCTTTGAATAATGCAAGGGCCACTCTGAAACCTCCCAGTGCTAGTCTTCTTATCAGTGACATGAAGCAGAAAAGCTCGAAGTTTGTGACACCGAGCACAGCAAAAGCCAGAAGAAGCCTGGTGTGAATGGGGACGTTGTGTGATCTCTCTGCTTCAGCTGCCCTATCTCTTCCTGACCCCTGCTGAACTGCTCTATCTCCAGACCATCCTTCAGTAGCAACTTAAAACTACTCCTCTAGAATAAGTAATATACTTCTGCGTGCCTTGACCTAACTTACTTGAAAAAATATGGATTCTTTTCTGTTTTCCCACCACCTTCTGCTTATTTTCTCTCTGCAGACTGTGTATTTATGGTGAGTTGCACTTTCCCTTTACACAGCTGATTAGTTTTCCATTTCCTTTGTTTGTAAAGGAGCAGGCTGTGGAAAGGAAAGGCTCTAAATTAAACAGTGCCAGGGCGTGAGCACAGATACTGGAGGGTGAATGTCTGTGCTCTTATTAAACCACTGGAGTGGTCCCCGGCATGCTTCTGCTGATCCATTTGCGAGCGTGTTTCAGAAGTCAGCATGGGCTAGGAGCAATTCCCAGCGGGCGGTGTGGATGCAGCCAGCATGTTATGGATGCTGAGAGGGCTTAAGAGCCTGAAGGATTTTCCAGGACAGCTGGCCTCACAGTCAAAGAGCAGTCCTGGACATGGTTATTCTCTAGTGTACATGTAAGCCAGAGAATTCCTTTTTTTCTTTTTTTTTCTTTTTTTTTTTTTTTTTCCCTACAGGATAAATATTATTATAAACCCACCAAAACCAATAGTGAAACTCAAGGGCAGGTTTATATCAAAGGCTATTTTAACTCCTTGTTTTGAAACCAGCTAAACTTTACGGAGAAGAACCTTCTGGGAGGTGGAAGGCAGCCCAGTCTAAGGGAGGGGGTTAAATTCACCTCTCACCAAATGACCAGGCATTCATGTGCAAGCTGGTACTCTGTGTCTATCAACAACTGAAACTTCCCACAAAGGAGTCACTGAGAGAGATTTGGAACTTGCTCCCTGCTTTGTTTGACAGCTGAAATTTGAGATGCTGCAGATGTGTTTTTACACTGTTGCCTCTTGGAGACAATATTTGTAGAAGATACAGGTCTTCTGTATAATTTACTTTCCCTTTGCTGTAAAATCTGTAAGGGTGTCTATATTGTGGTTGCTTTTTGCTATTTTTGTAAAACAGGAGAAAGATAAAATAGTCAAATGTAAAAGGTAGCTATAGTTATTTACTGGTTTCAGCAAAATCAGAGCTGTGCAAATCATGGCTACTGAAAAGAATATGGGATTCACAATTCACGCCTAGTCAGCAAGAGACAGCAAAATATTTCCCTTGACCCAAAGCCTGAAGTTTACTTTTGGGACATTTAGCTTTTTGCCTTGTCTTACACTTGTCAAAATTCAAGTTAATTTTGAAATAAAAAATAATTTTGAAGTGAAAATTTGAAATGGATTTCATAGAAAGCTAGTAAAAGTCATTTCTTCATTTCCTAATTGCATTCTCTATTTGCCCTGTGGTTCACTTCCAGGTTAAAGTAGGATTGCAAGGACCACAGAATGACTTTGCTTTCCATGTTGTGTTCCCTCAGTGATGTATCGGTTTTAGGTTGGGTTTGTTGGTTTGGTTTTTTTTGGTTTTTTTTTTTATCATTGTAAGGATAGGGACAAGGGACTCAGAGGCCCAGCTGTGACGATTATCAGCTTGCTCCTGTCTTTTGCTGCTTTCTGCAGTTTCTTGCCATCTTGGAAGCAGAAAATGCATTGTTGTAGGAGCAGTGTTCTTTAGAAACTACTTGTGAGAGATACAGTGTGTTTCCTAAGTCCACAGTACATTTGATCTTGCAGGTTACCAGCTTGGTTCTATGCTGTCAACAAAAAGAAATGACTAATGCTTACCTAATACCAAAGGTTACTCATCTGCAGGAGAGAAAAAATCTTTGGTATGCCAACTAATCTGCACCACCTCTTTTACCATTTTCCAGGCACGTTCTGGCTGTCAGGTGATAAAACAGATGTTTGGTGGGTTTGGATCAAAACTAATGGTTTGGACATTGTTACATTTATCTTTGTGTGAAGTTCACAGTTTGATTTTCAATTGAAATGGCATAACTCAAAAGGGCAGAACGCTGCAAAACAGTATGTGAAGAATCATGATAGGGCACGGTGCTCATCCAACCTTCAAGGGGTGGCTGTGTTTCAAGACAGGCTCTGTCAGCTGGGTAGAGCCCCAGGAAGCAGGGACATCTTTTTCCTCCAAGGATCCATGCTTTTCTTTTAAATCAGGAGTAGTCCTGGACACAGGACACTCCAGTGGGCTGGAAACAGGCCAGGAAGAGGCATGAGTAGGAACCAACCTATTCCCGTGTCTCCCAGCTCAGCTGAAATGTGCTAGAAAGGCTGCACTACAGGCAGTTAGCACTGTTGCCACCCACCATGCTTTTGACCAGTCCCTTTCAGTGACATAACCACTCCAGAGAATAAATATCTAAACCCTCGTCAGACCTAGTAGTATGTTTGTCTAGTGGTGTCAGCTACTTGAGCTGTCTCTTCTCTATGACTCCTGTTTGTACTTTCTGGCAGCTGGAAAGCACAGTAATCAAAACACGGGTAAAGTGATATATAAAAGTTTATTTTTTTGACTGAATGATGATCTAATAGCTTATCATTCCTCATGCATCCAAGATGTTTTTCCAGATGAAGGCTGGGAAACATGAATCTTTGTGTAACAAATCTATGTTACTCCTTAGTTGGTCAGCATGCATTACTCAAGTAAAAGTATTCCAGCTGAAACCGCAAGTTTTCCTGAAAATGACAAAGTTAATGGAATTATACCAGCATAAACTCTGTTCTTTGTAATTCTGTGCCATAATTTAGCCAGAGAATAGTTTATCTTGGAATTTTACAAAAATTTTGTTAAAGTGGTATAAATCTGCCTTAGTGATGGCTGGGTTTCCTCCTTGAGTTTTGTGAAAGCCTCTTCTGCTTTCACACAGATTATATCTACTCAGAATGGCACCTGGATATGGAATTTTCAGAAATGTCTGTCTTTTCTTCTTGAGAATACATTTATGCTTATTCCTTTCATTTCTTTTTTCAAGCAAAGGTACTATCATTGACATAATCCTTGGTGAATATAATCCATGTGCCACTATGTCCCACTGTTACAAGAATCAATTTTAGAAGCTATAAAATAAAACTTTGATAAAGCAAAAAGGCTTCGCTGATTCTCATGCTGTACCTCAACAAGCGTGGCTGCTATAACTTTGCAACTTTTCTACGCTATTTGCAGGCAGCATAAAAAGAAAAGTTCTATTCACCAGCATAGATTAGGGGTTACTGAGACAGAAAAATATAATCTGTCCCCTGCATCTAAAACAGTCACTGAATTTTTGTCAAATACCCTTAACGGGGACATATTCGGCTTCTTTCTCATAATTAAAAAGACTGAAAAGCTTCTTCCACTGATGAGACTCCATGTATGGTATGACAAAATGAAGGAGATACCATGACACGTGCCTGCTGTGGGGTAATATACCTATCCTGCACAGTCTCCTCTGAGCAGTGCCATGGCCTCTCCCCCTCACTGGACTGCAGGCAGCCGGTGCAGCCCAGGGACCAGCCCAATCTGCTGCATCTGGCAAAGGGCTTACAGGGTGGCAGGGAGCCCACCAAGCAGCACTTCTAGTGCAGGTGGTGCAAACCCCACTATGGAGGCAGCGTCAACAGGATGACACGAACATTTCTTCTTCAGTGCGTGAGGGTCAGCATGCGTGTTTGAGTGTTGCTCCTCCTAACACCTGTATGACAAATGCTTTTCCAGTGCAGCAAGCAGACCAGGTGAAAGGACGAAGGCAGAAGTGGTGTTCCATAGCTAGACTAGCCACACGTCCTCTCCTAGTTTGTGTAAGAATTACAGCCATGTGGCTTGGTTGTTAAAGCTGTTTAGTTGTCCTGATTCATAAAGTATCTGTACCTCTGTGCAAACACTCCAACAACATGGACAAGCGACTAACACATGCTCTCAAAAAAGCACAAGGGTAAAGTATAAGGCTGTCAGAAGGAACAGAGACCTTGTCTTGCTTGCTCTTGCAGACAAGTGATGATCCATACGTGGGCAAAAGATTGAGGAGGGGTTAGAAAGCACAATGGTTTATACTTCAGGCATGAACGTTTAGAAATTCAGGAAATTCCAGTGTTGCTGAGGGTAGATATTTGTTCTGTTCTTCATTGTATTAGTCATTTAGATTAGCGCTCTCTTCTGACCAGCATGACTGAAACAAACACTGGAGTCATCTACAAAAGCAAACCCAAGAATGAAGTCTGCATTCCCTTGGCACAGTGTTGTTTGGCTATTGTACAGTCTGGAGTCTGACACATGTCTGCTTCATGCAGCATCCAAGTCCAACTGGGCAGCATCGCTCAGCATGCGTCTCTGCACAATGCAGCCATCAGCTCCTAGATGGTCCTATGGCAACCTCTTGGTAGCCATTTCTTTTTATTTCTTCAAAGCAGATAATAACAGCAAACGTTTCCAAAGTCCAGGAAAGCGGTCTGTAATAGCTAATAATAAGGAATAACTAAAAATAAACCGAATAATTTTAATAATTTCTAATTTTATTAATTATTATAGCAACAATTTTATTATTAATATTTCATTAATTATAATAATAACTAATATATAACATATAAAATATTGATATAATTATAATAATGGTTATATTAATAATTTTTATAATTTCTGAGGTGGCGTGAACAGCGGCATCTCTACATGTTTGTTCTATGAAAGCCACACCACTGAAGCCATGTAGCTTTAGTTCTCACTACCTAGAGCCCCTGGGGCTAAAGCCATCCATCCCCATCTGGGGAGGTCCTTGCTGAGGACTTCTAAGTCAACAAGGTCAATTTGGTGCCCCTTTCTTCCTCTCCTCCTGACACCTCCAAAGGTGTCATCTTTTTTTTGGTTTTTCTTTGATGTTTTTTTCTTGGTATCTACTACTACTTACGGATACAGACTGATAGTATTTAAAATGTTTTCCAGCTCTCCTCTTCATTTATGGGATGTTGCAGATTTGATGGAGATTTTATATGATTTAGTCTCCATTTTGATTATATTTAAATTATTTTTCACTTCTGTTGCTATACATTGACTGGTAATCACTGGGCAGAGATTTGGCTTGCTCAGTGCCTGAATTCTCAGCAATCACCTCCCTTGTGTACTTCTGCACAGTGCTTTGTCCCACTCCAAATGCCTGCACAGCAGACCCTCTAAAAGTTTTGATTCACTAATAACTCAGTTGCAGCAATCCTACAATACATTGTTAGCCTGTCAGAAACGCAGAACTTTCATGTGATATCTTAATCAGTTAGATCTGCAACTGAACTCCAGACTACAAATTTATAGCCAAAGGCAATAACCATATTGTGGCTGTAAATCAACTTTTTGTGTGTGTATATTATAACATTATTATGATGATTTTAGGGGAAAGCACTACAGAGCCAAGATCAGCATGTCCAATTAGCAAGAGGGACTATACGTTAAGTTCAAAGAACTCTTTTGCGTTATCTGATTCTAATAGCACTAGCAACGGAGCCTAATCTAACCTGTCACTTCAAGAGCTATAGGGAGAACAAATTGCCGTCAACAGGGCGGGGGGAAGGTCTGGAACAGCATGCAGCCTGTCCTCTCCTGACATCCTACTCAGCAAATTCCTCACAGATTTCCTCCTGATGTCAGTAAAACTAACATAAAGGTTATTTTATAAAATCTTGTGTGGATTGCTAACTTGTGAAAACCGAAGGACCCATGCCCAGAACAACAATACAGACTGAAATAAATAATCATAGCATTTGTCCTTTGTGCTCAAAGCTTAACAAACAAGTGAAAAATAAGAGAGGCTGGAGAGTTCCCATGCCAAGTACCAATGCTGTAAGCACATATTGAAATGAATAGCTAATAAATGTCAAAATCAAGGTGACTGATCATATAAAGACTTCTTGTTTGACTGGAGACTGTTAGCAAAGGTTTCCAGTTTAATATGCAATATGATAACGGGTGGGAAAAACCCCAGTAGAGTTAAATATTAAATGCTGAAGTCACTATAAATCATAGCAGCTATTTCTTCAGGGAACACAATCCCTTCAGCAGATCAGGAATGCTGTAAGATATAGAGACATGATCAGGGCAGACAGCAGGAGGATGTTTGTTACCAGTGTTAGACTGGCAGTGCCCCCAGGATCAGTTTTGGAACCCTGGTGAAACAACAAATAGGCAAGTGTGGGGATTTTGGTATTTGCGTGCTGAAATAAGGTTGTGCAACTGGTCAGAAACTTTTCTTCTTTATCGTGGTTCCATCAGAAATACAGATGGACATCCAAAATGATAATACTAAGCACTCCTTTCCAGCACATAGTATTTCAGCCAAGATCACTGGTATGTTCTGGCTACTTCACGCTGCTCTAATTAAAACTCAGTCATCCTTACAGCTGCTTTGTATTCCTAGAGCACTGCACAACAGCTGGATCATGCCGTTGATTTTGGCCCTTAAACTCTTGGAAATTACTGTGTGAGTATCAAAACGTTGGCCCTTTCTGTCACCATTTAAGCTTGAGTTCACCTGCATCTCTGGCTTCAGCACATAACACCTTTGCATTTGGATAACATGTTGGAAAAGTATCAACATCGTAACTGAAGACAGAGTAGGTGTTAGTGTTACACTGATTTTGGCAGGCTTTTACGCATAGAAAGGCTGTTAGGGGCAGTGTCTCCGAGAGTGACAGGGTGTCTGCCACACTTACTGTGATGTAAGACTTGCTGCAAAATAAATCTACAAGTGCTGAAGAAATTTTTAAAAAGGCCAGATTTTACTTACTTTAGCAACAGTCATATTCTAATTAGCTAGTTGATACAAAAGTCCAGATCAATTGGTTAAGCTGCTCTGCTGCTGTATTAATGAATTTGTTTAAAAAATAAATTTGCATCTGTCCTTTGTAGACCTATATTGATTTACATCAAGTAAAACACTTAAAATATGCATTTCCTTATTTGTTTATTTGTGTGCTTATAAACCTATAGTCAACTATGCAGCCTTTACATGCCTTCATGAATTGTTATCATCTCAGCTTCCACAGGGACAGGTGGATTGAAGCACCTATCTTGAGTTACGATGTGACAGGGTGACACACCACATTTCATGAAGTCTAACGTGTCCAGCTACGTGCATCTGGTTGATTAAGCAGTGCTAAAGGTGGATGATGTGTCTCAACTAGTCATGAGTTAAATTTAAAATTAATTGTGCACCTTCAGGTCTAACAGTTGAGTCGTCTTACTACAGAGAAGTCACTAACACAGCATGTTACTAAGCAGAATACACTGTAATGTAATAATCTGTTTTCCACTGTAAAACATGTGAAGACAGACTTGCAATATTTATTCTTAAAACATGTAGGATGTTCTAGAGCCATGGAGCCATTCACTGTAAGCCATTAAAAATAAGTTGGTTTAGAGATGAAAGTGGTTGGAGGCTGTGACCCATAGGGACTCAGAAGGAAACACTTAGAAAATAGAGACAGATTGAATCCCAAGTGCTCTCTCCTGAGAGGAAGCGTGGTTGGAAAGTTTAAAACCCATTAAAGTTAAACAAATTGAAAGGCCCTATCTGAGAGGAAACATAGTACAATGTTTATTTTTCCATTACAAACCTGAGACCTAAAAGATTTCCTGAGGTTCTCAGGTATTGTTCATGCTTATAATGGAGATCTGTTTTTAGAAAGCATAATTCATGTGTTTAATCCAAACTGTTTGATGAAAACCACACTGCATAAGCATTCAGGAAGTTAAAGGCCATTGTATACCTGTATCACATGTTGTTTGGATAGGAGCAGACCTACAATGCAAGGAATCTCGTAGTGAAATTCTCTCATTCGAAAACATTGGGTCTAATTCTCTCCTTGTTTATGCTGCTGGACAAATTCCACTGCATTAATGAAGTTAAGACATGAGTAACCAACGATAATAAAAAGACAATCTTCCTGCTGAGTGTGAAACTACCAAAATGCAAAGCTAATATGAGCAAGAGAGATTTATAACACTGGCCTGAGTCAAGTCAGTAGCAAGATGTAGCAGGCCCAGTGTAACATCAGCCAAGCTGATTAGTCAATGTAATTCAGGTTTTGCCCCCATCGCTAGTGAATTGCTGCTCTGAGATCCTTATCAGACAAGTGTGTGTTGTTAGCAGTGTTAAGAAGCATCTGTTTGACTAATGAACAAGATGCAAACTAAATCCAGAGATTGAGAGGGAAGATTTGGAAGCAGTGGAATATTATTCATTAGATCTATTGATACAAAAACTGGGCAATCTCAAGACATACAGACTCTTCTTCACCTTTCTTCAGTCTGTGTGTTCAAATTGTAGTTGATTATAGAAACAGCAACATATTTCTCTGTGAAGATCTTGCTTTCTAGTATTCTTGGACCATCTTGGGTAAATTGGATTTAAGTAGAAAATTAAGGTACCAGAAAATATGAACATAAACAAATGTAAATTGGAGTAAGGCAACACAAACTCCTGATGGTTTGCCTTGTCTGTTATAGAAGCAATTTCAAGTAGGATGAAAAATGTCTAATTTGTAGGAGACCAACTTACTTTTTACATTTGAGTTTGGCCTCAAACCAAGCCTAAATTCACTATTGTCTTTGTACTGTTCATGACAAATATCTTGACTACAAAGATCAAGGTCTTCTACAGTTGAATACTGATGAAAATTACAAAGACCTACTTCAACGTAACATAGGAAGGTGACAGGATAGTAATATAGGTCCATATATAAACATGTCTGAGTATCCTATGCACGTGTGTTTAATAGTGGTAAGTAATGAAATACACACAGATGAACCCATTCTGTCTTCTGTGTGATTGTTAGCCAGTGACACAGGGCAAGACCTTACAGGGTAAATGGGATTTTAAGGGCTAGCAACCTCCCTGGCCAATCTGCAGGGTCAAGGGGGAAAAAGGAGAGAGATGTTCATAGGAGAAGACAGCAGACAGGCAGATTAAGCTAATTTTAGGTGAATGCATTGTGTGGATGACACCTTGAAAAGAGCTGATGGGTAAGAAAGAGAAGAACTGTGTAATGATTTAAAGAAAAGGGCAAGTGGTTTAATTTTGATATTGCTGAATGACATTCAGAAGAGGGAATCGGAGAAAACTTGTTTAGTGATGATAGGCAGCAAGGATGATTTTCACAGCTGTGTTTTGTGGGACACCAAGGTTATGTTTGTTGTCAACTAAACAGCCCCAGGGCCCCCCATTCTGTGTTAAACAGCACAATCTAGCCATGCTTGTACTACTAAACTCTCTTCCAGAACAGGGTGGCTGCATCTGGAGCTGGCCTGGGTTAATTCCTGAATTGTACCTAGGAACTGGTTGGAAGAGTGGTAGTTTACCTGAACCAGAAGTGTGCCAGGAAGTGTGCTAGAAATTTAGGAATACAGTAGGTAAAGTGTGAGAGCTCAGGAACATTTACTGTCACTATTTAATTTCCTAGGATAGACATAGTCTGAGAGTGCAGTGTAGGTGCTTAAGAGGACAGAGATGCAAATATTTGATAACCATGACCTGACATTTTAGAGAAACCTTGAATCTTCTGGAAGGACTGCATTGATCTTGCTCATTTACCTCTTAGTGGTTTCATGTCCTCTGTGCTCTTTTTTCAAAGTCCTTTTCAACTTTCCTTTATGGCACTTACTGTCTAATAATCTCATGCAGTATTTAGCTTAAGGTGGAATTTACCATTTGATTCAGTCTGCATTCCCTGTTTTTCTTGGTTACCTAGAATAAACCACTCCTTCACTTAGGGAAACCAGAGAGTGAGCTTTGTTTGTCATGCATTGTCACTCCACTCTTGTGGAGAATTTATACTCAAGAAATATGCTTTTGTAAAATTCATTTGCATTCCTCTCTCTCAAGTAAATTTCATGTTAAAATAAGATCTACTTAACAACGTGCTTTGCTTCGTATTGAATTGTGAATGATCAAAATGTTGACTGAAGGAAAGGGAACCCTGGAAAATGTTCTTTATAATTTTTCTGGGTTTAAGTTTCATACATTTAAACTCGTATCAGCATCTTGACATGCTGAAAAAGATGGTTACCCTTACTTTAGCGCTCTGTTAAATTTATAATTAATGACCTGGATTCGCTGTCTACCACACACGGAGTTGTTGAAATAGTTGAGTTTTCTACTGCTGTCTCTTGAGCATGACAGTATTTTTCACTGTTTAGAAGATTGTTGTTCTTCCAAAAGGCAGTATTTCCACTGCGACTTTTTTTATATAATCTTGTTTATAAATGCATCTTCATGTTTGTTTCTTTCTAGGTAGGGATGAGATCCCGAAACCAAGGTGGAGAAAGCTCGTCTAACGGGCACTTCTCCAGTTCCAAGCCTGTCGTCAGCCATGCAGAGAATGAAAAACTTCAGGAGGATGCCAAGAAAAAGAATAAACCTCATCGGAAGGAAGATGAGGTCATGGTTTCAGCAACTGTCAAACGGCACTCAAAATCACCTGGACCTACTGAACGAAAGAACAAGAAGTCCATAGAGCTTTCTAAAGAGGACTTGATAAAACTCCTCAGTATAATGGAAGGAGAACTGCAGGTAAATTAAATATCTTTTAAACTATATTTTCAATGTACCTATTTATTTTTCAGGTGTCCAAAAAGCACAAGGTTCAACTGACAGGGACGTGAAAATTTAAGGCAAAGGACCATAAGGACAGAGCAGTGGTAGCTGGTGTTTAACAGGACAGCCATAGCTTTAAGTACTGCTTTATTTACCATCTCTACCTGCAGCTACCAAAGCAAAAGAAATTATAAACACCTGTCAGAACTAAGGAGGAAAGGGGCATCTGCAGGTCTTGAACACTTAAAAAGAGGCAGAAGACAACCACAGAGGAATCAGTTGTGGGGGACAAGGGGTGGGGAGTAAAATAATGATTGTAGTTACAATCATTAATGCAAAGATTCAAGGGACAAATCTGCAAGTCAGTAATACTGAAGAAGGAGTTAAGATGGCCCCTGGACCTTCTGCATATTCAGATTTTGCTCAGGGCTCAGCCAAATCTCTGCCTGTCCCACCTGGCTTCCAGTGCTCTGCACATTCCTTGCCTTACAAAGACCCATTAGTTTTATTTCTTGAAGTAGTGCTTGCCTGAAAGTCTTCTCAGTTGTCTTGGTTTGCATGTTTATTCAGCCCAGTACTAAGTCCTCTGTGGCAGAAAGCCTGATTTTGTGCTTAACTCCCCTAAACGTCCACCCCATTCTGAGGATTCTCTTTAATGCTGATAAATCATTGAACAATCAGAAGTGTCAGCCTTCAGGGAATTTCAAAATAAAAAGTGAAACATGGTATTTAAAAAAGTCCATATGAAGTCTTCTGACTTTTCAAAACTTACCCTCTTTTACAGCAGGAGGGCTTGCCAAATTTATAAATTCTTTTGTTTGCACTTTAGTAATATTTTTCACTGAACCTATGGACAAGCAGAAAAACTTGCCCAACCTGTGTGAAAACATTTTGTCTCACTCCCTTTATTCTAGTTAACCATCATTATTTAGCATTTTATATAAGGCTTTACTTTTTCCCTAAACTCAGATTTGTAACGTTTTTGCTTTAATTTTAGACTTGTGACCATCTTATCTGATTAAAAGAAGCAATTGTTTTGCTAATTTCTTTGGTATGAGTCATCTGAGTTGCACCATTACCACAACTCTGAGATTTCATCCTATTAAGTATCATTAAGTATCACGCTTCCTGTACATAATTGACCTTCAGTTTGTTGGCAGATACTTTCAAATTGCAAGAAATATGCATTCAAACTAAATAATTTTGTCAAAAAGACAAGGAATGGCCATTCTGCAGTGAAAAACTGCAAAAAAATCTGTTCAATGCGATTTTGCAAAGGAAAAACATTTTAGCATTATAGAACAGTACCCATATTTACAGTGCTTCATTTTACTTTATAAAAAAAACCTTGTGTATTTCATTTCCCAAAAGATAGGGCTAGGATGCAGCTTCAGTGATGAATAGAGCCAAACCTCATTAGAAATGTATCATGCTCATGTTGTTCAGAAAGATCTACCCTGAAGTCACCTTTGTGGCCTGGAGAGGGGAGGAGAAGAAAATCACTAATATTTCCTGGGTGGCAATAAATGTGCTCTTTATTCTTATTTCTGTATATTTCTCCTGCTCAATACATGGAAATGTGCCTCTTCACCATAGCCTTTTACATTGTGGGGGTGTTATACAACCTTTAAAGGACTACCTATGTTCTCATCATCCCTATGGGGAAGATGGGGATAGCTGCCATCTGCACTGTAATATGGGCTGAAAATCCACACCAAGGTGATACTCCCATTGTCCTGGACAATATTTTTAGGGATATTCATACAGACAGACCCCGCAGAGATGTTAGACACTGATAAAGCTTCCTGGCATCATGGGAAGATTGTGAGCATAACCATGCTGGTAGCCGTAGAGTATGCCTGTTCTGCTCCTGACTGCCAGGCAGGGAAGAGAATCGTTATTCTTTTTAATCCAGAAAAGTTTTTAATTTCATTTCAAAAAGCCCGGTTTTAGTTATTTACCTGGTACCTGTGTTGAACCGTCACTGAAGTGGGCAAGCTGCAGCACTTTGGCTTGAGATGAGAGCCTGGCTTTGATGCTGCAAAAGAAGATGAGCCAAGGAAGACTCCAGCCAAAGTAAATGCTCTGGCATTACCTCCTGGCTGTCACAGTGAACTAACGCACTGAGTCATTTCATGGCTTTTCATTTTTGGATCTGTCAGAACATCTCTGGTGGCTGGCTGGTTTGTTGGACTGACAAATCAGACTGTGGACTTATTGTGAGGCCATTTCAACACTGGCAAAGCAAGCATTATATAGGCATAAATGTAAGAAAATTTTGTTTTGAGAATAACAGCAGGCTGCACCTGTAGAAGATCCAATATTTTCTGAAGAAAAGAATGGCATAAAATACCATGACTCTTTACAGCCATAAGCAGAGAGGATCTTATAGCTGTACCACAAACACAGAGCACGGTGACACTGCCTTGTAAACGCCAGTAAGCTCAGCCACAGGAAGCAACCTGGTCATGACAACCATGGGGTTAGCAGAGTAAACTGGTAACGTGTACAGATCCTTCATGTGCTTAGTTCACTATTCACATAATTTAACAACATAGGAAATATAGATCCGTGCCACGTTGCTGTCAGTATCAATCTTGAGTCCTTACTTTGGGACTTGACCTCCGAGCTCATCATTTTGAAGGTGAACCTGTCAGTAAACCATGGAAGGGCAGTGATGTTTATGTCTTTTTTGTTTTTTTTAATTATAATTACCTCAGATAGCTTGCCTGTGCTTTAGTTTCTAAGGCCAAGTTGGACTTGACTCTTCCTGTCATCAGACTTCCTGGCCGGGCCCTGCGCACTTACGGAATATAGAGAAGGAAAGGTTTTCATAAACAGCTGAGGTCACCGTAGCCTAGGCCTTATTTTGTAAGAAAACAAAAGGGGAGCAAAGGTACACAGGAGCTGTGGTGATGAAACTGGAAACTGGATCCCAGTATACATAGCAGGAGAGCTCTTAAGTACCGACCTCTCTGAAGCAGAGTAGGAAACTAACTGATGACAGGGATTGATTTTAAAGGCCTTATAGCTCAGTGGAGTGTCTTGTCTTGTGACATCTCACAGGTCATATAAAAAGCCTGTGATTATGTGGTCTTTAAACACGTATTGAATATACAGGAGTAAAAAATCCATAAAAGATTTATTCCTATACCTGGGGAAAAAAAAATAATCTGATTTTTAAATGCTGCAAAACTGAATTGAAAAGAAAACTTCTAACACAGGTAGAAAGAATTGGACCATGAAGGCATGGTGTTAATTTGCCTAGTTGTCACAGTGATTTCAGACAAACCAACATGTGAATATTATTAATTACAGAGCAACACAGGCAGTGAAGACCTTTACAATGATTATATAATCCTATCAGTGGTTCACAGATTTTTGTCCAATGGCCTATGTATTTGTCCTGGCAGGAATATATTCCCTGTACACTTTCTGAACAGCAGCCATTCATCTCCAGCAATACCAACTCTGATTTTCAACATTTCCTGATTAGGGGCCCAAAAGGAAATGGGGAGTGGTATTCATATGTGTTTACCATTCACTCTTCTATTGCATCTTGGAACAAAAACCCCACAATAATAAAAGTACATTTATGAAGACAGCATCACACTACAAATCATTGGTTTTTTTAAGAAGAATAATATCTTAGCCAGGTTCTGTGCCTATTTCCAGATGACAATTTAAGCTTGGCAGACAGCTTCCTATATTTCGCACCAATTTAAAGAGGAGCAACTTTTCCACTCAAGGCCTTTATTATAGCCAGTGTTTTACTGTGTTTCTCCAGTGCAGAAATGGCATCCATCCCCTGCAGCTCAGCCACTCGTTCCTGTCAAGGTCCCTTACATGCTTTAGGGCTGAGGGAAATGTTTCCTGAGAGCCTGGTGCAGTGGAGGAGCAGAGCTCTGCCCCTCAGAGCCAGGCAGCCACGGGGTATGAATGAAATACATGTTAAGACACTACCATTGTGTTTCCTCTGATGCAGGCCCAAGGATGTCGATGGGCAATATGTGAAATGTGATGTCTTGTAGAATAATATGTATAATGTACAAATTATATGTAGACTAATCACAAGCCACAACTCCTGAGTAGTCTTCAGACTTCCAAAAAGTCTAATGTAATACCAGGTTTGGACTGACTTTTGAAGGGAAACACTACATAGCAGATACTCAGAGGTAAACCTATTTGCATAGCATCCCTCCTTCAAGAGGAGAGGCCAAATGACTCCACTGTCAAAGAAGCCCTTTCCTTTAATCTGTATTTATTTAGGACTTTATTTAATAGTTGATTGGTGTAGTCACACAAGGTGTCAGTGATAGCTCCCCAGGAAGGCTGTTGCCCCTTGCCTGGGGAGCAGCAACCAATGAGCCCCATGGCAAGGTGTGCTCCCTCTGTATATTAGAGTTCACACTTGTCCAGTGTGATTTTCTCTATCTGATGAGGTTGCTATTGAAAACATCATACCAGGATTAAGACTGCCAGCCTGGCATTAGTAGGTTAATTAAATTTGTGCCACTGATTACCAAACTGCAGATTGCACTGGTGCTTTATCAGCTGCAGGAGGGGTTATTGTAGAACAGATACATGTATAGGGGGCTGGCTGCTGATGGTTCAGACAGGGTAATCATGTGGGGAAGGAACTCTCTAATCTAACAGAGCCAGGAGGGGGTCACCTTCAGATGGGCTGCAAGACTTTCTTCTTGACCTGGGTGTGTGAGGGAAGGTTAGCAGAGGTGGGTGAGGGCTTTGTGTTTTGTTCTGACTAGTGAGGTCCTTAGGAAACAAGTAACAGTGGCTGTACATCCTGTCACAAGGGAAATCCTCTCTCAACACACTCCATTAACAGGTACCCATGTGGGTATCGGTGATGTACTACCTATTGTGTTCTAACATTTTTAAAAGTATTTTAGTATTGTAACCATGTCTCTACCAGAAAGCTAAGCTTTGTAAATGTAAAGGAAAAGAAATTTCTTTACTGTTTCCATTTGTCTGCTTTTTACTTCCCTTTTTCTATAGCTACATATTTTATCAATATTTTTACATTCTAGAATAATGTTCTGTTTGCTTTCCTAAGATCAAAATTTTCCTCTTTCTTCAGCTTTCCTTCCCTTCCTTATCTCTCTAGTTGTGACCTTTTTCCTTATTCTACCTTTTTTTCACTTCCTAACTTAGGCTTTCTTCATCGTCATACTGCAGATGCATTGACTAACCCTTTACCTGAGAATCCTGGTAAAAAAAATGTAAAAGATCTGCTGCAAATCAAGTCCCAGCAGCTAATTCTTTAGACAACCACTTCATTTAAGCTTTGTCATGAATAAGATTAGGTGGGTAAACCTTCACTAGGCCTATTGGAAAACAGGTCCAGAACTGAAAAGCTTTAATGTTTAGTAAATTTCTGTCTTTTAATTTCTAGTGCAATTGTAATTATGTCTAGTGAAACCTTTATGAAATGGTGCTATACACTGATCATGCTTCGCAAAGCCTACCTCTCTCCCTTCTGTTTAATGCCTGATGTGGTTGTAAGCAGCAGTCTCACACTCTCCGAGACTTTGTTTTGCTGTGCTAGCAGTGCCATGTCCTTTTAGCTTCCTCTAGCAAAATAGGCTTTCCATGTCTTCCATCACCCCTTGATCAGCACCAGTTAAACCCTGGGTTCATCTGTCTTTTTGTCTCTGTAGCAGGAACTGCACACAGTGCAGGAGGATGGAGTCCACTGGTGTCTTGAATATTGGGTTTAATACTTCTCGTTCTCTGCTGACATGGCTTTACTTGGCCTTCCCATCACTTGTCAGTCTGTTTGAAATAAGTGAGAGAGTTTGACTCTGTAGCTGTAGTTGTGATGTTTTTCTCTCTCTTTTTCCTCTTGCTGCAATGTGTAAACTTTCATACAATGCCTTGAACTGCTTTTGTTTCAAGCTTGACTTTCTTGAGACATTGAAACAACATTGTGATACCCACCTAGGTATCGTTCAGTTAAAAACCTGCACAAACTCCTATATTTTTTCTTCAGTGCCTTTCTTTATACTCTTGCACTAATATTATTTAATACCGAGCTGGTGTTAAATGGGCTAGATAGGTGGGTGGAAATAAATAGGGTAATAATAAAGTCAGAAGAGAAAGCTGGGACAAGGTGTCTTGGCACCAGAGGAAGGGGTACATAACAGTGAAGAGAAGGAGTTTTCAAATGGTCCTTAGCAAAATCTCACAGTTTAAGAAGCTGAAGAGGAGCCAGAGTGCAAAGAACAGGTAAAGCCAGAGAAAAATGCATGTAGAGTAGCTTTGCTTAAGTGTTTATAACTGCAAATTCTTGTTAATTGGATTGAAATAGTTCAGGATTTTCTGAGCATATCATACAGATGAAATTCAAATTCCCTGAGAGAAAAAAACCTTGCAATGTACAGAGCGACAGGGAAAAAGAGAAGATAGGGTTAATGTGAGGGGAGAGAGGTGACTTAAGGAGAATGGAATGAGGGGAAAGAGGTTGGGCAATAGAAGAAAAAGAGTGTAAGGAAAGAGGGAATACAACAGTGATAAATGGAACCAAGCTAAAGACATGGAAAGGGGACATAGAAAAAGCAAGACAATGAAGAGAACGGTGATATCCACATGCAGCAAAAAGATCCCTAAAAATGGTGTATCTGAAAAAAGAGTTAAAAAATTCTCTCCCCTCTGACTGACCCCTTGTTTGTGTTTTCCTGGTGAAGCAGGACAAAAAAATTAAGTTAGGATAGACTTCAGACCATAAATGCTCTCTTCTATTTCCACTGAATAATTTATAACCAGAGATTAATTTTGTCCAGAATAGTATGTTTTTTTCTGTAGCTTGCAATCATTGCTGTGCAAAGTGCAGGAGATACCATGGGAAGTAAGCACAGCTTGTCTAGCAGGTCCCAGAATCATGAATTTTAAAATAGAACCCTGCTGTTTTATAAGAGGGGGAAAAAAAAGCCCCAAACCCAAACAACAAAACATAAGACAGTATACTGAAATATAATCAAATTTTGCTATTCAGGCAATTTCCTGCTCCCTCTGAAATTTAGGGCAGAGTTACTAACAACCATAGAGAAGATAGCCATCTCTTTGGTAATAAAATTGCTTTAGAATTATATGTTTTTCAAAGTAATTATCCTCAGCAAAATGTCACTGCTATTGCACAGCTATAGGCTGAAAACCTTTTTCACAAAGACATTTTAACATCCTTCTCTGTTAATGCCTGAGCTGTACTTAACAGAGCTACATCTATGATGTTATCTAGGCTTGGAGGGTCAGAAGAGAGAGGAATTGACAGGTGTCTCTGATCCATTGAACCTCTCATCTAGACTGGAAGGAAGAGTATGAACAGCTTGGGTTTTTTTCCAAAATTCTTGGGCCTCTGTCCAAAACAGAACAGTAAGGACTGCCCTAGATCAACTTTTAAGTTTTGGTCTTGTTCCCATTCGGATCAGTGCCTTTAACAGATCCTCCTTCACAATCTTTTAAAAATAATTTTAATCAACCAATGTAATTTGACTTTTTTTTTCATTTACTTAATAGAAATTGTAAATTCAGTGCAACAGTAATGTGAAAACTTGTATCTTTTCTCATTTTCTTGAGAGAAGGCTCAATCTGAGAGACAGGACATGGCCAGCCCTTTTGCAATGAATGCTAGATGCATGGACTCGCTGGCTTTTAAAATATCTGGGATTCTTGGGAGAGCTTACAATGAGCACGTCTTCCGTATCATAATGCTGTCCAGTACTCTGAGTCACCAGTTGTTAATGTAACGTTGCAGTTGTAGCTGAGTCTGGTTTTATTAACTTTACTGCCCCAGTTGTGCATTTATTGAGTTTGTTGTCTCCTGTTCTCCAGCTGAGGATTCGATAAGGTCTTGAGAGCAAAACAGATTACTTCCATCCAAAATGAGGTTTAATAAAAGCAAATACAATTCTTTATATAATAATTGTGAGAACATGGCTATCTGAGAAAATGTCTTGTTTCTAGGGTTAAAGGCTCCACCTATTGGTTGACTAAAATGAGAGAAATGTAACATTTTCATATAGAAAACTGCTGGCCCTACTGAACATCCTGTGTCTTGCCACATCTTTACAAAACTGCTGGCTTCAGTGTAGAATTTTGCATGATGTCCAAAACAAAATGAGCTCAGTGGCTTATTTCTGAGGGCTGTGCACATGCAGCACCCAGAATGATACACTGCTGAGACACTATGAGGGAAAGTCCTTTCCTAAGACAGGAATGGTTTGGATTTTGCAAGTGAAGTCTTTCTCATGCTGGAAATGATTGTTTTTCTTTGCAAAATAATTAGCATCAATCCTTCCATGCCAGCAAAATGAATGGAACCTCCAGGCATTTGTCACCTTCAGATTTAAACAAATCAGAAACAGAAGTACTGATGCGGTCAGCTTTATAATGAAAAGCTGCTTCCCCAGTATGGGCTCAGGCAGTCTCAGCAGTTCAGGCAAAATGGCATTTTGAAGGGCTTCAGAGTCATTCCTGGGAATGCAATGGGAGGATGGAGAGGGGAGAGCTTGTCCAAGTGGGGTTTGGGGAGGGCGAGGGGAAGGACAGACAGTGGCGAGGATCAGAGGGATTTCAGAGACAGCAGGAGGCTGTGAGGGCAGCGTGGGCATGGCCGGGAGTCACTCTGTGCCTTTCATTGCCACCGCTCTCTAAGTTACTTCACTCTAAGAGTTTACAGCACTTCCCTCGTTTCCTTCGACAAGTCCTCTGTTCAAACAATTGGCTACGCTGGTGAGCGCTTGCTGTAATGCAGTCCTACTGTTCCTGACCATTCATCATCAGTCATCAGTATCTTGTATGCACATCCATGTAACACACAGCACTGAAAAACAGCTTGTCGAAGCCAACACAATGCTTGGACAAGAGAAAGTTGTGTATACAGTTTATTACACATGTATGCACATGTCTGTTGGTATCCCACTTTGAGTTATGCTCATGTGTCCACAGAGGAGGCAGAAGGATTTCCTCTGAAATTCATCATCCCGATGGCTATGGCCCGACTGGCACCAGCTTGTCTCTTGTTCTGTCCCACTCCACGGGTGCTCATTCCTGCCACAAGGCAGCTAGATCACTGCAGAAAAAAATACCTGGGCAATTTTGTTCCTCTTGGAGAGGGGGGTACTTACACCAGCAGCTTCAAGTGCCTCCCTGGGGTTCAGGTCAGAGCATCTAATCTCTTATTCTTCGGTTCCTTACACAGTCAATGAAGCACTTTCAAAGAGCAATTTAGACAAGATACTTTTTAGTTTCGAGTGCATTTCAACAAATTGTGTGATAGTATAGGAGTACGTAAACATGGAGGAAATAATATAAGGAATGGGAGAAAATGAATAGAACAACTATATTGATGTTGGAGTGCCATATTTTTGGTATTATTCACAGCATTAGTACCTAGATCTTATATATACTTATGAATTAAATCTTGCAGCATTCCTAGGAAGCATTATTTCCTTTATGGAATGGAAATTGGAGCACGGTGAAGTTAATTTTATGTGTGAAACACAAGAAAAAGGTCCATGAGCAGAACAGGGATCTCCCAAGTCTCAGTCCAGACTGGCTAACATAAGATTAAGGGGCAGATGATAACACAGGAAAGAAGAAAAGGAATGCTTTTTCTGTTATTACCCTTTCATTAGTCATCTTTTTTTTTCTTCTGAAAAAGGTAATAACTGATCACTAAATAAGTTGTGGTTACAAAAGGAACACGACAACTTACTACATGACTCCAGCAATATAAAAACACCTCAATGTGCAGGAAAAGTGCTGCAATTTTAATGATTTCCTATACTGCTATAGTAGCTCATGAGTGACCATTCACCCACGGTATGGAAAGCTGCAGACACTTCCTTAGCACAAGTAAACCAGAACAGGGAGTTAGTCACTTGGGTTTTCATGTCTGATTTGGAGTACCTGAACCAGGGAACTCTCCTCTGCCTTTCCAAGCATTGCAGTGACTAGTGCTGGTCAGAAAAAAAAAAGAGCTAAAGTTGCTTTGTTAATTAGCTCATTTCTTAGGATGTACACTGCATCATGCAGCCACATACCAGCCCTGAACTGCCAATACAGTCATTTGTGCGCTGTTAATGATTCTTCCTGCTCAGGAGTCCAAAAAGGTGTTTTAACAGATGTTCCTTCCTCTCTCTGCTGGATAGTTGGATCAATCTGCGGTTTCTGCTTGTTGCCGGGCTTCAGGTCATGTGCAAAATGTTATTATATGGTTAATATTGGCTGAGACATAAACTATATGACTGGAAACAGCAAACCCAAAACAGCGGGTTTAGCCATTGTGATGCACTGCTGAAGCATGTAGAGCATATCGCAGATTTGTGCGCAAAACTGACGCCAATGCCTCGCACTGGCCTTTCTGTGCTGACTGGATCATGACACTGTAATTCTATATGCTACAGTAACTGCCTCACTGTTTGATGTTACCTAGCATAGCGCTCTTGCAATGTGAAAAGACAAGACAGGATATCCCAGACCCTAATAATTCTGAAAACATCAAGCAGTGTGGAGTTAATACTTCTCGGGGCCTTGCCATGGGAATTTTCTGGCTGTGGCCCAGACTACAGATAATTAATTATGTCAGTGAAAGGCTCTGGTGGCCTGTTTTATTCAGAAAAAAGTGACATCATCCATGGAGCTCTCTGGCAATAAAGCAGAACAAAGCTGTGTGGGCAGGAAATAACAGACAGATGTCTTCTAGTGCTCATTTGATCTGTTTCAAAGCTTGCTGTAAGAAGTAATACATAGCTCAGTGCTGCTTCTCCTCAGCTCTGCAATCTTTAGTGTGCACTTTTTAAACATAAGAGGCCAAATTAATCTCTGATGTAATTCTTCTGGAGCCACTTCAGAGGGTTTGTGCAGTGGATGAGCTGGTCTGTCATGTGACTATCCTTCAGTATTGATTTTAGAAGGACTTTCTGTGTTATCACTGTAAGAAAACACACAACAAAATGAAATACACTGTATAGCTCCAAAGGCTTCATACAGGGCCAGAAAGTTCTGTATGGTGTGGAGAAGGCAGGACATTTCTGTATCATATCCCCAGAGTCATGAAGGAGCCCTTGCAGTTCCAGATATATTTCACTAAACTTTTGTACAAAAACATGATAGTCACTTTTAATCACTGAAGTCATCTCTTTACCTCTAAAGTAAATCATGTACGTAGACCCAAGTCCCAAAAAGTTAAAAGAAATTCAGCAATTTCAAGTATTAAGAAATTAATCTAAGATGAAAAGCAAGAAAATAATTCTGCTGTACATAGAGTCTTCCTTGTAAGAAAAACTGCATACATATAATTAGTCAGCATTTTGCATGAGGCACGGAGTGATATAAACAAGGATACTTCAGATATCTGCTGTAGGAGCAAAATATTGATCGAGTTTTTAGCAAAAAAGAACTTTATATGATGCAATATGCAGTAGGACATCTAACTTCCCAGCTTTGAAACATGCTTTGTACACTAAGTGCATCTGACCTGGAAGGCAAATTGCTACCCAGTCCTTGTAGCAGTGTGTAGGGACAGTCTGAGGAATCAGGCCTTTAACAAGCATCATTCCAGTAGGCAGGGGTAATTTTTATTACTTTCTCTACCTATATTCATAGTATCATGACACAAAATGAAGGAAGTGCACTTTCCTTTTAATTATTTGAATTTCCTCCTAAGGTAAGAAAAGAAGGGAAGTTACTGAGTTTAAAAAAGGAGTAATGATTAATGTTAGGAAAGTTTTGCAGATACAGGGGTTTGAGTTCACCTGCCTGAAGATGCTTTCTTTATTAAAGTAAACAGTAAAATTGTGCTATTCACTTTCTGAGGTCTCTAATGGGAATTTTCAGAAATAAGACTATTCCTGCCCTGGCAGCAATACAGCACGAGCATGTCCTGGACAGCGCAGAAAGCTGCTCCTGATCTCCCTCAGAAGGATGCCTTGAGTGTGATGTTTGTTAGCTCTAGGTGAAATGTTTGTAAAATCTACTAGAATGTAGGAAATCAGCCACTGGTAAGACTACAACACTACATGGACAACCTGTGACCTTATCTAGTTTCTGATGCAGTACAGAGCAGCTGCTGCACTATAAATAACCTGAACTGTGTGCAATGCAAGTAACAACAACACAAGTAGAAGTAAAGGTTCCTGTCTGTGGTTTGATAGTTATTTCTATAACTATTTCTGGTTTCTATAACTATTTCTAGTTATTAATCACTAGCAAGAAAAATATGACTTCATAAACATTAAACATCTATTACTTAGTGTTCTCACTTGTGCAGGCATAAGAAAGTGTCATGATAACTACAAAAGAAATAGTCAAAAGGTGGGACTAAAATATCACATCTTCCAAATATTGCCTGTGTATTCCTTGTAAATGCTACTTACTTCTGCTCCTGAATTTTCGAAACTTCTTTCAGATAATTCAGAGGATTTTCATCATGTGACTAAAATATTTAGATTGGTCTGAAGTAGTTGCATGTCTTTTAGATAGCTCCAAAGGCATACTGTGAGTTTGCAGGAAGACTGCTTATAAACAAAATTCAGGAGAAGAGTTTAGACATCTTCTAAACTCTTCTCCTGTATGGTAAGGATCTTGAGTTGGATTTTACCTTCAGCTGGCAGTGGTTACTTTGACTCTATTCAGCCCATCTTGAATACAATTGATTTCCCCCCACCCACCCCCCAATTTACTAGATGCCTTACATGAAATGAGTTTGATCAGCTCAGTCCCATTTCCCAGGTGACAAATGGCCCGTGGCAAAAATTCCCCGTTTAGTGGGTGCCGAGTTTTGTTAGCAGTCTCACAGGAGAGGCCAAAGACTGTGGGAATGGGGAGAGAGGGCTGTAGTAAATTGGCAGGGCAGGGCACAAGGAGGAAGCACTGAAGGAAGCATCTGAACACCAGGCTTGTGTAACAGTCTTTCCATTGACCAAGAATTTGGTTGCTAGGCTGCCAGTCCCCTTTTACAAGCAGCAGAGTCATGCTATTGTTTCCTAAATGGTTTCAATTTTATGCAGGGGACCTCTTTAAATCCTTTCTATATCATTTAAATATTTTACTAGGCACATAGTAAAGTGAGGTTTGGAACTCAGACCCCTGCGCTGCTCAAATCAGTGAGCAAAAGAAAGCCCTTCTCTTTTATTCTGCCAAAAAGTGAGTTTTTTGGGGTAGCCCTGCAAAGAGTGGCCTCACATCAACCTTCCAGCGGGGCGGCTAGCATGCGCTCCTGAGGGGAGGGAGCATTGTCTCCTCCTGTTTCCCAGGTAGAAACGCAGAAGCCACAACTTAAGTAAGAGCAGTACTCAGTGGGTAGTAGAGGTGGGTAGTAGGGAGGAGGGAAAGGAGAGCGAGCAAAGCTGTGTGGGACTTCAGCCCCTCCATGGACATACTAAGATCTAAGGTCATCAGCCTTTAGATTTTGGCACCTCCGGTACGCATAAAATAAGGCTTAGATACAGTTCAGCTTTGCAGTTCCCCTATTAGCAAGGACAGCTGAAAGGAGGTAACTGAGTATAATGTCCAGTCCTGGTCCTCACAACTCAACAAAGATACAGACAAGCTGGAGAAGGTCCAAAGGAAGGCCATGAAGATGATCAAAGGGCTGGAGAACATGCCCGGTGAGGAAACGCTGAAGGAATTAGGTGTTTTCCCCCTGGAGAAGAAAGGCTCAGGCAGGACCTCATCACAGTATCCCAGTACTTAAAGGGCAGCCACAAAGAACACAGAGGCTCTCTCTTCACCAGAAGCCACATGGAAAAGACAAGGGGTAATGGGTAAAGGTTGCACTGAAAGAGGTTTCATCTTGACATAAAGAGAATTTTTACAGTGAGAACAATGAATCACTGGAACAACCTTTCAATGGATGTGGTAGAGTCCCCATCACTGGAAGTTTTCCATATGCATTTGAACATGGTGCTAGATGATCTCATCTAGGCTTCCTTTCCCATGAAAGGCTGGACCAGATTATCTTCTGAGGTCTCTTCCAATCTGAGCTGTTCTATGGTTCGATGATTTGAGGGACAGGGAGTCTCTAAGCAGGCTTTGCTCCTGGAGAAAATGAGTGTGAAAAGATACCTCTCAACATAACCGGCCTTTTGTGTTTCTTGCCTTGAGTCTATTACTAAAAGTGGCCACTTCGTTAATCTGTCATCATTGCTCCTTCTGTTTAGAGAATCAGGTATTTGGGGGCACTTTATTAACGGAAAAATCTGTTTATTTTCAAGAACCCACAATCTGAACAGCATAGATAGAAAGTTAGCTTGGACAATTTAATTGTCTGTAGGACAATTTAAGTAACAAAACCCCAATAAAAGTAAATTAATGTATTTTCTAAATTCTGTATCTTGACATTAAAGAACTTCTGTAACTAATTGCAGTCTTCTGGACTTACAGAAATAAGTTTCATTGTGTTACAAGCTGTTGCAATATGTGGTCTTCTCATGCCTGAATACCCTCTCTCATCAGAGCACCAACAAAACATAATAAAAGGACTTGAGAGATGACTTTTCTCTGCCAAACAGCATGTTCCTTCTACCAAAGCAACTAACAACTTTCCTCTGGGATTTTTATACAAGTTGACTTCCAATTTGAAATCTCTTCCTTGTGTTTGTCTCCTATCTTATGATTTATGCTAAACAGCATTGTGCTTTGAGACAAGGGAGGGAACTACAGTAAATGTCCATGAGTAGAAACAGCTTGCCAGTATGGTTCCCTCTTCTTAGCTAGGACCCCCCACTCTGAGCATCTTGAACCTCTTTACAGGTACATGTGTGTAAGTAGCTCAAGTGTTCCCGTACAGAATTATTCTGACTTGTTTTCTGAAAATGGTCTGTATCCTGTGACAGTGTACAGTGACAACTGTGTCCTGTGTAGTGCTAGTTGTTCGCTCTACATTGAAAGAAAACATCTCTACGTGGGTTTTATTCTAGTTGTTTCAGTGGACAGTTAGTCATTTGGAGGAAAGATGAAATCATGAGTTTGTTTCAGCTGTTTCATCTCCTTCCCTCTATATAATCCTCAGGAGTTTGAAAGGGACCAACTGGAGTTTGCAAATCCCGAGGCTGATGGGAGGTTAGGATGTCACCCTGGCCCCTTTCTGACCTAGACTTTTGAACTTCAGAATCTTCCTATGCTAGGGCTTATTGCTGAAAAGCAAATTGCCCTCTAGTTTATTATTAGCACAAGGCCCCTTTTTTGGTCCAATGCTTCGTAGCAACACGAGTGTCTGTTTGTTAGTTTGCTTTTTGCAAACTGTTATCATAAGCCCATTGAAACAAGAGCACTTGGTGAATTAGCCAGTACCTTTGAAAACATGATAGGAGCAATGGCAAAGCCCAGAAAAGGTGGAAGGCACCTTGCCATGCTGACGTGATTCAGACCCTGAGTGCCTGCAGAGAGCACGGGGTGCTCAAGAAGGGGTACGTGAGCAGGGAGCTGCCTGTGCCCTGGGGATGGTGGCACCCAGGGCACTGTCTCCAGGCTGGGTACCCTCCCCTTGGGCTACAGCAAGGGGTTTTCAGGGCTGACAGCCCTGCCCTGTTCCTTGAAGCCAAGTGTGTCACTACTTCCTTTTAAAGATGAAGCAATGTTCAAAGGTCTGAACAGAGCTTGGGCACCTTCTTTCCTGCTTGGAGTGCTAGTTCCTCCATTCAGCATCACCCACTGCCCTCACTCAGCTCATTCTGGCTCTTGGGGGACCCAAACCTGCAGCTTCCAGAAACCTTTCTCAGCTGGCAAGTTATCAGCTGTTTCAGGGACTCTCCTTCCCTCCTGCTCCATTTTAATTGTCAATGATTAATGAGGCTGGATTGAAAGCATGCACAGCAGTGCACAGCTGAAGAGGGGCCGGGGCATTCGCTGGGAAGAGCAGTGTTTGGGCCCCCCATCAGCTATTACTGTATTAAATAACCATTGCAGGGATTGGAGTCCAGCTTCTGGCACTTTGCTTTCCCAAGTCATACTGATAAATTACCACGGCCAAGCTGCCTCTGTCTGCTCTGCCTGGCCCTGCCAATGCTTAATTATGCCATCCAGGGACCGACAGCTTCAACAGGGGAGAAAGAACACATCCTCCTCCCCCCCACAATAGGCCAGGCTCTGAGGTGTGCCTGGCCCTGAGGAATGGGGTGGTGGGGCCTGAAGCTTTCTGTGCTCAGGACCAAAATGATTTGAGATTTCAGCATACCTGGTTGCAGCCCTTGGTGCATAGGGTAGAAGGGGGCTACCCCCTCATCCCACTGTTTGCAGTGCTCCCTTTGCACAGTGCCCTCCCTGAGCACGCCTGTGCCATGGGGTCCCTCCTGCGAGGCCACAGTGGGGCACCGAATTCATTCACTGGGGCAAGACACTGATATGACCCAAAATGGTCTCTTCCTAAAAGGGCCTAAGACAACATGTCATAGAATCTTGATATTGATAAATCCCCACAAACTCCCATGCTATCCTATTAGACTTTTTAAGGACTACTTCTTCAATATAGAAGCATTGGCCTCATAGTAACAAAGACACTAAGATAACTGTTATTTTTATGGGGATATAAAAATTACATATTCTCAAACCTGTCTAAAACATTTCTAAAATAACATTTTTCCTGTACTAAAAGTGGCATATTCACTGGATGTGGTGTAGTGAGGAGTCTTTGGGACTAGCCCACATAATTCACTTGTAGTTTTGACATCCATGAGTGATGCACCTTTCCCACGCTCATGCTGAAACAACATTAATACCATTCCAGTCTGCATTTTGTGTCTTGCAGACATGCGCAAAGCTTTTACTTGAGTTTGCAAAATATGCAGTGTAAGTTTCTACAGCTGGCTGCTTATAATTGGGCTCGTCCTCAATTGGGTGGCATGAGCTTTGCTTCAGGTTCATTATTTTTTTATTTTCATGTTACTTTGTTCTATAAAAAAAAAAAAGATTACAGGGTCTTTGCCATTTCCTGAAATCATTTCCTTGCTCATTTTAAAAGCAGATGATTTTGTAGAGCTGTGACACCTCTGTAGTACCGGATGAAGATTTAAGATTCGTTACAGGGATAATATAGGGTGCCATTATGAACACCGTGGAAAAGCATGAAGCGTTGGTCAGTTCATAAATCCTAAACAGTCATTGCTTACACAGGGGCAGGATTTGTAAGGGATTTCCTCTCAAATATCTGAACCTTTCCTTTCCCCTTAATTTGCTTCCCAGGCTCACATGGGTTGAGCGTTGGAAGGGCACGTGAGAGAAAAATTGGTGCCCATACTCTTCTGTCCCACATCCCTTTGGTCTTGTGGGAGAGAGGCTCTCCAGGGAAATCTGGGAGTTCCCTTGTGTCCACTGAAGACTTGGACCTTTTACAGGCCCTCCCTGGATCATGGCCTTATAAACCTGCCTTCCAGGACAAGCAAATGCTCTGCCCCAGTTTTACAGATGGCTTAACAGATGTTGGCAAGTATCATTAGAAACAGAGCTCAGGGTTAAGCGTTTGTCCACAGCATAGCCCTAAAGTGCCCCTTGTTCATAGCCAGGTGGCCTCACAGAGCAGTCTTACCATGCCCAGATGCCTGCTTGCACTGCCTGAAACTGGGCGCTCTCACCCAGGGCAGGGAGCAGGAGCTGGGACACACGGTCCCTTCAGCCACAGGAGCACCACTGCTCCCAGGTGTGCCCTGCTCCAGCATCAGCAGCTCTCCTCTGTTGCTAGGAGGGTTTGCTCAGCCTCTTTGGGTCTGCTGCCAGTTATGCTGGGTTAGCAGTTAGCCAGGGTCTGCAGTGTTTCTAGGGTTTTGTTTAAACAACAACAACAACAAAAGTTAGAAAGCTTTGTTTTAAAAGTTACTTGAAGAAAATGTTTAGCCACAAAACCAGGTGGTGAATGACTAGAAAATACTTGATTAGAGGCTGCCTGAGAAATACTAATTCAGCCCGCTTGTGCTGCCTGTTCTACTCCTCTCCTTACCCTAGTCATGGAACAGCACGGGCAGTGAGTAAGATGAAATATATGAAGAGAAATTATGTTCCCTGGCTATAGTTGCAACCCAGATAAAAATGCATAGCATTCAAATGTAATAGCAGGCAGGAATAGAATAATTATTACCTATGAGGATGACATTTGGACTGCACATATCATGTTTACTCTGTTATCTCCCAATGTTTTTATATTTGCATTGGTAGCTTGGAATTCCTCTAATTTATTTTATTTTTGTGTATGCAGTCCATATGTATGAAATGTCCCTGTTTTCCCTTTTGTCCCTGTTGGTTGATAGGTTAGCTTATGGTAGTGATTTGCAATGTTGCAGGCAAGGGAGGATGTGATCCACATGCTGAAGACGGAGAAAACCAAACCTGAAGTTTTAGAAGCTCATTATGGGTCTGCAGCTCCAGAGAACGTGCTCCGAGTGCTGCACAGGGATGCCATTCTTGCCCAAGAAAAGTCTATAGGAGAAGACGTCTATGAGAAACCAATTTCAGAGGTAATAACTTCTTAATTTACATCAGTATGTCTGTGCAGGGGGAACCCTACCCAGAAGTGAGACTCCACATATTTTGGATGTGCGCAAAGCACAAAAGAGGGTAACAGAGCATTTGTACGTTGACAAGAAATCAAAGAAAAATCTAATATTCTTGTTACTCAACTGCAGAATAAATTGTAAGCAAGTCACTGGGCTAGAACACAAACAATAAGGAACTTGTATGCTCCTTAGGGCTGGTGCTTTTAAGTGAGAACAAAATCTCTGGGTATTATATTTCTTTTTTAAAAAAATCCATTCAATTATAGGCTCCAACCTTTACTGCTCACAGCACTGTTAAGCACTCTTTGGTTTTCTTGGCATACTAGACCACAATCATGTGGGTGGTTAGGAAAAGAAGACCTTCAGAGATTGACTTTGACTGTATTTATGGGATCATGAATCCATAATCATTTTACATCACAAGCTCTAGGACTGCAAAGTCAGTTCAGCCTCTAAAGGAGAGCTGTAGGACTTGATCCCTTACTTTAAAATCTAAGCAATAAATGAATGTAGAATAGACCTGGGACTGCCTGAGGCCAGCATGAATGTCAAAATAAGCTCATGTTTATAGTTTTAGAACAGTCCAGGGCATGGAGAAAGACCATGCAACAAGATAGAATATGATATGCTGTAGTGCCCGTCCAAACTTGCATAATTCCTCCGATTAGAACATTTCATTTTTTCACCAGGAATTGTATCTACCACAGGATATCTTTATACTGTGCATTCTCATTGAAGCAACTTCTGAAAGTTTTGGGGTGATAGTAAATAAGGAAAGCAAGTTCTAGCATGTGGGAGCATGCATGAAATACTGTTGAACAAGATTAAAAGAGCTTAGCAGGGCTTTTGTCTAAAGAAGCTAGTTATTTGATGGGGACCTCATTGTACAACTTTTGTCATGTGTAGGTCCACAGAGATCTTGATGGAGGTAAAATAGGATGGTAACAAAATTTCGTAAGTGCAAAAGATCTATTCCTAAAGGCTGAATGCAACCTGGCTCCTTTATAAAATGCATAACTGTTTTACTTGGGATGCCGTGGTCAGTTTCTGGAGAGCAAATCGTGGTGGTCCTCCTGCTCTCTTATTTCCCTTGGTTTGCTGAGACAGCCTGTGAAACAGCAACTGCCCGTTGTAGCCAGGGCTAAGGAAGATGTGATTCCCACAGGGTAGGGGCTGGGGGTGGGCCGAGCAGGCTCTGCCAGCTGCCATGCCAGGGGCTCGCACGCAGAGAAGTGCCAGGGCTGTGGGCTGCTTTGGATGGAGGAAGGACGATGGACTTTGTCATCAGCTCCCAAGAAACAGTGAAAGGAGCAACGTGAATAGCCATGGTGGCTGCAGAGTACCCTGACAACGCTTTAGACACACCTCCCTGGCCTTAGAATTGCTTGAATAGTAACTGGCATACTAAATTAAAAAAAAAACCCAAACCCAGAAGACAAAAAAGGTAGTATATTGCTAAGAAAGAAAGAGAAATTTCTATCAAAAAACAGGCTGAGGGGAAACCCCAAAGGCTTATAATGAATTGTATTTGGTAATGTAAAACTGAATCTGTGCTGAATGTAAATAGTTTAGACTTTTTGTCTCAGCAGTCCTACAGGTGCATTGAAGAGGCATAACTCAAATTTCAGCCTTGAGTGTACACCCAACACTCCACATGTTGGTGCCTAGCCCCCGTACAGGTGTGTGAACTCAGGCTCCCAGGGTCTGAGGGCACATATCCTATGAGGAAAGTGTGCATAGCACCTTGCCACAGGGCTACACTGCAGCAATATTATTTGTCACCCCAAAACTAAGCCAAGTTCTGTCCTTTGTGTATCTGAGAACCGTTGAAATGCTGATTGCAAATACACCATTCAAAGAAGTCATTACTTTTACTGGACGGTGATTTCTAGTCATTACTTTATGTGAAACCTATGACATAACGTTCTGGGACTCGCATTTACCATACACAACATTGTTGGTTAATAAGTCAGGTGAAGTAAGCAAGGAGACATTTAAAACAGTCTGTTCTCCTGTCCTACAATCCAGCTGGACAGACTTGAAGAAAAGCAGAGGGAGACATACCGGCGAATGCTGGAACAGCTCCTGTTGGCAGAAAAGTGCCATCGCCGCACAGTTTATGAGCTGGAAAACGAGAAGCATAAACATACAGATTACATGAACAAGAGCGATGACTTTACCAACCTCTTGGAACAGGAGCGGGAGAGGTGAGTACCCGACACAGTGCAAAGAGTATCCCCAGTGTCCCAGAGCTTGCCAGTTCAGCAGTGACATGGTCTACTATTTTCTATTATGACACTAAACTCATGTGTAAATGATTTTTAAGTGTCAGTCCACACTGTTATTAGTAAGTACATTACTGTGCAAGCCTAGAGGTGGAGGAACACCACTGAATGTTCCTGTAGCGTGCGCTTGAATTAAGAAATGAATTTGTTTTGAATTACTCATGCCCATTTTGGGTTCACCTCCAGGTAGCTTTTGATCAGACGTTATTTACGTTGGCTAAGTCTGAGGCTGGCTTGCTTAGCTGAGTGCTGCATTTGGTGAAGGACGGGGCACTGTTTGTCGCAGCAGGAGGAAAGGGTAAGGAAAATCACAAGACACATTAGGATGCTGGCACACAAATGATACGGATTTTGCCGTGCCCTTCACATTTAGGCTTGCAAAATCACAAACCGCTTGCATTATTTTTTATATTTTTGAAGGCACATGCCTCAGACAAGATCTGTGTTCCTCTGGAAGAAAATATTTTCACGTTGTATAAAATGTGCCTGGCCTGAGATGGACTATCTGCAGTGTTTATGTCACAGGCTCATACACTCCAGGTTTTTGAGTCTCTAAGAAAAGAAAAAGCACCTGCCTTAGGTGAAGAATGAGTGCTCAGTACTAGCCTCAGGTTTTCAATATGAAATTTTCATGCTCATACCGAACTGCTTGAAATCAATCCACAAAGTGGTGGTTGTATTTTTTTTTTTCAAAAAAAAAAAGGCTCTAAGAAAAATACTTAAGGCTAGTTCAAAGAAGAAATGCTTTTGAGGAAACCACAGTCTGGTGGCAGACATTTGCAAAAAGCCAGGAGCTAAGTTGTTTAGTGTATTTCCTGAGCTTAGTTCAGCGCCAGCTTTGAGTAGGTGGCACATGAGCTACAGTGACCATATTTCCTGGTTTAATAGCTGCTGGTTTTCTGTCTCTCTATTTTCCTGGGTTGACTGGCAGTGCTTAAAGGACAAAAATGCTTCTGCATCTTAGAAATTTGATTCTCTTAGCAGAAAATAAATAAATAAAAAAGTTGTATTTCCAAATAAGGAGCAATTTCACATCGGATACTCACAGATGCCATTTTTTCTCTAAGCTGAATATCTGTGTATGTGTGGACATCCAGGCAACTAAAATGCTACAAAAGTAAAAGTGGTATTAAAATACCATTTATATTTGTCTTTACATTTTACAGTCACTTTAATTTGACAATTATTGCCTTCTTATTATTCCAGCTCAATTAGTGAATGCCACTAAATAACCTAAAATTATGACCTGTTTTAAACTGACTTCCTTCAATGAATTGATTTCAGAAAGGTTTCTGTCTCACTTTGCTACTGCTGAGATCTCAAGTCCCATCTCTGTAGGCATTTTCTCATACTCTTCCTGCTCTTCCGTGTCTTTTAGGCTTCAGTTTTTCTACATTCTACAGTTTTTGGAAATGCAGCAATAAAAAAAGGAGAATTTGAGTTTGAAGTTCTATTGAAAGTGGGTCTTTAAGAGCAAATAAATCTGCTAGTTTTAGTCACCAGTGCCTCCATACTGGTGGCTGCAGGGGAAGAACTGCAGTGCTGAAGCCCTTTTGATTTATGTTCAGTGGCACAAGAAACCTGATGTTTGCTATTTAATACACTTTGTCTAAGCCACTAATGAGAAAAATTCGTTTTGAGTTTAGTAGCGACCAAGCAGAGAGAACAGGGCACGTAGCTAAACATAGAAAACCAAGCATGCACATCCCTCCCTCTTCAGGGCCCTCCTCCCAGATTACTTGCAGACTAGATTAGCAAGATCAGGATGGGCTGGAAATCACTCATTCGTATATAGTCTTAAATGATCTCAACTCCTTATCTTTGTTTCCTGAGTGTACATGTAACTGAGGCTGTACCCACATCCTTGTAAGTATTAAAAACTGGATGTAGTATCATTTGAGGGCTATATTCACAGAGAAAGAGAGGGTGATGTGCTGACTACTCAGGAAAGCCCCAGTGGCAATCAGCAATAGATTTTTGTTAAGAAGGAAGAGTTTGTAGTGGAAAGATTAAGTTGCAATAGGTTAAAAGATACAAAACCCCTCCCATACTCACTTAATCTGCACATTGGGATGGAGAACAGACCTGCCCAAAGGCATTTGTCAGGGTCCTGCATGGGCATTCTTATTTCAGAAGTACCACTATACATATAATTTGTTTTACTGTGGTGCTTTGAGGCCTGAGTGT
>JAVJGJ010000059.1:10553783-10585458 GCA_035590215.1 Microhierax caerulescens
GGGGAGTGGGTGGGTGGGATGCCCGGGGGGCGCCCGCCGCCCTGGCTCGGCTCTGGCCGGGCTGGTCGGGGCAGGGCGGCGCGGCGGGGCTGGGGCGGCCCGGAGCTGGTGTTGCCGTCGGGCCGGAGCCCGGGAAGGTTCACCCGGTGGGGCCGGGCTGCGGGGCTGCCTCGGCCGGACGGCGCATGCAGGGGTCAGGGAAGGATAACCGCAGCTCCGAGACAGGTTTGGCAAATTTCAGCCCTCAGCTGAGCGCTGCTGCTTCCTTCTCGCGCAGATGCTGTTTGCATGCCTCCTGCTCGTCCCCCTTCCCCTCCTCTGACCTGCGCATGTAATGGGGGTACCTTAACTTGGGGGGGCTGGAAAAAAGTGCCTGTTGGGTTGTAATACTGGTTGATAGCTTGAACGGGTTTTGTTCTTGAAGATCTTTGGTGCTTTTCTTCTGTGAACAAGGTGCTGGAAAGGTGCAGGGACGCTGAATTTAGTAAGTGTTCCTGTTCCAAAATCCTGCCTTTAGTCACTATTCGGTTGAAGTAAGACGGTTTAAACACAAATGAACTGGTTTAGCAAACCAGATTTAAATTTTTGCAGCCTCAGTATTGGAGACAAAAGGAGGAGAAAAAAATTGTTGTGGAAGACAAGCAATGTGTCCTCCTAAGTAAAGAAAATGTTTTCTTTCTTGCAGGATAATTTGGGAACTGTCGTGTAGTTGTGAAGTAGCAAGAATATTAATTTGCTTTTGATATAATTTGATACAGCCACTTCTCAAAAGTGAATTCAGCAGTGAAGAATATGAAGGTTTTTACATTTCCAATTTTGTACAGGAGGTAGCCATAAAAATTTGTCTTCACGAGTTACTAGAGCTGGTAACGTTTTGTTTTCCCCACAAGTTTTTATTTGTTTTCAGAGCTGACCCTGTGGTAAACTGAACAGCAATTCGGGAAGTTCTGTAGCAAGGTCATTCATACATTTGTCTCTGTTCCTTGCCTTTAAAGATTAATGGATAGAAAGGAGAGAGTAACACAGATGTGCTTTATTCTTTTGCTTCCCACGGGATCTGATCTCATTTGCATCTTTCTGCGCTAGTTGAGACGGATGTGAGGGAAGGACTGAAGCTGATGATTTGAAAGTGTTACCTAATTTTGAAATGACCAACTTGAGTGTTAGCCCTCATTGTTTTGCTTCCTAGAGAGCCTGACTACCTTTTGGCTCTCTTTGGTTTTAGCTGAGATTGTAAGTGCTCAGACTCAGTGAAATTCAGCCTCTGAGTATCTCACCCTGGCCCAAACACAGAAGCATGCAGAAATAGTCCTGACATATGGAGGATTTCCCAGTGGCTGCAGAAATAATCTTCAAAATCAGCTGTTGTACATTAAACAGGAGGAAAAAAAAATGAAGAGGGAACTCCTTTATTAAGTTAAACCACCTCTTGCTGGTTTTCATTGTCCAGGGTCTAGTGAGCAGCCTCTCAAATCACTTAATGGGCAGCAGCTTTCTAGCTACCACTAGGAAGTTGTCCAGTCTCTCTAACTCTGCACAGGCAGTAGCAAACTCTTTAGGGTTGAAATGGAAAGACGAGCTTGTGAAGGCTTTTGCTTTCCCAGTGCTTCCTTGGGATTGCTGAGCGAGTGGCAGGAATGCTGTTGGCCTCTCAGGGAGGAAGCAGCCTTCCTCAGCCATCAGTCAGCTCATCCTTAGAGTGACTAGGTCCTCATTAAAGTGCTTCTCTTAACCCCTACTTACTGGCCATCCACAAAATGGGACATAAGTAATTGCATCCCATCGCAACAAACTTTTTGGAATCTAAATGGCAGAATAAGGTACTACAGGAGCAGTATGTCTGAGATGGCTTTGCGCTAAAGCAGCAATGAGCAGCTCTGTGGACCTCCAGGCTATGAACTCAGTTAGGAGGTCCTTCCAGAGACCTTACCTGCTTCCCTTCTTACCAGCCTCTTCCTTCTACCTGCAGTTCCTCTTGCTGCCCTGGTCTTGACAGCAGGGATAATAGCTCTCCACCTCTCTCCAGATTGCCCTCCACATTAGCCTCCCTCCTGCTAGTGCTTCATTAAACAATGGCAGACGCCTTGGGAAGCTTGGCTTAGTCTGTTTGCAAAGCAGGAAGCCAAACCAGGCCAGCGCAGCTGAAACGTGGCGCCAAAATGTTCACACATTTGCAGACCACAGGGGCAGCTCATGTCCTTTCAGGCCATCCTCTGGCTTGCCCTGCCTAATCAGTGTTTCTTTGCATAAGTGAGTGCTTATTTCTGTGCTAGAGGTGGAAGAGGTTGCATGAACATTTGTGATGTTTTCTCATCTTGATGGAAGTACAAATGGAAAGGGCAATGCAAACACTGGTGTAATTTTCAGTAAATGTTTTGGGGGCTTTTCATTTGTGCCTGCTCTGTTTGAAACGTTCTGAAGTAAATGCTTTCTTTGAGGGGAGAGGTAGTTTTTTGGAAGTCACTGAGCATCTTTCCCCTGCTAACATCTTTGTATTTTCTGAAAGTACTGTAAGCCAGTTTGGAGCATGGCTTCTCGTATCAGCTATCCGTGCTAAGCAGGGGTTTTTATAGTTCCCAATTTGCCACATTTATTGTATTTCAAATGTAGTTATGAAGTTTGTGATCCTTCAGAAGGCAAGAAAATGACTCTTGGCCACTATTTGTAATTTCTTTTGCAAATGTAGACGAGAACTAATGCTTGATTTTAGCTAAAGTCTTGCTGCTGCTACTGCTTTTATCATCTACAAATGAAATAAATCTCATCTAAAATCCAGTAATGCACACTGGAGCTCTCCTGGTATGAAACTAATGCAACGTCGTTCAAAAACACAAAAACATTATTTTCCAGCTGTAAGTTATAATTCGCATTGAAGGCTTACTGTGGTCTGAGAAGAGACACTGTGAAAATGGTACTGTGGGGTTCCGCCTCTGCATCTCAGTGACTGAACTTGACATATACAGAAATAAAACAGGAAACACAGTGTATGTGGTTAAGCAGAGTCTGTAGCTTTATTGATTCAATAAATTGATCAGACTTAAAGAGAATGTTAAACCACCTTGATTGCTAGCCAGCAGACTCCAGCAAGAAGCCCTTCAACTACTCTGCATGGAAGGAGGAGACACAGCTATCCATGTCCTCTGTCACCTGTTCTTTAAGACAGACTCAGGGACTTGCTTGCAGCAGACCAAAGCCCTGCCTGTGTTGGACATCTCTTCCCAACGTACCTAATGTGCTGTTTTACAAACTGTGTCTATTCCGTAACCCACAACTGTCAGAAGTACATTGACACAGTAACTGTGCTTTCTGGCAGCTGGCATGTCACTGAGGACAGGGGAGGAAAAGTATGGTATTGGCTAGGTTTGCTTTAAGGAAAAAATTGCCATCCAGATCTGAAGGAGTGATTAGCCCCAGCCTGAGCAAGGCAGTCAGACTGGTAGGGCAAAGCACTGGAGTATAACCATAATAAAAGCAGTGAAGCCACATCTCTGGAGGGATAGGGTTCGGTAGCTATCAGCATCCTGTCGCACTTCTGATGACCAATCTGGAGGTTGGAGGAAGGAAGGGGAAGCAGAAAGACCCTGGGCAATGAAACGCTTCAGCACAAACCCAAAGAAAGGAGGACATGGAGGGCCTGGTTACTGCCCATCCACTCTCACCTTCCTCCTTGCTGTCTGCTTCCAGCACACCATTTATGAAGGATGTTAAAACTAAGTCCATAGTTGCGCTTCCTCCACTCCAGGGCCTGCCTGCTCTGCAGGCTGACATTGGTTGGTGAAAGTCTTCACGCTCCTTACTCCGCGTGCTGCCCAGCCTGGCTGTGAACAGCTAACGCTGCAGGCTGTGGCAGGATGCAGGAGACGCAGCTCCCTGATGCAGCAGGGACCATGCAAAGTCGCACCAGTAGCTTTTGTAGTCCAGTGTCCTTCCCCATGCCAGTCAGACATCTTCCTTTGTGGTACAGTGTCAGGGAACAGCATTGCCCTGGGATGTCTGTTTTTAACTGAGTCAGTTAACAGTTTGCCCATACTCATACCTAAAGCTTTGCTATTTTTCTTATCTGATATACTGCAGGGGGGAGTGTGATCGTCTTGAATGCTGGAAAGCTGTAGGGCACCTGTTCTTCAAATACTGTGGGGAGGACAGATAGCAAGGAAAGGGAGAGACTGGCTGGATCTTCATGGCAGCAGAAGACCACATGTTCAGGGAATGACTTGGGCTGCATGTTTTGACACGTTATGTGTGGTAACCCGTGCGAAAAAGAGGTGCTGCACAGACCTCAGCAGTGCTCTCCACAGAGGAGCAGGCAGCATGGTCCCCCTTTCCACAGGGAACTGGAGCAAATCTGCCTGTTTCCCTGCTGTGATCTGGATACCGAGCCCCTCAGGCACGCTGGTGAATGAATGCAAGTTATCCAATTGTATCCAAATTATTTCTCCCCATCTCTAAAAAACCCCAAACCAAGACAGCATATACAGGGATTGGACTGGGAGTACCGAACTGTTGGCTTGTCAGTGTTTTGGCTGTATCTAGTCCCACATTTCATTATTAAAGGTTTCGGTTTGATTTGGTTCGGTTTTCTTTTCTTTTTTGCTTATTTTGTTCCTGAATGCAGGTGCTTTCAACCTCTTGACAGTCCAGAGTGCAGTTGCTCTGGATAACGCGTTGCAGACACATGTGCTGTGAATCTGAGGTGCTTTTAGTATCGATCAGAGCCCGTGCAGGTCTGCGTTACTTCACACTCCTTAAAGTAAGCGTTAGCAGCAGCAGTCAGATGAGAAGCCCGACAACACATCAGTTGTGAGGGTCAAGAGGGGACAACATCACCTTGCAGTCCTGCTGTAATTCCATTTTAACCACTGAGGTAGGAGAGTTCTACAAGGATGGGAAAGCTTAAACTCAGCTTTATTTTAGTAACAGAAGTAAGACTTCTGAAAAGGTGTAGATTTTGTTTATTACTTTGGCATCTGTACATATTTGGATGCTGTTTTCCTGTCCCTCCCTCCCAGAATCAGCTTTTAGAAGCAGTTTCCCTGGACGTGGAAAACAGAAGTATTGCCAGGTATCTTCTGTGAAAGTTCACTTGTCGAATCTTCGGCAGTCTAGTTGCACCGTGTAAAAGCCGAGGCAGGATAAAATGCTGCATGGTGCTTCCTACCTTGTTCAGCACGGACATGTTAGTAAATTCACCTCCACATATTGGCACAGTTACAGTGCTTTGGTTTGGCATCTCCCAGAGGGGTCAGGCCAGATATTCCCCACTGCCACCTCTCCTGCTAGGTACAGCAAGGCAGTTGACAGTGCTAACGTGCTTTCTTCTCCTGTTGCTCAGTCTCATCCCTGGCATTTCTTTGTCTTAGCATAACAGGTATTTGGGTTTTTTTTCAGTGGCTTTCTTGGCAGTATTCCCCAGTAGACTCTCAGGTAATCATGGGGACCATGTGTGTCCGTGTGTGGCCAGTGAATTGTTTTGTACTCTGCTTAGCAGCTTGGCCGGTCTGTACCACCTGTAGCAACTGCTGGGTGAAAATCACACGTGTCCATTATGAACAGCCTAGGAATTCAAATTCGTAGGCAGTTTTGTGAGCATCTCTAGACAGGCTTTCAAGTGGCAAGATTGTTAAAAAGAAAACAAAGTGCTGTCTTCAAGTTTTTGAATTTATAGGGGTCACCTTAAAATTTTCCTGTGGGACAAGGGAGGCTGGAAACATTCTCTGTTTTGAAGATCTCGTCTTCTTGTATATATGTTTATGACTTTGAGAGATGGGTCATTTAGAGCACCACCAGATCAGGGCACACTGTTCCATCATGGCAAAGTAATGTTTTATGGAAAGGTGCATACTATTTCTTTAAAAATGTAGCCTGGGAGAGATGAGGGAGAATTCTTGGCAGAAACTTTTGCATGAAGCAGTGTGATAGAACAGCCAGGGAGTATATTGCATGCTAATAAAGTTCCTTCTTCAGTGTGAAAAGTGCATGCTTTGTGAGTGGCAGCGGGTCTTTTTTTACCTTTTGACATTCTAACTTGACCCATAATGAGGCATCCACCAGCATGCCTTTTCAGTCCTTTCCAAAGAGCTGCCAAAACGAAAGAGATTTTTTTGAGAATAATCTGTGACCCAGCAAGGTTGGCTGTGAGGTTGGTTTGTTTTTCTCTCCTGCTGGTTCCTACTATTCTCTTACTCCCACATCCTACCCGACTCTTGTTTTCAAATGCATTTGTCAGCCTTCTCCTTCCCTACCTACTGCATCCTGTGTTCTGCTTTCTGACTTCCTTCTCTTTTCTTATAGCTTTTCTTTCCAGTTCCTGTTCATTCTGATCCCCAAGGAGCAAGGAGTGAAACATTAACAGTTGCTGGAGGCCCAAGTTAATATGGCTGTTAGAAATTTAGATTTCAGGTGAGGGCTCCGGGAGACATCCTTTGTGTAAGACATTGTGCCCTGGAGCTCTTTGCACCACTTCGTTGCTGGGGCAGCAGAGAGGAATTTATGTCTGTGCTTCCTCCACTACCATCTACAGTCCAGCATTTCAAATAAAAATACTGAGAAGAGTAAATCTTTGCTAAGATATGGATGTTCCCGTTATTGCAAGTTAGTTAACAGGTGGTAAATTGGTCTGCTATTATCACTTTGCTGTGTGTCTCGGTTACAAAGACGTTGAAAAGCTTCAGATGTAGGGTAAGCAAAGCAAGTGGATTTGCATCATCTCATGTGTCTTGATAGGGTATATGGGAGTTATAGGTACTTGGACAGTGGTTTGAAAAACATGTCATTTCATGGTAAATTCAGGGCGCATAACTGTGTCTTAGAATTCTAAGTCGTATTGCTACTTTTATAGTAAGGCTCTTACATTAGTAGAGGATATATCCCCGTGTGATCTGTACCTCTTTGTCAGCGAAGGATCACCATCCTCAGAAATCTGCGCTTTACAACATGTGCAAACTTCCTGTGCTGATGTCCACATATCCTGAATACAAATCACAGACATAAAATACTTCTATTACTAGTAATTTATCCACTGAAACGTTGCATGGGTAAGGTTGTAAAATGTAGGTCTTTATTATCTTTCTGAGGATACACCTAATTTGAGTATCGTGAGCTTTTATATTGGCTGAAAATACAGCTTTACAGACTATATAAAAGAGCATTTTCCAGCTGAGGTTTTCCAAAGGTTTGATTAGTCTGACCCTTGCAGTCCACAAAATCTACTGTTGTAAATGGAAATGTGCCTGGAAGAAGAAACTTTTGCACATAATAGTCACTCTGCTGGCAAATTTATCTTTCTGCTAATTTCTTATGCCTGTGATGCCCAGATGGTTTTCAGTTGTGTGCTAATGTAATCTTCCATCCTGATGGTTTATTTATAACTAGGATTGATCCATTTACGTGTGGCTGCACATAGCAATTAGTTTTCATTTTTTGTCTTATTTTACCCATTTTTGTGTATACAAGACATAAGGAGGAATCCACCTTGTAAAACAATTTTGTTATAAATGGATTGGTGAGTAGATATACACCTGTCCTGTTGGGATATTATATACTTTTACCAACATCATCCTAACAGAGAAATAAATGTAAAGGAATCAAACCCCATGTATTTGTTATCCATACAGGTATAAAATTTCACTGCTTTTCAGAATTCTAGATGATTTTATGTCATTTTCAGTTAACTTTTGTAATGTAAAATATTTGGTTTGGGAATGTAACTGTAGCAGGTAGCTATTTCTTGAGAGACTACTTAGGTTATTACCAAAAAAAAAAAAAAAAAAAAAAGACAGACAAGAAAAAATGAAGGTTATTTGAAAAATGGAGAAATACACACATACACACACACATACATGTATTAGTTTAATGCATTTCTTCTATGTTTCAGGTTGAAGAAACTTCTTGAGCAGGAGAAGATCTATCAAGCCCGGAAGGAGAAGGAACATACAAAGCGGCTCAATAAGCTAAGAGAAGAACTAGTCAAGCTCAAATCATTTGCACTCATGCTGGTAGATGAAAGACAAATGCATATTGAACAACTTGGTCAGCAAAGCCAGAAAATACAGGACTTAAACCAAAAACTAAAGGAAGAAGAAGAAAAGCTTAAAATTATCAGTGCAAAAACAAAAGAAGATGGACAAAAACTGATGAAGTTAGAGGCAGAACTTGAACACAAAACATCATCATTTTCTCAAGAGCATGAGGAGATGACTGCTAAACTGGCTAATCAAGAGTCACATAATAGACAGCTAAGGCTTAAGCTAGTGGGATTGACTCGTAGAATAGAGGAGCTAGAAGAAACTAACAAAAATCTTCAAAAAGCTGAGGAGGAACTTCAAGAACTAAGAGATAAAATAGCAAAAGGGGAATGTGGGAACTCTAGCTTAATGGCAGAAGTGGAGAACCTCCGCAAGCGTGTGCTTGAAATGGAGGGGAAAGATGAAGAGATCACAAAAACTGAATCCCAGTGTAAAGAGCTGAAAAATAAACTGCAAGAGGAAGAGCACCATAGCAAAGAGCTGAAGCTTGAAGTGGAAAAATTGCAGAAAAGAATGTCAGAGTTAGAGAAGCTGGAAGAGGCTTTCAGTAAAAGTAAGTCTGAATGCACCCAGCTGCACTTAAACTTGGAGAAAGAAAAGAGTTTGACTAAGGATTTGATAAATGAGTTGGAAGTGGTGAAGACTCGAGTGAAAGACCTTGAATCATCAGAAAGCAAGTTGGAAAAGGCTGAAATAAGCTTAAAAGATGACCTTACAAAGCTGAAGTCATTTACTGTAATGTTAGTTGATGAACGAAAAATTATGATGGAAAAAATAAAACAGGAGGAAAAAAAGGTTGAGGGTCTGAACAAGAATTTTAAAGTTGAACAAGGGAAAGTTATGGATGTAACAGAGAAACTGATAGAAGAAAGTAAGAAATTTTTGAAATTGAAATCTGAAATGGAAGAAAAAGTATCTGGTTTGACAAAGGAAAGGGATGAGTTAATTGGCAAACTGAGAAGTGAAGAAGAAAAATCCTCTCAACTAAGCTGTAGAGTTGACCTGTTAAAAAAAAGAATTGATGGTATGGAGGAAGTAGAACGAGAAATTACAAGAGGTAGAACCAGGAAAGGACCAGAGCACGGCTGTCATGAGGACAACAAGATAAAAGAACTTACCGTTGAAATTGAAAGACTGAAAAAACGTCTCAAACAATTGGAAGTGGTTGAAGGAGATTTGATGAAGACAGAAGACGAATATGATCAGCTAGAGCAGAAATTTAGGACTGAGCAAGACAAAGCTAACTTTCTTTCTCAGCAGCTGGAGGAGATAAAACTCCAGATTGCCAAAACCAAAGCAATAGAAAAGGGTGAAGCGGTGAGCCAGGAGGCAGAGCTGAGGCACAGGTTTCGTCTGGAAGAGGCTAAAAGTAGAGATTTGAAAGCAGAAGTTCAAGCTCTTAAGGAAAAAATCCATGAGCTGATGAACAAAGAAGACCAGCTTTCTCAGCTCCAAGTTGATTATTCAGTTCTGCAGCAAAGGTTTATGGAAGAGGAGAATAAAAACAAGAGCATGGGGCAGGAGGTGCTGAACCTAACAAGAGAGCTGGAGCTTTCTAAGCGTTACAGCCGTGCTCTGAGGCCCAGCATAAATGGACGAAGAATGGTCGATGTTCCCGTGACGTCCACTGGTGTGCAGACAGATGCTGTGAGCAGTGAAGCAGCAGAAGAAGAAACTCCAGCAGTGTTTATAAGGAAATCCTTCCAGGAGGAGAATCACATCATGAGCAATCTACGACAGGTAGGTCTGAAAAAACCCATGGAGCGTTCTTCAGTGCTCGAGAGATACCCTCCAGCAGCGAATGAACTTGCAATGAGGAAATCTTGGATACCATGGATGAGAAAGAGGGAAAATGGGGCTCAGGCAACGCCTGATAAAGGAGCCCGGACCCACAGTAGTTCAGCGCATCCTGGGGAGGTTGTCCTTTCACCAAAGCAGGGTCAGCCTCTTCATATTCGGGTGACACCAGATCATGAGAACAGCACAGCTACTTTGGAGATAACCAGTCCAACCTCAGAGGAATTTTTTTCAAGTACCACTGTCATTCCTACTTTGGGAAATCAGAAGCCACGAATAACTATCATTCCCTCTCCAAATGTTATGCCACAAAAAGGAAAAGGCAGTGAAAGTCCCATGGGCCCAGATCGTTCTATGTCTCCAGTCACTATAACAACATTCTCCAGGGAAAAGTCCCCAGAGGGAGGGAGAGCACCCTTCGCTGACAGACCTGCATCACCAATTCAGATTATGACAGTATCGACATCGGCAGCACCAGCAGAAATCTCTGTCTCTCCACAGTCGCAAGATATGACCATGGGAAGGGCTGTCTTCAAAGTAACCCCAGAAAAACAAACCGTCCCAACCCCAATCCGCAAGTACAATGCCAATGCCAACATTATTACGACAGAAGACAACAAAATCCACATCCACTTAGGTTCCCAGTTTAAACGGTCTCCCAGTGCCGCACCTGATGGTGCAAGTCCTGTCATAACAGTCAGACCAGTGAACTTAGCAGCAGAGAAAGAAGTCGTGACTGGTACAGTCCTTCGATCGCCCCGGAACAACCTGTCCTCGCGACCTGCAGCAAGCAAGGTGACAAGTACTATCACTATAACGCCTGTTACAACGTCTTCCACCCGAGGAACACAATCAGTGGTAAGCAGCGTCGGCTCATGATGTAGTCTTGATGGTAAGGAGAAGGGCAACTATAGTTGCGGTTTGAGATGCCAGCAGGGAAAATGGGTGGGGTGAGGAGAAACTCTTGATTTCCCGACATTTGTTTTAGATATGAGCTTAACTATAAAACCAAAATTTGCCCGATTCATGTATTTTCATGCCAGTGTTGGACACTGTTATAGCTTTGGCATTTTCTCCCAAAGGAGTAACTTTCAAAGGAAGTCCCTTCAAAGTCCCTTTGAAGTTATTTCCATAATGGTAATCATGTACAATTGCAAGTGAGAGACAGAGAGGGTCAAAGAATGATGAAGGTGACAGAGCAGGAAATTTTCTGTTATTGGTGAGCGCAGTTTCTGACCTCTGAAAACACTTATAATGATTTTTGGCCCAGTTGGTGGGTCTTTAGAGTGTGATCGTGCAGGCTGGTATTTCTTTGGTATGATCCCATTATAGTTATAATTTAATTAGTATCCACTATAATACTGAACTCCAAAGGAATAAACAGGCAGACATGGTATCATTGCTGACAGTGCCAAGCCCCTTTCAGCCAGTGAACAGTAAATCTCTTTCTGAATCTGAAATTCTCAACTTCTTGAAGTGCTTCATTACAACAGTGCTTCCTCTAACATGATTTTGCTGCTTTCTCTCTGTGGTGGTACCCTGGTTTCTTTTTTTACTTTAATCAGTCTTTCATCTATGTCTTTAAACATATTGGACGATTATTTATTGATAGTCCTCCCCCCAGGTTTATTATTGGATATGATTTTGCTTTGCTTTAGTTGGAGATACCCTGGGAAAGAAGAATTTAACCAAAATAGAAAACCAGCAGTACTGTATTAGTCCAAAAGCTTATTTAGCTACAGAGAGCATGCAGCAGATGCTTAAGGGAAGATTATTTTGGGTAAACACACAGTAATGTTTCCCTCAGCGTCTGTTCTCGGTTTTTGGCAATAGGTGGGTATTTCTTTCTGAAGCAGGGCCTGTAGCCACATCTTTGTGTTTAATAGACCGTGGCGGAGTTTTCTTCTATTTATTCTTCTAATTACTTTTTGAACTCATTTATACTGTTGTTTCCACAACATCAGGGGGCAGTGAATTCAGCTGTGGGCTCTGGGAAAAATGCTCTTTTGTTTGATACCTTTTATGCAATACCTTCATTGGTTACAGCCTCTTTCTTGTATCTTGACAAATACTGAATAGTCATCCCCTGTTCATTTGTCTGTGCTGCTCAGGAGACTGCAGACCCCCACAACACGTCTCGTTCAGCCATTTCTTTCCAAGCTGAAATGTCAAAGTGTATTTAAGATACACTTCCACACTTCTGGAGAGAGACTGCCATGCCCATTTAAGCCCTCTAACTTAAGGAAACTTGCATTCATCATACAGATCTATTTGGGTTTGCACATGTGCTCTCTCTCCCCACATATATAATGTGTTGGATACTAATATATATATAAATATATTATATATATAAATACAGTGTATAAATACTGAACTGTACAGTGTTTTCCTAGAGACAACTCTTCATTTTTTAAAAAGTCTTGAATTAATTCATTTACAAACTCCTTTGTCTCTCAGAAGCTTGGAAAACTTTTCTTTTTTAAGAGTTCCTCATTCTTTTTTACTAGATGTCTGTCTCTACTGTGATGATGCACTGAACCATGGCAGACAAAACTTTTTTGTTTTGTTTTCATCTAGCTAAAAAGTGGTTTCTTTCTTCACTTCATACTCCCTGATTTGGAATGTAAGGAAAATAGTTCAACCATAAGATTTACTTTTATCTTACGCTCCCTTTTGTTTTTTAAGGTCCCTAGTCCTTAGATGAGCAGGGAACTTCCAACAAGCTCAAATGTGCCTTTTCCTCCCTAACCCCTTGAAAAAAACTCAGAAGTTGTGTATTCACCATCTGTTTTGCAAATGACTACTTTACAAACACATTTCAATACCCCTAGTCAGAAAAAAACAAGTTGTGATGATTTACTCTGTAACCCTAGAAGAAACCAACATCGATATAATTTTGGGCATTTAAGTTCACAAAATCAAAAAAGACAAACTGATACACAGCTGCTTTCTTAGCTTACTGGTTTTACTTTTTTTCTCAACTGTCCTCATACAAGATGCTTTGTGCAATGTACTAGTGCAGTGCCAAGCTACAAAGGGGAAAATAATTCTGAAATTCCAGCTTTCATCTGTTGCTATAGCAAATTTGCAGTTACTGTTTTCATATTTGAAAACATTTAACTCTTCTTCCAATTCAAAGTTTTAGTTACCTTCAGTACTGTGTTGAAGTTAATTTCAAGGTGCACACAGGTTCAGTCTGAACTGTGGTGTCTCCCTGCATATGTGAGTCCCAAACCAGAGACTGTGGTTTCTTGATGAACCATTATGACTTTTGAATCCCACAAATCCCATGGATTAAGGGGTGTTACAGTTGTGTTTATTTGCACTACTCTGGAGTAGCTAGAGATTTATATTCCTTTGATCCAAGTCCTCTTCTGAGTCTGCAACAGTTTTGATTTAGGTAAAATGAGACCCTGTTCCAAAGAAAGACATAGGCACCTGAAGGAGAACATGGGAAATTTTTGAGCATTTAACCGAAAAGATGAACCAAAAAAGGCACCAGTTAGTGACTGTCTCCACTGCCCCCTAAACTTACTGGACCCATATGTTTTGGAGGACTTCATGTTCTGCCTGCTGCACAAGCCCAGGGTTAGCCAGCTGAGGAGCTGGCTTCATCACACCAGTGCTGACACCCAGTGCAGTCCAGTCCCACAGGGGCCTCCACAGCAGGAGCTGGTGTGATGGAGACTATTTGACCAGTTGGATTGAATTCAGCATTTAACAGAATCATTGCCACTTGGATTAAAAAAAAAAATACAACCAAATCCTAAGCTGGTAACTGCCTTTTATATGATAGCCTATGGATTTGGGTAATTACCACAAGTGAAAAAAATGGATTTTGGTGCTCCTGAGCTTGATTAGAGTCAAACCCATTCCCAGGGAAATACTTGGACTACTGTAACAGACCTAGCGGATAGTTTTATTACTGCAGATGGACCACAGCACAACCAAAAATTCCAGATTATGAGGCCAAAGAACATGCAGACTAAAATGAGCCTGGAATTGTAGCCTGGCTGTTAGCCCTGCCTGAGCACATTAGCCCAAGTCCCTGTTCCCAGGACAGTTCATATAGTTTACAGTAAAAAATTCACAGAATAAAAACAAATATTCGTGGGGAAAAAAACAACTGTGGTGCCAATATCCTTTTTTTTTTTTTTTTTTGATTAAGGCCTTGTATTTGGCTGTAGGATTGCTGGCAAATTTGGGTCTTCTTTGGCTACCAGGATGGGTGTCAGTGCTATGATGGCTTCATCCCTGTGCTCCCCACCTCCTACAAGCCTGGCATCCAGTGCCAGCTGTTCATGCTGCCAGGGTACACAGTGAAACCGGTGACATGCAAATCTGCAGGGGGCAGAGGGAATCCTGGCTGCAGCAGAGCCAGCACAGTGGCACGGCACGAGCCGTGCAAAGCATTAGGTGACCGAGGCAGGAAGGCACAGCTGAAAAGCTGTTGGGTGCCAAAGCTAGCTGGGCACACGTTAAAGCAGCTATAAGGCTACTTTCATTTGGGCAGCATTTAGTTTGAGGCCAGCGTCTAAATTTAGCTCTTTGTAGGTGTCCCATATATGCCCTAAGCTTCTGTTAGAGTTACTAGAGATCAGGGGTCAGCTCACCTGCCTGTATAGAGGTGCGTGGTGCTGTCTGCATCCCCTGTAGCAGCTGAGACACGTGCATGAGGCTGGTAGTTCTAACACGGACCTGTACCTTTCTGCAGTGGAAGCTGATGGGATGCCTCAGATGGCACAGCATGCCCAGTGCGCTGAGCCCTGTGCGCTGGCACAGCACTGGGGAGACTGGAGGGTGATTCAGCTGAGATCCCACTAGCTTCAGTGTGAGCTCAATTGCCCACTGGGCTCCACTGACTGTACTGACTAGATCTCAAGTCCCACCCTTTCAAGATTCAATTGCCTAAACATACTTCTTTAGTGTCATTTTAAGTGCTGTCCAGTAGCCCACCTAACTTCCAGCGGCTTTATCAGAGGCTGAAGGTCTCCCTGGGTCCTCTGGCTTACCTGTGCTGATTGATAGCTTGAGGTAGCCCAGGGCATCTTAAATTGCACTAGATATCTGTGGCAGCCACTGAACTGAACTGTTTCTGTCCAGGCCAAGCTGGTCCCTGATCTGATCAGGAGCAAGTGCTGAAAAAGCACCTTTGTTATTAAAATATTCCAAAAGTGACTGTGTGTGTGAAACCACTGTTTGTATGTGTCAGTAAAATGCACTAAGCAGGATCTGTTATAAACGACAAAAACATGCTAAATGTTCTGTACATTCAAATTGCTTTTCTTCCGTTCATAGGACTGTTCAACCTACTGCAACCGTGCGGCTTAATATACCTGCCAGTGCCTGCAGTGAGCACTGGTTATCGACCTAACCAGCTTAGCGGCTGCATGTATTTATCTCACTCCCAGTCGTGCATTTCCTAACCTCGCTCTGGCTCCCTGTGCTAGTCCAGCACCGAGTGCTGCCAGCTCAGAGCCAGCCGGCATCGCTCCGTGTCCCATGGGGCTGTGTCTTGGGCGCTCCGTGCCAGCTGCGTGAGGGTTGGTTTCTGGTTGGAGCTGCATTCCTGTATCAGCCAGAAGACAGCGGCCTACAGACAAACAGGGCTGGAGGGAACTGCTTAGAGCTTGGCTCTTGGAGGAGATGACCAAGAGACAGACAGTCGTGTGGCTTCTCTGGAACTCTCTACTGGCGAGTGCCCTCTGCTCGCTTATCCCGTCACTTGTCAAAGGAGACTGCTTGCTGGAGAGCCACCTTTGTGCCGTTTCACTCAGCAAACACAAAATGCTTTCGCAGCTGGCCGAGTGTGAAGCTGCCATTAGCTTCCATGCCATCAACATGTTAGCATGCTGTAAAGAAGGCAACTAAGAAATTTTAAGCAAGTCAGAGTTCTTTTCAAAGTGCTTTTGAGTGATCTAGGCTTGAAATGAGTAACTTGAAAGCGCCCAAATCCTTAGTTAATAATTTACATGTGAATAAAGCTGAAGAAATGCCTGAGATTCCAGCTACTTCATTTGATTGCTTCATGTTTACACACTGTGGAGCTCTTTCAGGGAGTACAAGATGTTTGTCATTTAGGTTCCCTGGGATGTTGACATATTTTCCGAGGCTGATGGAACGCATTTGCATGTTTTGCCCGACAGAATTGTATGGTCCTAACTTGTTTTGACATCTACATGTGAGTTCCATATTAGCCTTTAGACTGCTATTGTAAATGTTGCTTTTAGTTATTGAAAATGGCTTCCTTCCTGCCAGGCAGACAGTATTCAAGTTTTCCAATTGTGACTTTTTGTGTGTATGTATACATGGGGTTTTGAACTGTTCTTAGAAGATTAAGGAATGGTTTTCCTTTGAATACTCAGGATGCAGACAGAAGGCTCTGATGCTACTGGCTGGAAATCCTTCAAGAGAGAAAAATGCTCTTTCATGGATCATTTTTAAGTAAATGTGCAAATAAATGTTGCAGTTGATGCAACCCCCTCATCCAGTCTATTTCAGCAGGTTACTTGTATTTTGCTTACATGTCATAAGTTGCAGAATTTAGTCATTTAGCAGATGGGTCTAGCTAGAATTCCAGGATCTTATGTTAAGTATTTTCTTTTGTGACATCGAAGTCTTATCTAAACAGAAAAAGAGTCACATATGAAGTTCAACTGAGACACAATTTGTCACCAAATTTGTTAACATTTGTGTCTGTATTGCACACTGCAGTAGGTAAAACGCATTTTCCTTTCAGAATTGTCATGGTTATAAGTGTTTTCTTTAGTTCATGGTCCATAAGGAGTAGCTTCCAGTTTTGGTGTTGCAGAGTATGTGCAACATTATCTGGCCAGTGGAGACAGAAAATAGCAGCTGGCCCTTTCGAACCTTTTTGTCCTATCCAAGCGTTTCTTGAGCGTTTACACAGTGGGATTCAGTTGCCTAAACATATGTACTGATGTGTTTTCAAAACTATAGGATAGCTAGTCTGGCCTCCAGCTGGTGCTCCAGAAGGGCACAGATCCCTGGTAGGAACCGTGTTGGTTCTGCTGGCCCCATACTTGGGTCCTCAACCACTTAGGCCATTTTTATTTGTCTTTATTCTGAAATCCTCAAATTTGAGGCTAAGTGCACTTGTAGGCTGTTGTCCAGGGCAGCAGACTGGCAGAGATAGTGAAATGACTGTGTCTACACTGCCTTGAGATATCCCTGGAGATCTGGGCTGCCTGCTTCATCCTCACCAGAGTTCATGAGTTGTGGCTAGGGTCAGGGGGGAGAGCCCTCTCCCACATCCCTCCTCCCACAACCACAGGAAAAGGAGGTCCCAATCTTTGCTCCGACTCTCTCTCCCAGCCCTTGCAATTCCCAGTGCAGAAATAAGTGGTCCCAACCATGGCCCCAGCATACTTTGGGAAACAAAGTTCAGTTTTGTCCATAATGCTAAGAAATCTTGCCCCAGCTCTGAAAATACGGCACTTCCTCTGGTTTCAGCATTAGCCTGTGGAATTGGAGTTTTAGAGGAATTCCCATCCCTATGACATCTTGATGCAAAACACTAGACCTCAGTTCCGGGAAATGTTTAATCCTGACTGTACCTTTGGCCCTACTCTACCAGTCTGTGCTGTAGCCAGGTTCCAAATGTGTACATTTATTTGCTAATAGGGGTGATTTGGGACATTGTTGCTTGAGAGGTAAATGAAGAACCAATGAAAAAATATAGGATGAGCATATATGAGGAGAAAAAGTCCTCCGTTCATGTCATTTCTCTCTGTCTCTTTCTTTTGCAGACAGGACAGGATGGGTCATCCCCGAGACCTACACCCACCCGCATTCCTGTGTCAAAAGGTATGAAAGCAGGAAAGCCAGTAGTGGCAGCCCCAGGAGCAGGAAATGTGACAAAATTCGAGCCTCGTGCCGAGACTCAGTCTATGAAAATAGAACTGAAGAAATCTTCAGCCAGCACCTCTGCCTCCCTGGGCGGGGGTCAGGGCTGATGGTGGTGGCTCAGGGGGTATGTTCTGCAGGTTTTACTGCTACCGTGGAAGTCAGCCCCCTCCCTGTCTGTGTAGTTGCACACGTTTGCCTGTACTAATGAAATCCTGCAGCTGTCACTTACAACAAACTAATAAGTGTGTGCACTGACTACTTAAGTAACAACATCCTTTTGTTTTCTTACTGAAGTTGTTTTTTTTTTTAAAAAAAAAGCTATCAAAAAGGCAGTTGTATGCCAGGAAGCTTTTCAGCCTAGGAAGTGACAATGGGAGAACTGCACTAGGTTATTAATCTAGTTCAGAAATTCTTAATGATAGGCTTGGTCGCTTTTTAATAGATTGAAGGAAGTTTGGTCACTTCTTCTAGATTGTCTTCCATCTTAACAAATCACTTTCCACCTCTGCTACTGCATGGGGCACTTTCCTTCCTGCCTGTGATCACATTGTTGAGGTGCCGCATTATCTAGGGAAGCAATGCCAGGAGACAACACACCTGAGGTCCTGTTTTAATGAAAGCTGGTACCTCAGGTGTGGGAAGGAGGGGAAGAGAGAAAGGTTGGGCACTGTGTGACCAGCCCTGTCTCTAGGAGTCTTTCGTCCAAATCAGTGTTTCTCAGTGGTGAGCTGCTTTCTCAAGGCGGTTACAAAATCCAAGGAGGTAGGGAATTTGCTCAGTATTTGGCAGCAGCAGCTTATTTCTTCCAGAGGGGGTTAGCATTCATAGGTAGTACTTAGAACCAGGTCTCTGACTTACACACACTGGGATGCTGCCAGCTCAGGGGTCAGATGAAGGCAAGTGAGCTGAAACATGTTTAGTCTTTAGAAAAAGCTTGAGAAACATTGATCTGGCTAAAATCAATACAGTCCATTTGCGCCTGCTCCAAAGACCACTAAAGGCTATGAAGCAAGTCAATTCATTGACTTCACTAGGTTTTCAGTTTTCCTGGCTGGCTGAACTTATGCTATATTTAAACCTTAGTTGCCAAGCATCCTTATGTTGTCTTAGAGTGGAAGTCAGCACAGACTGCTGGTGGCAGAAACTGGTATCTAAAGGCAAAGCTCGGGTACAGTGAAAGAGAGAGGGTTTGGTATGGAAGTTACTCTCAATTCTCAGTTGTTTGAAATATTTTCTTTTAAATACAGACCACCTCACAATACCATGGTGATTTGTTTTTCCTTCCCTCTTTGTGATTTCCTCATTTATATGTTTGCATTTTTAAGCATGTTTTAAGGAATTGTTCCAGCATGGAAATGGTGTGGATGCCATTGATTGTTATGGTTGTTTATTTAATAACAGTAAAGTTATTAAAGGGCATTTCCATTAAGTGATCAATTTCCACAGGAGAAAGTCACAACCAAAAGAAATGGAGCCAAGCAGACTGATAAATGAGTGTTTTAAAGTTTGTTTACTACTTCAACCACCACAGCAAGCTGTAAAGGACCCAGTGGTTAGGAAGAGCTTTCAGAAGGCAAGGCAGGAAGACCACTAATAAATAATAAATACAATTCACAGAAAAGAAAATGCACCAGTGGGTGAAATATTAAATGGCTTTCTGTCTGGGAGAAGAAATGTGATGGAAGAATCTGCCACAGAAGGTCAACAAAATTATATTCAGTCCAGGCAGTGTTTAGTCTTCAGTCTGCACTTTTCATTGCTCTCCAATTTAAGATCCAGATATGGCCATTATCGCAGAGTAAAGCTGGCGTTTTATTATTCACATGAAGGGCATTTTGTCTGTGGTGTAAATGCTGCTGCTACATCAGAAAAGAAGGTTTCAATTTTCACACATGTAGCACCTGCAACACTTGTTAATTTTAAAGTTCTGGTTTCATATGACACCTGAAAATCAGATTTGTATTAATAGCATTTTTCATAACACTTTCCCATAACCATTTCCAGTATTTCAGATAAAACTTGGAAACTGGAATTAGCAAGCGATGTGAGTTACTATGCCTGAAATACATCTGATCCTCTCAACTAATTGTTATCACTTGAAAGCCTCTATTTGTCAATAGATCGTTGCTGAGATCTTACTGTTCTTACTGTAACATAGACTCTTTAGCAGATGTTTTGAAGCAAACACATTATTAAGAGCTTTTTGCTGGATAGTCTCTCTAAATACTGGCACTGAAGCAAGTCTTCAGGTCAAAACATTCATTTAAATAATATTGCAAACATGAGCCCCAAGCTAGTGTGGCTTGATGCAGTGATGAACTACAGATGCCTTAAGCCCTCCTTTTCAGATCCTTGTTTCAAAGAGATTTAGTTCCTTAGTTAACTGTTGCTATACAGAAGGCAATATTCCGTGTGTGCCTGTGGTTGAAAAAATTGTTTTGCTTGAGATCTAAGAAACAAGCCACCCTTACAGTACCTGAAATCCAGGACACAGAAATTAGCAAGACTGAACCAGAACTGCAGGCACAAGCCAGGCACTGACACTTGTAAGGTCAGCAGGATTTCATGAGACAGACTCAAGAAATTCCAGACAGGTCAGACAGAAGATCCTGTTATTTTCCTCAGTGGCAGCACAACAGAAATAAACTTTTTCACCATAGCAGGAGCCTAAAGAGTTGGAATCAGGCAACTGATTTAACCGTTAGCTAAAAATAGGCATTTAGTTGTATTCATGATTTTTAACATCTGTTTTAATTGACTTGATACTCTCATTTCTTGAAGGTAGAAGAGTAAGATGAAGAAAAAAGAAAGCCTGTAGTTCAGAAGTCTTAAAAGTTGAAATGTAACACTCTTCATTATATTGGATTTTTCTCTGAATCTGAAGACAGTTATGTTTAGTGACTACAGGAAGATTCTCCATTCAGTAGGTCAGCTCAAGAAGGCAATCTAGACAACCAAGCCCAAAAGACAGTGCCTAAGCCCCAGAGGCATCCTGAAGATCTTCCTTAAGTTCTTCCACTGTCCTTGTCCAGCCAGTGTTTCAGTTGTGACATAATGAGCACTGCAGCCTCTGAACCTAATAAAGATCCATAACCTAGCTATTCTTACATTTCCTCTAAGGGCTTTAAGTCAAGCCACAATTTCATGGTCACTTAAAGTCAGGATGTAACCCCACACTGCAGTCAAAAGCTGTAGTCCTGTCTTTGTCATCTCCAGGCAAGAAAGTACTCACTTCCATGTGGTTGTCCTTTGAGCTGGCACAAGTGTTTGAACTTAACTGGGGAACTGATCTGAACTAAAAGGGATCTGGCAAAAAGTATAAAGGCTGGCTTTAACATAGCTTAGTTCCAGGCTCTCGGGCCAGAAAAGGAAAGAAGGCAGGTGTAGGAAACCAGTGGCTCTTTTAAAGTGACTGTGGCATCATGAATGCCTCCTAGTAGATCAAATGCCACACAAATGTAGGGGTAGTACTGCATATTTTAAAAAGCTTTTGATTGAAACTTTTCTTCAAAGGTAGGAGACAGGTCCCCCTTCTCACCAGTAGCTGAGAGGACTCAAACCCACATCAGCTCCAGCCAGGTTCACCAATGGCACTGACAGTTGAGGGGGAAGAAGGTGACATTCTCATTCCCTCCTGTAAAGGCTGTGCTGTTCTGCATGGAGGGCTTCAGTATTCCCTGAGCAGAAACGAGAGAGTGGTTGAGTGGTCAGGATACTGAACTAGGAGGAGGGAGCCCCCCTGGATTCTGGTCCCTGTTCCGAAGGCTGCCTTTGAGCCTGGCCTTTTGTGAAAAGACAGCTTTTAAGATGAAGTGTCTGTGTTCATCCGCCCCTCCATCTGTCCTTCACTGATGAATAACGTGAAACACATCAACCGATTTCAACCAAATCTGACAGAGTAAGAAGTTCTTCCAGTTTAATGAAAAGGGTGACAGAGAGGAGGAGCAAGACCTTAGCAGTGTCCCACTGTGTGAAAGAATGTAGCATGAGCTCACTTTTATACAGCACCAAAGAATGAACACAAGAGAGTGATGTCAGAAATGCCACAAGGACAAGCTTTGTTCAGACCTCAGATTTTACTAGGCACCAAAGAACCAAACTGATACACCAATCCACGGGAAAAAATTGGGGCCTTTATTTTCAGGGCTTCTTGTGTATCCTACGTTACTGGATTGCAATGCAGAAACCAAGCTTTCCTCTGCCCAGGTGACCATCTAGAATGACTCATCCTCATGCTTTCCCCTCTCTTAACCTTTTCCTCTGTATTGATTGATTGATTTATTTATTTAATGAAATGGAACAGTTTCAGTAGCAAAATGCACTCAGCTCAGAGTAAAAATGATAGTTACAGTGCTTCATCAGGAGCTGAGCTGGCTGAGAAGCGGTCTTTGTATTTTTTGGTAGATTAAATGTCAGCTGGAGGGATGCCCTGTGTTGGCTGACTGTGTGGCCATATAAGCAGTCGTGGTAACTCAAGCCCAGCAGTGGGAACACATGGCTTAGGACAGCAGCAAGGTGGATAGGGGGAAGAGCAGGTAAGATGCCAACCCATTCATGGGCAGCGCACACGGACTGAAAAGGTGCACCCTCAGTGGTCCGGATGGTCTCTGTGCTTTTAAATCTAGTTCCTAGTAAGTTTTCCACTGTGTTCCCTAAATTGGATCCCATCACCTGAATTACTGTTACATAGGAGTACTGCTGACGTAGTCATTAGCAGGGCAGCACATTTGAGGAAGTGTGACTGAAAATGAGAGCACAGAACTTCAGCCCGAATGCCTGGGGGATTTCTCTCAGATTGGTAAACATGCTAAGTAAATAATAGAAGAAAAACAGAAGTCTTCATTTATTTTGCCTACATCTTTTTTCCTTCTGTGACACACATTAGTGTGATTTTTTTTTAAAAAAATAACACTTGGTGACTCTTCTGAATATGCTGATAAGAGTATGCTTGTTCCCATATTCAAATCTCAAACCACTTACAGTGCATACTAATTAGCATCATGTGAGTAATCCCTAAAGTCACATTAATATGTTGATTCATGCCAGCTGGATGCCAAGTCATATGTTACTGCCTGAAGTATGCTACACGTTCTGAAGCGTGCTCAATATTTACATGAATATTCAGTAATTCTGATCAGATGCAGGAGAGCATGTCTTTAAAGAGAGTAAGCTACTGTCCTTCTGGGTTTCAGGTGCTTGGCATAAGCTGCAACAGTCTGAACAATTTTCAAACCAATTATGTGTTCCCATTACACATCAGTGGCTGGTTCCATTGAGTCGCATTGAAACCTGTAGTTCGCTGGCAGGAGTTTCTGTGAGCTCATCTTTCAAACTCATTTTCATGGTTTTCTCCCCTACATCAGTGTGAGTTGTTCTCTTTGCCTTAATTTTGCCTGCGCTCTCAGGCAAAACTATATGCAACATCTCTCATTATAGTTGTTAATTTCACTTTGAATCTTGCTCCCTGCGCACTGTTCTTACTTGGCTTTTTGGAAGACAGTCAGGGTTACGTACTCGCAGATGCAGATCTGTTAGCTCTGAGAAGACAGGTATGAATCACTCAGGTATGAATGGTTCTTCAATTTAAAGACTCTCTTCAGGTTTTTAAAAATAGAAATACTGATGTGTGGTTTTCTTCTGTTGCTTGGGTGTGTGTTGGCTATGATACATACATTTGTGTATTATCTGGTGTTATTTCTTTGTATATATTGTAAGAAGAAATTAAACTTCGTATGTTAAAATGTCAGTTGATGTGCTTCATTATATGAACTGGTATTTTGCATAGGGCAGCTGGTAATGATGTGTTTCCTGGAGGAGGTGATTTACATCAGTGGGAGTGAAAGCAGAATTAGCAGTTTTACGTTGTGTTCTTTTCCTGTCATTAAAATAAACTGTTTTGTTTAAGTGAATTCATAGCTCCCTGAAATATTCACATCTATAACCCTAGAAAAAATTATGTAATCATATCCTACAGATGTAATCATATTCCTACAGAGGGTGGTCCAACAGAACTCTGACAAAACCTGCCCTACTATAATTTTAGCTTAGCAACTGCTCAGACACCTCTTTTAGTAACTGGAGTGAACGTGCGTGTGTGTATTTTATATATATATGTATATGTATATATATATATATATATATATTTATACAAAAGTATTTCAAATACAAACAACCAATAGACAAACTAAGAGCATACATATACGTGTGTAAGAAATGAACAAATGAATACTAGAAGTGGAAATTATTTGATTTTTTATTATTTCTCCTTTTCTGCATAATTGCTATAGTTGATCTGTAGGAGGAAGACTGATTCAGAAACCTACTGTAGTTTTGCTCTTCAATCAGTGACTGAGCCTCTACAAGGAGCGTGATATTTTTCTGCTATTTTTAGAATTTTGTCTCTAAACGCCATATTAATATCTAACGCGCATAGTGAATATTAAGACAATTTTTTTTCTTATTGAGTTCATGTGACTCCCATTGAAGTTAATGGGAGAGTTCACTTGAGGTTACAATGTGGTATTAAGTAAATGCAGCTTTTTACATCACATTCTGCAAAAACTTGAAGTTAGAGAACAGCACTGGCTGTAAGGTAAAATCGTACTGTAGTTTGTGGTTCTTTCACATGCATTGCTCAAATTCAGTAGAACTGGTGTACACATCTTGTTGCAAATCACTTGTTATCGATAAATTATATGGGAAAGAAATCCTTTCTGTTTGGGAAATTCTGTTATTTCATTTGTTTTAACATACTTTCTTGAATGTTGCCTTAAGCCCTGCTTTTCTGATTCACCACATACGAAAAGCATCGCTGGAATCTGCCATCTAGTGGCTTTTAAGTTCTGGCAGTATGAGTACATGGAAAACTTTGATTTTTTCTTTTTAGAATGTAACTTAATCATACATCTTGCAAATATTAGTTAGGAAGCAGACAAAAGCAGAAGTCAATAAAAATGTGAAAGGGAATAATTTTATGATTAGTGTAATTTCTTGGGTTGCATAAATTTTGAATAATTTTCAGACAAGAGGAAGAAATACTAAGAAAAATAATTTCAGTTAAGAAAACTGGCATTTTTTAAAGTGTATTAATGCATGTTCCTAGTTAGCATTGATACAGTTACATTATTTGAAATGCAGAAAATACATCTTTTCAGAGAAAAATGTCATTGGTAGCTACATTCTTATATTTAAAAAGTTGCCTGTAAGAGCAGTGTATATAGATAGAACAGAAGACGACATCACTAGTATTTCAGCAGAGCCCAGAGATTAATCAGGATCAAGGATCTCGTGCGTCACGCACCGGGCAAAGTTAAACCCAGCCTTCCAAAGACAACACCAGCACTTGGTTTTGCATGCTGTGGCTGAACTTAATCCCCATTAAAGTCAGTAGCAAACCCAGCATAGGTTTCTAAGTCAAATTTAAATAAAAAGTGAGAGAGAACTCCATACCTCTTCCTCGTCCCCGTTTCAGAATTGCCAGCAGATATATGTGATGGATTTGCTTAGGCAGGATACAGCAGACCCAACTGCAAGTCTTTTTGGGTGTGGGACTGGAACCTTGGTGCCCCTGTGGTTTAATCCATTCCACCGTATTATTATTTTTCCCTATAGTCGACTAAATGGTGGTCTTGACAAGGAAGTGGAAGTCAAGGGCCTCTTAGCCCCAGCCTGGTACTAATCTAGTAGCATTAGCCAGGGCAGCTTTTATCAACCAGTGATGTAACAGTAAGCCTGTGAGACATTTCTAGAAGAAAAATGCTTTGCACTGTCATTTTGATTGTTCTTCTTTAAAGTAACTTGTATTTGCAGTTTCATAAACCCAAGTGTTTTGCTATCTTTTCTTTTAGAGAGTGTCATCATTCACCAGTTACGCATGAACTCTAGGTGAGTTTCCGCCCCTGCCGTATGTGCTCTGTGTGCACTGCCCTCCTTGCCCGTTGGACGGATCACTGTAGAAGCTCTCTACCATCAACACCAGGGTCACTTGTGCTACTGATTATTCGTGGAAGTATTTCTTGCTTCCATTAGATTTTATATATTTTTTCTTGGTAGAGCTTTAAGAATGAAGGGCCTGGCTGATATTTTGAGAAGCAGTCTTTCTGCCAGCTGAATTTCACTTTTATTTGCAAAGCCTAAGGCACGTGCTTGATTTTGTTTGATGTTTGCCATATAATTTATTTTTATAATACACTTTGTAAAGTTACTGTCCCAAAGTTGCAATTCCTGTTGTTCATGGCGCATTTATTTGTAGAATACACTGTCAAATCCACAATTTGATATTTTTGTAATAGAGAATATGTAAAGAAATTAAAAAAAATAACTTCAGCAATGTTTGTGTTTAAATGGAAAAATATTCAGCACATTTTTTTGCCATCATGAGATTCTGTGAGACTGAATACTCTGAAGACTGCTGTATGGAATTTGTAGTATTGCAGAATATTTCTTGCACTGTGTGATGATTTGGCATAAAATTAAGTATTTAAGTCCAATGCCTTGAAATACAACCATTTACTCATTTTAAACAATGTAAGCCAGTTTTTAAAGCTGTGATTTTTTTTTCTATATAATGTATGTTTTTACTTCTGCCTGTACCAAAAAAGTTGATTTTCATTACACTGTAACTAATAAATTTTCACACTATGCAAATGTAATCAAGAGTTTGAATGTTAATTTCTTAAGGTTGACAGTACTTATATATGTATTTGTTTATAGGGACAAAATGTATGGCTTTGGAAGGTCCTTTTTCTGACTGGTATCTTACTGTGGTATCACAGTGAGCGGTGTACACAGTAAAACTGATTCAGATGTTAAGACACAGAGGGGGATCTATCACCAAGCCCTTAATGACTAATGATTTCTAGCCTTGTGTTTTCACTGCATTGACAGAGATCTTTGACTGGTCCAATAAGAATGTTCAGTCCTGGATGAGTAGGACTGCGTAAATGAGATGCCATGCACCCTGCCGTACACTGAAGGGCACATTCGACACTGGTGGCTGTAGCTTTCCAAATCGCATCTAGAGAGTTCTGTGACAGCTATACTAAAAATGTGATTTTCGAATGAATTACATATAAAGCTGGATACAACCCAGGGAGGGTCTTTTTTTTTCTTAGATGTTTCATAATGAATTATTTTTAATCTAAGTCATTGGCACATATTTAAAATACTGGACATCTTTTAATTGCAGGAGCTGCTAGGAGAAACTACTTTTTGGAAGGGAAAATGGTGTTGCTTGCAGGAGATACACTGTGAGACACCAGAAAAAGTGCATTAACTCAGCATCCCACTGAGATGACTAGGTTAGTTCACCTTTGAAGCTGTAATACCACAGTGCTGTGCAGTCAATTTGATCTTCATGGGTGATCTGGGAGTTGCTTTTCCTTCTAGACACGAGTTCCGCAGCAAATGCTGACATTGTAGAGAAGCAGGATCTTCTGGGACCTGTACAAACTTTCTTGGAGTTGATCTGCATTGCCAAGAGTTTGCTAATACAGCTATACTGAGTAATCAAAATAAATGCTGCTTCTCCTTGGAAAAAGAGTTGTTTTGTTGGTATAGCTTATGCTTCAGCTGGTACGCCAAGTTTCTAAGGAGTGGGGATTTTTTTTCTTATGGCAGACAATGTACACCAATAACATAGCTGTGTCTGTAGCTCCTATTTTAGATTTGAGAAGAATTCCAGTTTTCAGAGAGTAATACAGCTGAGGTGAATAAAGTTTAGTATGTGCCACATCTTAGTTTACTGCGCAGCTGAATGAATATGGTAATTACCCAGATCTTCTGTTTTCCAAGCATTACTTAGGAATCAAAACCTATCCATGTGAAGAACTACATTGAGCTCCTCTGGAATGACATTGCTGGCTATTTGAAAGTGACATGCCTGAAATAAATTTCAGCTTTTAAATAAGAGTGAGACACAAGTAAAATCCGATTCTGAAATTGAGTCTAGATTTAGGTCTCAAACAAAGTAGAAAATATTTTTCCTTGTCTAGTTTGTAATATAAAGCTGATTCAGTGTGAGTTGTCACCTTTTGGTTTATGATTTGGTTTATGATTCCAAAAGAAATATATAAACATTTACTGTTTTGCAAATACATGAAGTTTTTAAGCTTTACAAAATACAGGTTTGTTTAAAGCATAAACACAGTCATGGTGTATTTGAAATAATTTAGATTTTAAAATATTTTCAATGAACTGCAGCACTTCAGAGCAGGAGACTGGTAACACTGGTCATAAAAGGACCATGGTGATACACACTTACTTTATCACTGATACTGGTTTATGCAGGTAGAACAATAAATTCTGATCAGACATCTGGCAAGCAGCTGAAATATTTCATAGAAATGCCTGGAGGTTAAAACTCGTGTGTGCAAAGGATGCTTTGACAGGTGTACTTCATCTTCAATGGATTTATATTCCATGTCAAAATTTTTACATTATTGGATTTGGATATGAATCTAAAACAAGTAAAGAAAGTGCATTAGTCACCTAACTGGCCTACATTTGAGGGATGCTCAGGAAGAAACCTATTAGTATAGACTAAAGCTGTGATTAATTACTACAAGTATTGTAATTTTAAAGGAAGTAATCGGGAAGTACTTTCAGACTAAGAAAATGTAAAGGCTACCTTGGGCTATAGATACCAGTAGATTTTAAGCAATTAAAAACCAGTAAAAAATCTATTTTCTCCTAAAAATCTCTTGCTGTCTAAAGAGGATTAAAAAACCTGTGTTGGTATAATTACAAAATTATAATAAATAATTACAATAAAATGTTTCAATCTATTAAAAAAATCTCAAATACTTTGGTTTCTAGAGAAAAAGTCTACAGCCAGTGAGTGTTCCTTTGCCTTCTTGTGAAACATAATCGGACCAAAGAGACAAACCTGCCACTTTTGTAGAACCATCTCTACTGTAAAAAACAAGGTGTAAAATAGTGGTTACTGTCCCGACTGTTCCATCTCCTACTGTGAATCGCAGGGTTTTATCTCTTTTCCTGAACAGCAAGATTGTAGCTGAAAACTTCACATTTAATGCTTTAAGTTATGTAGCTTTGCTTCCTGGAATAAGGTATTTGGCAGTTAATGCATTTTATTTGCCTTGCCTGTTCTACATATTAAGGGGTTTAACTGCATAAGGTTTTATGTCTTCAGATTTTATTTTTAAAATTATCAACTATTTAATTTTTTCCTAGAAATAAGTGGACAATGTGATAGGGTGAGTGCCAGAAGATCATTTTGAGGGCTTGATGGAATACAAATAAAAAGTAAATGCCAATTGGTGGTCTTTAGATTAACTACAATACATTCATTTTTGTACAATTTTAAGGCTTATTTTATACCCCCAAAATTAGACTTCAGTTTTCAAATTAAAATGTTGTAATTTTAAGTGTTTATTCATAGGTAGTCTGACATATTGCTTCTTCCTTGACTTAAAAATGTAACACACCAAGACCTTGACTATGTAATATGTCTGTGCAGCACTCACTGCTAGGTGAATGCCTAATAAATAAGTTTGCCATTACACATATTAAAAAAGAACCATCATAAACATATGTTTAGATAAATATATTTTTTTTTTCTATACCCATTTGTCTTGTAACTGCCCACAATGTGAAGTACACAACATTGCACAGCACCTCACTGTAAAACTCGATGAATGTGAAATTTGTTGGTTGCACTTGCCAGGATATAAATGTTTGCCTTAGCATAAAACTGGGAAGTGAAACTCCATCACCCAGCTCACAGCCCCGCAACGCTGCTGCGGCTATTCCCCAACAGCTGACAGAGCCCATGCCCTGTTTAACCACCGCAGAACAGATTCCCACACAAATTTAATATTCCCTTTCTTGCCAATCCTCTCAGACCTGGCAGCATCAGGTTTGCAACTTGCCAATACTGCCCCTTGGTTATCCTGCTGCCAGAGAAATTTCTTGCCATCTCAAGCCATTTACCTGTCTTGTTCCCTTGGGATCCCAGGTTGCACCTCACTGGATTCTCTATGAGGCTGTGGGAGTAGAAGTTACTATAGCTGACGACGGTAGTTGAAAACGAAAGACAATAAAGAAAAGGGTGATAATAGGGACAAACGGCTTAACTGAGGGGAACTACAGCAAAAGGTGGGGCCCACAAGATAGTGGAAAGGATAAATCAGGAATGAGGTATAGCTTTAGCACAGATGTCACAAGAAATACGATTAATCTTTGAACACTCTATAAGCATTTAGGCACCAAATCCATTCTTAAATTTTAGATGCTGAAATGTCCAGATTTTCTATGGTGTCTCTGAAAGGGTCTTTCGAGTACCCACGAAGAGACCGCATTTGCACAAGTCCTGTGCTCCCCCCAGTGGCCCTTGTTGACGCTCTCACTTCTTCGGAGAACTAAAAGGCATCTGTTTTAGGGAAACTGTTCCACAGGCAAGCTGAAAGACCTTAGACTGGATTACATGCTTATAAACTTATTTAATTAAATAGTTTTATTTTTTTCCTAAAATCACGTTAAATACATAAACACTTGGTGAAAAGTGAGGTTTTGGCTACACTTTACATAGCAAGTCCTCACAAAACAGTTTTTAATGCAAATGTACCAATAAAACGAGAAATACGGACTTTCAATGTTGCGCCGGCTTGAGCAATGCCTGATAAAGCGGGTATTCTGCGACACGAAGGCATGCTCCCACACTGCTCTCCAGAAGGCGGCTATTCAGTGAATTGAAGCCAGAGTAGTTCCTACGGGAAACAAATAACAACTCTGACAGCAACATCCATACCGGCATCCCCTGCACCCCTGTCCACTCCCACCCCTCCAGGCAACAGGGCAGGAACGTAGGGCAGCCCCCCCCCGCCCAGAAGTGACGGCTAGCATGAATGGCGTCATTGCGGTAAGCTCTTACAGCTTTGCCGAGGCACCCTTTACGACAGCACCTGTACGGCGGCGCTGCTGCTGTCCCTACCTATGAGGGCAGGAAACTTGGGTTCATTTCTCCATCCCTGACCCAGCGGACGCTGCCGTTTCCCAGCCGCCCCCCGGCGCAGCGGCCAACCGCGGGGTGGCGGCGCTCCCGCCCAGGCACGGAGCGCAGGTGACAAGGCCGCAGCGCCGGGGCTCTTCTGCTGAGGCGGCCGCCACCCGCTCCGGTCCCGGGGCACACGGAGGCCACAAGGCCGCGGCAGGGACCCCTCCGTGACCACACAGGGCCGCGCCAGCCCCTTGGAAAGCAGCAGGTAGGCCGGGACCTGAGGGCCGCACCGGGCCCTGCGCCGCCGGAAGAGGCGGAGGAAGCTGCGAAGTGACGCAGCGCTGTACGCGGTGTGCCTGGGCCTGACCCCGGCGCCGCCCGCCCGCCTGCCCGCGCCGGGCTGGGAAGCCCCGATTTTACAACTGTTGTGTATGTGGCACCGGCGCCTTTTCTTTTTCTTTCTCCCCCTTCCTCCGCCTCCGTGTTTTTTTCTTTTTTTCTTTTTCTTTTTTTCCCCCCCTAAATTCTATTTTTTACTGCTTTTACAATTATTATTTGTAGTCTGCTCCAGTGCCAGAGGTGGAGGAGAGTGAGTTGCTCCAGAGTGGGTATTTAATTTAGATTTTTATTCAGCGTAGGAACAGGGTTAGAAACAACAATAAAAAAAAGCTATCTCAAACGGGGCAGGGGTGTGTGTACAAAATCACGGTGTGTGTGTTTGTGTGTTTGTTGGAGAGGGCGAACCAGAGGGACAGGTGGCAGTTTAGTTCCAGAGGGGAGAAGTCCCCGAGCAAGCAAATTCCAAGCACTACTTTAAGGTGTCTAAAGTCCATCTCGGGAACTTTTTAGGTTTTCTTTAAAGGCAGTGGAGACACACTCCCCATGCGATGCTTCACTCGCTCCATCTCTGCCCACTTCTTTCCCTGCTTAGCTTAGGCTCTCAGGAGGTGCATTTCAGATTAGATAATGCTACGTTTTGGGGGTGGGGGAGGGTGTGTGTAGTGGGGGAGAGATGCTCGGATCCCCG
>JAVJGJ010000059.1:10585558-10603874 GCA_035590215.1 Microhierax caerulescens
GCGGTGCCGGTGGCAGCGCGCGGCGCCGGGCGGCGGGGCGGGTCGGCGCCATGGCCGTGAACTACAGCGCGAAGGAGGAGGCGGACGGGCACCCCTCGGGCGGCGTCGGCGTGCCGGGCGGCGGGACGGTGGGCGGCGGCGGCGGCGGGGCCGTGAAGACCCGCAAGCCCGATAACACGGCGTTCAAGCAGCAGCGCCTGCCGGCCTGGCAGCCCATCCTGACGGCGGGCACGGTGCTGCCGGCCTTCTTCATCATCGGCCTCATCTTCATCCCCATCGGCATCGGCATCTTCGTCACCTCCAACAACATCCGCGAGTACGAGGTGCGCGGGGGCCCGCACACGCACAGGCGCCCGCGGGCTCCTCCTGCCGGCGGGGCGGGGGGCAGCGGCGGGCGGTGGGTGCCAGGGACGCCCCGCTCGGGGGGCGGTGGCAGGGACCGCCCGTCCGCCGCGGCCTGCGCCTCCTTGCGAGAGCCGCCGCCGCTCGGCGGGAGGCGGGGGTGGGTTACGTGGTGCCTGAGGAGCTGCCGCCTCGGCCCGGCGCTTCCCATCCGGTTTAACGTTTGTGCTCTTCACCCAGCCACCCATGAGTTACGTGAGTAGACTCTGAGCTTGCGGAGTAACCTCCTCGTAGCTTGTAGGCCTCCTGTCAGCCTTGCCAGCCCTCCTGAGAGAACTTCCAGGGCAGGGAACGAGGGAACGCCAGGATTTGGTTAACGCTGCCCAGTGCAAGTGGTGTTCGCAGTAGCGCAGAAAGGCAGCGCATCGTCCTTGAGATAGCTTGTGGCAATGGGTTATATATCTTTAAATGTTCCAGAGTAACTGTAATTTCAGGATGAAAGTCTGTGGTGTATGCATTGCTGTAATTCTTATGTGCACTAGTGATTTAACATTTTAAATGTTTTATAGAAGACCAGGGTATTCAGAGTAAACGTAGAAACGAGATGGAAGAGTATGGCTTTTTCTGAAAATCCTAAACTTAATTATTTACTTCTTATGGGTTATCACACCACTGCTGTGAAAGTCACTGAACATTAACTGAAAACTAAACTCTATATCACACTTAGGACCATTTGATGACAGGATCGCTGTGTTGTAAGGAAACAACCCCAAAAAATTAGGGGCAGCCTCAAAAAGCGTATTGACGGCTATGATCAATGAGGTAATGTGACTAAGACTGATTGTAGGAAAAAACACGTGGAATCATTTGTTGGATTGATGGTTGGAGAATATGAATTTTTGTGGATCAAATAATTCTAGTTATCAGACTAAGCCGTCACTTGCAGAGAAGTCGTGTTCAAGATGGTGGCTTGGCTAGTGGTAGCAATGAAGCCCAGTTAACAAAAGAAATCCTGAGGTAGACAGTGAATGGTATTATATTATCACATTTCTGTTAAAATACAAACAATGTCATAATAAATTAAAACTTAAGGTTTGCTTTCCTTTTATGTTAAGTGCTAAAATTCCAGTCAAGGAGAAAAGCAGAAGTGAAAAAAACAGAGCTGAAGTGTATTTTGCAGTGACCAAATGTGGTTTGCAGACATAGTTTTTGAAAAGCAGTTGCTTCTTGTGTTAAGGTTTGAGGGTATGTAGAACATCTGAAAATGGCCACAAGTGCTTCAGAAAATATTGCCAAGTTGTCATGGGCACATAGACTTTTAAATTGTTATGTTACAGTCATATTTAAGGTAAACACAATCGTGTGTTCAACAGGAAACTCAATGGAGAGAAGTAAAAAAACTGTCCTTGCTAACTGATTTTTTGGCAAGTGCATTTAAAATTGCCGTTTCTATAGTAAAGAAATACAAAGTCTTAGATCATAACGATTGTAAGGTAAATATAACTAGATAAATATATCTCCTTTTTTTTTTTCCATTATGACTGGATTTTTGTTGATCTATAGGGACTGGTAATGCATCAGAGTTTCATGAGTCCAAGAATGTAAGCGACTTCTTGCTTGTGCCTATATCACTACTGTATGCATATACAGAATTTTTAGATACCTTTGTTGCTTAGCAGCTCAGTCATGTGCTCCTGATAAGTTCCAGAAGGAGCCAAAAACTAGGTGTTCCCACCTATTGTGCAGTATGGAAGTCCATAGGTGAGCTGGAAGCATGACAGGGGCTCCCCTATACCATCAGATTGCATATATAAAGCAGTAGTAGCCATTTATGTTTGTAGACCAGTTGGCAGGTGCTGGCCTTCCACCCTTTCTAATGTCAAGATTGAAAAGGGTTTCATTTATTTGTTTGTTTTACTGTGTGGGTTCATTCTTGTATCATCCACCTCACGTGAAGCTCTCCCAGATCAGATCATTAGGCTTTTGTGAGGACAGGAGGGATAGAGTACTTTGACTTCTGAGGGTATGATCGGACAGTTGGGGTATGCAGGTAAGAATGGCGAAACTTGGGTTGTGTTCTCTGTTCCTCATGCGTGTTTTATCAAGTGTTATAATGCAGAAATTCTGCAAGTAAGATTATAATTCTAAAGGTGACAGAGGGATTTTTTTTGGGGAAAAAAAAAAAGTTTAAATAAAAAAAAATTATTTATAGTTGCAGCCATGAAACAGGTTAAGGGTTTTACAGACCAGCATTTGGGCTCTCAACACCAGTGAGGGATGCAGTTTAAGACTCTGCTATCACTTACATGCTTAGCTGAAATACTTACATGCTTAGCTGAAATACGTACCTGCTTAGTATGATGGCTTTTGTTAGTAATTGCCAAACGTTATTCACAAATAGCTGTAAATTTGGCTTCTGGAGACAAGACATCTAAAAGCTGGGTGCAGTGACTAAGCTCTTTTAAAAATGTAATCGGAGGAGGAAGTGGAGGTAGTTATTTACACCTACCTCCTAGTCAATAGCATACTTCTCTGTGTGTATGCATATATATATACACACAGATGTATGTAGCTGCCTGTAAACTTAGTGTATTGCAATTGAATGGGATGTATAATTTATGCCCTTGAAATACATGTTCATGTACAGTTCAAATCACAGTTCCCTGGAACTAGATACTGCAGCCATTAGTGTGTCTGTGGACTGTGCTGTTCTCTTGCAGGTGCAAGGACTGAGCAGCACAATGTAGCGATTCCATTGATTTCCTTTATAAGCTCACTTGAATTCAAATGTGGAGCGTTTCCAAAAGCTTAAGTATACTAGAGTTACAGATCTTTTGCATTGTTTTTTCTCTCACATTGTCTTACTGTTTCAAAGGGTATAAGCAGCCATTTATCCTGGGTCTATCATTAAAACAGTTAATTTGGGTGGAAGGTGACTAGCAGTTGTATAAACGCATCTTTTTGTACTGTTACTAAATGTGAAAGAGTTCTGCATTTCCTGGGGTTTAAATTGTTTTGGGTTTTTTTTTGGTTTTTTTTTTAAAGGGTCGATCAGCAGCATTGACAAGAGTATATTAATATGTGATAAAAATTCAGGAATATCCAAAACATTAATTGTGTAGGAAAGAGATCTTTGTGCTGTGCTGCTGTGAAATGCATAATGATAGTTAAAAAGCAAGATAAACTTTAAGGCATGACTAGGAATGAAGAACTGGAAGAAAATAATTACTGTTGCATACATCTTCAGTGTTGTGTGCAGTTCTGGTAGCCCTATTTCAAAAATAATACAAAATTTAATAAAAACTGTAGAGGGGGATAGCAAATAGGAGCAGTTACAGGATACCTTTTATACTAGAAGTGGCTAAGCAGAGTAGGATAAATATGTGGCAGCATATGAAGTCTAAAAAATCATAAATAGTTTGGAGAATATGTATGTGCGATAGTACTGTTATTTCTGTACGGCAGACATGTAAATCAGCTGAGAAAGACGTCAACAGCCTGAAAAGCTCTTGGTGCTGGGTAGTTTGGATATAGCCATTGCCCTTAGGTCAGGGGTTGTTGGGGAAGGGCTCACTCTGTGGGTTTGTCGGACTCAGCTGCTGGCTGATCCCTGGGGGCAGAACACTGGGTCAGATGGGTTCCTGCCTTGGACTGCAAAGTCAGCCTTTCAGATATGTCCTTCGGAGATGAGGACAGATACCTCTATTCCTTTAAGCTTTCTGTTGAATGTAACCTGTAAATGTGGATGCAGAAAAACCTACTTGTGTTGGTGGTTACTATACAAGAAAGCTCTTGAATAGTGGTGAAGTTGATAGTAGTCAAAAGCATGATTCTGCTTCAGCATACATCAATTTCATGCTCCACAGAATTTAGTCAATTACATTTTTAAAAGTGAAGTCTTTAACTCTTTTGCAACCTTGGAGTATTTGAGTTCTTGATTGAAAACTTTTCCACAGTGGAGAACTAGCTCAGGATACAGAGGTTTAAGTTCTTTCTAAAGGAAATGCTTGTTAGAGCTTGCTTTAGAAGGAAAGGCCCCCCCTGCGTTATCCTTGAACAAATGAGGTGCATTGTTTGTTGAGAGCAGTGGTGGTCTGTCTGCTGTATCTAAACAGAGCTGTTCAGGAGTGCTGCAGCACTGCTATTTCTAGATCTGCATAAACTCAGTATCTTGTTCAGCAAAGGAAGCAAATATGATGTGATCCCCTTTCTCTTTGCCAGCTAAAAGCTTCTGAAGCTGACTCGTTTTAGCTAGGCTTGTTAGGGTGTAGGTCTCATCTGCCAGAAAATTGGCAGCAGAGCAGCTACTAATAAAAGTGCTGAAGGAAGCGTTGCAGCTTACTCTTAATAGATATCAAAGAAATCACAGGAAGAGAGACCTTGAAGAAGACCCAGAGGAAAATAGGCTTCAGTTGTTCCCTGAACCTTGAAACCTGCTTGTTTTAGCTAACCTTAATACAGGTATCAGGACAGATCATAAATCACTCTAATGCTTGATAATGTGTTGCACTATAAGCATAAATCTGAACAAACTATTTGCAGCAGCCTTTCACAAAACTATATAGGTGTTGTAGTTTAAATGATCCTGCTGTTAAACAGTTTGTTGCCATAACGTGGTATGTATTGCAGCAGTCTTGAGTGTAAATTCTAAATAGGAAGTTCATAGTAAGTGTAGAAATACAAGTTTATAGGCAGATGGAAGCTTTCTTCTGCTACACTTGGAGCTAGCCTGCTGAGCCTAAGTTAATTGTTTCCTGCCGTTCACGTGCTAGAGCTCTATACATGAGAGAGCCACTGTGGTCAAGTGAGTTAGTTGGCTTGGGCCACAGGGCAAGCTCGTGGCTGCTAAATGTTATAAATACTGTCCAGGTAGCCTGTATGTACAGATCTCAAATACGGGCCTTTTTGAGTGGCAGTGTTAAAGACCGATAATACTGTGTAAGCCAGATTAACACTGATCTTTCCAGTCCATCTACCAATGGTATTTTACCATTCTGGCAAAACAGTATTAGCATCTTCATTTTCCTATTTTAGGACAGTTCTTGGGCATTAAGTGATTATTATTATTTTTTTTTTAAGCTTATGACTAATTAGATAGCTAAAAATGGTCAGCAAAGCAAGTTTTCTAATGCAACCCTTTTTTATTAAATATCTAGACTTTGAAAATTTGGAAAATGTGTAAAAGCTCAGATCTGCTTGTCATATAGTATGTGTTTGGAAATGTCATGTTTGGATTATCTGTTGTTTGTGGTTTGGTGGGTGTTTTTTGTTTTCTTTTCCCCTGGCAGTAATGGCCCTCCTCAGTGTTGAATTTATTTGAGGCTGAAATGGAGCGTGTAGACAGAATCACAAAATCCTTTACGTTGGAAGGGACCTCTTGAGATCAAGTAGGCCTGAATGGGCTTTTGGTGTTGGGGTGTAATAAGATTGCAAATAAATGCCACGTCAACCTTCTGGTTTACCATTTTGCTTTACTCTCCCATTTAATTAATTAACGACTTTTTTTTTGTTATAGATTGACTATACAGGAACAGAACCTTCTAGTCCCTGCAACAAATGTTTAAATGTGTCCTGGGATAGCACACCACCGTGTACTTGCACCATCAATTTCACACTGGAACATTCGTTTGAGGTATGCTACTCTGCATGCAAAGTGAAATTAGAAGAGTTTATATGGTTTATTTTATAATCAGTAGGAGAGCTGTATCACTTAGGTCTTAATTTTTTTTTTCTATTTTAAAGGATTATTTCTGGTTTTCCCTTGAACTTGGATCCGATTTTTGTATGCCTTTTCAGTAGCAGGGATGAGATGGGTTTTAATGCCTCTGTTTATCTGGAAATGTATAACATTAAGTGGAATGCTTGTGTTTTGCACATTTAGATTTACCGTATGTATCATATCTGGCAGGTAGATCAGCTATTCCTACATGATTTAAAAAAACTCAGTTCAATAAGAATTTGAAATGCCAGATGTGTGCTTTCTGACAGATTAGAGGCAAATAATGAGGCTTATATGCCTAAGGAACAAGGTAGGTGTGGGGATTAGTGCTGATGAATTATTATTGTGATACTTGCGGCGTTTTTATACTGTTCGACTTCAGGATGCCAGCTTATGTTAGGATGGTACTCTTATGTACTCAGTGTGAAGAAAGGATAGAGGCTCCTACTTTATGAATGTTGCTGTAAAGTAAACATGGAGTTTAAGAGGTTAAAATTTAAGCTTTGTGTGAATGAAAACCTCTCTTGCCCCATCTTGCTTCTTGTAGAGCAATGTATTCATGTATTACGGACTTTCCAACTTCTATCAAAACCATCGTCGTTATGTGAAATCTCGAGATGACAGCCAACTAAATGGAGATAACAGTTCACTACTTGTAGGTATTCATGGTTGGATATTAATAAGTAATTAATTTCTGACTTGCATAAATCACCACATAGCAGAATATTTAGTTTAATGATAATGAGGTACTAGAATTTTTGAACAACAGAAGACAACCATAAGGAATTTGTATTTTGTTTATAGAAAATAACTGTAAAATACTGTAAAATTTCATGTCTTTTCATTAAGCAGACAGCAATGGAGTACTTCAATCACTTCTCAAATTTAAATAGTTTTAAACTGTCTTGTTATGTTCAGTCAGTAGTATCTATCTGTATCTGTTCTGTCTGAAGCTTTTGTTTTTAGTATAACATTCGGCTACGTAGCAGTTGGTTTGGATATTGCAGTTCAGTGCATCCCTTTTTGTAGACTCTGGTTCATTATTGAACATCAGCAGTATTGGAAAATAGCAGTACTGTGTTTTCTGGTCAAGGCACTGTGTAATGTTTAGGGCCAGACCCTTCCTTTACCCAGTTTTTACGAGGCATGGAAATATAGTTGGGTTTTCTGTTTCAGCAGGAATGATTTTTCCCTTTTTACCTCTAAACTTTAAAAAAGGGGGAGAGTTGCAGGAGGCTATACCTAATCACTGACACAGGGTTTTGGGGACCTTTTTCTGCTTGCATTTTTGGCATGCTATTGGGAGTCCTTGCAATCTTTTGCATTTTATGTTACACTTGGTTTCTTATAGTCTTATTTTCTGTAACACCGATGCATACTTAAAAACTCCTTTAATAAAAGAATACTTGGTTACTTCATGCTGGAAAACTGTTTCTATTAAAAGATAGAAGAAAAAAAGTTATAACAGCATCCAAGAAAAACCTTGGTTTTAGTATGAACGTGATGGGATTCTGACTTTATTTGTGTTTTATTTAGATTTTATTCCTGTTTGTAAAAGAAAAATCAGTCATGATACCTATTTGTAAATAACCTGACTTGTGAACAGATTACTTTGTGTTATATTTTAAGACGTGTGCATTATTGAGGTACTGTAGTAAAAAACAGGTCAGTTGAATCAACTAGCAGAGACTCATCTGCCTATTTTCTTTCTAACTGTCAGAATCCAAGTAAGGAATGTGAGCCTTACCGCACAAATGAGGACAAACCCATTGCTCCTTGTGGAGCTATTGCCAACAGTATGTTTAATGGTATGGTAACACTTTTACATTATCACTTGGATGTTTATGTGATCTAGTGTATGTTTTTGTGTTGTGTTGCAAATTATTCTGAGTAAAGACATCATGGGTTTTTTTGTTCTGCTCTAACATTTTCATTGTTCAGAATAAAATAAGTGCATTGCTGTTGCTTTTTTCAAAATTTCTATGAGAATTAGTGTAATCTGATAGAATACAAAGGATGGAAATGCCTGTTTTGAAAAGCTGTTACTGCAATGGAGTAGAAACACAGGTATCATATATGGATAATACGCTGCTATCTAATAGTATTCATTGATTCTTGCAGAACAGCTTGTGATTGTGGCAGGCAGATAATAAATGCCTTGTCTGGTTTTTTTGTTTTGTTTCGTTTGGTCTGGAAGTAATTATTTCACTGCCTATTGAGATCATCTGTCTAATGAAAGTCTCTTCAGCTGATTTTCTAATTTGATTTTCTCTTCAGACACATTGGAATTATACCGCATTGAGAATGACACAAGGACTCCTATTACTTTGATTAAAAAAGGCATTGCATGGTGGACAGATAAAAATGTAAAGTTCAGGAATCCTACAGGAGATGGAAATAACTTAACTGCGCTTTTTCAAGGTAAAAAAAAAAGTGAAATTTTAAGAATAACAAAACACTTCAAGCACATTTTGATTCCAGTGAGTTTTACCTGACTACATTTCACTGAACATGCTTATGAAAAATATTGTGGTTCTCTGAAGGAATCCAAGCTACAGACTACTCTGCTGTCTAGAAGGGTCATCTTTAAATAGTGAAAGCCACAAATTCTATGTGAAAAGTGTTGGGTTTTTAACTTTTTACCTTTAATGTAATCTTTTTTTTTTTCTTTGCCTTGAATACTAAGAAGAGTGTCATATGTGCACAGCTGTTGTGGTTTAACCCTCGCTGGCAGCTAAGCACCACACAGCTGCTCATGTAACCATGCTCCCACCCAGTGAGATGGAGGGAGAATTGGAAGGGTAAAAGTGAGAAAACTCATAGGTTGATATGAAGACAGCTTAATAATTAAAAAAACCCAAAACATTCTACAAAGAAACCCCAAACCACAAAAACAACAAAGAGAGAGGATAATAAACCTCAAGAAAAACAAGCAATGCAAAAGAAAATGATTACTTAACATTGGCCAAGCTCCTGAGCGATGGCAGCTCCTGGCCTACCTCTGCGTGCCCAGTTTATGTGCTGAACATGGTGCCATATGGTATGGAATAGCCCTTTGGCCAGCTGGGGTCAGCTGTTGTGGCTGCATCACCCCCAGCCTCCTGTGCACCCCCAGCCTACCTGCTTGCAGGGCAGTCTGAGGAGCAGAAAAGGCCTTGAGGCTGTGTAAGCCCTGCTCAGTAATAAATAAAACATCAGTGTGTTATCAACACTGTTTTCATCACAAATCCAAAGCACAGCAGGGTACAAGCCACTATGAAGAAATTTAACTCCATCCCGGCCAAAACCAGTACAACCACTGTAATGCTTGGATTTAACTTGAAAAGAAATCCTGTGGTAGCTTCATCAAACTCTTCATATGGAGTTTTCATTTAAATGTTTCTACTGCTAGATTGTGCAATGTTTTCTAAAACACTGATTCTTTTTTCGTGATTAAAGTGACTGATGTCTTTCATTTGTTATGTTAAATACAGTTGGACAAATCAAAGTTTTCTTTGGCTTCTAATGTCTGAAAATAATCTTCCTCAGGGCTGTAAAGGGTGTTCGTATTTATGCAAGGTATATAATAATTTCAGGTTTAACCTGATGTGGGTTTCTTGCTTAGTCACAGCCAAATTACATGTTACCAATGTGATGCTACCCTTGGAAAATCAAGATACCTTACCCTAATACAGCATAGAATTGTATTTCAAAGAAAATCAGCAAAAGTATTAGTATGGCATTATCTAAAATACTTTATTTGCTTATGATCTAGGAAGTGGTGGTCAAACGAGTGAGTAGAGGAGCTGTCTCCTCATGGAGAACTATCTCACGACGTAATGTTTTGATACAAGACTGCATAGCGTAGCTATATAAATGTGTTTAAACAAACGGACAGTGCTGTTATATAAAGCAAGCTGTTTATTTATATAAATTAAACTACTTAAGCTGCAAAATGAAGAATTCTTAAATAGCCCAGTGTCTTGCAATAGTAGTGAGTCAGCCTGTCTGTTCATACTTTTTAGAAGCTCATAAGGTTTTTTTTGTACTCTCAGAATGAATTTTGATGAGCCAGTGTGTTACTTGGTCCTGTATTTGAAATACCCTTTGTTTAATCCTAGGCACAACAAAACCTGTAAACTGGCCCAAGCCGGTGTATATGCTGGACGCGGAGCCTGACAACAATGGCTTTATTAATGAAGACTTCATTGTGTGGATGCGCACTGCTGCTCTGCCAACATTTCGCAAGCTGTATCGCCTCATTGAAAGGAAGGATAACTTACAGCCTACCTTACAGGCTGGAAAATATTCTTTGGATATTGCTTACAGTATCCTTTGAAAAACCTTTGGAAGTGGCTAAGAGCTTTAGCTGGCATGGGTATATATATTTGTGCAAGTTCAAATTCAGCTAACCTTTTCTTACCATCTCTAAAAAAAGATGGTATTGAGCTGTGGTTGAAAACTGGCAGTGGGAATTGGGTAGAATATTACCATCTTTTACTTCTGTGCAAGTTTTTATAGAATTAGTAGCTTCACAGTGAGAGGGAAATTGGATTGCTTGGGTGCTGTAAAGGAATTGAGATAAGCATAGGAAAAAGGAAAGAACAGAGGTAGTTGGTAGTCTAGAAATTTTAGAACTTTTAATTTCAAGGTGTAATGACAATATGTAATCAAGGACAGACTGACTTTGGAGGTCAGAAAAATGCCAGAGCTGTGGATCAGGTGGAGGTCTGTCATTCTGTTACAGGCAAATGAAAGACTAGGTAGAGGTGTAGGAGACTAGAGGAGGAGGGTTGTCATAGTTACCAAATTCTTAAAATTTGAAAGCACTTAACGATCATTTTTAAATAGCTACTGCAGTATTTTCTTTTGCTGCAAAATGGTGGGGAGTGCACATAAAACTGAATGAGCATAAAGAAAAATGTGCTATAATATAGCCAAGAATTAAAATTTAGACTTATTTTATTGAAGCTGCTTTCAACTCCCCACCTCCCCCCCCCCAAAAAAAAAAGCCTTTGCTTAAAAAGAGATTAACATCTCCTACTGTGGCATTTGTCTTGGAGTAGCTAACAGTGCCCAGATTAGTCTTAACCTAAAAGAACAGCTTAATGTTGCATATTTGCACTTCCACTATTCAAAGGCAGCAGTTTATTGACCAAAATTTTAATGTGCCTGACTACATAAAGCTAGATTTGGAAATGTGCTTCTTGTTTTCCTAAATATTTTTCAGATTATCCTGTACACAGTTTTGATGGACGGAAAAGAATGATCCTAAGCACCATCTCATGGATGGGAGGCAAAAATCCCTTTCTGGGAATCGCTTACATCACTGTTGGGTCCATATGCTTCTTCTTGGGAGTTGTATTGCTGATTATCCATCACAAATACGGAAATCGAAACACTAGTGCAGACATTCCCAATTAATCTTGCATTCTGAAAACAAATGTACTGCATGTGCATCAAGGCCAGTCCAGAATGGACCCAGTTTTTGAAAGATAAGTTTCTGCTTCTGTCACTTCTGAGACTGGGTACATTATTTTTATCTAAAGCTCCCCTTTCCCATACTGTGTATTAACTCTTGAAAATGACGGGTATACAATTAGCTGTATCGGTTCTATCTCTTCTGCCTATGTCAGAAACAATTTTTCTGATATTTGCCGCTAACTGGGCAGGCCATATGATGCATATAGCTCCTGTTCCCTTGATGCATCTGCTGCTTGTTCATGTGCTGTGCAATGTTGGTATGATTCAGAACATACATGTTGCGTGGAGAAAGACTGTTAGAAGATACTGTAAAATGTTCACTTTCCAGAATTCAGGTATCAGTGCTGTTGAAAAGTCAAGTCTTAAATATTTTTTCAATTTACTGTCTTGTGTGCATGGGCTTTTACATTTCTTGCTGAGATTTTAATATATTTATGTAAGTTGTTAAATATTTTTCCTGTGTCCTACCCACTTCTGTTTCATTAAATCCCTTAAGTGCTATGTAAGTTTCAGCACTCTGGATTCTTCATGTATTTACAATGTATGCGCCTGGCCAGTAAACTAGCATCCTATGAAGATACCAGAAAACTTACTTGTTGTTATCTGTGTGAGTCTCTTTTAAAGATTGTTCTAAATTGGGAAATGTTTGTTGCAGGTAGAATTTGCTTTTTTCTAATTTTCTTTGCTGTAAGTCATATCCAATACTAGTTTACCTATTGTGCTTGCTGGTTTTGCTTTTTCTGAGCAGCTCCAAGCATTAATCAAGAAGAACCTACAATATTTTTTCCGTTCACGAATTCGGGTGAATTCCTTTTACTGGAGGAGTTTCCTAATTTTCTTGAGGCATATATATTCTGAGCAGGCTTTGTTATAAGGAATTGTCATACACTTTTTCCTTATTTGGAATGAAAACAACATTAATTTTTTGCAGTGTTAAGATAGTAAACTATAGAAATTCAGAAGTTGAGATGGCAGTAACCTTTTTTCACTGAAACACAGGTTGAGCTTGCTGTGAAACCTACTTTCAATATTGCAGTTAGAAACGATGTGCAGGTTAGTGTCTTAAATTACAGATGGATTCACTTTTAGGTTAATTAAAAGTTAACTGTAACCTGTAAAATACTACATTTTGACTTCTTTTTTTAGATGATGCACAGAAATTGTAATGTATATGGTGGAGATCACTTTATATGCAACTAGCTTGATGAAGTATTGAGTATATTAAAAAAGACCTAATAAATTCTGCAAACCATTTAATAAGATTCTATTTTGTGCTTGAACATACATTTATTTTAATTTGGATGAAAGGATACATTCTCATTAAGTCTGAATGCAGTTTGAGTTGTTTTTCTGGGATTGCGTTTTTGTTACGAAGAGTTTATTCATGGTCCTTTAGCTTAATCTATACCCAGCTTTAAACACCACCATTAATTTATCACATGAACACATGACTGTTCTTACTGAATTACTTCTGGAATCTTTTTCAGTTCGCAGTTGAAGCGTGCGGGTCTGTATAAGCTATGGAATGAGGCAACATTTCCACTGCGCTAGCTTTCTGTAACTCCGTAGAATAATTTGTTTGCATAGTAGAGTGTGGCAGCACGGGGTGTTTAAGTAGTCAAAAGACTTTTAAGATTTTATTTACAGTGCTGTATCTAATGTTCCTGGAATTGTAGAATAGAGGTATGTACCTTTGTATGTTGCAAGGCAGAAAACTCGCATAAAATGTTAAACTGGCTTTCATCTGTAGAGTAACTGCTAGTAGTCTTACAATATAGCAAATGACTAAAAGGATGTCTTCCAGTTACTGGTTATTAAAATACTTTGATTTTTAAACTTTGTGCTTGTCGCTTGAAATACAAATATATTCTGCTTTGTTCAGAATCCCTATCTTTTTCCAAGTAGGAAATGTTGCTTTTTGGCCTGTGTTTAAAATTAAAACCAAAGTATTTTTGTATCTTTACCTTAAAATATTTTTCGATGCCTTACAGGTTGTTTTTTTTGTTTGTTTTTTTTTCTACTGACTCTACCTGTTAGTGCTTCTTTGAAGTTCTTATTGAATTGCACTGGGAGAATTGCTGTCTGGTTTTCGTTACAATTGAGGTTTTTTTTCTGAGAGCCTGTAGCAGTAAGTACCGGTCAGGCAGTATGCCTGATGAACAGCATGCCTGAGGGAGTTTAAAATGCTTGTAAGAGCCTAAAATAATATGTGATATATGTAAATTCTTCCTTCACTTGTGTTCATTTGTTGTGATGTCATGTGGAGAACTATGGAGATCTTGGATTTTCTGTTTCTTACAAGTTGCCCTTATGTCATGTGTTCAAAGATGAAACCACGGCATCCCTGTCTGAAACTTCAGGCAGTGTCACTGTCCCAGTGTTCAGTGCCGTGTTGAATTTGGGTTTGACCACCTGTGGCCTGGTGCTTCAGTGGCATCCTTCACAGGTATTCACTCCCAGGGTTCAGGAGTACAAAGAGCAATGCCTCTGCTTTCTGAGTGCCAGTCAGGCACTTTCCAAGTCTTACCCAAAGGAAGCAGTGCCCAAAATGGGAGCAATTTTAAGTTTTGTGGAGGCTGCTGCTGTATGAGGGTCTGCTTGTGAATGGCTCTTCCTGGAGACAGTAATTTGGGAAACTAAGACATGTCCCTCTCTTAGGCAAGAGGTCTCTAAGAAAATTCTCGTGTGAGATCTAGTTCCTTCTGGTTTCTTGTAAAAATCTACATCCCTGTAACAAAGCAGGTTGTCACCTCAGGTGTATTTTTCTACCTGCACCAGGGTACTTAGGAGCTGATGATTGTGCTTGGCTGAGTCAGAGGGAAGACCAGCTTGTAACTGGCACGTGAAGGATCCTTCACAGCCTTTGCCTCCAAAGGTCACACTGGTACTGAAACTAGGTTCTCAGCAGCATGGTTTTGCTTTAATTATGGATGTTAAACCTTGGAAGAATGTAAGCCTTGTCTTTTTTTACAGAAACCTCCATGGGAGAAAAGGCCGTAACAATCTAGGGTCAAGTAACGTCTGCAAGCATATGTATCTGCTTGAATCCATCAGACAGAGTCATGAACATGGCTGGCATTTGGATTGGATTCACAGGAGGCGTTACTGGCTGCACTTGCTCTCAGGTGCCCTACTTGCAGTGGGAAAATAAAGAGTTTCAATGTCTATAGATTGATAGATGTCCAAGACTGAGTTGAAGTCAATGTCTGGTGGGAAAATGTAACTGTCTAAAGCAGAATATACCTACATTTACTTTAAAAAAAAAAAAAAAAAAAGTTACTGGTCGGAACGCAGCCACTGAAGAGAAAGGACAAGGGATAACTGCAGAGTAATCTGGAAGCACTGCAAATGATTCCGATCTTCAAAGTTCCCATGACAAGAATATGTTTCTGGTCTTGCCTGAAAATTTGTTATCTACCCTTGGTACTACGTACCAAAACTTGGGTTTTTTTTTTAATAAAAGTTCGATATTTGTATTACCTGGGGTTGTTCCCTGTAACTGAACTAATTAGCTATGATGAGTTAGAAATGAAGAGGGCAACAACACAAAGGCCTTCAGGAAGGTCTGCAATATCAATCTTAAAATCGAGCCCAGTCCCATGAAGGCTTTGTATTGACCTAGTTGGTAAATTTAAAAAAAATAAACCAACCCAAATGCAAAAAAAATCTAACAGCCCAAAATGCTCACATATCAATACTTGCCTGTATTGAACAGCCTGCCAAAACTGCTCACTTCTGAAGTAGGAGAAAAAATGTGAAAACCTAAGCCAGTTTTATTCCTGCTCTTTCTTAGAAATGTGGCCTGTTCGTGGAAGAGGCTGTTTCCAACTGTGAAAAAGAGGTCTGCGGTAGAAAGCCCAGTTGCAAAATGCTTTTTTTTTTTTTGTAGTGGTGGTACTATTAAATTTTCCTCAGATCAGCAGAAGTACTTTTGTATAAAAATACCCTATGTTCTAGCTCATGGAATCTGCTCTGACCACACTGCCTTCTGTGCCTAAATGTGGTCTAATCTTACTTGACAGTTTCAATTAAGACTAAAGTCCATTATGAAATGTCCTGATAAGAATTAGCAGATCCTTATATGACCCGAGTCTCAAACAAGAAACTACCTTCCTGTAAGCCTCCTATTCTAAATATGCTTAAAGCTTGTTTGAAAATAAAAGTAATACTGTCTGTTATTTGAGTTACACCAACTGCTGCTCTGAAGTCTGAATTGGAAAATTGTTTTCCTCATTTCCTGTAGGGAATGAAATAAGAGAAATAAAAGCATAAGTCAATAATTCATGAAGCTCAAGAAGTTTAGAAAATAATTGATAATGCAGGTAGGAGTTCTACCCTGATTTCAGATAAAGAGGACATAAAGGAAGCAGTTAAAGCAAACTGAATAGCAGAGTTATGTGCAAGTGCAATTGAACTGGCACCTGAGGATTGTGCCCAAATTTTGCTAAATAAAATGGTGAGATGTTTTAAGTAGTGTTAGAGGGCCAGGGATTTAATTAATGACCTCATTAATTCTGTTGCGAAAATGTGAAAGATTGGACTGTGATATTCTTGGAAAAAATGAAAATATGATTGTTTTCAGGCTTGCCCACTGAGGTCTGGAGTAGTGTGTGCTTCACAATGGATGTTTGTAAACCAGAACAAATTGTTCTTTATGTCAGCAAGTTCTTTTAATGCAATTTTAGTGTATGCTGCAACTCAAAAGTAACTTGGAAAGTGGTTACACTAAGAGTACAGCATGTCTCTCTTCATACACAATGTAGCTTTAAACTGGGTTAGTCAGTTATTTTGTTTGCAAGGAAAAAACAACCTGTGGGCAGGTGAGACTGAGGAGACTTAAAAAATCGTCATTTTGAGCTGTCCTGCTGCACCAGATGTTTCCACTTCCACACCTGGATTGAGTGTTAACTCAGTTGTTTCTGTGGTCTCTTCAGCAGGGTTTGCATACCCTTCTATTGCTGGTTTAAAAGGTAAAACTTTTTTTTGTGATGAATACTTTTTAAGATACAGATTAACAGCCCTGTTTTTATTCTGGCTTTAAACAGAACTGTGCATCAGCAAGTTTTGATTAACAATTTTATTATTCTTAAATAACATGCAAAAGTTACTCTATCCAGTTAGGAAAAAGTAGTTCATGAGTTTGCTTCTAGTGAAATAGCCTCACCCTGAAGCAGCAAGTTGCCATTTCTCTTTTCCTCAAGTTTTCATTTTTTCATAGATTAGTCAATTCAGAAGACACCAGCTGTGCTTGCTCTGAGCAGTCATCTTGTATCTTTGATTGGTACGTAACCTATGTGCCAAGCTGTAAGCGTGGCCTGTCTGTTGTAAAGTGTATTTTGAGAGACAATAGCACTGACGCTGAGATTCAGGAAATGGTCCATGCAGATGAAATTAAGCAATAATGATTTCTGTGGACATTACGATCTAAGCACAACTAAGAGTATAAAAATCAGAACACAGATGTATGCACTCATAAGATGAAAGATTGCAAGAAGAATGAATGGAAATCTATCTTGCAGTAGTAGTAATGTATTCTAAGTGCTATTCTGTAACAGCACTGCTTGAGTGTTTGGAAACTGTTAAATAATGCATCCAATTTCCTCCTTTGTTACAACACGTGGTATTTCTCCATGACTATGCTTTCTAAATGGTATTTTTAATATTCTGCTCAGCTAAGACTATACCTATAAATACTTCTTCATCTCTGCATTTTAGTGTCTTTCTGGGGCAGCTCATCAGTTCGACAAGTGCTGTGCTTTGAGATACGATCCTTGTTATTTCCATACTAGGTCGAGCACTCATTTGCAGTGCTCCACACGCACTATTCGTCATGGGGTTTGGCACCAGCGCAAGAGCAGTGTAACGCCAAAAACCCGAGTGCAGCCACTGCAGCGGAGCCGGGAAACAGCGTTCCTGACAGCATGGTATTGCGGCGTAAGGCTGAAGCACGAGGAGATGCGATTAGGGGGATAGATCTGCAATGCAGGAAAAAAACGGCCTTCCCAGAGCACCTTCTTGAAGGGCAAATAGTTTCTCCCTGTAGCATCGAATAGGCTTGCACTTCAGCCAGGCCTGCCGTTACTTCACTGCCTCTCACCAACCTCGTGAACCGCGCAGCTGGGTGCTTTGTTTTGCACGTGCGGGGTCCGGGCTGTCCCTGCTGCTCACGGCGCTGGAGCCGGGGAGCGGGCGCACGTTCCAGTGTCGGTTTCCCAGCGCGCACCGGCTCGGTAAGGGGCAAGGGCCGCCCGGCTGGGTCAGCGCCGGGCCCTGCCGCCCCCGGAGCCGGCCAGCGGGGACAGCCCCTGCGGGCCCTGCCCGCCCGGCAGCTCTAACGAGAGGCGATGGCACAGCCCGTGCCGCCGCTCCGCGGGGTGGCCGCCTCACGGCTGTGCCCCGGCGCCCCTCGGGACAAGGAACCGGCCGGCAACATCACCGTGCGCCGTGCAGAAACGGCTGGGCCGAGCCCGGGGCCCGGGTCCTGCGCGGTGCTGCAGCTGCCGCCGCTCCCCCCTCAGCCCCCTCCGCTCCCGGTGTGCGTGTGTGCGTGTGTTTGCGTCGCCTCTGCTTCCCGGGCCGCGACACCGGACAAACGTCCCATCGGACCGAGGATGGGGCCGAACTCGCGCGGGGCGGCTCCGGTGTAGCGGCCGCTCCTGCTGCCCCCCCGCCTCACGGCGGGCACCCTTCTGCGCCGCGGGGCCGCCGGCCGACGAGAGTTTTGCTGGGGAAAGACCGTCGTGCGAGTGCGTGCAAGGGGGGCGCAGCCCTCCCCGCACCGGCCCGGAGGCG
>JAVJGJ010000059.1:10611709-10625118 GCA_035590215.1 Microhierax caerulescens
GAAAGGCTGGGAGAGCTGGGGCTGTGTAGCCTGGAGAGGAGAAGACTGGGAGGGGATCTGATCAATGTCTGCAGATATCTTAAAGGCAGGTGTCAAGAGGACGAGGCCAGGCTCCTTTCAGTGGTGCCCAGGACAGGACAAGGGGCAACGGGCACAAACTGCAACACAGGTAGATCCATCTGGATATGAGGAAAAAACTTTTTTACTTTGAGGGTGGCAGAGCACTGGAACAGGCTGCCCAGAGAGGCTGTGGGGTCTCCTCTGGAGACATTCAAAACCCACCTGGATCCAATTTTGTGCATCCTGCTCTTGGCAAACCTGTTCTAGCAGGGGGTGGGACTAGAAGATCTCCAGAGGTCCCTTCCAACGCTGACTGTTCTGTGATTCTGTGACAGATTCTACAGCCTCTGTGCAACCTGCTCCAGGGTTTCACCATCCTTTCTCTGAAGGGTGTTTCTTTTTCTGGGATACAGGAGTACATGTGTTTAAAGGATGGTTATTAACATTGCTATAACACAGCTGAAGGAAGCCACAATCGCACTTGAGTATCTCCACCTGGATAAATCATGAATTTTACAGACTTAAAGCAGGAAGCAGGTATCTTTCAATGTCTTTTGTTCAGACCTTTCACAGAAAATGAGGCAAAAGCTGTAGGCAGGGCTGAGTTTTAGGTTGTTGCTACTCGTTTGTGTCAGGGTGTCAGTAGCTGCTGCTTCTAAAGCTGTGGTTTCTGGGAGAGCTGTCAGCTCTGCTCCAATGTCATTTCTACTGGGTCGCTCCAAACTTTTTGGCAGCAGTTTGAACTATGTGCCTGAAGTCAGGTTATGTGCCTTAGTAACAACATAGTTGAGGAGTGCTCACCTGCTCTGTTTCAACAGCAGAACTGTATGGAATCTGTCTGCATATGCAGAAACACAACAAAGTGCTGATAAAGCTAATGCTTTGATCGTGATCCTTTCCAAAGTTCTCCTTTTTCAGTGGCTGAGGTGGTGTTTTTCAGCTTGCTGTGACACTGACGACCACAAATGCAAATGCAGATCTATTGTTGTCTTTGGGGGAGAAAAATTTGATTGTGCCATTGGGCAGGGATACCCAGTAATAACTATTAGCTGCTATCATGTATTTAGGAACAAACCTTATATCTGAAGTAGCTAGTGCTGTCAGTGAAAATGCCTGCTCTGTGAAAACTGCTTCTGGGAAGCATCATTAAGTTGGTGAGTATGAGAATCACTTGTAAGCTACCCTGATGCCTTTTACTAGCTTGACTTAAAATTACTGGGAAGGAACGTATGTGGGAATCAGTGGCAGCTGTCCATCCCTGGTTAGGTTTTGTGTTCCTAACAATTTGTGCCTTTGTAGCCTTTCTGTCAAGTTGCTGCTTGTGGGTTATTATGCTGAATTTCTGGTGTTGACTCTGTAACAAATAGAGCTTCTAAAAAAAAATAATTCCATCAAAACAATCCTTTTGTTTCTCTTCTCATGGAAACAGTGGGTTTTCCAGAATGCAAAAATGAGCACAAAAATCTAGTTTCCTGCTACAGTACTGTTTTTGGCCTCTCATGGATTAAATTTAGAATTTTTCATTGCTATCCTGGGCAACCAGAATATGCTAAACCTGAGGCAAAATGGAAGAGAAGGGCCAGTGTATTCAGAACTCTAGCAAAACCAAAAATCTCGAAGAAGGAGAGTGGGGGAACCTCACCTTGAAGGTAGCCTCTCTGCATAGCTGGGTTTGGCCAACTACATGACTAAAAGAGCAAGAACTGCCTGTACGGATGCCTCAGAAGAAGGTTTGGGAAATGGATACAGCTTATCTTGAGATGAACGTTGATGCCTACAAGGAAGTGAAACCTCACAGCATAGTGAATTACACTTCACAGCATGTGAAGGAATCAGCCTGCTCTCTGCAACACTGGTAAGGCTTCTGCTGCCATCACATGCCCAGGGTTACTGCCAAGATGTGGACTACGTGGTGGCATCTGGAAGGCAGCATAGGGAAAGATCAACATCTTTAAGAGACCCATGTCCTTTGCCACCTGTGGGAATTATGAAGAATGTTGAAAGAAGGAAAATTGTTTAAATAGTCTAAATTGTAAAAATCCTGTGATGACCTAGGCGGTAGGTGTGCATTTCTGTGTGTGACCAAAGCAGAACATGCATCTCAGACTCTGCTGTCTCAGGAATGGTGGCAGCTCACGAGTTGTGCTGCAGGCAGCATCCCTGGTGGGAGGGCGTATGGAGTAAATGCAAGCTAGAAGAAAGATCTTCATACCACCACAAAGCAATCAGTATTTATAGACAGAGCTTTGAAATGTTATTTAAATGAATAACAAATGACAAAAAATTGTCCTGGCAGAGGTGGGTCTAGTAGCCCCAAAGCACGTCCCTGGAGCCTGCAGATGGAGGTGGGCAGGGGAGCCACGGGCACCGCCAGGGCCGTGTGCCAAGCCATGGATCTGCCCACACTTCTGGATTCTTTCTGCTGCAGGAGCAGGAGGAGGGGGAAAGCAAACAAGACCCACAGTCAGCTGCTCAGCACCATTTCGTGGGACCACATTACAGAGCTAACAGGGCAATTCCCACCTGCTGTTCAGTCTGTATGTGTAATTTGTTGCAGGCACATCCACACCACAAGCTGCCCGAAGGTGTAAATGAGGTACCTGTACTGCCTATACTTTCTTTCTCTAGGAAAATGCAAAAAGAGAGCTATGCATCTTCTCTAGGGCTAAAATGAATGGAAAATGTTTGGAAGTATCTGGCTTCAGCCTCCCAATGGGTATTTTATGAGCTGAATAAAATAAAATAAACAACATTTATTACTCCTTGTTAATGTGGAAAAAATGATAAATGTGAAAAAAAAAATGGTCAGTAATATGAAGTCATGGACTGCTAGCAGGTAACACTCAATTTGTGTGCTTTTCTTGTCTGATCTTATTACTGTAGTGCTTAATTACCATCCTTCAATCAGGATTGTCTGGACTTAGCTATTATACTGATGTACATACAATATTGCTACCTTACTGCAGTCCTACTTTTGTGTTTAGGCAATACACATGGTACCTTTCCCCAAAAGAGATTTCAGGTAAACTTTATTTTCTGTTTCAAGTTAATGTAAAAAGTATTTTTCAGTTATGTAGAATATTAGAAATGGTAACTATGATTTTTTTTTTATATTTTGCTGTAAATAATGGGAAATCCTCCTGGCTTCCGCTGAGCTGGATTGTTCTAAATGTCACCCCAAAACTATGTGGGACATTTCCTGCTAGATAAGCAATGAGTCCTCCCTCTCTTCCAGCTCCCTTGCCACCCTATTTTTCATTATTCAAGTTTTTAAGCTTACATGGTTTTAAGGTTAACAAAGGAAGCTTAGTAGTGTGCCAAATGTGGCAGAATAAAAAATATTGTTCATGCTACTGTAAGATAAATGACTATTCAAACAATAATCGGACAGATGAAACAGATGAAAATTAAATCCTCAGTATTGCAGTTCTAGGTTACGCAATCCATTCTGAGACTCCAGATGTACAGACCATGTTTTACTTTCTCCATTGGGAAGGTAGCTCAGAACTCTTAGAACTGTGCCCTGGGCTACATTTTCTTGGCTGCTGAATATATATACAGACCCAATTAGCCTGACGCAAAAAATTCCCCAGCAAGTTTGAAGACTAATAATACACAATATCACAGTATTGGCTTCCTGAAAGACACCATGAAAAAAGTTCAGAAACTCCCAGAAGTAAAAAGAAAACACTAGAGATATCTCTAAGTGTATGAACTTGTCTGTACTTTTTTTTCTCTTTCCTGACCCCAGCGAAAAATGCCACTTTTCTAATGTTTCTCACCTTGGCTATCACTGCTCTGAACTGTGAGAAAGCATGATGAGTTTTTTTTTCATATTTCGTATTAAGCTGGCCTTCCTTACTCTCCCATTCTTTCCCAGGTCTGTTGATATATCAAAGAACTGGAGGCTGACCTTTGTAGTTGCTAGAGTGAATCAGATTTTCAAAGACAAGATCAATCTGATCAACCTGACTTGACCCTAAATAAGGTATTTAGGGGATAAGTCAGAACCAACGTATCTTTTCATGTGCATGCTTGTGTGATTATTTTGATAAAGAAGTTCCTTTTAATAATAACACCACCTTCTCTAGCTGAACTTGCCTGAGCCTTTCCACTTATTTTTTCAGTACTCAGTCAATTCTGCTGTAAAAATAATGGCTTGTCTAGAAACACAATCTGAGGATAATCTCTTGGCTCTACTGTACTTTTTCTAAATGTGAGTATTCAAGACTTTGAACTCGGTGGGTAGTGTACACAGTTTGTGATATATGTTTTGGTCTTAGTATTCCTCAAGAATTGTTATTATTCACAGGTTTTCTGTTAGACTGACTGATAACAGGCTTCCCTGAAACACATGTAGAGCTAAAGCACACTCGTATCTATTTTCTCAAAAAGATATGCCCTCGCAAAAAAAAAAAAAGTAATTGGCTGGGATTTCCGTTTATGAATGTTGTGACAAAGCAAATTCACTTGCAGGGTTAGGGAGGTATTTGAGAGAAGGTTGTTGTCCCACTGAGTCCCCAGCAGACAGTCCTGGTTTTAGCTCCTCGGGGAATACCAGTATCTGTATACAGTTAGCTGACAGAATACTCACTCCCATTTCATAGAGCTTGCTATGTCCTAGAGAAAACTGCCAAAACGGGATGAATTTGTCCTTTGCTAATGTGTTTTGGGGATATTTTTTTTGTTTTTGTTTCCAATCCACCAATCTGAACTTCATGAAATGTAATGGTCTTTCCTCTCCTCTGTTTGGTTTATGTGGTGCATGTGATTATTTTGCTTCTCCCTCCTGAATATTTTGTTTTATTGTTATGCTACCAGCTTTGGTATTTTCATCGGTGAAACTTTCTGTCCCTTGTCTTGTTGGGTCTTTGCTGGCTGCAGAAAAGGTAAGATGCTGTCTGGTGGGCATGGAAATAACTTGGAAAGGGGTGATCAGGTAAGATCCAGTAAGATCTAAACTTTACATATATCAGAACATGGAAGGAAGTACAACAGAAAAGATCACAGGAGGCTTGGAAGTTTAGAGCTACCTAAATTAAGGCTTCCTAAACAGAACTGTTACAAACCAAGTATGAAATTAACACGGTCACAGTGTTGCTTTAAAAGCATATTGCAGCATAGGTGCTGTCTTTCCTCTGTGAGCAACACAAATGCATTTGATTGCTAACAGAGGTGTAAAATAAGAGAGGAGTAGAGTGTCTTGTGATATGTCAGTCTAATAAAATGGTATCCTTACCATTAGAGGTGTACCGAGTAATAACTCTCTTCTTGAGGCTGTGAAGTTCACCTGGAGATGCAGTTGCCTGTGATCTCACCAGAAGCAGCAGCAGAATGTTTTCTTTGAAAAGAACAGTAAGGTGATCAATTGAGATACATAATATGTGCTAATCCAAAAGAGTTTCAGCTGCCACAAGGATTCAGAAACGATTTGAACTGCCTCTTAATTTCTTTGGATTAAAAATTTTGTAGAGAACTTCCCAGGGCCAAAACAGACATATGTTTGTTTGTCCAGTTTTAACAATATCTGAAACAGCAGCAAAAAATGAAAATTCTTGTAGATGGCTGTCCTTCATTTTCCACAGAAGTTTTCCCTTTTAACAAAGAAATCTGGACAGTGCAGGGCCTGAAGTATGTTCTCTGCCCCAAATGTTCTTACACCGAAATTAAGATTCCTCTAAGAGTTTCTATGCAAATCTCTTGTATCATTCTCATCAATGTGATCATAATATTATGCATAGATATTCAGAGATGCTTTTTGGAATGAAAGGGAGGTTTGGTGCTGCTAGAGCTTGTCCCACCTGTTGAGATGGTCTGTTCATACGGTTTGACTATGAGCAGCTTCTGTTGCTCCAGTGGTGCAAGGAGGAACTTGTGATTCCATCAGGACCTTTAAGTTACAAATATGTTCTTTAACTAATTGAGTTATACGTGTTTGTTTATTATCAAAGTGGTTCCACATTGTTTCATCTCAACATGAGCACTTACTCTGGATGACTAATGCCCTGGGACCTGAAGTTTGTAATGGAAAGGCTGACACACACATGCAAACTTACCTGTCATAACACTGTGCAAAAGGGAATTACATGATTTAAACATTTTAATGATCTCTATTGCTCAGTGGGAAGTTACAAGTCCCAAAGGAGCTAGGCCAACTTTGTTATCAAAGTTTATTCAGTCATCTCTTAGAAGCAGCAGGGCACATTTTGCTAAATATAGTGCAGTGTGCTAATATGTGCTATGTGTGGCGCATCGCACTGGGACCACTCTGCCACAGCGCTGGAGCATAGTGCACCGGGAGGTTAGTACACCTCCTTCCTTTGGCCGAGGTTTTCAGAAGTATGTCTAAACTTAGTCTCCCAGATCTATACTAAAACATTTACATAAATAACCTGATTTTTAGGAGAGCGATACCAAGAAATTATCTTCTAATAAAATAGAAAAAAAATATTAACAACAACAAGAAAGGATTTTATTATTTCTGGAAACAGTACTCAAACGTATGGCCAGATTTCTGGGAAAGGAAGAGGGGAATCACGTCTTTCGGCTACCCCAGCTTAATTAATTATGGGATATAAATGCAATTTCTAAAAGGAAGTCACAAAACTCGGAGTGGTGCAGGAGAGACATCAACTGTATGGCTGGTCAGTGAAAGCTGCATATGACGTATTTTAGAGTTAGGGAGGAACCTCTGCCACAATCTTTACCTCACTGTCCAGGTCTGAGATCCAAAAGCAGATGGGTATAGACTGGAAATCACTACCATCTAAACATCTTTTGATCAACATCAGACACATTTGATAGTCTTATTCTGATCCCCAGTAAATGGGTAATTACATGAGCAGACTACAAAGCCTGGCACCAGCTGAAGACTTGTCTGGCAAAAACTGGAAAGGAAAAGTAAAAGTGCTCAATCCAGTTGCCTACATTTGGGTGTCTAGCACCACCTCAGGCTACAGTTGAGGCATTTTTGCTTGGGGCTGGCAGATACAACAGAGGACCTGCAGGAGACTTGCGCACTTGCGTTATAACACCTGGAGGCCTAACAGGATGCCTGTGGCACCCAAAGCTGCACTGGGGGCTTGACTCTGCCTCCTACATGGTCTAGTACAGTTTGAGATGTGCCAGTGTATATGGGTCCTGCGCTGTAGCTAGCAGCTCCACAAGAGGTCTCAGATGCTGCAGGGCACTCAAATGGCTCTAGAACCCAATGTGACAGCAGCAGAGCCAAGCCCCGTGGATGGCGGGTGGCCAAACTGCTCAGGCACCGCTGAGTCGGTTACCTGGATCTTCATCAGCCATTGCAGAGGGTTAGATGCTGGGCTCACGTGCAGGCACCTAAATGGATCTCAGCCCACAGCCAAATACCACCTTGAGGTGCCCATGCAGGACAGAGCAATGGGCACAGACGATGCTGTCAAGCAGCAAAGCTGTGACAGTGGGGCATGTGTCAAGGAGCACACAACCTCTGGCTGCCTTACCTTCTCTGGAGGTTAGAGAAGCAGATTCTGTAGTTTTTATTAGAAAATAAGGTCCCAACAGTTACTCCTAGCATACAGAAAGGGACTTCATCTTACAGCTGCTGCTGTTCTTAAGTGAGGAAGAAGATAATGATGTAGTAAAGCCCCCTGTTGTGATGTGTCTTAAGCAGCACATCACTTAAATACATTTCAAAGGGCACTGGGCAGAGGGTAAAGGAGCAACAAGTCAGATTGCACTCTAGAAAATGGAATATCAAAGGATGGAAAGAACCTGGGTGATGCTTGAGAGTGTAATTTGTGATTAAAAAACTATTTCTTTAAAAATCCTAAGAAGATTTGGATTTGTGTTTGGTGTGGATTGGTGGGGTTTTTTTGTTTGTTTGGTTGTTTTTTTTTAATAAGTAAGAGACACTGAGGCTAGTAACAAACGCATTTCTCCAGAAAAGAATACATTATAATAGAAATCAGGACAATGCCAAACCCAAGATATGTTCAATAAACTGGGGTGGCTAAAAACTAACAAAGTAGGGAAGCCAGCTGGAAAGCATCCCAAGAGAGTGGAGGAAAGGGCATATGAGAGCAGACATTTTAACAGTTTCTTGTGAAGCCTCTCTGCAGGCTGTAGAGGTGCTTATACTCAAGAGAGACGCTGAACTCCAACAGGTGAAAAAGCCTGTCAGCAAAGAGTGGGTGGGAGCTCTCAAGTAACCTTTAAAAGTGGAAACAAAACCCAATAGTTTTCTGTTTACACAACAGAGTGCTTCTGATACTGAAGCACAGGGCAACATCTATTTATAATCCAAATAAATCTTATGTTCTGGTATTTGGAACTGTCAGCCTTCAACATACTGGGAAGCAGCAGCCACAAGGCTGCGTTAAGAAATGCTGATTTAAGTCTGCATTGTTTTCTCCATGTATTTTCCCCTTTAGTCACTAACCAATTATGACTTGTGCAAAAGAAACGCATTTCTTTTTAAAGTTAGTTCATGTGGAGTTCATAAATGTCTTGACAGGTGATACCTTGGCAGTGTTTGTAATGCCTGTGAGCTAAGTTCTTGCCTGACTTTTTTTTCTGTGAAACTTCAAAATTTCCATGTGTCCATCACGCCTGGTGACATGCAGATGGGAGCCCCATAGGTCTCACCAAAGTGTATATAACCTGGGCTATCCAGCTCCTTGGCCATGTCCTGACACAAGTTTTGCCTTTTGTGCTCTTTCTTTTGGGGATGAAAGAGCTGTGGTGAGTGTCACAACCTGACAGTCTGGATATCAAGGCGCTGAGATTGGGAAGGTGGGGGAAGAGAGGAGCAGGGATGATGATGATGATGACCATGGAGTTTATCCTCCCTAAAGTTTAGAAATGGTTAAAAAATTACATGACTGTCAAGTGCAGACATACTGTGACAGTGAAAGGTTTTTTAGCAGCACTGGTGGGACCTGTGCCTCTGGCAGCCACATGCAAGAAGAAATCTTCCAGTCCTGGTTCTTGGCTCTCAGGCTGAAAGTTTGCAGGGATGCCAGTTAAGTAAACAATTATTTTTTCACACTAAATGGAGCCTGTATTTGTGGAATCATCCAAAGATACAGGTTTCTCTGGTAGAGAGCTTTTTTTTTTTTTTCTTAAATAATTTTTTCGTTTCACTTCATAGTAGACTTACTCTGTCGATCCAACTTATTTCTGACTTCTGTGCTCATAGTCCAACTATGGACAACGTGACTCACCTAAAACAAGCTGTTATCTATTGTCAGCCACTAGGAAGCAGGTCCCCAAAGCATGCCGTTAGTACTAAGTATGGAATGGAGGATTTCTCTTTGAAGCCCCAGTGTACTTTAAATAACAGGGGATGAACTAAATGGCCTCCCGAGATCTTTTCCAGCCTCATTTACTATGGTTCTGCGCATTCGTATCAGATTCGCTTGTCAGAGTGTTTAAGATTTTGGATGTTTGTCCTGATGAACTGACAGGAAGTTTGGAGCTGACCTTTACACCCTCTAGACTTCCTTGGGAAGATGCGTATCGGCAGAGAGCGCAGCAGCAGCTAAGTGTTCTCCCTTGCCAGCTTCCCTCCGACCCGCTCCTCGGAGGAATCACAGCATCCCTCCCTACTCAATGCCTTTTGTACCTGTGGGGGAGGGAAGGACAGCGTCAGCGGTTGGCCTAATGACAAAGCATTCAGTCTTAAAATTCCCCACTAGCTGCAATGACGGGATCAGGTCACTCACTGGCTAGTGCAACTTGAACTTTCAGTAGCTTTGAGTACCTTATTCATTCAGGCACAAGCTCACGTTCTCCATAAGCCTGCCTACCATGCTCTCACAATATATCTCGATATTTTTTGATATAGATATACTAAGGAGAATTAGCAAAATGTTCCTAATCAGAGCTTGGCACATCGCCGTTTCAGACTGTTGCTGATTTATTTTATGTGCTTCTTTGTAGGGAGTAATTACATTGAAATAGTTGAGGGGTTACCAAATGTAGGGGAACCTATAGCTATTAACCCTTCATCTTATGTGAATCCGATTTAGGTACTCAGAGAACACTGTTCTGTAAGTAGCAACTAGCGGTTGGTGATTTTTTTAAAGTGTTTTCATTTTTTTAAATGATGTGTTTCCTCAGTGGGTCATCATTCTTTCACTGGGGACTCCTCAGCCATGTGAGGAAGAGGAACGCTTAGACCTGCATCTGCAAATCTTTGTGGCTAGTTCATTGTTGTAACAGGAACGGTCAAGTTAAGTCATAATGTGATACCTGGCAAACATACATAGTCGCTGCCCTCACTTAATTTCTTTTCTCGCCCTCTTTAATCAAGCAAGCCAACAATTCATTTCTTCCCTGAAGAGATCAGGATTCTGTTGTGAAATAATGAGCGAGCTTCTTTGAAGCAAAGCAACTTGATTTAGGAATCTTTTAATGTAAAGCATATTTGTGCATATCTATATGTAAGGGACTATAAGATCGTTGCATCTAATTTTTTCCAATTTTAGTATTAAAGCTCTGATATTTTAGAAAAGTTACTGCCTACAAATTAACTGGCTTTTGTAAGATTCCCAAAACACATTAAAAGGCCAGTTCCTTTCTATTTATACTTTTTCTTTTGAATGATTTATTTACTTTTCCAGTTCTAGTTATTTGGAGCCACAACAATTTCTTACTTTCAGAGCATTACATGATGGGAAAAATCAGTTATAGAAATTGAGTAGTTACTAAGGAAAACATACCTGGTGAGGCAGATAATTATTTCATGGCTGTAACTCTCCAGGCATGCTGCTTCCATGGTTGTTCCACTAAATGAGTAGATTTCAGATAGAATCGGTCCTCTCTGAACACCGCTAATATAAGAAGTCATTCCTTGTTATGAAGGTCAGACTAGTACTGCTCTCTGAATACCAGCTCTGAAATGAAATTATCCAAATAAATAAACACCAGACCGAGTTCTTCTCATGCCATTGACTGGAAATCTCTCAGAGAATGTAGGGTCTGAAGGAAGTGCTTTGCTGTATTTTGTCCTTCGGCATTTTATGGATGCAGATAGAATACAGTGCAATATTAGCTTTATGACTGATTTAATAGGGAATAAAAAAATACACTGGAAATGCAGTCCCTTGTGTTCTAAGGAATGAATGAGCCTCCTGAATGACTGTACTAAAACAATGTTTAATTTAGATACACTGTAGTGCTAGATGCAGTGATAGACTGATGAGCAAAGAACTTCCCAGGTAGATGTAACTAAGTCACTGGCAGCAGCACGGTTTTGTCTCTATAACAACATTTAATGATGAATCTATTTATTGTTTAATGCTCAAAGAGCTGACACTTTTTGAATCTTCCTCTGTGCAAAACATATACTCAAATACATATATAGATATGAATAAGGCATTTAACATATTTATATGTAAAGCTGATGCAACTAAGCGTCAGGAAGGTACAGAGGCCAAATCTAGTGTGATAGCCACATGGAAACGATCTTCAAGGTTTATGGTGCTGAACTGCAGAATGTCCTGTTCTATTCTGCCTTTTCTATTCTAGGGCAATGTAGCCTGAGGAAATAAAAAAGCCCCAAAGGTGCCTGAAACATAAAGTAGCTTGAATTACACTAGACGCAAAACCAGTTTCAAATTTCTAAGAAATTCCTAGTTATCTGCAATGTTACTATCATGTACCTACACCAGAAATGGGCACTATTATGAAAAGTATAAATATGAATTCAAATCTCATTTTTTTCATTTAAATTTGTCGCTATGTCAATTTATTCAGCTTAGCGAAGAAAATTGCAGAGCTGCAGTGCATGGTCTTAATGTGTTTAACACTTGTCTAAGAAACAAGCAGACAGGAGAGTGTTAGTAAATGTTTGTGCATTTCAGAAATGCCTTCTGCATCACATATTATGTGCTCAGACTATGAATGTACATAGCAACAGAGCTGATTAAAAGCAACCCATTTAATTACTGTGACGTATGGAAGCATGCACTCTAAATGTCATTAGTTGGTGTATTTTACATGTGGAAGATCTTAGGATAAACATGGCTAGAATAGTTAGAACCAAGAGTTAAAGATAAGAATGAAATCCTGCTGCCCTTAGAGTCAGTGACTTATTTGCTCTTGCCAGCTCTGAGTCTTATTTCATGCCAAGAAATTAATTGAAGCTGGTCAGCTGGGAAGAATGGGAGCTAGTCCCCTCAGCAGCCCCTAGGTCCTGTGAGGGAAAGTCTACAAGATTCCTGCACCCCTGAGAGATCCATTGGTTTCAAAGTCTCTACTCATGTAAATCCAGTTGTAGCTTCAGTACCAAATTATTTAAATATTTTAATATTTCTCGGAGTGATTTAACTTCTAAATAGAAAACCACATCTTCTCTTCCATCCTCATTATTTGCATTAATTGATTTTTAACTTTTAACATAAATTCCTGGTTATCCTATGATGAAAAAATCCACAGTACCTTGTAAAAAAAATACCGTTGCAGTGCACAAATTATAAAAATACCTCATTTGCATTAATTCACTTCATATGGAAGCATATTTCTCTGTAATCCCTGATGTCTGTTCTTCTGAAACTGTTGTGCACACCACATTTATACTGGTGTTCTTGGTGCGTTTGTTCCAGAAATCAAAATTTTAGAAAAATGTTGTTTCTCAGAAACATTGCTTTTACATATCAGATCTGGATAGGAAGAAATTAAATTCCTCATGGCAGAGTGCCAAAAGAGAAAAAAATAACTCAACAGCTGGGCAAGGGGGTTAATAGGCCAAGAGTATTTGAAAGTTTATCAGCAGAGGAGATGTTGCTTTTGAAACATGCGTTTTATCAATACCAGACAGCTGAAGCTGTGGCGTGTCCCTAAGAGTAGCTGGTTCCCTTCCAAAGTGTCTGGAAATGTCAGCACGTGTCTTCTGGTTATCACTGTCTTTTCAGCATCTGAGTTCTCATGCAGATGACTGGTCTATTACAGAAATGCAGACAACCTCATTCAGATCAGGAGAGACATGTCCTCCTGTCGGCACGGAGTCGGAAAAGTGCCCAGGAGCGGTGCCCCGGTGACTTATTAATCTCCTCTATCAGGCACTTCCACCTCGGCTGGAACTCGTCCTGGCTGCTCTGCAATTCACGCCCGCGCATAAAGCCGACATGGGGCCAATACCATCCTCAAATCTTGCTGCCCTCTCCAGACAGGGGCTCCTAAACTCCGCACCGGCGGGCTGCCCCGTCTCTCCCTCTCTCCTGCCCGCCCAGCCTTGTTTTCCTTCTTGTCCCTTCTCGTCGCACGTTGCTTTCTGGCAGCCGTGGCCCCGGGAGCCCCGCGGAGGCCTCGACAGCGGGGCCGTCGGTGTGCCGCTGCCGCCCCTGCCCGCCGCCGCCGCCGGGGGG
>JAVJGJ010000059.1:10625149-10654176 GCA_035590215.1 Microhierax caerulescens
CCGCTGCGGCCTGGAGCCGGCGGCGGCCCTGGGGCCGCGGCTACGAGGCCCCGGCGGCTCCTCTCGCTCCCTGTCAGCCCCGCTCCTCGCCCAGCTCTTCTCCGCGTCCCCAGTTTGCGGACCCACTCCGAGGGGGCGGGAAGCAACGCGCTCCACCGGGACGGTGACAGCCCCTCTTTCAGCCCGAAGGGGTCCCGGAGGAGCCTCTTCCGAGAGCGCTACCGGGGGTGAGGGAGCGGACCCCGCTGCGGCCTGGAGCCGGCGGCGGCCCTGGGGCCGGAGCGGGGTCCCTGGGGCAGGAGCGGGGTCCCTGGAAACGCCCTGGCTGGGCGACCTGCCTCCCCCGGGCAGGGAAGGGACCGTGCGTGCCGCCGTGTCCCCCTCTGGCACGGCGCGCTGCAGGGGCCGGGGCACGCCGCTTGCCGGGAGCAAGCGACAGGAGACCCTGGGCGAGCCTCCGGCCCAAGGGGCTGCCCGATTTCGGAAGGTGCAGTTTCTTTTGAAGGCACTCGGCTTCAGACAGCGGCCACGGGCGCGGGTTTGCCCTCGGGGTCTGGGGGAGGAGGTTGCGGGGGCCGTGCGCCCCGTCCCCGCTGCGGGCGGCACCGGGCACCGCTTTCTGCTCGGAGCAAATACACCTATGTGACAGGGAGCGGGGGAGGGGGCGCGTGTGTCTTAATATATGTCGGCTGCACGGGGTGGAGGCCAGGCACACCTGTATCGTGTCAGGGTGACTATGCCCTCGCCGCCCTGCGCTTCTCTGCAAGGCTGCCCCGGGGATAGGCCCCGGCCCCGTCGGGCGGAGCGGTCCTCAGCGGGGCGCGCGGACACCCTCCGCGCTGCCGTCCCTCGAAGCCGTCCCGGGGACTCAGTTTTTCCACTGCCCTCCCGTGTGCCCCCCCGCCCCCTTTGGGAAGCCGAGGGGGGGGAGGGGGCGGCGGGCCGGGCCCCTGCCTCCGGGCGCGCTGCCGCGGCGGCCGCCCGCCTCATGCCGCAGGAATGCGCGGAGGTATGCGCCAGTTTCCAGAAGTGGATCCCCGTCCTTGCTGGAGCAGAGCAGCGCATATATCACCCGGTGGCAGCAGTCCACCTTCCCTGCAGTTTCGTAACCGCTTACGAGGGTAAATTGGAGAGTTGGGAACAGCCCTCTATTAAGTAGCAGATTGAGAAGAGGCTCTTCCCACTTGGAGAAGGCAAGTCTTCCCAGACAGACCCCTCGCATCGGGAGCTACAGTAACCGAGGCGCCTCCTCTGCGCTCAGCTATTGCCGCTGCTTCTGCTCCTCCTCCGCCGCCGCTGCTACTTGCTGCTCCCTCCACAAGGTGCCCTCGGAGCTTCATCCTTTCTCCTCCTCCCTTTACCCAGGTCCGACGGCTGCGGCTGGCCGCGCAGGCACCGCCGGAGCCACCGCCGGAGGAGCTGCCCCGTCACCCCGCGGCCGCCTCTGAAGGTCTGGGCCCGCGCGGTCGCGGGGACCCCCTGCCTCCCCCTCGGCTGCCTCCCCCTCGGCCGCCCCCCGCCGCCTGCCCGCAGCCCTGGGGATGCCCGTTAGGCTGCGATGCGCCGCGCTGGGCTGGGGGTCATCCGGGGCGGGGGCGCAGAGCGTGGGTGTGCGTGTCGCCGGGTGCGTGTCGGGCATGTCGGGGCTGGCTCGCGGGTGCCAGGCGAAAGGGAGGAGGCGCGGAGCCCAGCCGAGCCCGGGGGGCTGCCGGGGCCGGGGGGCCGCGGTGGCTCGGCCCGGCCGGAGGCTGCAGGCGGTGCTCGGTGCACGCTGCCCCTGCGGCTCTGGCAGCAGCTCTTGCGCGCTGCCGGCGATACCTTCTGCATCCAGTTTTTTTATGCCTTCGGTAGGTAGTCGGTTTTTCCTGTGATTTTTTTTTTTTTCCCGTTTAGGCCGATTTTTCTTCTTGATGGTGGTAAATGTCGTGCACTGCGTGGTTTGGAAAAGCTTTGGCTAAGCTTTTGTAGGTTGAATTCGTGTGAGATCGGACTGGCACTGGTGAAAGCCTGGGTTTTTTTAAAGTGGTCTTAAAGATCAATGAGAAAACTTTGAGTCCTGACACAAAGTCTACTTGCGTCCACGCTGAGCCAGCGAGAGGACCTTTCCTCTGCCACCTCCAGGCCTTCTTTCACACACTTAAGGTTGCAAGAAGGAAACAAAGTGTTTCCAGGTGGGCAGATGAATGCTTTGGCTGAGACTTTTTTATTTCATGAAAGAAAAATGTAGATCGGGCATGGTAGACCTGCAGCAGTAACAAACTCCTAGATGCCTTTGGGAGATGATTAATTTCTGTTGCTCTTCAAATGGATCAAAAGATGGCACTCCAAGCCCACACAAGATTTCCGGGACAAAAGTCTGTTTGCGTTGGGCTTGGGTGATCCTCAAACTCACTGGAGAACGCAGTAGGTGTGTGCTCAGGGACAGCCGTTTCCCACGCAGAGTGGTGGTATGACGTTGGAGCTTTCAGGGCAATTTAATGCTATCCGTGGTCTTTCTTGTGTTACTGTCCGGGAGTTGTTACGGTCAGTATTACTCTTCTGTTTATCCACTGGAGGTACCATTGGACTGAAACCATTGCTTAGTTTTTCTTCAAGCTCCCGGTATTTTTATGTGCAGTAAAGGTGTTTGGCTAAGACAAGTATATACAGCTGCCTGGCAGAAGCCTGTTAAGTTCAGTGTCAGTAACTGGGAAATTCCTGGATCTCCATAGCATCTATCCACTAAATGTGCCTTGCGCGTTAGTTCTCTAGATGGCAGAAGACTATTATTTTCCCTTTCGGCTGTTTCTGCAGACTAAAGATTTATGCATTTTTCTTTTGTTTTACTCTTGGCACTTCCCCATATAGTCTGTTGCCTAATTGCTTTTGGAATTCTCTTTCCTCCAGCCTAATTATGATATGTGATGCATTTATGACTTTATTTGAAGAAATTACCTCTCCCCTACTTCCCGAGATAGAAAAATCCAAACTTCAAAAACACATGTGTATGTGATGAGGACTGTTCATATTAGCCGTTACTTAAACAAGGAAATAATTTGGAAGCTTTGCTGGAGTAATTGGGAGTAGTTTGTCATGACCTAGAGCATATAGTTATGAAGGTATAGCTACTTGCAATTAGGAACCACTAACTTAGCCTAATCCCACCTATTTTGCTAGACAACCTGCAGTGATTGCAAGACTCTTTCACCTGCCTGCTTTTTATAGTGTGTTTTAAATCTATTTTCTCTCAGGACATGTAAATGAATTATCAGATGTTGAAACATCATGGCTAGACAGACTTGTCAGGTTTCAGTTGTGTGTTACACTTCTGTATAATCTATTTCAGACCTTCAAGTAACGAAGGATAGCACATTTGTAGGCAGAACCCCTCAAAAAAAAAAGTTTTATTACAGTTTCCAAACTGCCTTGAGACCACTAAAACACAGCTAACTAAGTGCTTCAACAGTTATGAAAAAGGAGCAGAATAAAATCCCCAGCTGAAAGAGACATTTAGTTGATCCAAGGCAGGAATGACCTCTGAATTAGCTATCATCACACCCGGCGATGAAGTCATGGAGCTCCCTCCTGGCTCTTGCCTGTGTGGAGGCACGGGTCTTCACTGCACTTTTCTGATCAGATTAACCCCAACTAGGTTAAAGACGTGTGTGCTTACCGTGATTGGAAAGGGATCAGCAACAAAAGGCACATTATTGCGAGGCGAGACTCTCCAGTTAGTCATGCGGATCTGTCACCGTCTTGGATGGATTTCAAGTCTAGAGGTTTCAACGTGGGCCCGTGGGTGGGGGCTGGGGATAAGGGAACAAAGTGAAATCCATGGTTTGGCTTTTTTATGTTTCATGAATACACCCACGCAATCCTCTAATCCACGCGTATCATTTCCTTCTCCTTTCTCCCTTTCCCCCCCCTCCCATCACTGCAGATTCATTCATGTTGTTGTGATCTGAAAGGGCAGAAATGAAGACAGCGCTGTGCTTGGCAGTCGCTGCTCTGTGTGCAGCCGCCCTCCTCTCCTCCATCGAGGCTGAAGGTAACCTTCCCCTCCCTGCCCCCTCGCCCCCGGCTGACCGGCAAACCTCTCAGCCAGCCTTCAGCTACCGGCTCTCTCCCTCACTGTTTTTGAGTGTAACTACTTGGCCTTCTCTCTCTCTCTCCTTCAGAGAAACGCCTCTCCTTCCTTGCCCAGCTCCTTCTGTGCTCTGTTTCTCCCGGCTAGCCAGCCGGACCATAGCTCCCCTCTCTCTGTCTCTCTGGTGTGCTGTCCACACCGCCCCACAGGCAGGCGGGTGGCTGGCATGGCCGCCTGGGCGCAGCACCCCAAGGAGCCCACTGCCACCACTGCCGGCCCGGCGGGCAGCCCGGCACGGCTGGGCCCCGCCAGCGCTGCCTCGCTGATGGACCGAGAATGGCTGAGCTCTGTGCTATAGAGTCTCTCTTAGTTATGTTGAGAGAGGAAACGAAAAGCCCACCACCCAACAGCCCGCAGCTTGGAAATAAAATACTCCAACAGAGTCTGCCTCTCTGCGCCTGTGTGTTTTGTCTGGACTGGACCCCTCGCCTCCACCCTGCCGGCCTCCCTTGCTTGGTGGGGCGCCCCCCGGCCAAGCCCTGGGGTGGCCAGACCCTTCCCTGGGGATGCTTCGGCCTCTGTGGTGGGTCTGACCTGGGGAGCACCCCCGGGGAGGTGCTGCCGCTGCCATGACGTACATCCTGGGCACCACTGAAGGGTGGCTGGGCCTGGGCCAGGCCTTGCTGTGGTGGCCAGGGCCCTAGGGTTCAGGCATGCCTGTGTAACTGTCACCACCAAAGGGGCCTTTCTTCTTCTCCTCCTCCTCCTCCTTGCAGGACCCTGGCCCAGTCTCCCTGGAGGTTGAGGTCCCTGTCAGCCCCTGGCAGTGTCCTGCCTCCAGCTGCGTGGACAAAGACCTGGGGAGGCCCATTGTGGCCACCACAGTCACCATGGCATGGCTCAAAATGGCCTGGCCCTGGCGCATTTGCATCACTGGTGGATTAACAGCAAGTGTGGGGGCAACCTCTCCTGTTGCTCTCTGCATGAGCTGGATGGCTTTGGTTGTAGTAACGGTGCCTCTGCCAGCAGTGGCTGCCAGGGGAAATAGAGATGCTGGACATCCTGCACTGAAATGAATTAATCTGACCTCTGGGACCTGACTCCATCGCAGGGTGAACCAAACCACTGGGTGTGGACTCCCTTGGATTTACTGGAAAAAAAACCCAGAAGCCAGCATCTGCTAATTCAGGTTTTTTCCCTTCCTTCTCTTTCTGTATTGAACTGAAGCAAATTCTCTGATTGTGGCCAGCTGCAAGCTCCTGTGTCTGTACCTGGTCACCTTGGCTGATGGCTACTAAAAACCAGGCATGTCACAGATGCCTCTGGGACGTTTGCCTCCCCAGCAGCAGTGCTTGCTTGGGGCATGCAGATGTAAAGTACACTGGCTTTCTGGAACAAGATGACATTTCTGCCAGTAGTGCAACATCTGGTCACCCTAGGAGAGAATCAGCCTGCTGCCTCCTTCTTGTGCTGCGTTGTTGTTGGCTGTGGAACTGGAAAAGGTCATTTAAAGTAATTTCAGAGTTGCATTTGAAATGCAGGATGGCTGTGCCAGAGAAAGCAGAGAAAGTGTACAGTTTTGATGAAGGGAGTAGATGTGTTCCTGCATTCTTCCCCATTTTAGGAGGGAGCTCACTCAGAGCTGGACTAATGTTGCTGTTGTCCTGCACCACTGATTTAATGTTTGGAGTAGGTTATTTCGAAATGTAAATGAAGGTATTTTATTTAGCTATAGCTAGACTAAACCAGTCATAGCTTGAGTGCTGTTAATGAAAGCTACAAAAATGTATTTGAATTACACAGTTGTTTTATAACAGCGAAACTAGACACATTGCCAGACAAGCTGGCCAAGTTGTTTAGATCTCATGTTGGAGGATGTGCCACTGCTATATAAAAGAGTGGACAAAGCCTGACCGTGTGAATTGTAGAGGGCTCTTGGACAGCACTTACATTACTCTGCATTCAGAAATGTGTATTAATAGAATACCTACTTTGCGGTGATCAGGTTTTTATGACTTTTCCTAGCTTCAGAGTTTTTAAGTAAGAGCAGAAAAGTGTCTTTTGAGTAGGAAGTGCAGTGAGAAACAGTGGTGCTGAAAATGGAAGTTCAAAGCTAGGGGGGAGTACCTTAGGGCTTGCTCTGGTGGCAACTGCTTTTTTCTCTTTTTTTCCCTCAGAGCTTTTTACAGTATGTTTTTTATTGCACTATACTGGTCATCCTTCTGCACTGTTTTAATTTTGTGCTTCAATTTTGCTTCATACTGTAAATTGCATGTTGGATCTTACTTTAATTTCAGTATCATTACCACTTAAATCCTGTCTGCTGAACTGACTTTGTCCTGGACACTTATCCTTTAGTCTGTTTTCAGATAACATGGTGGCAAAGCTCTCCCCTTGGCTCTCTCTGTGGTGTTCACAAGAGATGCAGTTTGAATTTTCTTTCCTTGAGGTGTGGGTAGACACTTGATGGGATGAAAAAGTGAGAGGAGATAAAGGAGAGGGCCATTTGATGTGGTAAAGATTGTTGATATGGGGTGGGAAGATGGAATGAAAGCAGAGGGAAGGAATAGCTGAGTTTGGTTTTTCTGTCTTCCCTCAGATTTCATTTTTCAGTCCCCTCTGGGAGTAGATCTGGTGTTTAACCTATACTGCTGTTCATAGATTCCTAGTTCCACAATGAAACTGTTCTCCATCAGCACCACAGCTGCTCTGCGAGTCCTTGCAAGCCATGCTTTGTTGCTGTTGGCAAGGCAGTGAGCTGCAGTAATGGTGCTAGAGCTTTTCTACAGAGGTACAGCAATGCAGTGGTTTCTAGGTGGATGATCACTTTAGCAGTAGAGGGGGTAAAATGAACAGACAGTATAAATGCATTCATGGCATTTCACTGGGGAAGTTGTTTATCCTGGACAAGGAAGCAAATCTGTTTTCATGGCCAGCATTTTTGCACTTTTACTGTGAAATTATTCTTGTTTTATTTTGCAATCTTTCTGATGTTTCTCCTCAGCTTAAACTTTTTGTGCATGATGCTGTATTTTGTGCTCTGTTTAAATCTTTCTTGCCTTTTTAGTCCAGCACTGCAATATTCCAATGTATATACCGTGTGTCCTCATGTCAAGGTTTCTTTCTGTCATGGTATTTTTTCCACCTGTGATCACAAAGAGCTGGGGGAAATCTATGTCTTTTTGGTAGATAAGGATTTTTTTCATTATTTTAGTCATATTTTTTCCAAGTAGACTAGTATGTGAATAACTTGTTAGTTATAACCTCAGGGTAATGCTGTGATGTTGTCGTGGCTTGTGTAGTTTGTTGCATTTCCTGATGCAGAGGGATTTTCAAAGGTACAGGAAAGGAATGATTATTGGTTCTGTGTGACTTCACTGAGCATGTGAAAGTGCTGGCTTTCCCATGTTTCAGGAACGGGTTCAGACCTAGAAAAGTCTGGTTTCTAGGTTGGAGGTAGGGAAGGAAAGCATCACTAAGCCAAGCATGGGACCTTAGTTGTAGTGCAGAAAAAAGTTGTTCAGGTGAAAAATCTGTCTGCAGGACATGCAATAGAGTAAGTGACAAATGCAGCACAGCAGTTACAGAGGATTAGAAAGTTTCTCATATAATAAAGCTTGTGTTGAGTTTTTATTTTTACTGTGAGGAGTATTTATTTTCATTGACTGAATGGTTTAGACATGATCTGGGGTAGCTGTACTCAGCTTTGGAACTGGTTGGTGGGACAATTATTTTATTACCTTTTGATGTCTGATTTCTATCTTTTGAGAAATTAGCTGTTGATTTCTAAGTTCCTAAAGAGAAAAACACATAGAAATTTGTATATACATGAAAGTGGCTCATGTCAGGAGTAAAAACTGCCTGGTTTTCCTACTGCTAATTAGAAGCAAAGTGTACGCATGTGTGTATGTGTATACATATGGACACACATACATACATATGTACAAACACGCGTAAAATTTGGTAAATATTCATGCATGCAGTGTATATATATATATATGCAATTAGATTTAGTTACAAATATTTTTATAAGTGTAGGTATATATAATTTATTTCTTTTTAAAATACACTATGAGCTATATATCTTGTATTTTGAAGAAATTTCATATACATCTATAAAATAAAAAAATGCAAGTATACAGGTGACAATGTTTCTGTGTTGTGATTGGCAATAAGTATCTAACAAGGCTGAGAAGCTGCTTTTTACTACATTTCTAGGCTATAGCTCATTTTTTCTCCCATTCACATTGGTCACGCTGACTTCAGAGGAGCTTGACTGGGATCTTGATATAGCTTTTTGTGTCAAATTCATGCAATTTATGAAGAAAATAGTAAATCAGGAGTTTTGGCCTCTTCCAACCTCAGCAGGGCTTATCTGAGTGAGAGCAAGGCTGGTCTTGTTCTTCAGCTTCTGTGGCCTGTACGTTTTTTTAACATGGGTTAGCATGTTATTTCACATGCTAATTATGGTGAGTCTTTTCCAGTGATGGAATTACAGATTTTGTTTGACATAAGGATTGTGGGTGGCAGCTACTTCAAGTTATGTCAGTTTTAAGTCTGATTCTAGATTTAAGTTGCTTGTTCTTCCAATTATATTTTACTTCTCTCTTGTTAAGACATTCATTGGGATCCTCTAGCAGTCATATTGTGTTATCTGTAAAAGACATAGACTTTTGTATATTAGATTTGTATTACCTGTTAAGTAATACAAGCTAGTATAAGACATACATAGCATGAGAAAAAATGCCTTGCTCTATATTTTTTGTTTCAGAAAATATACTGGTATTACACATGTGTGTACCCAAGGAGTGGCAATGAATTAAGTATATTATGTCTGATTTTTTTTTTTTCTTTCTTTTGTGGTGCATAAGGTAGGACATCTGATTGGGGAAGTTATATCATAGTTCTAAGAGTGGTGGAAGACAATACTGTGTAAACGTTATGGTCATACAGCAAGATATTTTTTTTACAATGCTGGAAACCTGTAGGGAAGCCATACATTTCTGTGCATCAACAGTGGAATCACTGCATTAAGGCAAATGCTATAACACCATTGCATGTTACAATCATGATCCTATGCCTTGACAAGTCAGTGAAAGGTTTGGCATGGATTTTGATGGACACAGGGTCAGACTGATCAGCAGTGTCATTACACTGTAAGCATAGGTGCAACTTCACTTCCACAAGTAACCTGACATCAAAATTTCTTGCTTGAGTAAAGCTGGGGTCACACATAAGCCCAGAGAGTGGAGTCTTAAGCTTTGTCCATGTAATGGGACAAACTTCCACCACAACCAGGGACATTTTGTTCCTAGTAATCTGGTCTGGTTCCATATTGCAGATGAATTATTTTTCCACTAGTAAATTCTTTTCTGAAAGAAGAAAATAGTTGTCCTATTTGATTATCACAATAAGATTTTAATATTATTTGATTAGTTGGAGCAATAGTTGCCCTGTTTGATTATCACAATAAGATTTTAATTGTCTAAACATTTTGCTGTACTTCAGATTGACTTACTGCTGTTAGTCATATGACCATGGTTTGGTCTTCACCCCACAGCTGGTTTCACATGGGTGAAATCTGACCCATGTGAAGGTCCATGGATGTTTTGGAGGTTTTGTTTGAGTAACAAAAGCTCACAGACCATCTGGAAGACATTTTGACAGCATTGGATCCAAACTGGCTTTTTTTCACTCAGGCAAGGTTCCTTTTTGGATTTCAATTGGAGAAGTATTTCGTGCTTGAGTTTGATAAACCAGCCACAGGTTGAGACAGAATGGATTTAAAGCACAGCAACAAAGACTGGGGTGAAGTGTTGGGAATAACTTTATGATTAAAAAGGCATTGAAGCATTGGAGTAATTTCTGCAGGAAGCTAGTAGCCTTGCCAACAGTGGATGTCTTTAAGAATGATCTGAGCAATCATGTCAGGAATGACATGGAGTGGCTGATTATGTCTTGTCTGTGGGATGGACGAGGGGACTTTCTGAGGTCCCCTGCAACACCATTGTTCTAAAAGGCTATGAACACCTGGATGAATGGATACGTCACTTATATATCGATGTACTATTCTTGTTACCTGCCAAGATCCACATCTGAATTGTCTTAAGATGGATTAAAATCCTCTAAAATGTTAAAGACTTTTCCTCACAGTCAGTTTTTTCAGTTTATCTGGAATCCGGTCATTTGGATATCAACAAGTTGGGCTGCTGCTGTCCTTCAGCAGTTAAAGCCTAAAGTCTCTGCTGCAACATGCCAATTTACTTGCAAGGTTGGTGGCGCTATTTTTTCCATGTACTGAATTTTTTTTTAAAGCATGCTCAGGTCAGTTGTCTCTGCCTTTGCATTAAATTTGTCCTGAGCCATTGCTACTGAAACAATATTTTATAATGATATTCTTATCACCTAAATGTATTTTACTATTAACACGTGTTGCATGATTTTGATACTGAGTAACTACCCTGCTGTCTCTAGCATTGTGATACTCATAAACTGAATGATGAATAAACTATGCATGCAGGTTAATGGTCTAATCTCACTGCCTGTGTATGGCCAATAGGAAAAATAACATTTACTTCAGTACTAGTGTATCTATTGTATCAGTATTACAAAGCCATATTATCCTATGGTTGGAAATGACAGGAAATTAAAAGGATAAAAATGCCTACACAATTGGTTGCCAGCTGTTTGGAGCTCAGTATTACTTATTGCAATTGGACCGTGTCTTTTCATAAGTGTACATTCTAGCATTTCTTTCTTTATGTGGTCTTTAAATTGTGTTCAAAAGTGAAACAAAATCTGACACATGATTGAGATCTTCCATGAAACAGAGAAGATCTGTCTATTAAAAATGCCTGCAAAATGATCTCACAAGTAGTTAAGGAAAGTATGGCTGAATCTAATCTTACTTTGTAGACCTGTTTAAACAGTAATATATAATACACCTACCATGCACTGACAGTGAGTCAGTAAAATACTGCATGAATAAGCATGACGATTTTACAAAGAGAATATCATTATAAAATATTTATGAAACCTCTTTGTGTAATGAACCTTGTACATGGAGGCTTTTGTCCATTGTGGGAAGCTAAAAAAATAATAATCAACATTTCATTTACATATGCATGATGCTGCAAAATAGCGTATGTAAACTATTTCTTTCTGTACTGTTCAGTTACTTCTGTCATCAGCTCCTACAAGTTTTATTTGCAGTCATTTGTTCAGATCACTGGTGGCCTCTTTGCTGTTTTCTATAAATTCTGTAAAATAAATGTCCATAAATATACTTTGATGTTGTCTTTTCATAATTAACCATTGTGTTGTTTGGAACCATACTGGCATTTTATGTTAAAATGCCACTTCTAGTATGGGTACACCTGCTGCAAAGGGAACATTAAAACAATAGTTTACACCTCTGAAATTGCACAGAAATCTGGTGTAAACAGGTAGAATCTTCTTTTCGTGAGCTTTCACATCAGCTCAAATATTTCAGCAAATTGCAACCATTGCTAACCCCATTTATTGGAGCTCTCCATATTTTGAAATGAAATGATACATTACTATATCATTATTACTAATATACATTTTACATGTATATTTATATCTGGGCCCTAACAGAAATTGTTTTACTGAATATTAAATACCCAATCTTTTCCTGTATTCTTTGAAATATTTTTTCTCTGCCAAGTTTCTAGATTCAGTGAAATTGGTAAGAAATATGACTATGCAGAGACTATATCAAAAAGCTGATAAATTCTTTGATGTCTAATTAAGAAGAGTGCTGTGTTCTCAATGTCTTAAATGATCTCATGGTATTGTAAGCAGGTTGTGATTTGGCATGCTTGTACGGATTGCACCCAGCATGTAAAAAAATTTCCTTTAATTGTTATGTGAAACGTTTGCATATGTGGTGATTATCTGTGAACTCATTGTACATGTATCCAAATGTGTTTTCTATTGTGCTTGATTTTGCTGGCCATTCTTGAATGTCTTGGCAACTCAAGAAACATATGTTCTGTGCTGTCCTCTGTAATGCATATACTCTTTGATGTTTTGTCATATTTTGTCAGCTTTTATTTTACTCTTTTTCCAACAACATATCTTTATATTTGTTGGAAACAAATTTATGCAAAGACAATTTTAGTAAGCTTTGCTCAACATTATTTTATTTATTCATTTGCCAAAACTTGTTCAAACTTTTAAACATCCACCTGGTATAAATCTTTTGCAGTTAATCCACCGTCAGACTTGAATTTTACAATTATAGATGAACATAATGTTCAAATGTCATGGAAAAGGCCACCAGATGCAATAGTGGGTTACAGGATAACTGTGGTTCCAACAAATGGTGAGTTCTCTGAAAATTTGTTATGTCATTAAATTTTTTGAAAACTTGGTTTTATTTTCACTTATATCTAACTTAGGTATGAGAGTAGCTATTAACATCTTTCGAAGGGTTTGATCAAGACAAGTGATTGTTCCAAGTTAGAGTTCTTCTTACCATAGTATTTACTGTTTAAGGGCTGCAAGTAGTAAGTTTTGGACACCTTTCCTTTGCAAGAAGCAAAAAGAAGGTAGAATCATCACTCTGCTCCTCTTCTATGCTTTTACCTTAAAGTTAGAGAATTGTATTGCACTTTGTTCAAGTACTTCTCCCAGGGGAAATAGTGCATGTGGCAGGTAATGATGCAATAGTGTCATCTAAATTCCTGATAATGGCTGTGTAAGACACCCATTATTCCATTTTATTTTGAGAAATGGAATCAGTGTAAAAGTGATATTGAATTGGAATGGGACCATGATTTCTTAGATGATAGTACATTTTGTATGTGCATTTTAAGTTTCAAATTTCCTGGAATTTATTAAATGCTTAGTAATTTTTTTCACTATTGAAAACAAGTTAGTTCGAAGTTTCATGTTTCAGAATTCATACTTCAGGAAAAAAGAAAGTGTATCATTCTAAAATTATCATTGGATTTTAGATAGATTTTTCTCTGCATTTTTTTTTTTTTTAATGATCGACTTGTCATTGATATTACTGGATTTAAAGGCTGCATTAATTGTTTTATATATGTATTGCAGATGGGCCTACTAAAGAATTTACTCTTTCACCTAGCACTACTCAAACTATCTTATCAGATCTTATACCTGCTGTAGAGTATGTTGTATCAATAGCTTCGTATGATGAAAGAGAGGAGAGTCTACCTGTTTTTGGTGAACTGACAAGTAAGTACATGTAATACCATTAGAAAACCAAGATAAGTGGGTGGTCGTTCACAAAACTTGGCTTTGTTCTGGTTCCTCAACAAAATTGCCGCATCCCTAAACCCTGATCAGATGTAGCTGTCTGAACAGACTTTTTCTATTAAAGCCAATTCCTAGTAGAAGCAGAGATAATTTACAAGAGATAAGAGGAGACTAACACAGATATATTGTGTCTGATAACCCCTCCAGAATTCTTTGCAGGAGGCCACTGGTTCTTTTGAGCTAAACCTGCTTCCTATAAACTGCATCTGCTGAAGTCAAGGGGAAGATTCCCGTTGACCTCAGTAACAAATGAATCTAACCAGCTTCTTGTGTGGGAGGAAAAAAAGACTAACTACCTTCATCAAACAATAAAATGTACCACAGTATATCTATATGCGTAATAAAAATATGGAATTTACATTTTTATAATTTATATTTCATAATTAAATAAATCATACAATTAATTAAATAAAAATGTTAAGCACAGCAAACTATCTTATATGACACATTTTGTCACATGTTCTGGGCTTCCCAAAAAACCTTGGGAAAATGACTTATGATGAGTTCGCTGATGTGCTAGAGAGGGGTAATACTGGTATTTCATCCGGGGATATTGCCATTAATTTTTGGGAAATTACTGTACAAGATGTGCAAATACAGAGGATTCTTAATTATTTGCATTTTCTGTATTTTGTGTTGCCCTGAAAAGTATATTGTCAAATCTGTAAGGACAGGTGAACAGGTAATGTATTCATAACTTGCATTTATATTTTCATGTTCTCTGTCTTGTCAGATTAGAGCCTCTAATTCCCTACACACTTTTCTTTGATATTTACAAATTTAACCCAATTTCCTCCATTAATTCTCTCTATGTTGTGCTTTGTGCAGTTCAGACAGGTGGTCCAGGGATACCAGAGGAAAAGAAGGTTGAGGCTCAATTACAAAGTAAGGTGTTTTGTCTTTCAACTGATCTGATGTTTTAGAGATAATTGAGTTCTAGCTTTAGGGCCCCATAAATTTAAGCTGTGTTCCTGTGTTACCTAGCAATAAAATTAACCTGTAAACTTGTCCAGAGTTAAGAAAACTTGGGAAGGGACTGGGATGGAAGGAATTTATAGCCACATTGAAAGAATAAGGTGCAAAGCTGGTACCATAACTAAGAATTTCAAGCAACTAAGCCAAGCAAGTCCATGAATGTCTTAGTCCTATTAATAAAAGGCTTTGGGCTGTTGATAAAAGGCATTGCAGAAGAACCTGTGTAGCTGTTTTGGAGAGATAATGATGCAAAGCAGAAGTGGTAACAAAATGAAATGTTCCTATAACATCAAACTGTTGTATAAAAGCTTTGTGTCTGATTTTCATCTGCTGTGGCATAACAACTTGTGCAATAGCATGAGATACTCAAAACTGAGTATCTAGGTGACAGTTCCCTTTTGGTAATTGCAGCTAGAAGGCTTGTATGGGTGTTCACTTACGTGAATAATGCTTTCCCAAATCAGATGTTCCAAATAAGAATATCAAGCTATTAAATATCTGCTTGTTTTGGCTTTCACCTACTAAGTTTCTGTCAGACATTTCATACTGATTTGTAAGAATGCAATTTCTCATTTGCTAACAGAGATATTTTTTGTGTATGTGTATTCCAGGATGCTCCATAAGTGCAATGACAGATTTAGTTTTCCTGGTAGATGGTTCATGGAGTGTAGGGAGAAATAACTTCGGGTATATTTTGGACTTCATGGTTGCCCTTGTATCAGCTTTTGACATTGGGGAAGAAAAGACAAGAGTTGGAGTTGTTCAATACAGTTCTGATACAAGAACAGAGTTCAATTTAAACCAGTATTTCAGAAGAAGTGAACTTATTGATGCAATTAAAAGGATACCTTACAAAGGTGGCAACACAATGACAGGTACAGACTTCCCACATATACGCTTATTCAGCATTTCATTTTATAATTCAAATTTGCTTAAATCCTAGTTCATTCAGGCCTAATAAAACACAAGTTGTGCTGGTACTTCTAGGTGAGGCTATTGATTACTTGGTTCAAAACACCTTCACTGAGTCTGCTGGAGCAAGAAAAGGCTTTCCCAAGGTAGCAATTGTCATTACGGATGGAAAAGCTCAAGATGAAGTTGAAATACCTGCAAGAGAGCTTCGCAACATAGGAGTTGAAGTTTTTTCTTTGGGTATGTTGAGTTTTTCTGATGTTTGAGAGATTAACATTCCTAAAGAAGTAAGTTGTATGTTTTACAGATTCTAGACATGTTTCAAGGATTTTGCTATGTCACTCTTTCCATGTGTATGCCTTGGTATGAGTTGTTTGTACACTCCAGAGTAGAACATACCAGCTGTATTTGATTTGATTTGATAGTAATTCTGTAGCTTCTACACGGAGATTAAGATGACTGACAAGCACAGTTTCAACCTCAGCCTTATTGAAGATACCACATTATTTTCTCAGGCTGAAAATGCAGTATGCCACCTCATCACATTAATAATTTTTTTTTGTAGTTTGATTATTGATAGACAGAAGACAGAGCTGAATTAAACTCAGCTTTACCCCAGGATGTTCTGATACTTTATGAATGCATTCACAGGTGTCTGTATTTTATGGCCGCTTAACACAGTCTTGCCTGTCACAACTTCTAGGAATCAAAGCAGCAGATGCAAAGGAACTCAAGCTAATTGCATCTCAGCCTTCACTGAAGCATGTGTTCAATGTGGCTAATTTTGATGGAATTGTGGATATACAGAATGAAATTATCTTGCAAGTGTGCTCTGGTGTTGATGAACAACTGGGTGAACTGGTTAGTGGAGAAGAAGGTGAGATACTTTATATAAATGTATTTATTTACTTCAGTTTATTCTGATGAATACTTAAGGGGCTATTCATACTTCCTTTACTTTGTTTCTGGAATATGATCCATTTCCTCATTTAGCAAGTGTGGAAAAAAAGTCTCAGCTTTGTGCGTTTAAATGCAGAAAACCAGAACATGTGATGTAGGAGATTTGGAATAGCTCCATTATTCCATAGTTTCAAGGGCAGCACAATGATGTGCAGTTATCAGAGTCTTATACAGTCAGTTTGGACGGAGGCATCACTCACTCCTATAGAAAAAATGTACTTAAGGGAAAAAACCTGCTTGGTGAAGAGGCAGAATATGTAATAAGTTAAGAACCCAAGAATGAACACTAGAGAATGCCGAGAAAACACAGACATCAAGCTGTTTCATTGCAGCTTTCTGGCCCTAGTTACTCTTTGACCAAAATGGCAACAGAGGTGACTTCACTGTCGCAGTGTTCTGCCCAAGTCTGCATTTGTTCACACTCTGTGCTGTGTTTCTGGGTTTGTAGCTTTCGCATCTGGTTGAAACAGTATTAAAGCAAAGCAGCATTTCTCCCGGAACTTCTACTATACTTGGGGGACCACAAGTGCGTTGTTCATATTTCTGCCCTCTCACTGATGCCTCATTTGGACTGGCCTTTAATTCACTTGTGTTTATTTATGCTACAAAAAAATATGTCAGTTTTAGTAAAGATTAAGTAAGCATGACTAAATTTATTCCAGAAATAAAAATGTGGAAGAAAATCTGTTTATAATTGTAATTGACATTTTGGGTTCACTTTTGATTTCTTTCAGTGGTGGAGCCTCCTTCAAATCTGGTGGCCACTCAGATCTCCTCAAAATCTGTTAGGATCACTTGGGATCCATCCACAAGCCAAGTAACTGGCTATCGGCTGCAGTTCATTCCAATGATAGCTGGTGGAAAACAACATGTACTGGGTGTGGGTCCTCAGACTACTGCTCTGAATGTTAAAGATCTCTCTCCAGACACAGAGTATCAAATTAATGTTTATGCAATGAAAGGACTGACCCCCAGTGAGCCCATAACCATAATGGAGAAGACGCAACAAGTAAAAGTTCAAGTGGGTGAGTTAGGAGCTACTATGTTATTTTCACACAGTAGCTTTTTGTTGTTTAAACCTCTGATGCTTGTTTTAATATCATACCTTTATTATTTATAAGAAACATCGTTACTTAACATGGTTTATTTTTATTATAAGCAACTGGATATGATACATGAACTGCAGATACAATTGTAGCACTGTATATCTGTTTATAGTGGTGTTTCTTTTTCTTTACAGAATGCTCACGTGGTGTGGATGTAAAAGCTGATGTTGTGTTTTTAGTGGATGGTTCCTACAGCATTGGTATCGCCAATTTTGTTAAAGTAAGGGCTTTTTTGGAAGTGTTAGTTAAAAGCTTTGAGATATCGCCTCGGAAAGTACAGATAAGTCTTGTACAGTACAGCAGAGATCCCCATATGGAGTTTTCTTTGAACAGATACAACAGAGTGGAAGACATAATTCAGGCTATTAACACCTTCCCCTACAGAGGTGGATCTACCAACACAGGCAAAGCGATGACATATGTGAGGGAGAAAGTATTTGTTACCAGCAAAGGCTCAAGACCAAATGTGCCGAGGGTCATGATTCTTATTACTGATGGAAAATCGTCAGATGCTTTTAAAGAACCTGCAATAAAGCTGAGGGATGCAGATGTAGAAATATTTGCAGTTGGTGTGAAGGATGCAGTGCGTACAGAGTTAGAAGCAATTGCATCACCTCCTGCTGAAACCCATGTTTACACAGTAGAAGATTTTGATGCTTTTCAAAGAATATCGTTTGAACTCACACAGTCTGTCTGCCTACGGATTGAGCAGGAACTGGCTGCTATAAGGAAAAAATGTAAGTGCAGTGAAAAAAGTCTGAACCAATGTTTTGTGGTTGTAGTTACCTAGACAAACAGATATTGATGAAATTGTACATATACAAATGGTAATTTTAATAACAGGGGATTTGGTTATCATTTTCAAACATTTTCAAAGCAACAAGGGAAATTAATGGAGAAATGGAGATGAAAAAATTCTTGGAGAAGTATTTTTTCCCCCATCTCTCCTAGGTACATAGAAAGTTGTTAAAGTGTGTGTCTGTATGGAATGACCTTAGTGGATGTGCTCTGCTTTTACACTTGATGTCTTAATTAAAACAGTTACTTACTAGGGCCATTCTTCTTTAGCTGTCCAAAATGAGGTAGCTAGTCTAAGCTTGTCTTTTAGAATTTCAAAGGCAATAAAGCAATGCTGACACGTCCAGAGGGTGATTAGATTAATTTTTAGGGTAAAATGAATGGCCCTTTGAAATGGGCTTATACAAAACAATTTGAGACAGCAGATGCTAAGTGATATTAATCTCAATCTAACTGCAGAGACTGAAGTAGTACATGAAAGTCTTCACATGTATCCAATTTGGTGAATTTGGATAATGTTTAATATTTAAAAGATTTTTAAATGACCAACTTTTGGTCAACTAAAGTTACTTATGATTAGTTGCATGCTCAGTGTCCCTACCTATGTTTAGTAGAACACTAAACATTGGATAGTCCCCAGTATTGAAAACCCCACTCTCTTTAAAAATAAAGCCTTTTGCTTCAGGATAGTTTTGAGGAACAAACCAGAAAAGCAGCCTTTGTTTTAGAGGGCTCAAGCTGTCTTAACATCCCCACTGTTAGGTTGACTAGGCCAGCCAAAACAAGCCTGGAATGTCAGGTTTGTGTTTCTGCCTCATGTCAAGACCCTTGTTTCCCCTTTAAGTCCATCCCTGAAAAAATACTGGGATTTATTTTGTCCTATTTCTAATCTAGATCTGAAAACCCCCAAGGATTCTTAGTTCCCACTGAGGACATAATGTTATTGCTGTTCATAGGACATAAGAAAAAGGGAACCAACTTGATCATCAGATTCTAACTTAAGTTTCATAAGTAATTTTTTTAGATGGACTGTTCTCATTTGATATAGAAATCACTGAGATGGTGCTTCTGCTCATTGTATGATTTGAGACAACTTAGATATGGTCTTCATGAACTTTGATAGTTACAAGCAAATATAGAAAACAAATACTGTTGCATGTGCAATAAAATATTTGTGCAGTTAGAATAAATCAAAGTATCGAGGGACATTTTTCATTTATTTTAGGAGGTTTGTGTTAAAAATGTTCTAGCAAATATGCCTCATCTGTGTATTTTTATTTCCATACAGCTTATGTACCTGCAAAGAATATGGTCTTTTCCGATGTAACATCTGACAGTTTCAAAGTGAGCTGGTCTCCAGCTGGATCTGAGGTTTTGTCCTATCTCATTAAATATAAAGTAGCAGTTGGTGGAGAGGACTTCATTGTTTCAGTACCAGCTTCAAGTACTAGCTCAGTTATCACCAACTTGCTACCTGAGACTACTTACGCAGTCAGTGTGATTTCTGAGTATGAAGATGGTGATGGCCCTCCCTTGGATGGAGAGGAAACCACCTTAGAAGGTAGGCTTCCCATTATTAGGTTGCAAAAGAGTCATATGTTCAAATAATAATTTGCTTAATTGAGGGAATGGGTGTATGTGGAATAGCCAGCTAAGGTTGAGAAGCTGTATTGGTACGCAGGATGAGAATACACATTATTATCTCTCAATGCATTTAGTAAAGATATAAAATTCCAATAATAGGCCAACATTAAATTGTTAAGATTGGATTTTATTTTCCTTGAAAGTTGGATGGATGCTGTATTTCTATGCAGTGACCTATTTTGAAATGAAGTGGTGTGTTGTCAATAACAAATTAATTGGCATGTATTAATCTTGATATACACTTCAGCTGGACTAGATGGTCATTGTAGGTCCCTTCCAACTGAACTACCTTATCATGTCCTATCCCTCTCCCTGTCCCTCTCCCTGTCCCGTCCTGTCCTAACTCTGATGCAGGAATGCATGTTGACTTTAACACATTTAAAGTCCAGTATGTAGCTATGTAATTTGCTGTGTCTACATCTAACTTACATTAATAGAATTCTGGTTTATATACCATAGGCTTAAAGGGGGCTGAGGTTTTGGTCAGCTGTTTCTCATCAGAACTTCATGGGTCCGGTTCAATAACGCTTGCTGATTCAAAATTTCCATTGATGACAGTGAGTTTGTTGTGGTTTAACCCCAGCTGGTAATTAACAGTAACAGCGGCTCGCTCACTCCCACCACACCCAGGGAGTGGAGAGGAGAGTTAAGATAAAATAAAACCAAAAGAACAATAATATTAATAATAAAAAGAACAATAATTAACAGTTATAATGAAAAGGATGGAGAAGGGAAGACAAATGAAATCCAAAGGGAAGGGAGGAAAGAAAACTAGTGACGCACAATACAGCTGCTCACTGCCTGCTGGCCAATGCCTAGCCAGTCCCAAGCAACAATTGGCAGGCACCAGCCAACCCCCCAGTTTATATACTGGGCATGCCGTCCCATGGTATGGAATACCTCTTTGACTAGTTCGGGTCACCTGTCCTGGCTGTGTCCCCTCCCAGTTTCCTGTGCCCCTCCAGCCCTCTCGCTGGCAGGGCCTGAGAAACCAAGAAGTTCCCAACCCAGTACAAACACTACCCAGCAACAACCAAACCCATCAGTGTATCAGCACTGTTCCCACACTAAATCCAAAACACACACTGCACCAGCCACCATGAAGAAAATTAGCTCTATCCCAGCTGAAACCAGGAAAGAGTTTATGTGATCAATGGCTTAAATTTAAGCAAGGTAGCCGTACTGTTTTGATAGAGTTGCCATGATGCATTTCCACTGATTTAAAGGAGAAGGATGACAGAAAAATTGATTTTCTATTTCCATAGTTGAATACTCAGTTCAGTCTAAATCATGATTTTAAAAATATTGATCCAGTCTTTTTCATTATTCCATGCTGTCATTTGTGACCTTTGGTGATGTAAATGGTTCCAAGGGAGCAAAAGAAGCAGTATGGAAATTTGTTAATTGCTCTTTCCTCTTAGGACTGATAGAAATACATGCTTATAAAATAGCTTAGTTTGGAAGTTAAGTTTGGAAGATACAGGTTTCACTGTTGGTGTGCATATTTCCATGACTGTACCAGTCAGAATGTTTTGGCCTCACATAACTTTCCCTTAGGAAAACAGACAAGCTCTTGGCTGATAGAATATATAGCTTTTGAGTGTAAGGGACAGGAGAAGGAATAGCTTTAATAAAAATAATCACTATTCCCATGTTGTAACTGATACTGCCTTAAATAATTGTCAGCATCTTGATCTGATGAAATCCCAACATGTCTGAAAGACAGTTCTTCTGCAATCGTGTAAACGTCAGCAGCTTTCCATGCAGATCCAGCTAACAATTGGGGCCAGACAGCTCTCTTGGCAATTAACTTTGGTTTCAGTCTTTTAAAGAATTTGAAATTGAATATTGTGTTTCTGATTAGTAGAAGACAAGTTTGTTTCTTTAAAAATAGGTTTATTAATTGTTCCATTCTTAACAGGTCTGTAATTTAACACTGAATGACAATGCTTTTGGCCTATAATGTTCCAGCTGAATTAGCTTTAGATAGTAAACAACAAAAACCAAAACAATTTTTGCCTTAATGACAGTGCTACATTCTGCTTGGCAACTTGCAGTACAGTAGATCTTGATGTATGTTGGAAAAGTCAAGTTCTTTGGTGTGCCCACTGAGTTCATATGAAATGACCTGAGCTGCTATATTTTTTGTCAAGAAGCAGGCTAGGTTAAATGATTCAACACAGTTTTTCATTAATTTCTGGAATATTTCTTGTCTTTGAGATTGAGACTTAATTCAGAAGTGGTTTTTTAAACAGTAGATGCAACTTGTATTGAAATGAGTATATTTTTTGTTGTGAAATATTTTTTTTGTGTGTTTTTTTCCCATTGCATTTACTTTGGTCGTTTTGTTAAAATAGGTGAGCTGCCTCTGTGTAGTCAGGTGTATCTGACAATTGTCTGTAAATGGAGGTGGTGCAGAAGCTGATGGCCACAGCAAAGAAACCTGTATGATTTGTTGTGTTAAGAAATTTCCCCACCATGCCCAAATGCCCCTTACACAGTTCAATTCTGCTGTTACTGCTAAACACAGTCAGTCTTAACTTTCAGAAGCGGTTGTATAAACTGGGATTAATAAAATTGGGACAGCTTTGTTACACGGCTGTTTGTAACCCTGGCCCTAAATTATCAGAAATGACTAATGGTTTGTCTACCTTTAAGCAATGGAAAGGCAATATAAACTGTTTCGATAAACTGGATGAGCTAACAGATACTACTTGATTAAAAGCAAATATTTACAAATTATATGTGTATATTTTTTGTAGTTAAAGGTGCTCCTCGAAACTTAAGGATAACAGATGAAACTACTGATAGCTTTGTAGTTGGCTGGACTCCAGCTCCAGGAAACGTCCTACGGTACAGACTTGTATATAGACCACTTACTGGAGGAGAAAGGAGACAAGTGACTGTCTCAGCAAATGAAAGATCAACTACTCTGCAGAACTTGATCCAAGATACAAGATATGAAGTGTCTGTTATTCCTGAGTATCAGTCTGGGCCTGGAAATTCGCTGAATGGATATGCAAAAACTGATGAAGGTACATGATCAATGCTGTGAACATAGTAAGCTTGAGAAGAACTCCTGCATGCTGACATATTCATACTGAAAAAAGAATAAGCCATATTGGCATATGTATTATCCCAGCTGAACTGGGAATTATAAAATTACTCAAGCCTGGTTGAGAGGTAATTTAAGACAACATAATTTATCAAAATAGTAATATTTAATTTTAAAATATGATCTATTGAACCTACAACACTTAATATGGCAAGGTAACTTTGGTGAAGAATCTACCTCTGTTTAATCAGTTGTCCTCATGATTCTTCGTATTGTCAATGATATAAATTATATTTCCTTTCAGCAAACTGAGACCCTGTTAGCACTTTGTTCTGAATAGCTAGCAAAGAATAAGTGAAACATTTAATTTACTAAAGTTATCACCATAGCCTTAACTTGTATAAAAATATATGATCCTTTAACAGGTATCATGCCTTATTAAGCAAAATCTAAAGACTACAGAGACTGTATGTACAAATGTCCTGATCACTGGTGAAACTTCACTGAGATTTTAAATATCAGAAATCAGAAAAACTGTCATCAAAAAGAACTCTATAAGAAATTATGTGTTGATTTCAGGCTTCATTGGAGATCTTTGACTTGATTCTGCAGACAGTGACTTCAACATGGATTTTGGCATGTTGAAGTTGAGCATATATTCAGGTGCTACTATGTATAATTGTTCCAGGATTGAGCTTGTTTTAACAGAAAATAATAGGAGCAAAAAGATTTGTTGGGCATTTTTGCATAAGGAGGGTGGGGGTGGAATTGTACAATCCTGATTACAATGAAGTTACACTGTAGCTGAGTTTGTGCAGGCTATTTGGGAATTATTTTTTCAGCATTAAGTTGTATGTTGTGGTAACCTAAAAAATACACCAAGAAATAAAGCTTGCTTTAACTTCTTTTAAACATCTTTTGACATATGCAGTCCGAGGAATTCCAAGAAATTTGAGAGTTTCTGATGCTACAACATCAACAATGAAGCTGTCTTGGGGTGCTGCTCCTGGCAAAGTGCAGCAGTACTTTATAACATACACTCCAGTCGCAGGAGGAGAAACTAAGGAAGTGACTGTGAAAGGTGACACTACTTCTAAAGTGCTGAAAGGCTTAGATGAAGCCACTAGGTATGCATTGACTGTGTCTGCCTTGTATGCTTCTGGAGCTGGGGAGGCCCTTTCTGGAGAGGGAGAAACACTTGAAGGTAATTATTTATTGTTTCTGTACAGTCATTCATTTATTTGATTGAAGTTTAAGGTGTCTTAAAGTGTACTGTCTTCCTGAATTTTCTGTAGGAGTAAATATGTGAATGAAAAATAGGCATAAAGGCACTCTCCTACTTTACAGGAATTTTCCAAACCTACTGTCCATCAGAGAAAAGTGTGGGGTCAAATCACTGGTTGTGGAGGGGACACTGGGTTTCTTGAAAAAGGTACTGCCAAAAGCACCAACCAAAACTGACCGTACACTGAGGCTGGCCTCAGTGAAACATTGTGTCTTGTACTTTCAAGAAGTTTTAGTGGCAGATTGTTCTTAACGTAACAGGATTAATTAATAGGGCTAAAACATCTCATCCATTTGAAAATTTGCAGGATTTCTGCAGTGCTTTCTACTGAAAGATATTCAGAGTCTGTTTTTGCATTAAAGAAGTATCATCTAGTCTAGGCAAGGCAGTAATGAATCATATCCTGCTTTTAACTCGTAAGAACCTGGAGCTGAGCATTAACAGAATGCTGGCAAAAGCCTAAGTCAGAGCCAGAGACTTTCTTATAAGGAGGGGAGGCTGCTCTTGCTCTGCCTTCAAGTGGAGAATTTCCCAGACTTCTCTTTGAGCATTCTCTGTGTCATCTATTAATTGTCAAAGGATAGGGAAAGCTGCCTCCTAGGCCATGAAAGGAAGTGTGACTGTACTCTGTGCTGGCCAGGTATGTATTGCTAAAGTCTGGCACTGCAGCTGTGTAGGCATGGCACTTGAAAACATCTTACAGATGAATTATGTGGAATTAAAACTCATCCACTGGCGGTAACGGAGTTATAATAGGGATATACTTGGCTCTCATTTCCTCCATCAGTTTAACTTTTTGTTTATGACATAGCTTAGGAAACAAACCAGAAAACCTATTTTAAATAGGAAACTGAAAAAAAAGAAAATTTCCAATGATTGACCAATGTACTGAATTCATCCCACTAAAATTTAGGCACTACAAAAAATTGAACACTACAGTTTGCAGCACGGACTCTCTAGGATTCTTCTGTGATTGATGAAGAAAGGCAGGTTACTTACAGAAGGCAGGTAGTCCATCTGAGATCCCATTTTTCCTTCAAAGGAACATTTCTCTGTCCATTGACTATAGAAGGAACAACTGAGAGTTAGGAACCAACCGCTTGCCTGCCTCACTACCTAAGTCTCAGGCAAAAATCCAGTCCACCTACTTACACTGAGACAGGATGCAGCCATCAGAGAATCAGGCACTTTGCAATTCATGCTGAAAATTCCCTAACTACCTGGCTTTCACTACCCATGTAAGATCCATAATGCTCCTTTTGTAGGAGAAAACAACCTGTCTTCGGCTCAGAACACTGCTGAGCTCTAGGTAAATGAGAAGAGGTAATTGGATTCTGCCCATATCCTCCAGAAAAGCCAGAGGTGCTCAGGGCTTGAACTTCCTCAGTGGTGGTGGTGCTGCCACTTCCTTTTGTATGGTGTTCTGCTAGGCCTCACACTGCTTTGGAGGGAAGATTGAACACAGAGATGTAGGCCTTACTCAGTCTGGGAGAGTCTGGATTCACATCTTCACATCCCAGCAGATTCACAAGGCTGTAGTATATGCTGGGCAAAAATCTCCTTCCTTTACTCTTTCCATTGAACCTGAGCCACTGTACATCCAGGAATACAAATTTTGCTCTCAAAACAAGACCAGACTGGATCCCAAGTGGACAGAGGAGCCTGATATAGCTTTTTTCTCTGTGCTGTCAGTGGAGAGAGGAGTGCCTTGGTCTTCCTTTGCAAGTCTTGAGAGGCCTCTGTCTCTCTGTTAAACAGACTGAATTTTCCACTTCCTTAGGGAGATGCCTCAAATTTTAGTGAAGGATTGACCAGCTTAACTGTTTACATTTGGTGGAAAGGTTTTTATTGAGTATCTTTGTGGTGAGAGACCATTTATTAACATGGAGCTCTGGAGAGATCAAGTGTTTGTCATATTCATAAAATAAGCTTGGCTTTTCACCCTATCACAAAACCTGAGCAACAGAAAAAAAAATTAAAGCATTGCCTAGAGCTTCAGTTAAATCACATTCTAAATAAAGAGGGCAGTGAACTGAAATACAGCAGAATCAAAAAGATAATCAGAGAACCAGAATTCAGCCTCAGGTAGAGACTGTCTTGTTCTTTCAGTGTGTGACCCATCCCCACCATCTTCCAAGTGGGCTCTGATACTGATTTGGACTTCCTGCAGTGATAAATTGTCAGTAAGAAGAAAAAAATTTCTGAAAATTGGTTAAAGAGTCAAATAATTTAAATGGCTAGTTGACTATAGCTCGGGAATTGGTTTGTAAGCAACCAGATGAGTTTAAAATGGATGTTGCACTTAAAGAGACACAAGCATTCCTTCAGGAGATTTGACTCTAAGCAATTAAATTAAAACCTTAGATAAAAAATTCTGTATCAGATTGTGTCTTATTTATGAATAAATAAGCATCCTAGCACTTAACTGAATTACTTTTTATTCAGATCCTTACCTGGGAGAAAACTAAATTTTAAATTACTTTTACCATTTTGACAGGTGTAGCTTTGTGACTGGAATGTGCATCCTTTGATGATTAAGCTGGATTTGAAAATTCTGTCAGGATGCACTCCAGAAAATGTTATGCTTCGCATTAAAGCTGTCTATTACATTTTTCTTGGTTAAATAAAAAGTAAGAGCATATACAGATATCAGTCATTACTGGGTGATCAAAGGTAAAGAACAGAGTACAAATTTATTTTTGTATGACAGCAGAGGCCTCAATCATGATGTTTCCTCATGGAACATCCACTGTATATTTTAGTAATATGCATATCTGCAGTTTCACGGGGTAATAAAAATACTTGAATTGGGCCAAAACTCTTTGGACTTGGTCCATGCATATTTTAAAGGACTGTGATTAATGTCATGAAATGTTCTCAGAATATCTGTTAAAGTGGATATAAGATGACATTTCACTGTATGGTACTGTCTTACCTCACTGAAGGATAAAAAGATAATACCTTTGAGGAAAAAGAGACAATTAAGAATAAAAGGGTTGCAATTTTAGAACTGAAAGGTAACATTCAGACTTCAAAGCTTAGCGTAGAAGTTTACTTGAGAAGTCATGCTGCCTGTGAAGCTAAAATAAATATGGTTGGACTTGGCTGAAAAATTACACAGGTCAGTGAAGTGAATACTTGACTAACTATTAGCTGAAATAACTTGTCTCACTGAGGCTGGGAATGGGACAGCTCTTAGCTCCTGGAGAAATAAACTTATCAACAGTAATGACAAAAAAGCTGTGAAAGGAAGCATAAAAAAGTGTTTAGTATTTCAGATAGTTTTTCCGTGAGCCATAGTGTCTGAGAAACAAAGTAGTGCAGTGTGTGTTTTTCATTGCCAACAGCACTGAAGTACTGAGCACTTAAGTATTTTCCTGTACCAGAAACCCTGATGAGGCTTACTTGATGTCTTCACCATATGAATTCTCACCAAGCCTATTTATCGGTGATGCTATAGTTGCTGGCCACTCCAGTTCATCATAATATCAAGAACTAGACTTGAGATTACCTTTCAGACTAGGATAGTTGTTAGTTTATGGTATTGATATGTAGTCTAAGAGAAATCAGTCTGGGTGTAGTAAACATTTCAGCACTAATAGGAAAGTGAGAATAAGAGGAGCTGGATACAGTAGCTTCTCCAGTTATTGTATGTTCAAGTGGCAGGAAATGAAAAATCCAATCTCAGATGTTTAGGGAATTTTACTGAGTCACTAAATGGTCCCCTGTGACCAAGGGTGTAGACAAACATTCTTACTGCCTTCAATAATGTTTTATTTTGCTCTGCATGTAGTAGGAGAGCTCACATGGGTAAGGTTGCAAGGGTAGCCTTCAGCAGAGAGAAAGACTGACAATTTTTCAGACTGCTCTAACATGATTTACAAGAACGTGTCTGCCCAGGCATTCACAGAAGGTCCTTCAGTTATGTATGTTATCTCCAAAGTATTTTGGGCCAGTTACAGATTGCTCTTGGAAGCTCCTCCTCTTCCTCAGCTTTCCTCTGCATTACAGTTTTTCAGTGTTTTGAAGTGGCTTGTTTGTTTCTGGACACTCGGGAAAATCAATCCACACAAACCCAGCAATCATTCTGTGTACTTGTAGCATTTACCAGCTGGGTAATCTCTACTTCTCCTTTTGTTTTTCTTTTTGCTAAGTATATACTTGCCCTTATTGTTTCTCTGTATATAAGAGAGAATACAAATATTCCCCAAGTAACTGAAGATAATCTCTTCTATAAACTGTTTGCATAGCTATCTGGTCCAGCCCAAAGATAAACACATGCCAGAGGATCAGAATTTTATGAACTGTTCACAGACAAAATGATATAGAGACTTTAGCAAATTGAGTAATCAGAAAATGACTCACTTCTGTGGGTGCTGTTCCATACCGTACAGGTAATTGTTATTCAGAGAGAATGGGTTTATTTCTTTTTTGTGTTTGTTGAGTGGGAAAAGGGAAACAATGTTTTTGACCCTTTGTCGAAGAAGTGTGCTTTCCTTCTTTAGTAATCCAGATTTCAGAAAATTTGTAGTGCTCTGATCTCTTATACGGCCTTTTTGAGTCACTGGCTGATTTTGTCTGCAGTTATGAAGTACCATCCAGAGGTGAAAGTTCTGGAGCTTTGTATTTCATACTGCATTAAACATAACCACACATGCAAAATATGTGCTGTAGAAAACACTCCACTTTTATCTTCTCACTTTCAAAGGTGCATGGTGATCCATCACTAGGCAGCTTTGCTTGGAACCCTTCTATAAAGGTGCCATGGAAAATTTTTCCTCAGGCATATTTTGTTGGCTCCGATTCCCCTCAGCTCACACAGTCATTGAAACTGCTGAAGTAAATTAAATCAGTGTAGACTGCTGTTTGCTGTGTGGTGGCACAAGGCTTGTGACAACTGGGGGAGCTAAAATTAGCAGT
>JAVJGJ010000059.1:10654186-10685333 GCA_035590215.1 Microhierax caerulescens
GGTTGTATTTGATGATATGTTATACAGATTGAGGAACAAGTAAGAAACACCCACAGCAATGCCTTAGGGAAAAGTCTCCCTCCTATTCCCCAAACAACCCATATGCCTTTCAATTTTTTAGGGGATCATAAGATCTTACCCAAGTCATCATACATCAGAAATAAAATACAATGATAAACACAGTGAGGGCAGTGAGTGTAAATGCAACAGACAGTGAGCAGTTTGTGAGAGCCACTGTTTTTCTAATCTGTTTTTTAATAAGAGAGGTGGTTATAAGTCTGGCAAGAACCTGGTTTTCTGCCCAAAGGCATGCTGTCAGATGAAAAGAACATACTGTACATTAGCTGCTAAATAGATTAACTTTCATAATTTGCTGTTGTTTTAAACAGAAACAAATTCATTGCGAGATTAAACAATCTACACAGAAATGTTTAATCTTAATGATTGTTTGAAAATTTGGAAGCTGCAGATCTATTTTATGAGTGTCCTTTTGCTGGCAGTTACATATTTTTAAAGAACAGCTTTAAGAATATTTCACTTACTGACTCTAAGCAGGGAAGTCATTGCACTTTTAAATATGAATTTCAGAGAAATTTATCATAAAAGCCTTTTTTTTCAGAGAAAGATTCAGTGGTCAGATTCTCATCTTGCTTGCACTGAGAAATTTCAAAGCATTTCCAGTTATACCAGTGAAGTTCCTAGACTAGAAACACTGTTGGTGCCAATGGATGTAGTTTTTTTGAAATAAATGAGACTGCTAGTCTACGTTAGCAGAGAGTCAACCCATTTCTTTTACATTTTAGAATAAACAAGAGTGTAGTGTATTATATTCAGGAGGTAAATCTGAGAGATAATTATGTCATAACCTTTCCCCTTTAGAAAGAGAATCTGTGTTTCAATGATATAGGGCTCAATCCTGCCATCCCATTTGAGGGGTACCTATTTGTTCTGTGAGGATTGGGCTGTACTAAGGCAATATATTAAAAAAGTTGTCATGACTGAGTAATTTTGCAATTTTAAGTTATTTTATGTTGTATATATTTCTTAGAGCTTAGGTCTGGGGATTTTTTTTTTGTGTGGGGGGGTCATTTTTGGTCAGAAAGTAGAAAGTAGTTTTTTGGTAAATAATTTTTAAAAATTGTTTTTATAGTAACATAAAAGAGTGCTTTAGAAATTAATGACCTCCTACAGGCAGAATAGTACAAATTCAAGTGACATTTTCTTACAATGAGGTTTTTAGCATGTCACAGGGACTTTACGTAATGTTCAGACTGTGTAGTGCTGCTTCTGTCCTGACAGAAACAAGGACTCAGTGTCCTCAGGAGATTTAATGCTGTTTCATGCATTTTAAAAATTATACATTCCAAGATTTTTGAGTCTGACATTTTAAAATGAGTTATGATAATCTGTGGAAAATTATCATAGTTTTACATGGGAAATGACATATATATCAGAAAAAAATTAACACAGGAGAAGGTTGAATGAACAATAAAAAGGTATTTCTAGGCAATTGAGAATAGTGTTAACTGGTTTACTGTTGGAAAAGACATAAAAAATATTCAAGGGACTGAGTATGAATTCCTTCCTGAGCAGGGACTCAGGAGTGCTCTGGCCAAAATCCCTCATGCTGGAACTCTCCTGGTTTGCATCTTCTCACCTTTCTGCGTTCCCAGCAGCAGAAGAGCAAGAAATCTGCTGTAACGGTCAAGTGAGCATTTCCTTTGTGCGGCAAGTCCTTGACTCTCACTTGCACTGTGTCCACATCCCTTCTTTATGTGCCTGATGGCTGGACTACTTTGTGCCTTGGAGGGAAGGAGTCAGTCAGCCAATGTGACTGCCTCCTCCAGTGCTGAGGAGAGTTTGACCATTACAGTAAAACCTTGAAGTGATTCTGCTGCTGTCTTATCTGATGTGTACACTTGGATCCTTGGCTGTGGCAGCCTAGCCTGCTGACTCCTGATGTATCCCATTGTAAACAGGCAGGACTCAGGCCATAAAGTTTTGGTGTGTGCCTCTGCAAGAGAATGCTCATTTATTCAGTTGATTCTGACCTTTTAGGATGCTGGCTTAGATCAATCCTATGTTTAACTTAAATGAACCATTGGTCTGCATGAAATTTACCACTGCAGATTGTTTTTGAAAGCTGATTTTAAGAGCACATACAGAAAATTGTTTAAACTTTGGGCCGAAACTGCATGCACAACTCCTACTGAAATCTGCTGGAGTTGTGTAAGTGTTTCTGAGGGGAAAGGCCATTTGAATAAGGCTTTTTGATTTTTTTTGAAGGTCAACATTTTAATTTTAGCTGATTCACAGTCTCGTGTTCAATAACAACAGTGATTGCTGGAGAGCTGTGGGAAGTAATCCAAGTGGACACAGGGAAACTGCATTAATTGTGTCTCTGGCATACTATAGTGGAAAAACTTAATGTGGAAACTTGACATTGCAGAAATCGAGAATGGGTGTAAAAGCACCTGACTGAAAGATACCAAGTCAATTTTTGAGAGTGTGTCTGCACTGAGTGATGGTAGAGATGTACAAGGGACTGCAGATAGACCAGCTCTGAGGTAAAGACTGCTAAAGACAATCTGATAGCCTGAAACTGGTGACTAGCTTGCTCATCCAGGCAGAGGTTTGACCTGTCCATGCAAGCACTCTCTTTTACTGTGTATGTACTCACTGTGACTTGCACCTATGCTTATACCAGCTGGTTTGGCACTCCAGAGCATTGTAGGACCTAATGCTTGTTAGGGGATAATTTTAAAAAATCAACTACTTCATCACTTGCTGATGACCTGGGGGCTGTATGAAGTGATGAGCATACTTTAGCTTTCATTTCAAGTCAGGAAAAATCAGGAGTCTTTCAAAAACCACTTGTGAGCTGAGCAGCCAGTTCTTTTCTTTCTTACAGTGTATGTTGTCTTTCTGTGCTCCTTATCGATACTGTTTAAACAAGCAGGCAAGAAGTAAGTGTACAACAAGCATTTCTGAACATGTGGACCAAGAAATGGAATGACTGCTTAGGTGTTACAGTTGTAGACTTTTTTTTTTGTGTGTGTGTGAAACATAAGCAAGGTAACTGGGTACTTAGTTTTAATCCAAGGGAAAAATATTTAAAAGATCAAATGTTTGCTAATAACTACATTATGTCAGTGTTATTGTGGAACATAAATATGTTTCTTGACTCTGAGTGTGGCAGCTTTGATAATATTTGGTGGAATCCTAATAATTTAAGGCTTACAGTTGAACTGCATCTCAAACACAGCTGCTCCCCTAATACGAAAACACTGGGAGATCTAGTGAAGCAGAAAAAAGTTGTCAGTGAACTTCCACCTCACACATGAGGTGCAAATCAAGTTAGTGTGTTATGTTAAAGAAGTGTTCTTGGTTGCAGTGTAACATATAAAAAGTCTAATTTCCCTTAGTAGGTAGGTTGTCTTGTCAGCAGTTTCCAACTATTTGAAGTAAAAATTTTCCATTTAGTTCTAGTGGTTTGGGAGGAATCCCAGTCCCTTTTCCCACTCTTACCTTGACTTATAAAAAAAGATACTTAGTTCTAAAGAATATTTCTTTCAGAACCAACATATTACAGTAACTGGTGTTCGTTACAGTCCATTCCAAACAAATTATTTTCCTCTGTTATTTAATGACCTCAATAATGACTTAATCAATAAAGGAAGGTTTTAAATATACAGTTGTTTTTGTGGTGTTTCCAACATATATCATTAGCTGTAGCGTCCAAGAGTAGGCTTGCAAAAAATTGTGCTGTGGTAGCAGATACTTTAATACTGAAATCATGTTGTGGCAGAGCCATGTTTTAAAGTAGCCAAAATAAAGTGACTTGTATATTTATATTACATTAAAATATGGAAAGAAAGTTTTTTATTGTGAGACATCTGTGCATTCTATCAAGTTAAGTTTTCCATATTTTTTCCATTTGGATTGCTTGAATATTTTTTTTTATTATATGAAAAAGCCAAGATTTGGGAGTAGAAGCTTAAGAGCAGACAGAAAAATTGGTGTAATTTACTTTTGAAGGCAAGTCCTTTTTTCAGGCTTCCAGGAAAATTGGTCTTTGGAGTTTAGATTCTGCCCTGGCTTTCATTTAATGCAGTCATTGAATTTGGTGAGATTTCATGAAGCATGAGCTGAATCAGGCCTTTTCACTATAACTTTTTTCACTGTGTGCAACTGCTATTGTTGTGAAAAGGTAAACAAGTGAACTTTACCCAAACCTCTGTATCTTAAGATTTTTTTTCAGAGAAGATGCCATAAATTTTGGTGATTTATATTGTGAGGCTAAAACTTGGTTTGAAGAATAAGATTGTAAGAACTGACGAAGAGTTAGGATGGAAAAAGAATTGTCTCCAGAAAAACATGATGGGATGTCCCAGGACTGTGAATTAATATCAGAAAAATCTCTCAACAAAAGGAATTTTATTACGTGCTCTGTTAGCTATTTTTGAGAGTCAGCTTCGTGGTTTGAGTGGTACCCTCTGATTCCATAATCTGTGTAGTTGATGTATCTTTATTATACTATAAGCATTGTTTTCAGATAGGTTGATAATATTTTCCTTTCATTAAGCCAAGTGGCAATCATAGGCTTAGTTTTAATGAAGTTGTGCTGGTAATGAGATATTTCCAAAATGATGCTTTCTACAGGTAGCCCTGTTTGCTCCAGTGGAATTATGTTTGGAAATGTAGATTTGCAGTGGAAGTGAAAGACAAATTAATAGGAAAAGTTAAAACACAGTATATGACTTTGAGCAACTTATTGCTCAGTCTTGGACTCAAACTGCTTCAGGCTTCTGAAAACGGTGAGGTCTGTTCTTGCAATGAGCCTAAGCAGTGGAAATTAGATAGGTACTGAATTTCTCTGTGTTCAAGAATTTGGAATCTGGTCCTGTGGCTGCTACAGTATAATATAGTGATATATTTTTATCAATGAAGGTAAAACCTAAACTATGGTGTTATGAGGCCACCTCAAACGTTTAAGTTCTCTTGCTAAGCAGTCTCTCAGCAGTGTCCTGTACGGTGAGAAAGGCCACAGGGAACACACATCAGAGTCAAGCACTTCTGTGTTATGTGGCTCTCGTTTTGTAGATCCCTTTTGCAGATTTTGCTACAGTGAGGCGATTTCATTAAATCCACCAGTCAGCGCTCCTTTCCTGCCATCAAAAGCCAGCCACTGCAAGAGGAAAATTGAATGTATGTTATAGATGTATGTTAAACATTAAACAGAGACACTCCTTTCACTGCACCACTTTATACCAATAAGCTCCATTTTAAGCAGTGGAATTGCTCTGGTGTGTTAGGTGAGACTCACGCATCCAGCTGACAACTGGATTTCACAGACTAACGAGCTGTTTCCTTTGTTCCAAGCTGGCTGGAACAAACTACAGGGAGGAAAGAGGTACAAATCTTATGAGTGGAAAGATGGAGACTATTTTCTACTGTAACTGTGGCATGAAGGAAACAACACTGAAAATTAGTTGTAAACATAAAATCAAATAGCTGATAGATCAGGTAAGCGGTAGTCTGGAAGATAAGAATAGTACTATTACATAAGAAGATACGGTTGTCAGAGAAAGGACTGTTTGACTCAGGTAAAAGTCTCCTTTATTTACTCCCCAGAAAAAAGCTACACACATGAGGATGAAGATGAATGAATGAAATAAAGTTATTTACTTGAGAGTTAAAGCCTACCTAAATGAGCTGCAGCATATTAAAGCACTGGCTTCATTCCAAATTTTTGATTAAAGCCATTTTTATTTTACATATTCTAAAACATAACTGCTAAGTATCTTGCATGGCAGGAGATAGGATCATTCATAGTCTAAAGTTAAACTGAAGCATTTTGTGGAACTGATATATATTATTGAAACTAATATTGATGGGAAAAGTTTGATTTTGCCTTTATGATCATTTTACTTATCTATTTGTACTTTGCTAACTTTTGCTGTTTGTACTTTAGAGATAATTTTCTGTTTTCTTTCTTGCAGAACGTGGTTCACCACGTAATTTGGTTACCACAGACATAACTGACACTACAGTTGGGTTATCATGGACACCAGCTCCAGGAGCAGTTAATGATTATAGGATAGTATGGAAATCACTTTATGATGATGAGATGGGAGAGAAGAGAGTCCCTGGAAATACAGTGGATGCTGTGCTAGAAGGCTTGGAACCAGAGACTAAATATAGGATTTCAGTATATGCAACCTACAATAGTGGAGAAGGAGACCCAGTAGAAGGAGAGGCTTTTACTGATGGTGAGTGTAGTACAACATTACCACTGTTTGCAACATTCCGTTCTTTATGAAATTATCATATTTTAAAGAAAATGGACCTTATTTTTCTTCACCATTTTTTTGCTGAGAAGTCCCTCCAAACAAAAATGCCACCTCAAATCAGTCAGTTCTGGCTTTTTGTTTAACCGTTAAAGAAAAGAAAATCTATGTCACGTAGGTTTGGATTCAGCAAGAATTGCTTCGTTCTTAAGGTGTGATTTTTGTCTGCAAATTACTCTGAAGCCAGCCTTTCATGGGTTTGGTGTGACTGCTGGAAATCAGGTGGAAGAAATGTTATGAATAGAGTAAGGAGGAAAGGTGGGGTAAATTCCTACAGAATGAATAAATTTCCTTTCCAAAGTATTGCCCTTTCCAATCTTCACAGTCCTCAAACTGAGACTCACTGGGTGATTTTGATGTTTGTTATTTACCTTTCCTGAGGCTCTTCTTTTTTCTTACTTGCTAAACATTATGTAGTATTAGTCAAGGCAGACTCAAAACCTCTCGTGCATAGTAGGCAAAGTAAAAAACACTGAGAGGCCAGGGATAGCTTGTTGCTTTATTGCAAGAACTGGCAAGTAAAGGAACCAGAATGAATGAAGGGGTGCCCTGGATCAGCCTGGATGTTTATGTTGTTTGCCTAAAGGGGCCATGTGAACTGAGGTTGTGTAGTCTGTAGAGGAGGAGACTCAAGGGCGACATTATTGCTCTCTACAGCTACCTGAAAGGAGGTTGTAGGCAGGTGGGGGTAGATCTCTTCTCCTAGATAACAGGCAACAGGATAAGAGGAAATGGCCTCAAGTTGCACCAGGGGAGGTTCAGATGGGATATTAGGAAAGATTTCTTCCCTAAAATGGTTGTTAAGCATTGGAATGGGCTTCCCAGGGAGGTGGTGGGATCACCATCCTTAGAGGTGTTTAAAAAAAATGTGTAGGTGTGGTGCTTAGGGACATGGTTTAGTGATGGACTTGGCAGTCCTGGTTTAACAGTTGGACCGGATGATCTCAAAGGCCTTTTCCAACCTAAATGATTCTATGATTCTATGACTCCATGCGAAGACGGGGCCTGAGGGCGTGCTCTGGGGAGGTATCGTGTGTTCAAACGTTCTTGTACTCTTTCCTAAGCATCTGTTTTGACTGCTGTGGAGACAGGATGCTGAACTATGTTAATGTTTGTCCTTCACCCATATAGTTGCTCTTGAGGTCTCGCAAGAGTAGTGGTTGCTGCTCTTGGTTAGAGCTGACTCCCTAGCATCAAAGACGACTGCTGTCCCACATCATCCTTCCTTCTTCAAGAACAGCAGCATTAGCTGTCCTGCCTTTTCCAGGTTAAGTAGGCAGCTTAGCCATATCATTTGTTGTTTCTCTCAGTGTGCTGTCTGAGGGAACTGGCTGCCAGGCCTACCCACAGACCCAGACCTGAGGCTAACTAACATTGCATCTTTCTGGTACAAACACAATTAGAAATTATCAGTTCCTAGGACTGGGAGAGGATACTGTACCCTGCAAAGCCTACCTTACCGTGTGATGAAATACTGACCAATCCTGGCATGCCAAGAAGGTTCTGTTTTGCCAAAACCTAGGTGGCTTGTTCCAGCTGACAGCCAGCATTATGTACCTTCAGATCATTTGTAACATTTGTACAGTGTGGAAAATATCTCTGAAAAGCCAAATGCTGTAATTTGTAGAGAAAATGCTTTATTAGTCCATGTGCTTATTTCAGCACGTATACTATCCTGCAAATAGTGGTGAGTGATTTTCTGAGCATTTGGAAAGTCACTCAACACTGCAGGATAGTTTGTGTGAACCCAATACCCAGCAGTTTAGGTATTTACCGGTACCTTATCAGATCTGTAAACTCAAAACTGAGAAAAACTTAACTGTATAGGACATTGTGTTCATAAAAAATAATGGCTTTATAATTCATCATTTTCATTTGAGAGTGCTGAATCCATTATTTAACAGATTACTTGAAAGAGTGACTGAATAAATCTCCCAATTATGCCATGTTTTCCTGTAATTTATACTTCCCTCTTTTTTTTTTCTCTGTCTTAGAAAGCACACTTATGTTTAGTCCGCTTCAGTTAAAATAATTTAACAATAGCCTGTGAGATTCCCCTGTGTCTTCCCCATAATCAAATACTGTAATTTTAAAGTGGGCGATTTTTTTTTTTTATAGAGCAGAATGAATTTTGTAGGCATGAATTTTAATATATCTTCATATGACAAAGTAAACATTTATCTGTATTTTTACACTGAAAAGTGTCACCAAATGCCAGGACTGTGACAGTAGACAACGAGACAGAAAATTCTATGAGAGTTACATGGCAACCTTCACCTGGGAAAGTCTTGTCATATCGTGTGTACTACCGACCACGCAGTGGAGGAAGACAGATGTTTGGAAGAGTAAATGCTCCTGCTACAAGTATAGTGTTAAAGCGACTTAAGCCACGAACTACATATGACCTCAGTGTTGTTCCAATTTATGATTTTGGACAAGGAAAATCAAGAAAAGCAGAAGGAACAACAGGTATGCAAGCTTGTACAGGATTTGATAATTAAAGTTTAGTGCTTAAAATTAATAATCATGATACATAGAAAAGTATGATGGAGTCTGCAAGGATTATGAACAAACAGGCAAATTGAAGAAAATGTTAGGGATTTAGGAAAGCTTGATTTGTTGGAAACTTCATTGTGGCATAGCCTGAGCACAGCTTTTTGTTGTTGATACTGAGGGTGTAAAATCTGGTTGAAAATACTGGACTTGTTCTGAAAGACTGTCATCAGAAGTCAAAACACAGTGTTCTGTGAGGAAGACAGTATATCAACAGATCAAGTTAATCTACTTAAGTGTTGTCAGTAGTTTCATAATTTGCCTTTTGATTGTGGGTATTGATTAAAAAGCTACCCATCATCTTACTATTTTAGATTTGTTTTCTTTGGTCACCATATTTTCTGTGGAAAACCTGAGGTAATAAAATGGAGGAGTAATCATTTTGAAGAGTCATCAGTGGAAGCCTGACCTCAGAGGCCATGGTCTTATGGACAAGGTGTCTTCTTTTTCAGAAGCTGAAACTCTAAAACATTTATTAAGTCCTGGTGAAGGGATTTTTGCAGTAAAAGCAAAACTAATTTTCTGCTTTGCCTTAGTATGCATCTGATGCTGGTATTTCATTTTGTAAGGAAATGTCCTCTTGACATCCAGAGCAAATCAACCAAATCTAGAGTCAGTTTTCTGCTCCCACAGATAGAAAGCCATTACCAAAAGAGATTTTTTTTCAAGGTATTTCTACCCATGTGAGACTAATGCCATTCACTGAAGTACACTGTAAATAGTTCATGCCATTCTCTGTTCTTTGAACATATGTCATATTGAATGATGACGGGAAGTAAGAAATGAGTCTCCTATCAGTGGAGATATGAGTACGTCCATTACTGGAGGAAGATTTCTTTTTGAATTAAAATGTTTTTGATGCAGAGGAGCCATTAAAACTTGATCAGCTCTTGACCAACACTTAGTTTTTCAATATTGAAAATTATACTGAGAAAAATCTCAGATCATCCAGCTGCTTTTGATTTTTGACCTGTTGATCTTGACACAAATATGCCTCCTTGCTTTCACTGTAAATAGTTGTGGTGGTAATCACTCTTTGGAAGCAAGTGGAGCCTGAATGATCTTGTTAGTTGAAGCTGTCATGGTAAGTCAAGAAGGAGTATCATCATAGATGAGACAGAGAGGCTGTATTTTAACTTGTGAGTGGGAGTGTATCTACAGTTTTTCAGCAGCATTCACAGTCTGAGAACATTTATGATCTTTCATCTACAGTTAGATAATTACATAGGTACAGGGATAAGACAAACTTATTTTTTTTTCCCTCCACCATTTCACTCCAAAGCTATAGTGGTGACTTTGTGTTTGCTCTAATTCCCATTTTTGCAGCTTTGAGGTTACGCTGCTGGTGGTTTTTATCACTGCACTTCAGAGTTACTCAAAAGCAAAAGTGATGCAGAAGATAGTAGCAGGCTTGTTAACTGCTGTCTGTGAATGCTGACCTGCACTGGGCAGCTGTTAGTCTTCATAGGAAGTTGCTCTTGACCTAAAAACCTCAAGCTGTTTGGCTGGCACTCCTCTGAAGAATTTTTTTTTTTGACATATTGCCACACCTGTGGTTGGTGAAGTTGCTTGAACTGCCAGGCCCTGAGCCTGTAAAGGGAGAGGCAGGACCTTCTTTATCAAGGGTCCTTGCTTCCGCCCTGTCCATACTCTGACCTCTGGGACCCAGGGATTTGAGAAGGAAGGATGTTGAGAAGTGATACTGGTGTATGAATACTGGCTGGGTGTGACTTTTGCCTGCACTAAATTCTGATTTTTCCAGTGTTGATCTGAGAGGAAGCTGCTTCCATTTCTCTCTTTTGGTCTACATGGCTCACCTACTTATTGCCATTTAAAAGAGAAAGGGCTAGTTTAAGTTGGTAATCTAGTCTTTCTTCATAATCAGTAGAGAGGAAGACTGATGGTGGTTAGTCCACCTGTTGTCAACATTTGTTCAAGATGGATGTTTAAAGTAGGTGAGATGAATTGTTATCTGTCCCTCAGTCACTTGACTGTAGAGGGAGCCTTGGTAACAAACTTAGCCTACTTTAGCTTCTCTACCTATTGGTTAGAGAGCTAAAATTAAGTGAAGTGAATCTCTGCACTCACATCTTGGTACTTGCCTTTATGTCAAAGGAAAGGCATGGAGAGTATAGGACTACCACTAATACTGGGTTTGCATATGGATTTTTACATAAAAGCATACTTGTTGATCTTTTTCCATAAGCAGGCCTGATTTAAACCCTTTCTTTCCATCCTTGCAGCCTCTCCCTTTAAGCCACCTCGAAATCTGAGAACTTCTGATTCTACTATGTCAAGTTTTCGAGTAACCTGGGAGCCAGCCCCAGGGCGAGTGAAGGGGTACAAAGTAACTTTCCACCCTACTGAAGAAGACGGGAGTCTTGGAGAATTAATAGTGGGGCCATATGACAGCACAGTGGTATTGGAGGAGCTTAGGTATGGATAATAATTAATGTAGATTTTTTTTGTTGTTGTAATTTTAAATAACTTTAGCTTAGGGTTTTTGTTTAATCATGATCTGGGATTGAAACACCTGGCAAAATCTACTATAAGTAAGAAAGTAATTTTGTCAATAAACTGTGAGGATCTTGTTATGCAGTTGCTGAAAGGCACCTGGCAGGGCTCTTTCTGAGATTATTCATTCACATCACTTGTGATATTCTCACAGGAACTGAAGGAGGCAAAGATGTGAGCAGAGGCTGTGTTCTGCATTTTGCATATGAGAAAGATAATGGGGTAATGAATAAAGCTGAGATTTCTCAAGTTCCCTCCCAAAAGTTCCTTACCTCATGTTTGTTCATAAAAGCTTAGTTTAGTTCTTGATTTGTTTTCTCAGAGGCTTGGATTTATAAAGTAGGCTTCAGACCATAACAAAATCTGTTATGCAAATATAATAATTATATTAAAAATAGGATCATTAAAAGTCATAGAATAATGGAATGGTTTGGGTTGGAAGGGACCTTAAAATTAATCTAATTCCAACCCCCCTGTCATGGGCAGGGACACCTCCCACTGGACCTGGTTGCTCCAAGCCCCATCCAGCCTGGCCTTGAGCACTGCCAGGGATGGGGCATCCACAGCTTCTCTGGGCAGCCTGTGCCAGTGCCTCACCACCCTCACAGGGAAGACTTTCTTCCTCCTATCTAATCTAAATCTACCCTCTTTCAGTTTAAAGCCATTCCCCCTTGTCCTGTCACTACATGCCCTTGTAAAACGTCCCTCTCCAGCTTCCTGTAGGCCCCCCTCGAGGTACTGGACGTCTGCTATAAGGTGTCCTTGGAGCCTTCTCCAGGCTGAACAACCCCAGCTCTCAGCCTGTCTTCACAGGAGCAGTGCTCCAGCCCTCTGGTCACCTCTGTGGCCCTTCTCTGGACTTGCTCCAACAGGTCCATGTCCTTCTTATGTTGGGTGCTCCAGAACTCAACGTGGTACTCCAGGCGGGGTCTCTATGAGAGCCCATCAAATTCTTTGCTAGAGGGGGACAATCATGTCCCCCAACCTGCTGGCCATGCTTCTTTTGACACAGCCCAGGATATGGTTGGCTCTGTGGGCTGCAAGCGCACATTGCTGGCTCATATTCAGTTCTCACCCACCGGTACCCCCAAGTCCTTCTCCTCTGGGCTGATGTCAATCCATTCACTGCCCAGCCTGTATCTGTGCTTGGGATTGCCCTGACCCACGTGCAGGACCTTGCACTTGGCCTTGTCAAACTTCATGAGGTTTGCCCAGGCCCACCCTGACAAGGTCCCTCTGGATGGCATCCCTTCCCTCCAGCGTCTTGACCACATCACACAGCTTGGTGTTGTCAGCAAACCGGCTGTGGGTGGGCTCAATCCCACTGTCCATGCTGCCAACAAAGACACTAAACAGCACCAGTTCCTGTACAACCCCTGAGGAACGCCACTTGTCTGCCTTGGACACTGAGACATGGACCTCAACTCTTTGAGTGTGACCATCCAGCCAATTCCTTATCCACCAAGTGGTCCATCCATCAAATCCACGTCTGTTCAGTTTAAAGACAAGGATGTTGTGCGGGACAATGTCAAATGCTTTGCACAAGACCCCGTAGATGACATTGGTTGCCGTTTCTTCACCCAGCAATGCTGTGATTCCATCACAGGTGTCCACCAGATTTGTCAGGCAGCATTTCTCCTTAGTGAAGCCATGTTGGCTGTCACCAATCACCTCCTTATTTTCCAAGTGCCTTAGCTTAAAGGATCTGCTCCGTGATCTTGCTGGGCATGCAGGTGAGACTGACTGGCCTGTCACTACCCAGGTCTTCCTTTTTAAAAATGGGGATTATGTTTCCCCTTTTCCTGTCAGTGGGAACTTCACTGGACTGCCACGACTTCTCAAATGTGATGCTTAGTGGCTTAGCCACTTAATCTACTAGTTCAATCAAGACCCGCAGATAGATCTCATCAAGTCCCATGGACTTGTGCACTTTCAAGTTCCTTAGATGGTCTCAAACCCAATCATCTCCTGCAGTGGGCAGTTCTTCATTCTCTCAGTCCCTGCCTTTGCCTTCTGGAACATGGGTGGCATGGCTGGAGCACTTGCTGGTTAAGGCTGAGGCAAAAAAGTTGTTGAGTGCCTCAGCCTTTTTCATGTCTGGGTAACCCGGTCTCATGTTTCCTTTTGGAGAGGGCCCAGATTTTCCCTAGTCTCCCTTTCATTGCTGATGTACCTATAGAAGCTTTTCTTGTTGCGTTTGATGTCACTGGCTAGATTTAATTCTGTCAGGGCTTTAGCTTTTCTTACTGAGAATTGCTCAAACAATTTCTTTGTATTCCTCCCAGGATACCTGTCCATCCACCCCCTGTAGGCCTCCTTTTTGTGTTTGAATTTATTCAGGAGCTCTTTGTTCATCCATGCAGTCCTTCTGTTTGTTTTTGGGTTTTTTTTATTTGTTTGGTTTTTTCCTGACTTACAATTTGTTGGGATGCATTGTTCTTGAGGTTTAGGTCTTAAATTACTTGAAGGCTATACATTTTAAGTATAGAATCTAGAATCAGCTTTTAAATTATCAAAACCTTGTGGAAAAGCTATTCTTTGGGCTGCAAGTTTCAGCACCTTCTTTTCCATGGGGGATTGTTTTCCTGTGAGAATTTCATAAGTGAAGTAGCCAAATTACTTTAGTTACAGTACATTTGTTTAATTTACATTTGTTATTGCAGGGCAGGAACTACCTATAAGGTAAATGTTTTTGGAATGTTTGAAGGAGGAGAGAGCAGCCCCCTGGTTGGACAAGAGATGACCACACTTTCAGATACTACTTTGGAGCCATTTTTATCTAGAGGTAAACATGGTTGAACTGAAGAAAAGTCAGTCTTTTTGGATAAAAAAGACCAAATATTTACCAGCGTTTTCTTGCCATTTTTCTGATAAATAAATAAATTTCATACTTACAGGGTTCAGTATACTCCCTACCCTGATGACATAACCCCTGGTCTGAAATAACCACTCAGTGTGCCCCAGTTCATGGTTCTAGTCCTTTACACCCTTTAGATGATCTTACAGAGATGATAACTCAAGCAAACCATGTTTTGCGGATTACTCAAAGCCATCTGCATTGCATTTTCAATCTATCCACATCTGTGTTAAATCACATAAGGTCAAATTCTTGAACAGAGATCATGGCTCATCTACAGGGGTGTTCACAGGAGTAGAACAAGGAATTTTAAGCAGGTCTTTAGCCCTTTGTTTGCCCTTATATGATGACTTTTCCTTTTTAAGACTGAGATGATATAATGAACAAAGTTCTGATAGTTGGGAATCTTCCAGTGTTAGCGTGTATTATTTAAGTTTATATTTAACATAACCAGTATTTAGGTTGGTGGTGTTTGGTTTTTTTTTTTTTGTTTGTTTTTTTGTTTGTTTTTTTTACTATAGAAGGTGGAGATTCAGTTCAGAAATGCAGTTGCTGAGTGCTCTCCAGTATCTGGGAGTTTCTTCCTGTGTAGCTAAACCTTCCAGTCAAAGTTTCTAGCTAAACCTTCCAGTCAAAGTTTCTAGAATGTTATAGAATGTTATGATAGCAGATCCCTTTGTATGGTTAACGGGCCTTTGCATGCTAATAGTTGTGCCCACCATACTCTCAATTAGTATTGGATGAAGAGGGTTTCAGGGCTCAGTTCTCCTTCATGGAAAGTGTAAAGAAGCAGGTCTTTGCTTCTTAATAGCCAAGTATACACTTAGATGTATACAAAAAAAGTTTTTCTACTCTGTCATTTCAAGGTTTGCATAACCATCACAAAGAATTTGGTGAGGAGAAAGAACCCAACTGCAAAGGCTTTTCAGAATTAAATAAAGCAAAAAGATTTCTGACAGTTGACTGTATTCTTTTCACTTAACCTCTTTCATGCCTTGTGTCCACACTGGGCTGTGTAAAAAAATACTCACCTTGTGTAACTTTATTGACAAAATTTTAGAAACTTCTTAATTAATTGTTATCCCACTCTATCTACTACAAGAGGGTAAAACCGAGAAAAACTACATAACAGACCATCAGTGACATTAGAGTAAAGGTATAATAAGTCTGGCAGAAAAATAATCGCACCAAGTGATTTGTTATTTTTTATTATGGCAGCTGTCATTTCTGTCTTCAGTGCTATATGATTTAAGCTAACTAGTTTTACAAATGCATGGATTTAAGTAATGGTTAATGTGAAGAATAAATTTTATATCTGGGACTGTAAATGTAATAGTTCATTATTTATTAATAGGGGAAAAAAAATCATCACCCTAGGTCTGGTGCCTTTGCTAGAATTTTCCATGTGGGGACCTATGGTAGTTTGAAGAAAAATGAAAGTCAAAATAGTGTAACTTTTATATTGTACATGAAGCTAACTTTAATTTCCGTATTAAAGTTATGCATGCAATTTTTTGAACTAACATGGTTTTACTTAAACCCTACTCCCAACTGATTTTATTGTCTTGACTAAAGACTAGATCTATATTTTCTATGCAGAAGAAGATCATGCTTTTAACCCCCAGGTACAAGGAATAGTTATATTCATGAGCCTACAGTGTTGGATCAATTATGTGGAACATATATGAAATCACAATATCTTTCAACTGTGATGAGTGTGGCTGATTTTTCTCAATGGGATTTCTTCCATATAAAGACCAGAAGCTCTGATGGCAGGAAGCCAGAAAATTTGCAGCTGGTAACACAATCTACAGGAAAAGAGAGAGAGCAAGGATATATATATATTTTTTTTTCCAAAATGGCTGTGGATAAAATCATTGTCTTTCTGTTTTGTGTAAATATTTTGTGACTTTCCTTGTGATGAAAACAATATGATGAGTATTTTATTCTGTAATTTGTAAACTGAAGATATACGAAATAACTTTCTACCTTTTCAGAACATTGCAGCTTTATATAAATGTTTGTTCTTGCCCCTTCTCTATCTCTTCACCTGTGTTTATGTTTGTGTATCTTCTCTAAATTGTGTTCTTTCTTTCCTGTATGTGCAAACTTCTATACCACTTGTATTACTATGTCCTTTTCCCCTGAAAATTCAGAAATGCTATTTATTTGAATGTGGTTGTAATATATACTATTAATTCTACTATTACATAACTGAAAATTACGCAGTAGTTTAGCTATCTGTGACAGACTAAAACACTGTAAATCTGGATAATCTGATAATGCTCACTGCTATGTCAGTGGTTAGTTTAGTAGTCTTTTACAAAACCTCTGAAATCAAGTTATGAACCAAAGACCAAAACAGATTATGGCATAACAATAGAGAAGAGCACTGGCCTCGACATTTGTGAAGCCTTATTTATAAAACGAAACATACATGAAGAAATTTATACAGCTTTTGCCATGGAACCAGTGACTAGTGTGAATAACGTTCACAAATAGGTCATACTTGACAGTGTGCCAGTGAATAAAACTAGAGTTATTTTGGAAGCTAACTCATGACATATGTCATATAAAAGGATAGGGAAAGAAAACTATCATGCTAAGGCTGTATGTTTCTGGTTGAAAGCTATCATGCTAAGGTTCTATTTTTCTGGTTAACATGGCAGGTTTAGAATGTAGAACCAGAGCAGAAGCTGATATCGTGCTGCTGGTAGATGGCTCATGGAGTATTGGGCGGCCAAATTTTAAAACTATCAGGAACTTCATTACCCGTATTGTTGAAGTTTTTGATATTGGTCCTGACAAAGTACAAATTGGTAAGTCCTCATATGTTGGAGGGAAAATGAGAGGTAACTGCTACACCGCCATGTAATAACTGGGTAATGATGGCTTTTTTTCCAGGTCTTGCACAGTATAGTGGAGATCCCAGGACAGAATGGAATCTCAATGCTTACCAAACAAAACAGGGTTTGTTAGAGGCTGTAGCTAACTTACCATACAAAGGAGGGAATACTCTAACAGGTATGTTACACTTCCAGGATTTTCCTTAAGCTCCAATAAAAATAATTTTGTTATTATTAAATAAAATAATAAAAACAATAAAAGTATTGTTCGATGAATGCAAATTTGTCCGTGATGGAAGCACCTTAGAATTTAATTCAGTCTGGGAAGAGAACAGGCATATAAAGTCAGTGGAAGTCTGGAGAAATGTGATGGAGGAGAACCTGAGAGATTAAAAGCTTGTGTTGCTGTTGGGCCTATAAGAAGAAAAGGTACTTCCATGTGAGGGTTGGGATGAAGATGGGGTGAGGACCCAGAAGGGAGGCTAGAGGAGAGGAGATAGGAGGGTGATGCATAAAAGGTAAGAGATAAGAGACTTTGAGAGGGTTGCAATAGTATCAGTTGCTGGTAAGTCTAGATGATGGGCTGCAACTAGATTCTGAGTGCTTCCAGAAGGAAGTAAATTGTGGAATGGTGTTGTCAGAGTGAAATTATTGGGATGAAATACTCTCTTTTACCATGACTACTATATGGAAATATTTTGCAGTGAGGTTGCCTTCTTTGTATCATGCTAGGAATGGCCTTGGATTTCATCTTAAAAAACAACTTCAAACAAGATGCAGGCTTAAGACCCAGAGCTCGCAAAATTGGTGTTCTTATCACTGATGGCAAATCACAAGATGATGTAGTCACCCCTTCAAGAAGACTCAGAGATGAGGGAGTGGAACTTTATGCAATTGGTAAGTATTATATGAAGAGGTGGCCTGCACCATCCCCCTCTTGCCATCTACCCAGAGAAGTGGCCACATACGTAAACACCTAAAAGGGTATTCAAAGAATGTGTTTAGGGACTTAAATTCATGGCATTATGTTTCATGGCCATAATTTCTAATAAGTTTTGGTTTCATATCTTCTTTGTAAGGTATTAAAAATGCAGATGAAAATGAATTAAAGCAGATTGCAACGGATCCAGATGACATCCATGCTTACAATGTTGCAGATTTCTCCTTCTTGTCTAGCATTGTTGATGATGTTACCACAAATCTGTGTAACAGTGTGAAAGGTCCAGGTACGTCACATTTTCAGACTAATTCATCCTTTTTCCATTTATGTGCTTGCAGTGCTAATTCCTTTTTATTACTTATTGGGAACACTGTGTAGCCCTGGGCTGTTTTTTCAGCTGCTGGTGTGAGGAAGTTATGCAGACCACCTGGACTACCCTGCAGGGGTTCTTCCTTTCCTTTCAACAATGACTGTCTTATACCTAACACAGCATGACATGGCTGGACGTGCCTTCTTTTCTTCCAGACTCAGGAAGGATGTTACTTAGTGTGTCACCTTTTTGCTCATTGTGTCAGGTTCTTTGATGATACTCACCCAATAAGGAAAATTTCAACAGCCCTGTTCTTTTCAAGTATTAATGTCTGACAGCCCAAAAGCAAAGCTGAGCATGGAAAAACAGTAATGTTAGCTGATGGTTCTCCAGTGAAACACTGGTTTTGAAGGTGGAGGAGGAATGATAGGGAGCTTGTTTGTTCTTGAGGGTATGATGGTGAGCTATCTCTTCATACAGTTGTTGTAAGAATTCCTGAGGAAACAGAAACATGAGCAAGTACATAAAGTGGTTTTCCCCCCAAGCAATTTTTTTGTCTCATGTTTTATTCCTGATGATATAAGATAAATTAATAGTTTTTAAATTTGCTTCCACTTGTAGGTGATTTGCCACCTCCCTCTAACCTCGTTATTTCGGAAGTGACACCTCGTTCTTTCAGACTGAGATGGAGTCCACCTCCTGAGAGTGTTGACAGATACAGAGTTGAATATTATCCTACCTCTGGTGGTAGCCCTCAACAGGTTAGTACCATATGTTCATCTCTGACATTGTCCATAATAACCTTGGACTTCCACATCACAGTAATATAATTCTGAAGTTTGTTCTGTATATGGTATAACAGTAAATGAAAAAAGGCTCCCAAGGTCAAGAATATCATGCCTCAGTAAATGATACACAAAATTACGAAAAGTAGGAGCGTAAAGATGACTTCAGTTGTTTTAGTATCATGAATCCAGGAGTAAAACTTATTTCTGAAAAATCAGCTGACCTGTATTTCTAGTAATTCCTTTCTGTTCATATTCCATTGTTCTATATTGGTTTAAATAAGTCTGTAGCAGAAATTTTCTGAGCATACTCATGGGTAGGCTTAATGTCCTTTTAGTACATTTTCTTGACAATAGAAAAAAAGGCAGTGGGTGATACAGGTTGTGAGGTAGTACTTAGATTAGCATTGTATGATGGTACTTTGAATCTGTGCAGAAGCATATCCTCCAAACTGTTTAATGCACAGGGTTAAACTCATCTTGTGGTTATTTTCTACACAGAGCGCCAGCAACTGGCAACCCTTGATTCCAGGCAATCTGAATTGCTCATCACTCACTTCAACCGCACAGAATAATATTTAGGAGAATGAAGTTAGGCATCAAAGTGTACCTAACTCTGAACTTCCCACCTCTGAATGTGGCTTTTAAATCTTAACTCAGATTTGACTCACAGAGAATTTAGTCTTAGTAAATCACAAACTCAGGATTTCTCCTTTGATTGAGGTTAGAGCAGTCATTCCAGTTCACGCTGACTTTACAGCTTGACTCCTTGCTGGCATTTCTGTTCTGCAAGGTGGTGCTAATGCCATGTGCTGGAACCATCTAGACTATCTTGTGTGTTTAAAACTTTTTTCTAAAGTGGTAACATATATCCCTGGCACTTTCTTTGTGTTGCTGAGTAATATAAAAGTATAAACTACGTGTGAAATCAGGATGCACAGTGAGTACTGCTAGATATATCCAGCTCTATTGAGAACGATTGTCTCTCTGAGGTTTCCCTACAGATTGTTTTGCAAAAAATGGTATACTGTCAGACGAAATACATAGAAGATTAAGACCATACTTATTTTTAGTTCCATACCATTGATTTCTGAAGGCTTTCATAAGGAATGAATTTTTTTTCCTTAGAGATAAGATTACAAATGCATTTGTTGTACAGTGGTTAACATTGCTTCTCTTTTCTGTAGTTTTATGTAAGCAGGATGGAAACAACGACAGTTCTGAAAGATCTGAAACCTGAAACAGAGTATGTTGTTAACGTGTTTTCTGTGGTAGAAGATGAAAGCAGTGAACCTCTAATCGGCAGAGAAACAACTTGTAAGTAAGAGATGGAACTTGAATAACATATTAACAGCCAGTTTGGCATCTGGGGAACTGTCCAGTAGAACTTTTAGCACTATGAGCTTTCTTCTTAGAGGAAACAAATTTTTTAATTTGAATGACCAGATTGTGTTGTGTTACACTGGTTGTTCAGATCTTGGCCAGGAAACTTTAGCAAAGCGAAACTACAGTGTAGTAAAAAAATGTTTGTTCCAGCTTTTTTCCAGGCTTATAAAGCATGGCTGTACAAGACTAGAGCAACAGACGTGAATTACAAGACAGAGTTTATAAATTCCTGATATCTGGTCATATGCAAATGTGTACTCCTTCATTTTTATACTAGATAATTAATTCCTGCTACTAGCAGCCAGAATGCTATAGAAAATAATTGTAATTTTATAAGATCAACAAAAGCAGTTCAACGTAATTATGTCACTTCTATGAGACATAACTGTTTCTACTATTAGCTGTCTACATGATTGATTTTAGATATATTTAAGCTGAATGAAACACAGAGTGACTTTGCTGCCTCTTTAAGAATATTGAATGTCAGCTGTTCATTGCACTTCTTTGATTGTTTTGTATTAGGCTTGTTATAAACCCTTAAAGTATGTATATGATTTTTATGAAACCTGTGGCAGTTTTTGATGTTTATTTAATAATTTCAGAAGTACTGAAAACAAGAAGAAAGTAAAAAAAAATCCTTTTACAGATCCCAAACTAGTCATGTTGTTTTGTGTTGGAGCATTCATGTGAGTTAGTATTGCTTTTTAGATTATTCAAGTGTTCCAATGCAGACTTGCAAGATAGTTTTAGCTATGTGCATAGCAAATTTTTAGCACATTCAAAATATGATGACCTTTATCTCATTCTTAAACTAAGCACCACTTAAAATACCACTACTTGCAGATCACCTTTCTACTACCCATAATGTACCCTAAATATCTATGTGCAGTATTCTAAGAGATACTTTCCTGTGATGTAAAATATGAAAGGTGAAGAAGGTGAAGGAAATAAATTAATACATGTATTTTATTTGACAGTGCCAATCTCTTCAGTTAGAAACTTGAATGTTTATGACATTGGATCAACTTCCATGCGAGTGAGATGGGAACCTCTCAATGGAGCTACTGGTTATTTGTTAACATATGAACCTGTGAATGCCACAGTCCCAACCACAGAGAAAGAAGTAAGAGAATTTGTCTTTATTTCCTGTACTCTACCAAAAATAAATTAAGAAAAACTGATAGATTTCCTTGATCTATCCTAATAGTCAAAAGAGATTGGCATGTAGTTCTTGAAGTGCAGTGAACTTACTGGGATATTGTATACAATGACATCAGTCAGGAAGCTGTAAATAATCTCTCAATCTCACAAACAAAATTCCCTTGAAGTGAAATCATTGCTTGCTTTTATGCCATTGCTTTCTTCAGTTTTTAAACATAGTGTGTTATTTTTCATGTGCAGATGCGTGTTGGACCATCAGTGAATGAGGTGCAGCTGGTAGATCTCATCCCCAACACTGAGTACACTTTAACAGCTTACGTATTGTTTGGTGATATCACCAGTGACCCACTAACCACCCAGGAAGTGACATGTATGGACACCTTGATTTTTGCTTTGTTATTGTTTAAGCAATATTTAATTTTAATTTCATTTAATGCAGAAGCTTTTATATATTATTTTGTTTAGAAGACCATCTTTTCCACATCTTATGCGTTTTATAACACTCATACATTTCTAAAAGATCTTAAAGGGAATTTCATTGAAAAGGGACCAACTATTAAAAGGGAACATGAGCTTTTCCCTTGAACAATGAAGGAAGTTGGCTTGACAATCTTGAGGTTATAGTGTTTTTAAAAGGTTTCAATTTTGCTTGCATTAACTTAGAAACCTTATTCCTGAATTCAGACATTCTCTTAAGTATAGAAAAAGCTAAGGCAACATGTCATATCAAGAAAAAAAATTGATCTGAACATGGCTTCCTTTTTCATACTGTTCCTTAAACACTTCCTACTGGCAGAGGCATGTTTCTGGGCTTGATGCACACAGTATGGTTATTCATATGTTCTTAAAAAATGTTAAACCCTTAACCATACCTGAAAAGTGGCTGTTGTCACCAAAAGTTATGCTCTTAGGCCCTGATACCTCTAGAAGTATTGTGCTTGTAATTTACAAAGGTGAAGCTACCATAATTTGTAACTATTTTGCTCATTGCTGGGACAGTAAGCTCCTAAACTGTCTCATCTAATTGCCAGAGTAATGAGCTTCCCAGAAAGTTATTGCCATTGAAATGCATGAAAAGAATTTAGTTCCTTCTGTGAGAGACCAATACTTCTGCCATGAATAGCATTTTCACTTACTACTGTCATTATTTTTACAGTACCTTTGCCTGGACCCAGAGGCTTAACAATTCAGGATGTTACTCACAGCAGCATGAATGTCCTTTGGGATCCTGCCCCAGGGAAAGTTCGAAAATACGTCCTAAGATACAAAATAGCTGATGAAGTTGATGTAAAGGAGGTAAATGACAGAAGCATTTTTGAAAGTACTAGAAGACAATTTTATTTTGGGGAGCTAGGTTACTAAATAGTAATAAAAGAAGTACTATAAACCACCGTTGAGACTAAAGAACATCAGTTCATGGTGGTTGCAGTAAGGAAAAGGTAGTGATTTCCTGGAAACAGAATAAGCACGAGGTAGATTTCTTTGCGTATTCCTCTCTTCCTCCTCCTCCAGAGAGGAAAAAATCCTCAAACTGATGAGGTTTTTCCTGTGCTTTCATAAATAGCCATTTCTACTTTCTGCCTAAGTGTTGCCAAGCTCTAAGAACAGCTTACAATTGGAAGGAGAGGATTGTGGAATAAAGGTACGTCAGCCCCTTTGCCTGCTGTTAGCATATGTGTGAGCTTTGTTAGAGATGTCTTTTGAGTTATGTGCAAGCGTTCCATAATTGCACTGCTAAGCCCGAATCAGCTCTTGGAGAATTAAATGTGTTCTTTAAGAGAATGAGAATTTTCTAGAGACACAGTCTGCATCCTCATTTCCAAAAGAGTGAAGCAGTGAAAGATCCACAAGTAGTACCAGTATTTGAGACAATATGCTTTGCAAGGGAGTTAGTAGGTAACACTCAGTTCAAATGGAAATTTAGGGCTAAATGGCACAATTTAGTGCAGAACAGTTTTCTGGTTTGGTTTGCTTTTTCCTTTTTTTTTTTTTTTTTTTTTTTTTAGTAGAGGAATTTCTTCCATTTAATCAAGTACAGAGTCAGAACTTAAAATTCTGAAGTAATTATTTTTATTATATTTCATTATTTTTATTCTTAGGTTGAAATTGACAGACTCAAAACCAGCACTACTCTCTCTGACCTTTCCTCCCAAACACTGTATAATGTAAAAGTTGTTGCTGTATATGATGAAGGGGAATCCCTACCGATAAATGCAGAAGCTGTCACACGTAAGTTTTCCTAATAATTCCTTCTTGGGCTTATTTTTGCTTTATGTTCTATGTAAGTTGTGTGCTTTGCAATATGTTACTGAGTTTAGGTAGAACTGTAATTTAATCTATCTGAGAAATATTTTACATGCATTTGTAGCATTGTTTGCCGTACAATAATCCCTGGGAATCTTTGATGAGTTCCAGGTCTTACTGCAGTAAATACTGAGCTTCAAATCTGCAGAGGTGATAGTCCAGCAACTGAAGCAAAATTAGTTCTGTTTGGAGGCTGAAGGAGGAGTGTAGGGGTAGAATTAGTAAGAAAATATGAGGGCAGAGGAAAGGTTTAGCAAGTCTATGCAGGAATTCAGGAAAGCAAGAAGCTGGGGCATATGCTAGAGGATTAGAGAGACATGATCTTGCTTCTGATCCAAGAAAGTTTTTCTACCATGGAATACTAAACCAGTGAGTAATCTGAACAAAGATAGGCAAGGAAATGGTGTTGCACAAATGGTAAAAGCTGATCTCCATGCAAGAGAAGTGACAGACTGAAAGGAGAAAACTGATATCAGGGAAGCCCTCATCCTGATCTAGGCTTATGATTTAAGAAAACAGCTAACCAGAAGAGCTAGAATAGAAATTAGTTTGTTACCTTATCACTGCCCCTCACTCTGGTGTGGGGGGAAGGAAAAAATGCACATGCTGCCTCTTTTTTCTTCTGAATTTTTCATGTAGTAGCCTGGATATTTTAGTAGCTAGAGATTTTTTCCCTTGCTTTTGTGCTATGCTTTTCTTCTACAGCTGTGTTTTTGTATGAAAGTGTGTGTAAGGAAAAAGATGAAAGCTCTACCAAAGAAATTATTTTTAGTTTCATTCTCTGGTTTTACCTATTTATTCCCAGTGGCTATAATATTCTGCCTCCTTAACCTACAGTTAACCTCTGTGAATTCTTTCTAAGTAAGTAGTGTAATGCAGTCGTGACTTATTTGGCTTATGTAAAGAATTTTAAAATTTGGAAGAAGCTCATGTAGGAGCTTGACCTCTGTGTGTGTGTGAGTTCACAATCACTCCTAACTTCAAAATGTAAAAGCTAGGACTTCAGTTGTTGTAAGCAGGTGTGTAATTTGTGGCATCTACTGAGGTCAGTAGAACTATGTCTGTTTTATCAGGTGATGACCTAGTGATGTGACCTTACGAAGGACAATTTGGTTAGTGTAGGCGGGCTGGGTTTTATGTACAGCATTTTATTGCAGTCATCAGAAGCAGTGTAACTGAGAGAGGAATCTGCTACATAACCTTCTAAATTCTTTGTCTGAGTAATTCCTTGGTTTAACTGTATTTATTTCATAGTTACATTTGGTGGAATACTTTTCCTTTTCTCATAATAGAACCTGTGCCAGCACCAGTCAATCTCAGAATCACAGATATAACCACAAATAGTTTCAGAGGAACTTGGGATCATGGAGCTCCAGATGTCTCCCTTTATAGAATAACTTGGGGACCCTATGGAAGATCAGAAAAACAGGAGGTAAGGATCATAAGTCACCATAAGTCACCATAAGATTTTGAGGTATATTCAAAGGGTATATTTTAAAAGTCAGAAATGTAATTAATAAATGGCCTATAACTTCCAAGCCCTCTTGTTGTGGAAATTCAGTGAGAAGATGTAGACCACATAGTAACAGCCACTTGTAGCACTGTTAATGTGTAAAAAGTTACTCAGTTACATCCCACTCTGTCTGTTTTGGTTTGGTTGTTTTTTTTTTTTTTTTAACGTTTTTTTTTTTTAATTATTATTTCTCCACAAGACTATCTTAAATGGGGATGAGAATAGTTTGGTCTTTGAAAATTTGAACCCAGATACATTATATGATGTCTCAGTTACTGCCATCTATCCTGATGAATCAGAAAGTGATGACCTCATCGGCAGTGAACGAACATGTAAGTAAATAAAGGGTTTCTGCATGTTGTTATTCATAGTTATTAAACCAAAAGGGATACACATCCAAGAATTCTGAAAACTATTTCTATTTTTTTCTAGTACCCTTGGTACCTATCACCACACAAGGTAAGAATCTCAATTTCCAGGTACAGTATTATTAAAGAAAACTCATAGCTACCTTTTTCTAAGCTGCGAGGAATGTTGACATTAAAAAAGATGAGATCATTTAATAAATATTATTGTGTATTTGGAAGAGAACTAAGCACTAGATTACCACATTTACTATTTTACAAACATTACAGTTTATGTTGCCTTGTACTTAGTGCATTCTGCTCTTGGTCAGGCATTCATGCACCCCTAAAAGTATGAATGAAGTGTTTGTCCCTGCTTTTTGCTTGAATTCTGTATTCTTTTCTTCATTACATTTCTCAGCCCCAAAGAGTGGCCCACGAAACCTTCAGGTGTACAATGCAACCTCACACAGTTTGACTGTGAAGTGGGATCCTGCCAGTGGCCGAGTGCAGAGATACAGGATCATTTACCAGCCTATCAGTGGGGATGGCCCTGAACAGTCGGTAACTAATTTTGAAGTGCTATAGTTGAATTCAACTTTAAGTGATAGGTCTGAAAGGTAATCCAGTAGGATAATTTATTTCCAAAGCACAACAGTGTGTATATTGATGACCTTTTAGGTGAAGTTACTATTTATAGTGAAGAAGTATATATTCTCACCTTTTTCTTCCTCCCCTTTCAAATCCAAGATAGAATGCTCTTTATGGAGCAAAAATAACTTTGAATACTGCCCGTTGTCTTGAAAAACACATAGTCTATAGATATAACAAGAGTAAAGTTAAAACGTGTTGTGGAACAAGTCAATCAGCACATGAGGCTACAAGTCACAGATATATACTTCTCACAGCAATCAATAATATGAATGACTGTGACTACTTCCACAGTCTAGTTTTGCATTGTTTTCATAGTGTGGTTTGTGTGCTGTCAGAGGGAACACACTATGGACAGCTAAGGCTGTCTCTTACCATGCTAGGGACAGAATAACTGTCCAGAAGTGGCAGTTGCAAAAACCCATCTCTGCCAAACATATGCTAGGGAAGTGTTTAAGGTATTTGAGTGTCTTTTAATATGCTTGAGCAGCTGTAATGATAGGGATAGCCAGCACCCTACGATCAGCCAGCTTTCCCTGCCCTGTCAGCAAGAGCTGTGTTGACTACTGGCGGCCTACACAACACAGCCTGGGAATCCAGTCAGCCTGTTTATCAGAAATGTGTGCTCCTTAAAAATGCCTAGCCTGCAGTGGGAGGCTGTTGTGGTTACCGCCAAATGGCTCAGAGGAACAGTCTCAGATGAGAGCCATACTCATTTAGCTTGTTCCTGTATTCAAAGGTCACACATATTCAGAAGCATATCTAGGAATGCTTACTTGAGAATCAGTTGGATACTTATGCACCCATTTTTACTCTCTTCTGAACAACACACATTTGAGTTGAAGTAATTGAACAGTTGAATGAATTGAGTAGTTGAATGCAATTTTAGTGAGGAATTGCTAGAAGAATAAGGAACAGCAATAAGGTTAATTAATACCTGTAATGAATTACTGGTACTGGAAAGAAAAAAGAATTACAAGCATTCTGTTGAAATTTGTGCAAAGAATAGACTTAATAGACTTTATTCACAAATGTACAGAGTTCAGCAGTGACAGCTGGAGAAGACACCTCTTTTTGAGGAGAGCACACAGAATACCTATGCTTTGTTCTTGACATTTTAATGTTTGTTTGCAAGTAATTCTCAGTCATATGATAGTAATTCCTTGCCTACTTTTTTTGTGCATATTTGATTAAACTGCAGCTGCTGGGTAGGCAGTAGCAGTGTGCCCACTGAAATATTTAAAATAGAATTTCTGTAAGTTTTTCATTGCTTGCTCTGACATTTAATGGCCTCAGCACCAAGAAAAAGTACAGGTGATTTGAAGACAAATCTGCAAAAACTTCACACCAAACTCCAGAGACCATCAATAATTTAGGGTCAGGTTTTAAAGGCAAATAGGTACTAAAAATATGGAGGCAGCCAATGATGGGAGGCTAAAAGCACTTATGATTTGAACTGAGATTTGCAGAGTTGAATACAAATAAAAAAATCTTTGTAAAATAAAATAATATATTTCCATAACATTGTGTAAATGCTTGCTCATTATCATTTCTTCATCATCAGAAGCTTTTAAGTGTTATGACAAGCTTATTAGCTGAATAGGCTTTGAAAATGTGCAGGTAGTCTTAAAAGAACAAAGGATGCTCTTGATCAAGTGAAATTTCACGCAATTAAAACCCAAAAAGGTAATGATTCACAAATGCTGAAGATCAAAGTATTATTCTCAGTGCACTGTAAATCTTATACTTGGTGGAGATTATGATCACAGGATTATATGTAAAAGAAAAATTGAAGTGAAATATGTGCAATGATTTTGGACTCTTAACAAAGAAGTTTTAGAAACTGAAGTATCATGCTGTGAAGTTTTTGAAACCGTGGAGGGACATTGTTGACACTGTATCAAATGTACATTAGAGATCTACAGAGTGTTGTAATTTATTCTATGCTTGCATTCTGAGAGTGAGGCATAAAGAGTCCTATTCAAAGTCTGTCAAAATGAATAAAAGACTCTAATTTATTTCAATATGATATAGTCAAGAGGCAATGCAGAAAACCAGCTCTGTGCTGGCACAGAACTGACAGTTCGTATATAATTGTGGTTATATGCAAGTTTGGAGGACTTAACACTGGCTTTGTGTCACTGGACTCTGTCTAAACTTGCTAAGATGAATATGTACAAATATTATTATTGTTCAATCTGTCTACTGTCAGTGTCAGTCACAAGAGCACTGCAGGATGCGATATAGTGTTTTTCACTCTGCATGTAATGCTTACATTCTTCACTACAACAGTAAGCATAAAAAGGGCAGCAGAAAAGGGATTTTAATCTTTTTCTTGTGTCTTACTGCAGACGATGGTTGGAGGGCGGCAGAACAGTGTGGTGATACAGAAGCTGCAGCCTGACACACCATATGCTATTACTGTGTCATCAATGTATGCAGATGGTGAGGGGGGACGAATGACAGGACGAGGCAGAACCAGTAAGTAACTTCTTGAGGTCTTCTTAGTAGGTGCAAACCAATATTGATGTATTGCTTTTGAAATTAGCTGAGAAAAAAATCCTGTGGTGAAATTCATCCCATCTGTAATTGTCATTTGTCCTTTGATGGGTTTAAAGTATCTAATGTAAGAAGGTCTGTCAGTCTACTGGTTGTAGAGAAATCCTCGACCACCACCTTAGACTGGATATCCAGCTTTTAAGGCTGAGAGAAACCCTAATGGTACTATGGAACCTCTTCTTCATTTTAATCTGTTTAACTGTTTTATGGCACAATTTAGTAAAGACCTTTAAAGCATCTGAAGGCATGTGACTCTCATATGTGTGCTGGGAAGTTTACTATTTTTTTTGTCAGCACCTTCAGTTCAGAGGCAGACCTTTACAGTATGCACTTTGAGACTCTACCATCTTGCGCTGGTTGACAGCACTGCTTTGATCCTGCTGTAGAAAGCACTAAGTGATTTGCTACCAGAGGCACTTCAGGCATAAAAAACAATTCACTATTTTAATTAGTTAATTATTTAACTATACGTTTGTTAATTAATTTGTTTCCTTTTGAATCTAAAATGGAAAGCCAGACATAGCAAGTGTTTGGTGAGGAATTAAGAAAACAATCCTAATGAACTCATTGTATAATTCTGAAGTAGTGTCCAGGAAGGAATCTTTATTATTATATTTAGTGTTCCTTATGCTGTTGGACAGGACTGATGTGTTGTTATTAATGAAGGCAAATACCATTTAACATGAACTATTAAACTTGGGTTTTAGATTTCCTAATGATGTATTATTACATAGGCATGATCTGACAGCACAGGTGAGAGAATGTGGTTCTACATTTCTGACAGCTCATTGATCTGTTTCAGAACCTCTCACTACTGTGAAAAACTTGCTAGTTTATGATCCAACCACCAGTACTCTGAATGTTCGCTGGGATCATGCAGAAGGAAGTCCTCGCCAGTATAAAGTATTTTATGGACCTACAGCTGGAGGTGCAGAAGAAATGGTAAATACTTTGTGTGGATCTCACTAACTGTCTTAGGCAAATTGCAGCTCATGGTGCTAATGTAAGAAATACTGCTGAGTGAAGTGGATCTTGTTTGCCTTTGCACTGGCTTTTTTTTGTTCGTAGCTACCCTGGAGAAAATGCAGAGCACCTCCATGAAAGTCAGTTACTTCCATATGTATTACAGATGTTTGATTTTAATAGCAGACCTTCAGTGATTAGTTCTTAGCACAGGGATTTAATACCATGTACATTTTTTTTTTTATTATTTATTCTTAGGGCAGTGCATGTGAATGTAAAGCTGACTTCAGAGTGTACAAAAGGCTATAAAGTTAACAGACCTCATTTCTACCAATTTTTACTGCTAAGAAGTCATGTGGCTGTAGGCGGTCAGCTGGGGTGATATTTGTGAAAACAGAAAAATCCACACAGCTGTTTTATTCTAATCTCCGAAAATTACTTAATTGCTAAAGAGCTAAAACAATCTTGAAAATGGGAACTCTTATTGCAGACTGGGAAAATACTGTTCTTTCCCACTTGTGTTTCTTTTTCCACATCTGTGCAATTTGATGAGCCTGTGAAATGAGGAATGCATGAATTGCCACTGTTTCAATAGTATCTAGAGAGCTACTGATAAGTATTGTTAAATTGTTAAATGCTGTAGATTTTTACTTTCTAACATGAGCTGCCCATTCCTTCTTGTCATTAGCATGTTGTAGTGTTATGTAATATTTTAAAAAATTATTATTTATAAAGTGACCTTTTAGTGCCTCAGGTTCTGAATAGTAGTCATTTAAGAGATCACTGCAGTTCTGCTACTTTTATTAGTAGAACAGGATCTGGACCCAAAAGTGTAGATAGATGTAAGGTGTTGTATAGGAGAGCATAGGACTTAACAACCATTTTTGTTACGTCCAAGACAGACCCTTCTTGAAAGGCAATTCCAGAAGACACCATGAACCCTGTTGCTTCAGGGTTGACCTTTTGTAAAGTTTTTATCACATCCAGTCTGGAAAACATCTTAAAGGAGCATAATAAATGTTGGCTAAGTGAGTAAAATATTTAGGTTGCTAAGAAATATTAGAGAAGGGACTTGGGTTACCTGGTTGTCAGATTCTGGAGTTTCTGCAGC
>JAVJGJ010000059.1:10685433-10718667 GCA_035590215.1 Microhierax caerulescens
CTTTATTTCCATACATATACAAATGTTATGCCTCTATCTTTCTTTTTAAATTTGTAGACCACAGTACCAGGAAACACAAACTATGTCATCCTGAGGACTCTTGAACCCAACACACCTTACACTATAACTGTGGTTCCAGTTTTCCCAGAGGGGGATGGTGGACGTGTCTCTGACACTGGAAGAACTTGTAAGTAAAACAGTCCTTTTCAAGGAAATGATAAGATTTTTTGTATGAGTGGCTCAGATAATTAGAAATTGATTTTATATCAGATGTGGAAGTTTGTTTTTCCCAAAGCTAAAACAGAAGTACAAGAATCTCTGTTTACCTGCTTGGTTATGGTTGCAGCCTTGTAACTGTTTTCTTTGCTTATTCAGGTAGAAGATTTCAGTCCACTTATCTCAGGCAAGCTCAGCTCTTATGTTGTGCAGCAAACTTACTGTTTACTTCCACACAACAGTAAAATTTTATTGTGCCAGTAGCGATACTGGTGAACAAATAGCAAATATTAATGTTAATCCATGCTAATGTCCATGTCATGTATTTAAAATTTTCCAGGGAGTCTGAGCTCCTAATGTCAGCATAAACTAAGAAATGTAGTTTGTGGCTACTTTTCCTATCTGTCTGATCAATAATAGGGTAAAAAATTGTAATGAACACACCTTCAATTTGCAGTATAAGCATATGTACTTTGCTGCCTGGCAGGGATGTTTGTATAAACTAAACACCAAGGTTCTTAAATCTGTAGATTTTAGGGTAGCAAAAGAAATGTGTTTATCATAGGCTGATGTGCTTTTCAGCTTCCTTTGTTCACTGTTGTAAATTCAAGTAGGACTAGACCTTATGTAAGCAGCTTTGTAAAACTTAATTTAAATTATCCTTGATCTAGTGGAGAGAGGAACACCAAGAAACATTCAAGTTTACAATCCCACACCAAACAGCATGAATGTCCGATGGGAACCTGCTCCAGGTCCAGTACAGCAATATAGAATTAATTACTCTCCACTGTCTGGACCAAGGCCATCAGAATCTGTAAGTAATTTAGTTTATGAGTGGGAACCTGTGTATTAGTACCTGTTAGAAAATGTCCTTTTATGTCAGTAAACCATGACAATTTACTTTTTTGGTTTCTGTTCCTGAATGTTTCTTCTTTTTTTTTCTGAATGGTTTTAAAGTAAAACGTAAAAAAAACCAAGTCTATTTGCAGAATGAGAGCTCCTTATTATTTTTTCATTTTTTTTGCATCTGATTTTGAATTTTTATCAATATTATTTGGTTATTTTAGACTTGTATTATTTTTCTTAGAAAATGTGCAACATGGTTGTATTTCCAATTTTTCTATATTTCGTTGAAATTGTTTATTCTAACTAGATGTGGTATAAACCAAAGCTTTTTTATGTACCTGCCTTTTGTTTCTGGTTTAGATTGTGGTACCAGGCAACACTCGTGATGTGATGCTGGAGCGCTTGACTCCTGACACTGCTTACTCAATAAATGTTATAGCTCTGTATGCAGATGGAGAAGGAAATCCAAGCCAAGCACAGGGAAGAACACGTAAGAGGCAGTTAGTACTTGCTTTGTGAAAAAGGTGTCAAAATTTGTGTGTGAAGATTTTATAAAATTGGTTTTAATCACAAATAGTATAAGCCATTCAGAGCAACTCTGAGATCAATGCATCTGAGTTATGGCTGAAGCCATTATAGGCCTCCATGGAAGGGAGCTTTTGCTGTGTTGTCTGGCAGTTGTAGTACATGCATAATCACCAATATATTTTTCACTTGTGAAATAAGCCTAATTTGAATGTTTGAAAGTTTAAATGCTGTTCTTGAAAATGTGATTACAGACAAATAGCAGATTGTATTTTGGAAGAAAGAAATAGCACATTAAGATGGGTAGAATTAGCTGTCAACAGAAAAAAATGCGCTTTGTGTTCTGTCTTACATAATTGTGTATGTCAGCCTCATCAGATATTTGTTTTTTCTGGAGATGTCTAAACACCAAAACCTCCTTGTTACAACTTAGCTTGTGGGATCTTGGTTGTCTTACGCTTGGCTTCTTTAAAGTTCATTCTAAAAATAATGTGTAAAGAAGCTGTCTATGGCAATGAGAGGTCATCTCCCTTGCTGCTTCTATGTTTTCTCTATTAAATCCCCATATTCATCCAGAACTTGCAGATGTGACAGGCTATAGTCATACTTGTCTGCAAGAGTCTGAGAAGCAGAGTGTATGTAGATGCTCACTTTGCAGATCCCTCTGATGTTCTCTGCCTTCCTCACTGCTCTAGTTCTTCCCATTAAGGCCCTATTTCTATTTAAGACCTTCAGGCACTATTATATTAGCATTGACTGAATCAACCTCTATATGTTTGTTCAGGGTTTCAGGGAGGGCCCTTAGCTTTGGCTTCTGGGCAGCATTTGAATTAGTGAGAGTGATGCTGAACTGGAAGAATCATGCTCTGTAAAACCTTCTGTATTTTCTTTAGTGCCTCGCAGTGGTCCGAGGAATGTGAGAGTGTTTGATGAGACCACAAACAGCCTTTCTGTACAATGGGATCATGCTGATGGGCCAGTCCAGCAGTACAGAGTCATATATTCACCCACTGTGGGAGACCCTATTGATGAATATGTAAGTTCTGAAATTCCTTAGTAAGTACCAAGAACTTCTCAGTTGATTCTTTAGCCTACAAAAAACCAAAGACACCTGCTCTACATGTAGTACACTTTGCATGCTCTATGGATTCTTTGGTCATTGTTGTCAATGCTGAGAAACCATGGTTTGTATGAAACAGGGGCTTTTTTGTTTTTTTTTTTTCACGAGATTGCAGAACACACATGATTTAATGAGCCAATTTTTATGTAAAATAATGTTAAATATGTGAATCACACATTAATCAGAAGATTGTGAGCAGAATCTGCTTCCCAACCTTTAGTTCAAACATTTTGCTACAGTGAGTAGCCACCTATTACTTCATACTCCATTCATTATGAAGTCAGTGTGCTAAGATACAGAATAAACATGTCTGCATTTTATAAATTGAGGTGAGTTGGCAGAGTTTAATAAGAAAGCAATGGCAACTTTTCTTCAGCATCTCACTTGCTTTTGTAAGGATCAGTATGAATTGTAAATGTTTGTGTTTAATTTCCTGCAGCTTAATGATAGCACAAGTTAATCTGCGGTTTATACAATTCTCTGAGTGTTTATAGCAAAGCCAAACTCAGATCCTGTGGAGGTCAATGGCACAATTCCTGCTGACTGCCACCAGCCAAAATGTAACATATAGAGAGTGCTATTTAAATTCTGTTACTGCTTATATATTATTGCATAGGGCATGCTGAAAATTCACTGCTTGAAATTTCCCTACTGGACCTGTTAATCAGGACACACATATTTTTCAACACACATATCTTCTTTGCAGAAAATATTGGGTATTTTTTGAGAACAGCAAGTCTCAACTGAATTTTTTTATCAAGTAATAATGTAAAATGTTGATTGGGTCATGCTTTTGAGATAGACACCTCACATTACTTTCTGTGGTTTATGGCCTTTTATGGAGCAGTGTCACTTTTTGGATTACATCTACCTTTTCTTTAGAAGGGCACAATAGTGCATAGCTGCACCAGGAAGTTGAGGAAACTGAGGGATGCACAAACAGGCATGTTTTTATATAAGAAAATATTTAGAGCTTCTTTCTCAGACTAACTTGTCTCTGCCAAGAAAATAATATCCTAAGATGAGGTTAATGAAAAGGTAGAAATGAAACTGATGAGTAGCATGAATGACTTTGACTTCCATCCCCATTTCAGGAGCTTTTTCCTCTCTTTTTCTGCCTCCAAAACACATCATCATGACTTTTTCCTTTCTATGAGGGAACAGTACTGAAATCTTGGTGAGGAACTGCAGCAGCATAGCCTGATGTGAGGGTAGGGACTAAAAAGTTAATTTGATTTATCTTTTTGTGCTGACCACAGTGTTTTATAATTTAAAATATCAAGTACTAATAGTTGTTCATAGACTATAACCCTTAAGATATCCCGATGACTTTATCTACAGTGGACATAAAAAAAGTGCACCAAGTGTCAAAAATTTGTTTTGACACTTGTCATTATTAAGCAATTACAGGACTCTCAGTTTGTTTACATCTGTTTCTTTTGTGTTCTAGACAACAGTTCCTGGGATAAGAAATAATGTGATACTACAACCACTGCAATCAGATACACCATATAAAATTACTGTTGTAGCTGTGTACGAAGATGGAGATGGTGGACAACTGACTGGAAATGGCAGAACTGGTAATTAGTTTTAATATTGTATATTTTGTAAATTTAAGACACATACTCCTTAAGCCCTCCAACATTGTTAAGCTTTCATTATGTTAATTATGTCTTTGACATGATTATTACCCAACAGAATTACAATGTAAATTTCTAGACATTGAAAAACAGTCACTAGTCTAATTAGAATGTTTTTCTTTCTTTTTAGTTGGCCTGCTTCCTCCTCAAAATATGTATATAACTGATGAATGGTATACACGATTCAGAGTTTCCTGGGATCCTTCACCATCCCCTGTTCTTGGCTATAAAATTGTATACAAACCTGTGGGTAAGAAAACCCGTTCATTCTGAGTATACCACTTTCAGAACAGTGAGTGGCTAAGGGGAGATCAGAATAGAAGTCATATGTGTCATTAAATGTTTGTGTTAAAGGATTTATTTGTTTCCTTTGTTTACTGATTTTGATGTCTTATTACTGATTTAAGTCTTATTATCAGTATTTTATAAGAAGCACAAATTATCAAACACAGTGTTTCATGCATTTGATGACAGACATTGACTTGTATAGTTAAAATTTAATATGGTGACTAGATGAAGTCCTGGACTAGACTTGGTTTTCCTCTCTAATACCTTTTGTTCATCTGAGGATATGAACTGGTGTATGTGAGCTGAGTATTGGACAGGTACTTAGGTCCTAATGTCCTTCAGAACCTTTGTTTTATGTGACAGTGAAACAATAGACATAACCTTTCTATAAGTTAAACACAAATACTGCACAATAGCCTGTAAAGCTATGTGTATGTTGTTTGCAACAGTCTAATAAGCTGAAATTTAAGAAAGCAGTATGTTGTGTTTTAGGAAAAATGAGATTAACCCTTCATGGCATGTAAAAGACAGCAGACAGTTTTATAGCTCACCTAATGATGAATCTGTCTCTCTCTTTGTAATTCCTTAATGCTTCCTTTCAATTCAAGGTTCAAATGAGCCCATGGAGGTTTTTGTAGGAGAAGTGACTTCCTACACCTTGCATAATCTGTCTCCCAGTACTACTTATGATGTGAATGTTTATGCCCAGTATGATTCTGGAATGAGCATACCTTTGACAGATCAAGGCACTACATGTAAGTCAAAATAATTTTGTTGTAGTCACGTAGTACATATACTAATCTGAGATAATGTTGATTAAGAGAGGATTTTTAAGCCTGGTTATTAGAAAGTCTGAATATTCTCTCATGGAGAATACTTATGATCTGTCCATCATGTGGATCTTAAGAACGATAAGCTTGGGAACAGTAATGGAAGTATAATTTAAGTATTGATTTGATGATATAAAATTTTCTAGTCAGCTTCCCAAAATTTTATTCAGCTATAGTGGGAGTCAATTGTTAACTGTCTTCAGGGTACTATAGAATCTAACCATGCTAAACAGGTCTAGGCTTTTCGCTACTCTGCTTTTATCTCACAGGAATGTTGAGTGATTGAAATTTCAGTTTTTCAGGAGGATGAGATTTTGCTGATGGCCTCAGCTAAGAAACTTCTAAACATTTCTTCAGTTAAGATGAGTCAAGAATCCTGAGTTTTGTTAACTCACTACATTATTTTCATATTGCCGTATATGAGTCAGATTCCAATTTTTGAAAGTTTTTTATTTTATAAAAAGCTCAACTTACTTCATGTGAAAATTCATAAAATGGGCTGTTACCCAGTAGGGGAAGGGTATCAGACTATGGACCTTTGTAAATAACTAGGCTAGGATCTCTAGGGCATAACAGAAAAGGAAGAAATTTAACTAGAACTGTGCTTTTCTTCTGTGAGTATTTTTAAAAATCAAATTCTGGACCAGCACTGCTAATATAATTTACATTTTTATGTGCTTCATCCATTACATGCTACTTTGCAGGGAACAATTTATCTCTTTCTCTCTTCACAGTATATTTGAATGTCACTGACTTGACAAGTTACAAAGTGGGTTGGGATACTTTCTGTATCCGATGGTCACCTCATCGGTCAGCAACTTCCTACAGACTGAAGCTAAACCCAGCTGATGGTAAGCACGTTTTAGTTTTTGCATTTTCTTGAGGCATAATTGTCTTATTTCAGTGAGAGCACCACGTATTTGGGGAGGTGGCAAGCACTCACCAGAAGCCATGATACATCTGATTGAGCTTTAAAGCTCTGGACACAACCTGTTTCTCTAGAGTGGTGAAAAAGCTGCACAGAGGAAGTGCTGCTTATTGTCAAGTTATCTTTCTTTATTGGGAATCTGCTAGTTACCTGGGTTTCACACATATGCAATAGTACTGTCCAGTATACTCCAGGGTGCATAATCACCATATAACCTTGGTTTAGAAAGACTTTTATGGGAAAGAGTAAGACCCATCTGCTCCAGCCTTGTCTTAAGAGGTGTCTAATTTGTACACTTATTTGTACACATATTAAAAGGGAAATAGGAGGTTCTAACTTTCTTTCCACTGGGCTTGTTTTGACAGGTTCCAGAGGACAGGAGATCACAGTACGTGGATCAGAAACAAGCCACTGTTTTACTGGCCTCTCACCAGACACAGAATACAATGCTACTGTTTTTGTTCAGACCCCTAACCTTGAGGGACCTCCAGTCTCTATGAGGGAGCGTACAGGTAGGTAATAGATATTGTGAACCTTAGGTTTTGGCTATAGAACTTGTCTTGTTTCAGCTGTAGAACCTGTCTTGCTCCTAAATGTCTTTCAATACCTCTTTTAAGTGATCTTCTTTCCTCTTTCTCTCAGTGCAGTGTCAACTGGAGTTTATGAGGGAAAGAGAAATTCTTACACTTTTCCTCAAACCAGTTATTTCCTAGTACTTGGATGAAAAATGGATGCGTTATCAGAGTGCAATGTTACTCAACTCATGCTATAATGATATCATGTGCCTTCGCTTTAACAATAGCTAAATCTCATTATTTTGTAACAGAAGAATTTTTTTCTTGCCAGTTATATGTTGTTTAGGTTAATGAGAAAAGATCATAATCTTTCTGTGTGAATATAATACATAATCTGGAGTTTTTCCTTGAATGAAATAATTTATATGGAGTAAAAAAAAAATTATTATATCATTTCAGTAATCAAACCTACAGAGGCACCAACTCCACCACCTACACCTCCTCCACCTCCTACGATCCCTCCGGCTCGGGATGGTATGTTTAGTTGTAGAATTATTTTTATATATTTTTATGTAGTTTTGCACTGCTTCAGAGTTCAATTCTACTTTTCACAAATTTAAATAGATTTAAAACTAGCACATCATTTTAGGGAAATGAAGTTTGAGACCAGTTTCCTAATGCTCTTAATTCGTTTGCTCTTAAGGTTTACTAGACTTCAGCATTTCCTGGTGCAGGACAGTAATGTGTATATATTTGGGGAAAAAAATCATGATACCCTATAGCTCTGCAACAAGTCTGTGAGTCTGTGTGCCCTCAGCAGACAGTTTGTGTTTTAGGGTAACTTCTCAGAAAAAAAAAAAAAAAGTAATTTAAAACATTCATATTTGTTTCTTGAGCTCTTTGTCATTTCTTGCACTTTTCTTGATAATTTTTAATAAAAGTTTTTGTGTTGAGCACTAGCCATCTGCCAGGTTGAGTGCATGATAATAGAAGTTTGCTGAATATTTGTCATTCCTGAATTTTCAAATTTTGAAGCAATGTTCTCTATTTCAGTGTGATATGATTTATATGTTTTAAGTGTACCTTCTTGTTCTTTCAGTATGCAGAGGTGCCAAAGCAGACATAGTATTCTTGACTGATGCTTCCTGGAGTATTGGTGATGATAACTTCAACAAAGTAGTGAAATTTGTTTTTAATACAGTAGGAGCCTTTGACTTAATTAATCCTGCTGGAATCCAGGTAGGTTTCTATTTCATTTGGGTATATTTTGGAGGCAAACTGAAGGTGAAGTTGAATTGCTAAAGTTGCATCTGATTTTTGCTTTCTTTCAGAATACTGTCATTTGTTTGTATTAGATTGTTTTAAAACTCATGTGTGCACGTGTATAATTATTCATGAAATATATTGATCATTTTGTAAGTACAAAGGGAATCCAGTCTATCCTGAGAGGTTACTATTTTGAAAGGCAAAAGTTGTAGTTTGTAGTCTCCAGGCAGAGAAACTGGGGTGGTGTGTCGTCAGTGTATGGGTAATTTTATATTTTTGTTTCTTTGTATAGGGCATCAACAACTGGCACACTTCCTAGTTGTTATATGCTAGGTTTTGTCTGTGTCATACCAGAAATCTGTTTTGGGGACAGCCTGATCGTTGGGTGAGGGTTATGTTTTAATTTCTCAGTGCAAGAAAGGAGTCTTGTGCATGTAGAGTCCAGTTGGCTTGCTATTAGCCTTGTCTTGTTGAGCTCCTAGAAACCCCCTGCACTAAGTAGGCAGAATCCCTTTGAGGGAGGCACTTGCAGAAGTCTCTTCATCCCACCCTATAGATAACGTGCGTCCACTCCACAATGGGCATAGTGAAAGTATGAAAAGGTGAAAAGTTAGTTCTCTTAATAAGTTAATGCATCTTTAAAGAGTAAACAGTAACAGCTAATAAGGAATAAACTTTCAGGATTTCTGGGCATATCACAGTTATGTCAAAGACATTTCCTGTCAGGCTTCTTACTATAAGCCTTGTACCATTACTGGTTTTCTTCTGCTTATGGGAAGCTGGATGAGATCACTGCCTGGTTTCCCATAACCATTTCTCTTTCACTAGATAAAGTGAATGACATGAGATGTAAGAGAGTTTCATACAAGGTGTATTTCTAGACCATTGCAATGACCTGCAAGTGCAATGTATTTTCCTTGATTAAAAGGCTGAAGGTGGTTTTTTTTTGGGTACTTTTTTTCTTTATTATGTGGGAGATTGTGGGAATCATGTTCCCAATTAATTATAAAAACTATTTCCATTGCTCATGAACTGCCTTTCATCTTCCAGGCATATTTTTAGGTCTTTGATTCCCTATGTTTAAAGCTCTAGACATTTTAAAGGAAAAGATACCCTTCATACTTTGCTTTGTCTCAGACAGTCTTTATCCTTCGTAGCTCTAATCTATACTGGGTAGTTTTCCTTTCTGTTTGTTTGTTTGATGTTCCCCCCCCCCCCAATGTATATCTGTGTCCCTAGCCTAGAGATAGAGAAGGCCTAATATAGGAGATAAAGACATGTAAAATACTAATGTTTAGTAAAATATTTAAGTTACATATCTCTTGAGAGGCAACAATCTCAGGTTTTGAATTGGATATGAATAATTTTAAAAGGGGAATTTAATTCAACTTTACAGAACACTAAAAGCAGCAAAGTGAAATATAATATTTAAAGATGATTTTAGAATAAAATTACTGTGATTATATTCCAGTATTTAAGGCAAGAGAGTACACAATTTTGTATATATCCAACTTTAGAGAAACTCTATTGCTGAATTATTTTTGTATTTCATAAAAAAATGGGAAGAGACTTAATAGATACTGTGTATCTCCTCAGAAGCAGAGAATAGGCACTGCGTATACTGCATTATAGTAACAGCAATGATTTAATCATGTATATTTAAGGTCACATCACATTTCCTACATGAAAGAGAAAAAAGTGTGTTTACATTGCTATGATGGTATCTGTGTATGTGAATATATATGTGTGTGCATAATTGTACATACGTGAAAAAAGACTTTGCAATTATTTAACACCTATTAATATACCACAATACATATTTCAATGGAGAGAGCTGGTCTGAATGTGGAGATATGAGGCTGAACACTGTGATATATTCCATTTCAGGTTTCGTTTGTGCAGTACAGTGATGAAGCAAAATCTGAATTTAAACTGAATACATTTGATGACAAGGCCCAGGCTCTGGGAGCTCTTCAAAATATTCAGTACAGAGGAGGAAACACAAGGACAGGTAGTTCTTAGCAGTAATTATATTTCTTTAAGACAATATTTTCGGAAACTGGCTCATTATCCTAATATTGCATGGCTGAAGAATTAGGTTTTTGTGGTCTTCTGTGGTAGCTGTGTGGCTGTTGCCCTTTCAAAATAAAGTAAGGGATTTCTTCCCGTATGGATAATATGGCTGACTCCTTGTTCACTGTGTATGTTGCAGGCAAAGCCCTAACATTTATCAAAGAAAAGGTTTTGACTTGGGAGAGTGGCATGAGGCGAGGTGTTCCCAAGGTACTTGTTGTTGTCACAGATGGTCGGTCTCAGGACGAGGTGAGGAAAGCAGCAACGGTCATACAGCACTCTGGTAAGTACCTGGCTGTTTCCTTTCCTTATGTGTTAAGCAATGCAATTATAAGTGGTGCTTCAATTATCTGGGAATCCTTTATTCATTATTTATGGACTCAGAAATATATTCTGAGTATTTGGGGATAGCTAAAAAATGTTTAAGAACTTAGACTCTCTGGGCCAGACTTACTTTTTCTTTCTCCAGTATTCTTTATGGGGAAGGATGTGGCTTCCCAAGGCTTTCAAGGAATTCTTTATGCATATTGTTTCATAGACATGAATTTTCATTACTTCTTTTCTCTCCTTGCTGTGTGGACCCCAGGGATCGTTGTGAAGTGTGCTCCATTCTAGTGCTTTTGATGTAATGGGCCTGGCTTTTTCATCTTTATGTTTTCCTGGTATAAACCAGTGGATCTCCAGTTAAAGTAGCTGCTTTTGATGGAGCTGGATCTGAACTGACTCTTTCATTGCCTTTTGAGCTGAGAAGTGTCGCAGTTCCTCTTCAGATTTGTTGGATGTGGTTTATGCAAGTCTAATAATCTATTCCTGTCCTTGCACCCAGCAGTTTTGCATTGCAGTGCATGAACGACCTGGAGTCCTGTTCCCTGAGTAAGGAGATGTACTTCCTTATGAAAAGCACTGGCTTGTGATCTACAAGTGGTCATCTTCTCTGCCTCTATGATCTGAAGGAATCAGCTCTGTCTAGATGGTTTCTAAAGATGTTTGGCAACCCCATTCATAAAAATCTCTGTGTCTCCCTGGATTGTCTACTTCAGTGCTTAACTAGCATAATAGCTGAAAAGCTTTCTCACATTTCACCTAAGTGCTTCTTCAGGCTATAATAGAAAACTATTGTTTTCTTTTAATTTACCTAGTTAACCAGGAAAGCTGTTGATCACCGTCCACTGTGGTGGGCCTTCATATTTGAAGCCTGTTGTCATTTCCTGTCCTTTCTCATTTCTAGACTAAACAAACCCATTTCCTTCAAACTCCTGTTGATCATGTTTTCCAAACCTCTTATCATTTTTGCCCTCCTCTTGATTTGCTTTGGTTTCTTTGCATCTTAAATGTCATGCTAAAGCTGGACAGAGTATTTCAGTCAAAGTTTCACCACAATTGGCTACAGAGGAATAATTATCTGACGTATGACAAATTTAAATTTTAAATAAAGATAGCTTTATCGTTTGCAAGAAATGTGAATTCTACTTTCAGATTCCAACCAGCATTTCCAATATCTGTGCAGTTTCTTGTCAATGAAATTTTGTGAGAGATTTTCTTCTAGACAGTACTGAATTGTGCAGTGACTTTTTTTTTCTTCCTTGTTTTGGCAAAGAGAGGTCAAATTATAACATGAAGGCTTAGGTGTGAGAAGAGAAAGTAAGAAATAAACCAGAGACAGAATTCTGTAAAAGCTGGAGGATAGCAGGAAACAAAAAACTTGACATAAAAGGCAAGGAGACGCTAATTTAAGGATTTGAAAAGGAAAATCACCCTGAAAAAAGAGATTATGCTGTTACACCTGGTGATATAATTAAATTCCAGGGTCTGGGTTCTTGTCATTTGACTTAAGCCATCTAGCAATTAAATGTCTACTCTAAGGTTGTCTTGTAGGGTCCTTTTATAGTTAATGAAGAGGGCAACATACAGGATCCACAGACCATGGCTTCTTCTATCTTGAAGGTTACATTTTAGGGAGGTGAGATGAATTGCATTCTGAATCTGCCCATGTCTGTCTGTTGGTTATGGAGGAAGACTAGATAACTAGTTTAGACTTGTTGCTAACTTGGAAAGTAAAAATTGGTGAGATGAATGCCACCCTAAGGAAGTGAAAGAGAAACTGAGAAGCATGAAATGCAGGAGATGGGAACAAAGGACTGGATAACTAACAGTTTGAACAGAGATTTTGAACACAGAACAGACTGAAGGTACAATAGAGTTGAGAAGATTGAACATCTTGTATGAAAGAATGAGGGGACCATGTAGCCGAGACTATGTGAGATTGGATAATGTCCAACAAAAATCAATGAAGGAAGAAGGAGAAAGTTTTGAAGGAAACATGCAAAAATCAGTTTAATCCCTCCTGACCTTCGTTACGGTGAAAGATTATTCAGAATGTATGCTTACAATGAAGGCCAGATCAAAGACTAGGCAGGGCCCAAGAAATCAGTGATAGAGATGGTTTGTGAAATGTTAACCTAAAAAATGGTCATGTATGTTTACTACATTTCAAGTAACAAGTGTTATTTTTACAGGCTTCAGTGTCTTTGTGGTTGGTGTGGCTGATGTAGATTACAATGAACTGGCCAAGATTGCCAGCAAGCCCAGTGAACGTCATGTATTTATTGTTGATGATTTTGATGCCTTTGAAAAGATTCAAGATAACCTCGTCACCTTTGTGTGTGAGACAGCTACCTCAAGTGAGTAGAAGACATAGTTTTCCCTTTTCCCAGATTAATACATTTACTTATATACTTGCTATGGTTGTGTGACAGGTTGACCCTGGATGGATGCCAGGTGCCCACCAAAGCCACTCTATCACTCCTCCTCAGCTGGGAGAGAAAATATAAAGAAAAGGTCATGGGTCAAGATCAGGGCGGGGAGAGATCATTCACCAGTTACCATCACAGGCAAAACAGACTTGACATGGGGAAAATTAATTTAATTTATTACCATTCATATCAGAGTAGAATAATGAGAAAATGAAAACAAATCTTAAAACACCTTCTCCCACCCCTCCCTTCTTCCCAGGCTCAACTTCACTCTTGATTTTCTCTGCCTCCTCCCCCCAGCAGCGCAAGGGGACAGTCAATGGGGCCTGGGGTCAGTCCATCACATACTGTCTCTGCTGCCCCTTCTTCTGCAGGGGGAGCATCCTCACACTCTGCCCTGCTCCAGCCTGGGGTCCCTCCCGTGGGACACAGTCCTCTATGAACTGCTCCAACATGAGTCCTTCCCATGGGCTGCAGTTCTTCATGAACTGCTCCAGCCTGGGTCCCTCCCACAGGGCCACAGGTCCTGCCAGGACCCTGCTTCAGCACAGGCTTCCCATGGATCACAACCTCCTTCAGGCACACCCACCTTCTCCAATGTGGGGGCTGCAGGTGGGTACCTGCCCCACCGTGAACCTCCCCGGGCTGCAGGGCACAACCTGCCTCACCATGGGCTTCACCACGGGCCGCAGGGGAATCTCTGCTCCTGTGCCTGGAGCAGCTGCTCCCCCTCCTTCTGCACTGGCCTGGGGGTCTGCAGAGCTGCTGCTCTCACGTGTTCTCACTCCTCTCCCAGGCTGCAGTTTCCATTGCATAGGGCTTTCCCCCCGCTTCTTAAATATGCTATCGCAGAGTCACTACCACCATTGCTCATGGGCTTGGCCTTGAACAGTGGCAGGTCCATCTTGGAGCCAGATGGCATTGGCACTGTGAGACATGGGGGAAGCTTCTAGCTGCTTCTTATAGAAGCCACCTCTCTAGCTCTCGCACTACCAAAATCTTGCCACTCAAACCCAATACAAGTTGTCATCCCATTTAAGGTCCATCAAAAGAAATGTTCATATATATAAGTTAGGTTTCATATAACTGGATATAGTTTTAGGAATCTAGTTTTTTAAAATTTTGAAGTAGGTATTATATTTTATGTATTCTTGTTTCACATTTCAAAAGTACTAGTGTAATAAAAAAGAAAGTAACAACCAGTGAGAATTACTGCTCTTTAGGAAGTAGAATGACACCCAATGTGAACTGGGAGGCATAACAGGTCTCTTATTTACCAGTGGTCAAGGGGTGCTAAAGAGGTGTAGCTATACTGTGTGATGCTGTTTTAAAATTATCTAAATGAAGTTCAGTTTACTCAACTGAAATCTTTCTATGGCAAAAACGAGGAATTCTCAGGCCTGTCATGTGCAACTGTGTACTCCTTAACTGTCTCATCTACTGGCTCCCGATAAGCCTTAAAAATCTGCAATTTTTCCTTGTGAATCTGACAGCTATTATGCAGCCTGACTCATGCCTTAATTATTCATGGAAAAACTGTGTCATTGTGCTCTTTTCTTCTTATGAATTAGACTCTTAAAATATTTGGGGGGTTCATTTGTTATTCCATACCATTTGTCACAGTAGAAATATCATACTAAACGTAATGAGTAAAGATGTTAACAGTACATCTACCACAGAACAGTAAACAGTATGACAAATGTAACAAAAACTGGCTCCTATTTAATGGTAGCACAGACTTTCTAATAATAAGACTTTCTAAAATGTATATAAGTTCATATCCTGTTAGATTTTATAGTTTTGAATTTTATCTTGTTTCATGTCTTTTAGCTTGTCCTCTTATTTACTTGGAGGGATACACTTCGCCGGGTAAGTAACTGTCTGGTATTTTGGCATAGGTTCATTTGTGTCTTTTACAGCTCTACAGTGTTTTTATTTTTTATTTTCTCTCTGGATTTAAAGGTTTCAAGATGCTGGAATCTTATAACCTAACAGAGAAGCATTTTGCTTCTGTACAAGGTGTATCACTGGAATCAGGCTCTTTCCCAAGCTATGTAGCATATAGACTTCACAAAAATGCCTTTGTCAGCCAGCCAATACGGTAAGTAAACCTGAAAGACTCGTAATTAGGACAAGCAGGTGAGGCAGAATTAACAGAGTTTATAGATGATAGCATTGGTATCTTATGGAAGATGCATTTATTTGGTATTCTTTTTACTGAACTCCAAGAAATATGCTCCAAAGAGCACCTATCACTGTTCTTATAAAATGCTAATCTATTTCTTTTGTTGCAATCTATTCACTATTAATCCAGTTGTTTATTGTTCTTTTTAGACATTGTTTCTTAACCGTTTGAGTTATATATAATCCACGATTTGTCCTTAGAAAGTTGAAAAACAGCCTCCTTAGTACAATGAGCTCCATGTTGCTGGAGAGAAATGCTTTCAATATGGAGGGTTAAGCACCACTTTTTCAGAGCCATCATTCATACCGCAATAGGGAGCCCATTGATGCCATTGACTTCAGGGATTTTCTCCTCTACTTGATTTGCCGTATTTGGAAAGTGGAGTGGAGTTTTCAAGGGCCTGTGGTCTTAGAGCTTGGTTAGACAGGGATAATATATGGTCATTTTTGCCAACATTTTTTCACAAAAACCGAAAAGACTTAGTTAGCAGTTAGTTTTACTAAGAGGGGAACAGTACCTCTCTCTTTCTTTTTACATTTGTTCTCCCATCTATTTAAGTAAGTTTCAAAAAAAAGTAATTCTGAGTCACATGACATGCATAAAGTTAGCCCATTATCCCCATTAAATTTAAGGAAATTTAATCTTCTCTTCATACCAGCTTTTGAAATCTTCTGCAATCCTGGCAGATCACGTAAAGATCAGATCACAAGCACAGGAGCTGAGGTGTATGAAGAAATAATTTATTTTTGCCAGCCTTCACAGCTCTCAACTTTAAAAGTGGAGGACTTCAGGACTTTTTAGTTTACTGATATGCCATTATATCTATGGGGGTAATATGTCTCTGACAGCCTGGATTTTTACAATCTAGGGAAGTACAGATAATTCCAGTTTTGCAGCTCTCATACATTAAGATAAACCTTGCATTTAACAGGATAAGAGGATAAAAAGACAATAAAAAGACAGATTTTTCTATTTATTTCATATTTTTTAGAATGTGAAACATAGTCTGTTGTCTGCTGTAAGAGGTGGAGTATTGCCAGAGTATTCTGGGCACTTATTTTTCATGAGAAGCCAGAAAATAAAACTCACTTTAGACTGAGTCAGCAAAGCAATAAAAGCATCCTGATCCTGGTGGCATAGTTGTTTCTATATCTGAAACAGCTTTGCATCCCAGTTATAAATAGTGTTTCTCTATCTACTTTAATTTCATTCTTGCTCTGTGCTGTGTCATGTTGTTGACTTAGTGATATGGCTGTTGCAGTGTCCCGTATGGGTACGGTATGCATACATGTCCTGCAGTACTGTATGGTTGCATAAGCATTGCCTAAAATACAGAGCAGCTCCTCTCTTCATTTTAAGGTTTCCGTGTTTATGTTCATGAGGCCAAATCCCCTTCCCAGTTCCATTAGAATGGTTAAGGAGAAGCAGAAGCTACATGTTTTCTTACAGTTCCCTTACTGAAGTCCCTCCCTTCCTCTTCAGAAAATGCTTGAGGACATTTAATGCATGTTTTTATTTATTTTTGGCTTTCTGTTTTTTTAATATCTAACAGTCTGAACATCATATATCTAAACCTCAGCCACTGATAAATGAGGTGGGGCACAAATATAGCACCAGTTGCAGAGAATAAATTAAATATGTCTTTCACTGTATCTGTGCCTGAAGGGCAGCAATAGTTCAGTGCAGTTTTCTGTTGCCTGTCTAAAACAGGACCGATGAAAAAAGAAAAAAGCTGTGGTTCTTTTTTCTGTACTTACAATCAAGGAATTTAAAATAGAATAGTTTGTACACAATCTTGCCACGAAAATGTATCTCCAAGAGTTCATGATCATATTCTGTCTTCCTTCATAACTATGGCACCTGCACCAAGTGAAGACAGGCTGTGAGTTTATCTTAACAAGTCACATAGTCTTTTTCATCAGCAAGTTTTATTTGAGAGAGTAGGTAAAATGCTCAGTTCCATTAAACACTGTGGTTTCTCTGTTACTCTCATGTCTTTTCTTTGTAAAATAGTAAATTATCAAGATCTTATTTTCCTCATGTGTTTCCATGTGAAAAAATGTCTTCATATTGTCTTCACAGGGAGATTCACCCAGAGGGATTGCCACAGGCATACACTATCATTCTGCTATTCCGTCTTCTGCCCGAATCCCCCAATGAGCCGTTTGCAATTTGGCAGATTACAGACAGAGATTACAAACCGCAAGTTGGAGTTGTGCTTGATCGTAAGGATGATTATGCTTATTGCACAGAGAGTTTGTACATTACATTACTTTGCATGCATTCTTCCCAAATATTTGCAAACCGAAAGCATTCCTACATGGTAAAAGGATTATATATTTTTAGTTTTAGCAGTTTTTTGGTTTTTACTTTGTACATCAATTACTTTTTTCAACTAAAAAGAATTCATCTAAGCTATGTTTCAACTTTGGTATTACCTCTAGAACCAAAGGAAAATGCATCTATGTACTTATGGGTCAGTAAGACCATCTATAACCTGTGTTTACTTACTTGAGTGGTATACTACATTTTATCTGTAAGTGTATTTTAGGATGATGGTTTCAGTAGTACATATGAAATGAAATATATTTTAATTTATTGCAGCTGCCAGCAAAGTCCTGTCATTCTTTAACAAGGATACAAGGGGAGAAGTTCAAACTGTAACTTTTGATAATGATGAAGTAAAGAAAATCTTTTATGGAAGCTTCCATAAGGTAAAGGATTGAAGTTATGAATGCTGCTTTCTGAAGTGCTGTTCTTTGAAACAAAAGACAAGCAAGCAGAAGTAATGGTCAGTTATATCCAGTCTTTGTATAGGCTCTTAGTTGACATAGGGACTTACAGTTGTAGCTCTTCTTTGAACCAATGTAAGAGGTTTGTCAAGAATTTGTCAGGATTGTGTAAGAAGAGGGATATATCTGATTCCTGGCGTATGAAAGAGGAAGAATAAAAGATAATCTGGAAAAAAAACTGAAGTTGTGGTAGGAAAAGACTGGAGGGAAGTGTAATTTTAAATCATTCTGAGAAAAGGAAGATGTAGCCTCAGAAAGTAAGTAGATATTGACTTATAGGTAAAGGCAGGGAACCAATTGTGGGAGTTGAATAGCATATTGAATAAGATTCATATGTTTAAAAAACATAGTACATAGATATATACAAATATATTTTGTATGTATGAATGTGTATTGCTGTATTTTTGGCTTATATTCACTGGGCCATACATATTCCAAAGTCATGTTAACTGAAGAAGCAACAATAATGAGAACGAGCCTATAAAAGATCATATGATCTATTTGTAATTCAGAATGAAACTCATGTTTTTTGAATTGTCAAAATGGCCAGTGAAATCCTTACGTGTTACTCCAACAGCCTTAAATTATGATAGTTTTGTGCTTGTTTTTCTAATTTTATGCACTGAATTAGGAAAACTTGTTCCTGCCAGGCTTTCTTACCTCTAGTTATCAGAAAATCTTTGACTCAGGCTATGTGTATGTATGAAACACAATTTAAAAAATATTTTCATGCTGTGTTAAGTATATATGCTTTGGGCAAGAAAGCGAATTGCATTTGCAACATTTTTGGTCAGCTGAAATGCATATTCTCATGTTTTCATTTATCTCCCTTCTGTTTAGTTTAGTTTTCTTCTGATGACTAAATATAGCTGGAGTATAACATTTGTTTTCTTTATGATACCCTCTCCTGCATGACTAGTCACTACCAGAATTCCTTTGAGGATACTGATAAGAGGTTGCCTCTGTCAGCTTGCTGATACTGGAGGCCACGTTGTCAACCTAGCTGTGCTAGGCTGAAAGCAGGGAATGATTTCTGGTGCCAGCATTATGTTTTGTGACTTCATCCGTTTAAAACATGGTTGAGTATGAAAATCACACAGTGCTATAAAAGCCATTGGTTTCCTCAGAATTTGACAGAAGATAATTTCCCAAACTGTTTCTAAGTTATATACAATTATTCTTGTTTTATAATTTATTTAATGGCTAATTATTTTTACATATATAAAGAAATGTTTATGTCATTGACTTTGTAACTGATACTTATGCATAGGTTTGGATCCTGCATTAGATAGCCTCTATTTTGTCCTTGGCATTTGGCTTTTTGCCTTTTTTTTGATAGCTTAGTATGACAACTGAACTCTAAGGAAATGTATTAATCTACTGGAGTGACAAAACTGTCAGTAAAGGCTAGGGTAGATACTGTTTTGGTGTAAAAGCTGTCATCTTATCCCTGTTAAGTACTGTTAAGACACAGAATAGTATGTAGCACGCCTTGTTTCAGATATCAGTGTTAGAGCTGACTTCCCTTCTTCAGGTAAGTGGTGTGAAGCTCTCTCTACATCCTGTACTGCCAGCAGTTGGTTTTGAGTGTCTGCTGCTAATTTCATTGATATTCAGAGTCACATATTTCCTTTTAGTTCCTTTAAGTGTGATAGAGCTGAACAGAATTATCTGACAGCACCTACAGTGAAGGTCTGTTCATTTATCAGAGCAAATGGGGAACAACCTGCAAACCCAGCAGTGCTAGCAGTTATGTATAACTGTTTATTACTCTTGTTGGCGAAAAACAATTACTGGGGAAATAAAATTCCAGAATTTTGTATTATTTTAATAATTAAATCCATATAAACAGAAAGCAATCCTAAGATGCCAAATGAGGTGCAGGAGGAACGGCCAGTTGTAAATTATCTTAAAGTTCTGGAACTATGAATTCTTGCTTATGAGATGATTTCATAAGAAAAAATGTATCAGTTATTTAGTACAGTGTGTCATTGCCCTTCTTTTTTTCCTGGAAAGGAATCAAAAGTTCAGATTTTGATAGTATTTAAAGTAACTGGAGTAGCCTTGATTTAAAGAGCTGTATTTGGGATTTTTCACCATGTAACTGAGCTGACTCTGGATTCTCTCCAGGATGATTACTGAGATTGCTATATGAGTCAGGTTGTTAATGATAGCATCATGGGATTCCCCAGCTTATGCACTAGGAAAGCCTTGTGTATCAGCCATGTTGATTAGCTCCTAATAAAAGATAGCAGTAGTTTCAGCTGGATGAAGGAAGGAAAGTAGGATTAACACATTTCAAAAGGTACTTTTGCAATTTCTCCTACCGTCTGGTTTCAAAGAAATGACAAATTTTTAGAATGCAAGGAGATGTTTTCCAAAATATCAAACATTTTTGTGGCTTTCATTCGATGACTTCCTGGCTCATTCAGTGAAGCACAGTTAACTACACCTAACTGTGCAGGGAAATTTACTTTGGCATACTGGAACACTTCGGGTAGCATAGCTATGGTGAAAGCTGTTGAATCTGGCAAGTCCCGTAGGAAAAATCCTGACTGCCTGAGACAGTCATTAAATTTATAATTGAATGTTTTGGAGAGACAGACGACTTCTACTTTCTTATTCTTACCATGCTAGACTTCCTTTTAGATTGCAGTTTTGCAGTAGCTAGCCACGGGAAATTTGATAATGAGCGTATGTCTTTCTGCTGATGTACATATGGGATAACAGTTTGCTTAGCTTGTTGATGTGGTTCATTTAGCAACAGATCAGGACACCACCAAACTGTGTCTTAGAAAGGGTCCAGAGAGGAAAGATTAAATTATGTTTTCTTTCTTAAAACCTCAGTGCCTTCTGGCGCTGGAAATGGTCAGAAGTGATGCTTTGTATTGGGGTGTTAGAAATTGAAGAGAAAGTTTCTGTTAACATTTTGTTGAAAACAAAATGTAGCAGGACTGAATACAGAGATATTTTATTTTTTGTAAACACTAGATACCTACTTTTATTAGATTTATTCCTGGGCTATGAGATTCAGGCTGGAATTCAGAGCTGGCATTAAATCATCAGTTAGCTGACTGAATCAATGACTTGTGGGAGTTCTGCTTGTTTTTGGTTGCTGGGATCACTTCTTTGGATGGAAAGGTGATGCTCAGCAGTCATTGCTGTTTGAACATTTTCACATTGATAGCCCCTTTCAGCGTTCTGGTATAGATTCCCCTCTCCAAAGTTCTGTGTGCAACTGAAAATCCAGTAATATAAATTTGCTATGCAGCTATCATTTATTTAAATTGTGACAAATACTTAGCATTCCAGTAAAAGGACTTACATGTTAGGTGCCTTTTGGACTTAGGGAATTACATCTGTGATGACTTTAAACTGTTTGATGCATTGGTTAATGTGTAAAATTTAGTCGTATACTCAAATGACTGAGTATATGATGTATAAATGATAATGAATTTAAGTTTTGCCATAGCACTTATTTCATTTTGTGGAAAGTTTGGTATGCAATACCAAACTATACTTTGCACACACTCAGTTATCTTTCCATTATTTTTTTATTTGGTCAATGAACGATGTTGGGAATGTTAATTAAAAAACCACTTGTATACACAGCAATGAGAACTTGATTGCAATGCCAACTGAATTTCAAATGACAAAAAATGAGGGCAGTTTCAAAAGCCTTAATTCCAATGATATAAAGTATAAGCACACAATGTTTAAAGAATTTTAGATAAGCTATGCTGATGCCTTGGAGACAACTCCACATGGGAAAATATTTAACATGGAAAAAAAGAATGAATTCTCAGGAGATTGTTCGGGCACTTGTTGACTCAAGACATTTAAGGAAATCTTTGTTTCAACTTTATGGCAGTTTTTTAAGCAGTCATCAAATAGCAATAAGTTTTTGAAGGTTATCTACTGTGATAACAGAAGCTTTAAAACATAAATACGTACTTCAAGGATTCTTTTCTGCTGATCTTACTGTGCTGATATTTCAACAATTACATAGTTGTTATAATGTTGTATATAAATATATGCAGTATGTAAGGCATGTAAAGCCACTGAAATATTTCTGTTGCCTTAAGATATTCTTCCATCAGATGCATATTAGATTTACTAAAATGTCACACATTTTGTTCTTTCTTGGAAGCTCATGAATGTCTTCTGTTTTCATAGAAATGTATGAAATTCAGTTGTGTAACATTAGTCATATGTACTATGAATTTTTGGAATAGTAACCTTCACTTCAATTTTGTTTGTTCTTCTGTTTAAGGTTTACTGTGTTTTTCCCAAACACTGCATTCTCTTCTCCTGGTAAACATATTCTCCCTCTGTCACAGTCACTCTTTTCTCCCTTCTAAGTTTCTCTTATTTCCAGTAATTAATCTCTTCCTCCTCTTCGTGTTTCCCCTTATTTTGGCATATGTTTTTGTAGCCAAATTTTTCTCATGGAAATTTCTCTGTTGCATCTTCCATTATTTTGTCTTTTTCTGGGCAGGCTTCTCTGCTCACTTCCTGTATCTCAACGCAACTAATGCCTCTGGTTGAGTCATCTGTGGAAACTGAACCCTGGATCTTTGGATCTGAAACAATCCAGTCTCTGAACTACAGACAGAGTCTATTAGCCAGTGGGCAGTCACAGACTCATAAACCTCTTGTGTGGTCCCAGCCATCAGAAGAGGACAAGCAGAGCTTGTATTCACTTCCTCTCAATAATTCTTTTTGTTTTTTACTTCTATTCCATCTTAAAGCAATTTTCAAGCAAGCTTTTTTTAAACAGATCATTGTAATTCAACTATTAAACTAAATAGTACTTCTTAGCTGTGCTTGTGTATTCATCTCACTGACCTTCAACACATTTTAAAGAGGTTACTTGTATCATAGAGTTTTCCTAAATTTGAATTTTTCCACCAGTTGAAAGTAAAGCAGGATTACTAGGAAGAAAATTTTACATTGTGTTACCTAGAGAAATACTGTTAAAGTATTAAAATAAATATGCCTATGTGCCTTTCCTAAATACTATGTTAAACTTTTTTTCAGGTCCATATTGTTGTAACTTCATCAAATGTTAAGATTTACATTGACTGCAGTGAAATACTGGAAAAACCAATTAAGGAGGCTGGGAATGTGACAACTGATGGCTATGAAATACTTGGGAAACTTCTAAAAGGCGACCGGAGATCAGCAACTGTAAGCAATAAAGATTAATCCATTCATTAATGCAAGCCCTAGAAATTTTCTGAGGGAAGAGACTAGGGATTAAGGATTGCTAAGAAATCAGTATTGCATCCAAAGATTTGAAGTGCCTGTACTGCAAGACCCAATATACTTAACTAACAAGTTTGGTCTTAACAACTTCTCATTCTACCAGAACTGCAAGAACAAAAGTCCAATAGGAGAAAGTTGCAGTCACGTAAATTCAAATGAGCATAAACATTTTTATTCTGAAAGGGAGAGCAGTTAGTCATTGGAACCATTTACAGTGGATTTTTGATCATTGGAAATCTTTAAATGAAGATTGTTTTGTTTGCCTAAAATGTTTTCTAGTGAACAGATTTTAATTCTGGCAAGTGCTGTCTTGTACTGGGTGATCAGTGTAATCTCTGCTAAGTTTACGATCTAGAAATCTATAATGTAAAAGTGGCTGCTGCTATGAAGGGCACATTGATTATCTTGATGGATTAGCTATACTTAATTTGTAATAAATGTTTTTACCTGAACTTCATATTAGAAGATTTAAGTCTGCAATCTGACCCATGTATGCAAACCGTAACACCTGAAGAAGATTCTTTGTGCTCACCACCAAATGTTCGGTTGTATGTATCAAACTACAGGATCATAGCTCTCGGGATGAAAAAAAGAGAGGAAACTGCTTTTACCGTACAGTCTAGCTAAAGTCTCAATTTCAGCTTTTCTGCAGAACTTTTCCCTGCTAATGTCAGTGGAAAGTTCCATACATGAATCTAAATTAATATATGACCCAAGGACTGCAGTCTTTAGAAGTGGTCCAAATATTATTGAGCCAGATTTCATGTTGAAGTGCACAGCACAGGCAATCATCTGATTGTTCATCATAAGTATTATTCATCATATATATATGCATAAGTTCACGAGTATTATTCATTAAGTATTGAAAAATATTTATTCATTCACTTAATTTAGTTACTTTTTGCCCCAGAACAAGAACAAGCATCAGTGCTTGAAGTTCTTATAGCCTTACATAAGCTTGGTTTTCAATTTTGTATTGCTTTAAAATCATGCTTTTGCCAGTGTCAAAAACAGTGAGTCTGCAAGATGTTACCTATATTAGAAATAAATAGTTTGATGGGTAATTTTTAATGATAATGCCACTAGATTTCATAAATAACATCTTTAGTATCTTTCAAGAGTCCTCCTTTCTTTTACAGTTAGAAATCCAGAATTTTGACATTGTATGCAGTCCAGTTTGGACTAGCAGAGACAGATGCTGTGATCTTCCTTCTATGGTAAGTATAAATGAACCAGAGGCTATTCAGGAAATCATTACTAATAGCAAATTTAACAGTATCAGTATTAGCCTGGTATTATACCTCCTACTGACAACATATCTAAATCACAGTTGTCAGAGCAGCCAGTGAACAGCAATGCATTTCAGTTTTGTGTCTGAGGTAGAAAAATTGTAATGTGCTAGAACTGACTGCCTTAGGAATGGTGGAAAAAATGTCATTAATATTTTGTATTCAGTGGTATTTAAGACCGTAGGTATTATGGATGGAATAGCTATGTTATTTTTTAATTTAATCTTTTCTTAGACTGGCATTTAAATGTAAATTATTCTTTGTCAGTTCAAGCTGATTGTATAATGGGTATAACTATTAGAACAACAGAAATTACATATGAATCTGATTCTTCCTGTGCCTCTGTTGTTACTGTCTTGTATAGCTCGCAGAGAAAATGTACTAAAAATGTGAAACATCCTGTAGAAACATTTGGAAATGCCTGTTTAGCTGTGAGTTTGACTTGTACTTGCAAACAGGATAATAGAGTCTTGCTGTTATTGTTTTAGAAAAGTATGCTGCCACCAAGTACTTTTCTTTGAAAGGACAGTAACAGTTGTGATTAAATTTTCAGAGAGATGAAGCAAAATGCCCAGCTCTTCCAAATGCTTGTACCTGTACTCAAGACAGCGTGGGACCTCCAGGCCCCCCTGGACCAGCTGTAAGAAACTATTCACCATAGACAGATTTTCTGATTTTTAAAATGATGGAAGGAGTTTTGTGTTGATCTGTGGTTTTGTAAAGGAAAGGTCAGTCAGAGAGATAGTTTCTATCAACATGTACCACCGCTACTTGTTTATATCATAATCTGTTTCCCATATTTCCAATGTGATCACTGTGAATAGATCCTCATTGTATGATAGGTTGAAAGAAACTGGCCGCATCTCAGCTGTCTTGCACTTCATGTACAAGATATTTTTAATGGACTGTGCAAATATTTTCCCTGAATACAGAGTCAGGATTTCACTCCAAGGAAAGATTTTTTACTCTGTCAGGGAAATAAATTAGTTAGCCTCTTTCTTTATGTGGAGAGATAGTAATCTATGGAATGGATATGCTCTTACCAATTGTTTTCAGTATAAAGGAGTTATACTCAGCCCAGTAGTCCTTCTACTTTGGAGTTATCAAAAATGCATGAGAAATCTGAAGCCCGGTTAAGTTGTCTGGCAGTCTACTGGAGAGGTATCCAGAGACTTTGTTTAATATAAATTGAAGAAGTTTGCATCTGCAGATTAAAAAATGACAATAATTTTTCATGGGTTGAATTAGCGAGGTTGAAGCTGATGTGGTTTACTTGAGTTTCTGATGCATCTTTTATTCTAGTAATCTTTTTGCCAGTGTGATCTATACACTTCAAAACTTTGGGCTTTTAGTAAAGTTTGATAAAGAGGATTCGTAACGCATACCAGTATGATGTTCCTTTGCCTTCCCTGTATGAAATATGTTTTATTTCCAAATATTAATTTAGGGTGGCCCAGGTGCTAAAGGTCCTAGAGGTGAAAGGGGTTTGACTGGATCCTCTGTAAGTATCTTTCTGGAATGTATCTATAATGTTGCTACATGCTTACCTGTTTGAAAATGCGTATGCTTAGTTTTATGCTGAGCTAAGAATGGAGATTAAAAATTTACTTGGAAATATGCCTACATGTTATTTATGTGCAGCCTACCTATTTGAGACTATATATACAAAGCCTATGTATATATGTAGCCTTGAAGGCATTGACTGCACATCAGGAAACTAGAGTACATATGTCAGGGTGTTAATACATCCTCTGCAGCATTGTTGTCCTTTCTTCTGTACAGAGAAAACAGTTATAGTTCTAATTAACACTGTCAAAAGGCGTGTATTGACCTGAGACTGCCAACGTGAATCAGAGAATAGCTTACGAAAGGACATACCACTTGAATAACTGTTTCCACAGTTGTTCTAAGCATTAAATGTGTCTCCACGCTTCTGACTTAATATATTAACTCAAAAGATTTTGCAGTTGCAGATCCAAGGAGGGGCTGTAATTCACAATCTTGTTTTAATTTTCTGCTTTAAGGGGCCGCCTGGTCCTCGTGGTGAGACAGGTCCTCCTGGCCCTCAAGGTCCCCCAGGTCCACAAGGCCCCAATGGGCTGTCAATCCCAGGTGAACCGGTGAGTGGCCGTTCTGAGTGCAGGTGGCAATGTGTTTGGAGTCAGAGTTGTCCATGGGGATGGTGGTCTTGGAAAGAGGGTGGCAGCTTTGTCCTAACATTCATTTTTCCCTGCAACGCAGTAGTATTATGAAGCAAGTCTCTTTCAAGACAATAGCATTTTTTATCCTGAATGTTATGTGTGCTCATGGGATGCTTATGAGGGGACAGAGTCTAAACGTGGTAATGTATATTGCGCTATGCTGTTTTTAGTCTTAGATCTTTTCTGTAAGGGTTGCATGCAATATTACTCTGAAGACTTTCTCACAGTTACATGTCCAAATATTTCCTGAGCTTAAATCAATAGCTGAAAGTTCAGAGAGGCAATGGGTGTCTATAGCAAGGCATACAAAACAGCCCGTCATTCCTAGGGGGCTGTCTTGGCAGCTGCATACATATTTTAGTGAGAGGCTACTTCTGATTTCATATGCATATCTACTATGATATGTATCCAGAGTAACTCTAACACTGATGAAGTTTCACTAGATTCTGGGGGTTTTTTTGTTTGTGTTTTTTTGTTGTTGTTGTTTTTTTTTTGTTTTTTTTTTTTAGCAGATAACACAGATAACCCTTTATCTAAATTCTGAATGTATTAAGACTGCTTTTGCCATAGTCACCCCAAAAGAAGGAATATAATTTTGATGTTTGCTGTTTAGGATTAGCTTGATTTTTAATAAAGCAGGAGATTTTTGTAAGCAGTCTTTGATTAAAATATAGTTTATGGAAAAATAATCAGAATTGGTGTCTGCATGCTGTCTGATTTCACGTTTGAAACTGGTTACCTTTTCAGTTTGTAATGTAATTTGGGAAATGGAAAACAAAATGTTCTTTAAGGTAGACATTAGGTAAACCTTCTTTTTTGTAAGGACAAAGTAGAAAGATTTTGTTAAACTGTGTAGATGCTTTTCATTTTCTTGTTATATACTGGGAGGAGAAACTTCATGAAGATGACCTAGAGGTGCCAAGCAGCAAGAAAGGCCAAACACATTCCTTTTACATGTGGAACATGATAAATACATTTATTTGTCACATTCAGTTTGAAAATCTCTGAAGAATGAAAACACCAGCTTTGGTGGAACTTCTCATTAGTTAACAATAAGTTAGAAAAAAATCATTTTTCATAGCAATTGCAATTCACATTGACAGGCTATGTTTATAAGTTGTTTGATTATGTGTGTGTCATCAACAGTTATTCATGCTAGTTTACCACACCAGCCACTGTGGAAAATAAATACTGTATTGTCAAATTTAACTTGTGGCTTTAGGCTGTGCATTTATACTACAGTGCTGTAGTGTATGGGGAATGCAAGCTAGCTGTGAAGGGCAATACATTGCTTCTTTATTACAGTCCTACACCTTATGTCCTGGAAGTGTGTAATGCCTTTTAAATCATGGGTTAGAGAAAAATAGTGATACTGTAGAAAGAACAAGCTTTTCTGAGTGTATACAGCTCCATTAACCAGTTGAGAAAGGCAAGGGAGGTTGGGAGAAAACATGTAACTCTTCCCTGCTTTCCTGCTTGTGAAGACGTTGCTATCAATCTCTCTTACTGAAAAGTCCATTACTTCCTTATCAAAATACGTGCCCCCTTCAAATGTCTGCTTGCTCATATAATGTCAACCAGTTACCCTCCATTTGCAAATGTTTGTGAGATGATCAGTATTGTCTCAATTAAGACATATATGTATCTTGATTTATTTCATAATGCATAGTTGGTTTATGGATTCCTTAATTTAAGTATCTTGCAGGAAATATTTTGTGTCCATTTACACAAGTTAATTATTTTGCTGATCTATTCTGTCATTCAGAATCGCTAACAATCATTAATGAAAATTATAGGGTCGTCAAGGAATGAAAGGTGATGCTGGCCAGCCTGGACTACCAGGGAGATCAGTAAGTTGACACTTAGACAAGATAATGTCATTTTACACTGTTCCTGATGTAGGTTGGCTGCTGGACAGTTTTCTTTGACATCACTAGGAGGCATGGGCTATTTTCATACCTTCCTAAGCAACAGTATTGGATACATAATTATCTTACACTTAGGAATTTGAAATGTAGGAAATAGTAAACTATTCAAAACAGCAAAAGTGAAGGAACAGCTGTACTAAGTCAAGCCAAATGTCTTCTTGGACAGCTGTGAATGCACAGAGACAGACCATTGGATTAGGGAAAGTACACTGATAACCCCCCAGGAAGGTCCCTCAACTTCTGACCACCTGCATTAAATGTCTTCCTAAGATAAAGGTTGCAAAACATTTGCTGAACTCCTTTACAGCAATGTTGCCTAATTGCTTCCTACTTTTGGAAGTCAAATGGTCTTGGGAAGTCAATTGTATACTTTCTGAAAGAAGAAAGCAATATTAAATTTCACTTACTTGCAGGTTTCCATATTGTAAACTAGGATTAGGTTTTGAGGAGAAAAAATAAAATCAGCCAGATTTGGATAATCTAAGGTTATTAACCTGTAGATGTGGTGATGTAATATTCCTTAGTTACTATATTGTCCTTGAGTTTACTGGGATTTAAGGACAGTATGGGAGATGCGTAAATGGTGGTGTTTTCATTTAGTTTCATATATCAGATAAGGTCAGTCATGGACCAAGGGCCTTGAATTCTTTACCTGTTTTATTAGTTCCTATAATCCTGAGTAATATACATTTAGGGAATAGTAATGTCCTGTAGAAAGCAATGCTACATTTTTGTGTATGGTGAGATTAGACAGAAAACAGGGTAGAACCTGACAACATGATACAAGGATCCGGAATATCCAGTTCCTACAGCAGTGGTACTTATCCTACAGTGTGTTAAATTAAATTATTCCTGAATGTCCTGTAATGTCGTGTGTTTAATTTTAGGATTTATTCTTTACCCAGAAGCTAAAAGGAACAGAAACAGAGAATTTAGAATGTGCACAATAAAGCAGCAGAATGTTAAAAAATAGAACAGTAGGAGGAAAAGAATGATAAAGGAAGTCTATTTTTTTTTCTTTAGATACACTCTGATTGATGGCTGCAGCTAGGCTTTAGCACCACATGTTAAAGGATTAGTTAATATCTGTAAGTCATGCTTGTAAAGGCAATAAACTAGATATATATGTTTTATGGAAACAGTACTGAAAATTATTTTTGAAGTTGAATTATGGGCTGGTAAGGAAATAGAAGTTAAAATTAGAGTGAGGGTAAAGACTCTTGTATCATGTATGGATTCTCCTAAAGGTTAATTTTCTACTTGTAAATGTCAAAGAGCAACACTGAAGGTGGTTAAATATTTAAATGTGTGCATATATACTGGGGTGATTAGCATAACAATGATGTTCTTTCATGGATACAGCTTACAATTCCTCTTCCTTCTAGGGAACCCCAGGTTTACCTGGTCCACCTGGCCCAATGGGACCTCCTGGAGAAAGGGTAAGGTTTTCTCAGTTTATCTTGTGAAAAGACCAAGTAATGTGGTTTTGGCTTTTGTTTTTGAGGGGTTTCCCCTTCTTCTTTATCATATCTTTCTATTTTCAAATGCTTTTTCAAAAGGAGCCCTTTTATCATTATACAACCTGGAGAGGTAAAAGGAAGGACTGCAAAAAACGTAGGGATGAAAACCTCCCCAGATAGCATTGACTAGCCAGATAGGTTCCATAAAAATTGTGCTGCTCTCCCCCAACTAAGTTTTCAGATGTCTGGACCCATAGAGATGTTGTATCTGTAAAGAATCTCTATGCCATTCTTACAAGTTTGCTCCTTAACCTGTGGCTATCTGGATCTAAGCACTTTTCTTTCAATGGGGGATTCTGAAATGTCTTCATAATGAAGGGCATGCACACAGGCATTTCATTGTGAAGTTGCTGAAATCCCTTACTTTTAATTTGGGGTCAGCTAAGTAAATCTCTTTTGTCTTCACAGTGACATATCATCTCTCAGATGATTGAAGAAATTACTTATCTTTACAGTCAAAATTAATAGCCATATATGCATTTATAGTCATCCTTTAGTGGGAGTTGATAGCCAGAAATGAAAACATATCACCATGTGATAGCCAGTTGCTAAAGAACATACCATTGGATTGGTCATCAACGTTGATTTGTGAATGCTATGTCAGATTATTGAAATGGGATTTCTCAGTATCACTTCTTGCAGAAGTATCTGAGAGGGAGGTTATTACTCATTTAAGTAGAAACCTCAAATTTTCCAGCTAACCCTGTGAGTGAGAGAACAGCAAATAAGGAGATCTTACTCCTCTGGGATAGGAAAACAATTCCTTTTCTTACAGATGTTAAGAGAGACTCATTATATCTTCGGTTAGTGGCAGCCAAATATCTTCTACGCTGGCTGGAGCTTATTGCTCTATGGTCTGATCCATAGAGTTAGTCGTGATAGCTATTTTTATAACATACATTGTGGATATGTTTTGAAATATGTGCTAGTAGTAAACCAGAGTATTGCAATTGCATAATATTAAAGGCCATTTTAATCAGGCTACAATCTTAAATTAATCTGTACTCATGCTTTTGATTTTGAATAGGGTTTCACAGGAAAAGATGGGCCCACAGGTCCCAGAGGCCCACCAGGACCAGCGGTAAATATAATTTTTTTCTTTGATATGCTCTTGAAACAAAAGACCTGAGCCAAGAAAGAGCTGCACTGACATTTTCAGTTTCTGTTAAATATGAAATGGATCCTTCATTTAATATCCTAAACAGATCTGGGAAACTGTTAGTAAAATGTGAGCAGACAGCTGCATAAAGCCTGCATTCACAAACGTTCATAAGAGTATTTTAAAACTGATTCTGCCTCTGTAAATAAAGGAACGGTAAAGGAATAACCTGTATCTTTAGCCATGATCTTCAAATGCATAGTGCTAGGTCTACTGAAACAAAGAAGCTCAATGCTTGTAGTCTGGTGAAAAAAAACCCACTGTTAATACAAGTTTTCTTGGTTAGTATCTAAAGATTAGTTTTTGCTTAAAAAGCTACTTTGTTGTATTTTGTGGGACCATGATAGAAAAGGTGTTGGTTTTGGAGAAAAAAGTACTGGATCAGACCGCCCGAGGTAGGCAAGTTGATGCAGCTTGACGTTACCACCAGTAACGTCCAACCAGTAGCAAGATGGAAGATGTATTCCCAGTAGGCCCATGCACACAGAGCACACATTTACACCATGATATTTATATAGACAGGAGTTGCTAAAGCAAGGTATTATTTAGGCTGCTTCCACTCCCACACAGTTGTCTTTCTTGTGCTTCTTTGTGGGTGTGCCATTGACCTTTATCACATAACCTAATGTTCCACTTCTGCTTTTTGTCTCATACTTAGCTTGGATTTCTGTTTGTCCCACATGTATCACAGGGCTTGTCCAGATGCTCCCACATACTCTCTTGGTTCTGTGCAAAACATACATGCAAAAGGCAACATTCAAGTTCAGATCTATAGACATCATTATGGTGTCACTGAAGTATCTTGTATTTCACTGGTGTTGTGCATACCAGAGTTGTGATCCATTGATGAAATGCATCTTAAAGTCAGAGCTGATCTAACTTTTTCTAAGAACCTGCTGTGCATGAAGTGCATGACGTTTAACTTTCCTTATATAGTGAGACAGAAGTGCATCATGGTTTCTGATTTCAAATCTCATTTCTAAATTCTTTCCTCTCTTTGTATTAGATTTAATGAATGCAGAGAATCTAAACAGCGAACACCACTTGAGTACCTTAGTTCCATTTTGTCTTGTTTTTCAAAAAATCTGCACCCAGCACTGTAGTTCACTGGCTCACAGATATATGATTAATAGAAGGCCAGTCTGTAATTTAACTTGAAATTTAGACAAAATATGTAAATATCTATAATGAAAAATAAGAAATAATTTGAAAAACAGAAGTTGTTATTTAATCCTTACAAACAGTTAACAAAACATGGCCTTGGGAGATAGAATAGACATCATAAATACTATCAAGATAAGAAGTAATAAGGTAAGCTCAAGAAGAACCAAATGGTTAATGAAACTAAACAAAAAAATTATTTGAACTATGAGTGAACTATCCTAATTAACATACTAAAAGATCCACCCTAGAGCAAAGAGAGTCCCCTACTAACAAAGCCCCCTCCCCACAGAACATGCCCAGTGAAAAAAAAAATGCTGTACATTTAAATGGAGATGAGACTCATAAAAACCAATGAGAATTAAGTGTGACTAAACATAATTGTAAAAAATTGTTCAAAGTGTATAAAATGTTTTACTATGTGTTAAGAGGTGAGCTAGTTTTTGTGGATTACCACCTAGCTCCCTACTTTGCACAAACTAGAATATAAAGATAGAAATACATCAACTCAGTGTGTGAATTGATGTTGCACATGAGGTAATGGACCCACTTACAGGACAACATTTTGGTGACCCAGATGGGACAGCATTAGCGCCTTGCCTGGATCGAGTGTCTGCTCCAGGCAAAGGGTCTCAGCTGGACGAATTCCAGCATGCACTGACCTTTTGATCTGGGACTTTGTATGACAAACCCCAGAGCCAGAACAGCCAACGACTCAACAGAGCAACACT
>JAVJGJ010000059.1:10722227-10794626 GCA_035590215.1 Microhierax caerulescens
CCCCGCTGGGGGTTGCGGGGGGAACCAAGCAGCCTCAGATGACTGCCTGCCACTGAATCCGCGTGCCGGCCCCCTGGTTAAAAAAATTGAGGACCCCTGATCTAGAAGGTCCCCAGGAAATAGTGCAAGGAATTTATGTTTTATATATAAGGTGGTGTTAGGCTGATGTCTCCAGGACCAAATAGACTGTGAAAACCTTTAGAGGGTAAACTCAGGCACACAAGGGAGAAGTTTGTTGTGAGTTAAATGCAATTTTGGAACATTTTCCATTCTCTGCTGCCATGTGTTTACTGATCTTGCATCCAACTATGCAGACATCCTAGATGAAGTCTCAGAAAGATGCTGCTTTGGGAGCAATGAACTGGTGGTTCTTGTGGGGAGCAAACATTCTTTTGGGGAAAACAACTGAGCGCATTATCTTTTAAAGTAAAAATAGCAAAACTTCCTTTGTTTTGTCCTCCTTCAGCTGTACAATTTTGCTGCAGCCCCAGCATTCATCCCACAGCTCAGAAAAATCCCACATGCAGCATAAACTAGCTTTTCCTCAAACTGACCCCAAGTGACTCCCTCATTGCAGGATATCAACAAACCAGAATGTCAGCAGCAGCTGCTGCTTCTCAAAATGCTGGCAAGCAGTTGGCTAAATACCACTTTTTTGTCTATTAAAAGAAAATAAACTGAAATTTAAGAATATAACCAAGTGGGAGGAAGGTGCAAATAGCAACTCAGTAATTGCAGTTGTAATTATTTTTTTGGAAATTGTATTTCTAAAATATCCAGGTGTAAAATGAACTTTGTTGTTAACATAGCCAGTCAGCCTCCAATATCCACTTTTTAAAATGAGTTTGGAATAGCCTATACATTTCCAATCATAAGGTTGAATCAACGTATGTCACAAATTGAAGAATGAGGCTCATTTGATTTCAATGAATTGTAAAATTGACTGTGTATTGCATGTAATTAAGGAATGGCCTTAGAATTTTTCTACTTGGGGGACCTTTGTTGGCAATACTTTGGAGCAATGTTGTGATTTTGTCACCAGAGCACCTTCTTTTCTTACCAACATGGCTTGTGGCTGAAGGCAGCCTGAAAAACTTTTCTTGACTAGTCAGCAACAATATTTCCAGGAACAGTATTCAGGATTTGAACATTTTCAGTTTGCTTCATTTTTTTCTCTTTTGTGAATGCTCTAGCAAGTGAGTTAATCGGAATACAGCATTTTAAGTAATTATTAGTATATTGGTATAGCAGATCAGAGGTCTGATTTTTAATGCTTACACTTACCTAGTAAATGATATGAATGAATAAACAAAAAGACATATTGCATAATTTGCTCATGTCAAAACAACATGAGTTTGTACTAATGCCTAAATGAAGGCAGGTACTATAAATAAGTACTTAGCAGATAATTGCAAACAAATAGGCTTTCAGAAAATAACAAAAATTGCCAAGTTTCAAACAGAAAGAGAAGCACCAAATAATTTGACAGTATTTTTCCCCCAGATTTTCATGTTATAAACTAGTGCAAGTAAAAAACTTGCAATTCTATTCAATGGATATTCCAGATACATGTGATAGTTTATGACAGGTGTTAGTCTGTTGAACTGAGAGTCAAATTACATCTCTTTTAGAGCTTCACTCCATCAGCTTTTACCAGAGTGTTAATTCTGAGAGAATGACAGATAGAAATGTCATATTTTCCTGATGGTTTTAATTGTTACAGTTTATTTATGTTGTTATGGCATTTACAAGTCCGTGGTCTGTTTCAACATGTGGCTGTGCTAAGCTAAACTAAAAGACGGACCTTTTCCCTGTGGCCTTCACAGAGTAATAAAAGATGGAGATGAAAGGGTAAAGGTCAGAAAGGAAAGAATATTCATCAGTTTGATGAGTGTATTTTTTACATATTAATAACTGTCTCATTGTCATGATTTATTCCAGTGACTCATTTATGGTGTTACCATTCTAAATTTTTTATTTGAGTCTGTACAATTAATTTTGCATAACGATCTGTTATGCATGATGCAAATGAACCGTATGCCAACTACTTAACTCTAGTGATGGATGAGCTGCCTCATATTTTCGGTGGCATGTCATGGGGTAGGCATATGCAACACTGCTGCAGAGGAGCTCAGACAGCATACTGAGTTCACACCCTGATGCACCCCATGGGCACTTGTTTACCCAAAACCTTGATAGAAGTCTATGAAACAGTGCCATTGGATTTGAATAGTATCTGCTGTGACCTCAATGGAATGAATGATTTGTTGTCTCATATTGTTGAAATTAGTTGCAGGTACTATAGGAATGTCAAGAACATTCAACAGCTGCGGCCCACACTTAGCCTTCGCTTTTTTTTTTAATGGTGATAAACAGACTCCTTAAAGAAATAGTACGATGTAAAAAGCAGTAGTACTTGGGATGTGTGTGTAACTATGTGGAGAGACATGCAGAGCAGCAGATGACCAAACTGGTCTTTCACCTTTGAAATACGCCTTATGTTCAAATAGTAATTTAGGGCTGCAAGTAAAAATCTATTTGAACTCATGCTACCCCCTTTGTGTTTAAATAACAAAGCTCCTGTGCTCTTTGGACACATTCTATCAGATGAATTTACAAAAGATTTTTAGAAGGACTCAGCTGTGGCCTAACTGCATCTGCTGAAGTCATCTGTAAAACACTTCAGGAGCCATAGGTTTGGCCAAAGTTTTGTTTGTACTGCCCTGGGATTTGGCACATGTGGCATTTGTCACAGTGAGTATTCAAGAACATTGGAAGGGCTATTCATGATGGCTTCCTAAGCAGGTATTGCAGTAAATGCAGTTTTCTTTTTTTTTCTTTCTTTCATGTGTATTTTGATGTCAAAATTAAAAGCATAGTTTTAAACACTTTGCAGATTTTTAAATTTTTCAGAGGGTGACCTAGTGGCTAAAACAAGTGACTGTGGATCTAATTTTCTGCTTATTTTAAGTGACCAACTGCAAATTTTACTGGGTCCAAAATCATGTCAAACAGACCAAAGCAAGTTATAAACATCCTTCTGAGATCATTGCTGTCTATTTTGAAAAGCTTTACAAATCCATTGTACCAAGTATTGTGTTATTTTCTTTGCAATGGATGGTTTGCTCTCTCTTGATGTTTTTCTTTCCTAGTAGTGGTATGCAAACATAAGGCTAAAATCTCAAAATCTTTTGTGAGGTGCACACACAAAATTTTGTTTGCAGAGTATGTTGTGTGTGCATATCTACAGTTCAGCATTTAAAAACATCTTTACAGCATACCTAATGTTTTTCCAGCCATAGACAAATTCATATATAAAAATTAGGGTCAGTCCTTCTGGCTGGGTTCTTACATACTATTCTTGAAAACCAAAAAACCCACAACAACCACTAGAGTATTCAAAGGCAAATGGAATTTGCTGTTAGACAGAAGTTAGCTCTTGGCAAATGTCAATAATTATAAAGCAGATCAAGCTAAGACTTCTATGAGAATATTGTAAGACTAGAAATGGTTGAGAATTAGCAGGGAAGCTGTCATTATAGATAGAATAAGAACTTAATGGCATCTCTTCATCTTATGTGTTACCTCTGCATAGTGCTTTTTTTGCTTAACACAGGCTGTTTCGTGTGGGCGCAAGAAGACAGCTGCCCTTCCTAGACGTGTTAGTTGACCTAGCTTACCTTCTTTAATGATGAGTTCACTTAAGACTTAAAATTAAACAGTCATATATAATTCATACAAGGCCTTTCACTATTTACAGAAATGTGATGCTAGAAATTCAACTTTCAAATTGCCGGTGTGATCCCAGTGTCAGAATATGTCAGTTTCTTTAGCCCCAGTTTCAATTTTTCCTTCAGGCCTTTTTCTTCTGCATCTTTTACTGTGTTTGATCATACACAAAAGATCATTGCTTGTCCAGTCTTTTCTGGAACCCGCTTTAGCATCTCTGAAATTTAAGTTAAAGGAGGACCAGGTCTGTCTTCTTGAAGGAGTCAAAATGTTTTCTAGAATTGCATGTCTCAAACCTGTAGATGGAGTGGAATAATATAATCCTTCAGTTGCTTTATTTTTACTGTATTTATTTTAGGGTGCACCTGGAATGAAGGGAGAAAAAGGTGACAGAGTAAGTCTGCTTTAAAGCCAGTTTTTCTCAGAGTTTTTAATTCAACGCTATGTCTTTAAAAGCACAGACAATCACTAATGAAACACTTGGTTTGGTTTTGATTTAGGGTGACATTGCTTCTCAGAACATGATGCGGGCAGTTGCAAGACAAGTTTGTGAACAACTGATAAATGGTAAACAGTGTTGCTTGCATTGTCTCTCATACTAGTAATTTACTACTTTGTTAACAGAGAAAATGGTTTAAATTCAAGGTGAGGGATACTGGCCCCAGAGCATAGGGAGAGTTTTAATGATCTGATAGTTGTCCAATGCCAATGATTTGGTGGAAAAAAAAAGGTAGCATTAAATTTTTGCCAGATCCAGATGGCTACCTAGATCATGAACTAATTTGTGACCTTTGGTAATACACAGGCAAATCTAATTCTCTGTACAAGGAAGGTGACCTTCCTTTTGTCAGTCTTGTCCAAAATCACTTCATCTTTGTCATAAAATCAGTATATATTTTCTCATTAAACACATCTTCAGGAGGAGGCAATCGGCGAGAAAAAAGATGCTCACTGCAGGTACTTTGCTAGCAGGAAAAGACTGCGCACAGAATCATCTGTGCTATGCAAGTAAAAATTATATTTGGAGGACTCCCAATTGAATTTCAGTCCTTTATGGCCACACAGTGCAGCTCTGCAGCCCGTGAAAGTGTTCTCTGCAGAGGTTTTCTCTCTGTCCCTGAGGTGATTGCTGTAAGTAGCCCTGCTGAGGAGGACGGACAAATGTACCCATAAATTGTTTTTAATATTGTTTCTACAACAAGGGTCAGTGCTGACTGAGGTAAACAGATACATCTTTTGGATCATTAAGAGTGCTTGTGTACAGGGAGGAGGACAGAATGTCCTTTAAAATGTCTGTGATGGCTGCTATTTAAAACATGTCTATTACTTAGCCACCACAGAGGAAGGAAAGTACATTCATGCATGTATTAGGCTTATGAGTAAGATTGCGTTAACTGAGATCTTTTAGCATCTCTTTTTTGAACATCCCTGCCTTATTTTTTTCATATTCAGCTCATCTTTTCAGGGTTATGCTAGGACTGGCACCTTACAGTAATCAGGTAGGGCTAGATGTGGCCCCCTGTTGAGGCCTCCTTTCTGCATAGTTTCACAACTGTTGCTTTGGTTGAGACACCTTTCTTTGGAAATGAAATTTGCCTATATGCAGAAATTATTTGGGTACAAGCCTATGCATTCTACAGGCTCAGGAAAGCAACTTCATAGACTATGTGCTGCTAGCTCTACACATGAATAATTTATAATGTCTTTGTGGTAACTTCAGAGCTCTGAAAATACATGGAAATGTGATACTCCACTTTTAGAAGTCTAACAGGTCCTTTCTGTTTGTGAGAGTAAAAACAACATCTAATTAGAGCTCTGAGAGCAAGAGTATTGCAAACAAATGCTCATTTTGTGACTTTAATTGCTTTAAAATTAATTTTTGTTAATGTTATTGGCTTCCAGAGTCCCCCTTACCTTTCTTCTCTCCTCTCTCCATATATTTTCAGCCTTCTTATGAGACGTTCATCTGAAGTTTTTCTAATTCATCCATATACTAGTTCACACTAATTTATTGAATGGGAAGGATAGGATTTAATGAAGAGACATAACTTGTTATCCCTTCCCACTCTGGTAAAAGACTTTCACTCATTTTACATGGTTTATTGAACCATTTTTCTGTCCTTTTTTAGGCCAAATGAGCCGGTTCAATCAAATGCTGAATCAAATCCCGAATGATTATTATTCAAACCGTAACCAGCCAGGACCACCAGGACCACCTGGTCCCCCAGGAGCTGCTGGGACAAGAGGAGAGCCTGGGCCTGGAGGAAGACCAGGATTCCCAGGCCCTCCTGGGGTCCAAGGACCACCTGGTGAAAGAGGTCAGTAAATTCCAGGGCAGCTGTATATTTTGCAGTGGCCATAGTGCAGAGGCTGCCAGAGAGGCAGTCTGATCCCTTTGCCATGTCAGACTAGGAAGCTCACACCTTGCAGTAGCCTGGTAGGTCAGTTGTGTTGCCTGAGGGATACCGATGTTTTGAAGGACAAGGTTAATTATATCATTGCTTTCCTCTGTCTCTCCCTTGCTCGAGTTTCATGAAACACAAGTTGGTATAACATTTTGGCTGCTGTCTCAGGCTTCCACAGGATATCCCAGGAAAATGAATGTTCTCAGAACTCTTCTGGCACTAAACAGCTACATCTTGAAAGGCTGTTTGGAGTAACACAACTCTGCAGAACAGAACTCTGATTAAGAGAGAAAATGAGTCATTACCAAGAATAAAGAGTAGGAGTTAGAATTAGGAGACAGAATTAGGTCTACATCCTTGGCTCTTTGCAGTACTCCAAGGGAGGGAAGCAACTCTGAACTGAGTTTGAGTATATGGGTAAACCTATTTGTGGCTGCCTTAGATCACTGGAATGACATGGAGTGTCTTTACTGCACTCTGTTGTGGCCTTTGCTCATTCCAGCTGTGCTACTGTAGCATAGACTTAGTGCTGTGTTTTCTAGCATATATTTTAGAATAATCTTTAAAATAAAGACTAGAAAAAAAATGAAGGAAAAATGATTTTCTGAATTCTGATTTTTCTCAAACTTATTTCACAATATCTAAGAAAGTATAAAGCATCCTTCATAGCAGAAGTATGAAAGCTTGAAAATATCTTCCTATTTGTAGTTTAAAATAATAAGATTCTGTGGTGTTTTTAGTATCTGAAAAACTTTTCTCTTTGAAAAGGTTTATTTACACTAAATTACCTCTACATCCTACTTTATTTTAGGTGAGTATATTTATGTCCAAATTATTTTCCCAAATGCACATTTGGACATCTGTACAAAATAAGGTTTGACCAGCCTTGTTACATTACATAATGGGAACTAAATATTAATATCAATGAGAGACCATAAAGAGATGTTGATGTGGTTTCCTTCCTTTGTTTTTTTTTTTGTTTGGTTGGTTTTTTTGGTTTGTTTTGGTTTGGTTTTGTTTTTGTTGTTGTTGTTTTGGTTTTGTTTTGTTTTGTTTGTTTGGTTGGTTTTTTAATTCTGTAGGAATGCCTGGAGAGAAAGGCGAAAGAGGGACTGGATCTCAAGGACCACGAGGTTTGCCAGGACCACCTGGTAAATATTTCATGTTTTATCAGATTACAGAAAAGTAGGAGAAGTTGACACTATTTTTTCATAGGGAACCAGACTACATATGGTGAATGCATATGCTTTATTCCGCCCATGTCATGTTTTTGACATGTATTAGAGTTTACTGAAAACCCCTACCAAAAAGGGTATTGTAGATTTTTTGTATATGGCTAATGGGTATTTATCTTCGTCTTGCAATTTACTCATCTAGTGCTTGTTTGTATGAAAATGTAATTAATGAAAATACATTGTCCAAGTATTTGACATATATTTTCATGTATCATCAGATGAAACTTTATAGTTCCATTTCTTACTTGTGATTACGGAACTACAAATTTGCCCCAGATTACAAAATACTCCCACATGCAGAGCTACCAAATGATGATTTGACCATTGGTTTTGGTCTTTGTATCATGCAGTTTTGTTCACTGATTCCTTGGCAGAAATCAGCTGCACCATTTTTTTCTGCTAGGAGTTTATTAGGCTAAACATAGTTTTTCATTACAGGACCCATAAGATGCTTGCAGCAAATTGTAGCTCCAGTTACTTGAAACTTTACTTTTCTGCTAACCATAATAAGACCTGTTCCAAAAAAAACATTACCTCATCTATCCTGGGGCTACAGGGTAGCAGAATTGATGTACTCCTATATTTTAATTGAAATTCAGTGTGTTTGTCTAATCTAGTAGTTTCCCTTGAGATCTCTGTATCTTAACGCAGAAGCGAAATAAACCAGAGAATTCATTGATGTTTCTTACTTGGCTCGAACCTTACTAAGTCAGTTTCTGTGAATAAATCCTTAAATAAGCCACACACAGGGAAGCAACTAATGATGAGTCATATTTCTAGTTTTCTTTTGTTTTTATTTCTGTTGACCCCTGTATAGCAACAAAGTGCAAGTGTTTTCTCACCGAAGCCATAGCCTACTCTGTGTAGTCTAGACAGCAGTAATGTTAGCAGTTTTATCAAGCTAGCTTTTATAGAAAACAACCTCCCAACTTTTCAATTCTAAAATTAGGTCCACAAGGAGAATCTAGAACTGGTCCACCAGGCTCCACAGGATCACGAGGACCACCAGGGCCGCCAGGTCGTCCTGGAAATGCGGGTATTCGAGGTCCCCCAGGGCCCCCAGGATATTGTGATTCATCCCAGTGTGCTAGCATACCTTACAACGGCCAAGGATTCCCAGGTAGGTTATGAACAACTTGCCTTAAATAACCTTCACGGATGTAACTGTCTATATTGAGTTGCTTTACATGAGACAGTCCTGCTAGCCTGGACATACCGAATCAGGAGGAAATGGTTGCAATGAGCAGGCCTACCTCATTGTAATGTGCAGGTATATGAGCAGTCATTTGGACTTTGATGCAGATGTACTTGATGTTATGTGTGGTTTGCTTTAAATAGGAAGCAGTAACTAAATATTAGTCTTTTTTTTTTTTTTTTTTTTTAAACATAGACAGTTAGTAGTTGGTAACGTTGCTTATAGGATTTAAGTGACCATTTTCTTCTTCTTCTTTTTTCCCCTCCATCCCCACCCCTTCCAATCGTCTTCAGAGCAAGGTTGAATTCTCCATGTTTCTCTTGAAAAATAAAAAGAATGCTGTGGCTGGCAATTTCCATGTGTCTCTTTTTGAGCAATGTCAGGATTATTTATAGAAAATTGATACCTGAAATAAAATTTTTCCACAAAGGAAATCCATTCGGTGATACAGTGCAGCCAACTGAAAAACACCACTGTCCTACAATTTCTACTGAGTTAAACACCATGGAATCTCTGATTAGTCCTGGGTTGTATCAGCCTTCCACTCTGTGATGTAGCTCAAAACAGTAGGCTGCTTCTGGAATCAAAATAAAGGGTTGCAGTGGCCACCAATTTCTGACTGGAAATATACTAATATATTTTAACATGGGGATCCTGCAGGACCACAGTATAGTTAACAAATTAATATGTATGCATTGCAACATCTCAAAGTTTGTGTATGTGATACTACTATTGGAAATGGTTTGCTGTTAGTGTATTGTGCATGTACCCATGGAAAGAGAAAAAAAAGAAAGGAGATATATATATATATATATATATATATATATGTACACACTTGCAGGCTCAATGCTGCTGGTTAAAGATCCAGATGGTTGTGCAGATCTCACACACAATTCTTATTTAAATGAAAAAGAAAGAAAATTGTACCTGTGATTCAGCAGTATTGTGCTTTCTAGTAAGCAGCTATGTATACATATATAAATATATGCATATGACTTAACCGTTATGTATTTAGTTGGATGAAACTATGTGTTTGCACATCAGATGGACTTTTTTTAAAAGACTAACATCATCTTTGACCTGTTTCAGGTTTCGGCTAACACATTTTCTAAGGCGCCAGTGCTGCTTACAGTTTGAATACATGAAAATCCTGTTTCTGAGATGTTTGCGCACGTGCTTATTAGAAAATGAGTCCGTACGGATATTTCACCACGCATATGGTTTTTGAACCATGTTGGCCTCATAGAATGGGGAGATTCTTTTTACTAACACAACTCGTGAATGAGATAAAGGACAGTGATGTCAATTCATTAAGCCTGTTGCATTTCAATAATAGCCTTTCTTTTTTTAAAAAAGACCCAGACCATCAAAAGCCTCAGGGGTGAAGGAGGCTTATAAAACTACTAACCAGCAAAGGTAATGCCATTAGAAGAGACAGATTTAACCTGGTAAATGAGAAATTACTTATGTAAATAGTAAACTAATTGTGGCTTGTAAATGATTTGTATGAGACTGTACCCACTAAAATCTGTTAACAACTCTAGGTGATGCTTTTGCATAAAAGCCTGCTGCTGCTTGCTATATGCCGGAATAACATCTTTGACAACTTATGAAACCTACTTGTCTGTTGCTTGTTACCAACATGTCTGAATCGGGGCATGCGCCTTTTTTTTATATGTAATCTTGTTGGATTCTGTAACTACAGTTATAAATACCAAAGTTTTATAATTATTTTTCTTCTGTTTTGCTGTAGTTTTTGGTGTTCCTGAAGCACCAGCTGTAACTCGGTTTGTTACGAGGAACAGCACGAGAAAATGACATGTACTGTATATTGCCGCTGGTGACAGTTATGTCTACACTTACTTTCCCCTTCTCAGAGAAAATTAGTATATGGCAAACCCACCTGTTCATTTTACCTGGTCCATGTCTTCTACTAATTATGCAATTTAAAATAAACTCCAGTGCTTGGATTTACTGAAGTAGCTGTAAAATAATATTTTTATTTGATTTGCTTTGGTTTTGTTTTAAATAGTTTTACAGTAATTTGTCATTTACATAATTCAAAACTCTTTCTGTAATGGTTTGTGTATTATAAATACAAAGCTTTTCAAAATTTAAGCTTTATATTATTTTACTGCCAAAAAGTATTCATGAACAAAATTGAAAAACACTCCCAGTGAACTCTTAATTTATGTATTTATTATATGGAAATAAGATTGGACTAACATTATGTAGACAAACTAACTTTCATTGTATTTGTGGATTCAAAGACATGCGATAACTATTATGTTCAATCGGACAACTATTTTCAACCAGAACCATACGTGCCTGAAAGTGGACCCTATCAACCTGAAGGTGAACCCTTTATAGTACCTATGGAGTCAGAAAGGAGAGAGGACGAGTATGAGGACTATGGAGTTGAAATGCATTCACCAGAATACCCTGAGCACATGCGCTGGAAAAGATCACTGTCAAGAAAAGCAAAAACAAAACCATAAAAGATCCGCATCTTGTTTTGGTTTTTTTGGTTGGTGGTTTTTGGTTTTGCTATACCTGCATTTGCAGATACACACAGGGAGGGTGCATCATTTCTTTTGCAATACAGCTTTCTGGTCTTCTCATAGCAGACACCCCCCTGGTTTGTATCTGGCTTCTGTGGGGATAGCAATGTGTGTACCTAGAGTCTTCATATTGCTCTGGAAATGCTTGTAAAATACTTTTGCTTATAGTGGCTGCGTGCAGGTTAATATGTGCATCCAGTTATCCCAGTGCTGCCTTTTCATTAAAATAATGTAAAAACAAATAAATAAAAAAAAGAGAAAACCAAAACCCAAACCAAAAATAACCAAAGAGTTGCTGCAAATTTTCTAAGGAGTGTCTGCTTTAGCTCTACATTTTTCTTTTTCAAATGCATGCTTGCAGTTCAGTCAGATCACAGGTCTGCATTATCTAGTTAAAAAAGAAACAAAAAGTTCCCTCTCCTTCCAATATCATTGTCATTTTCTTCTATTCTTAGTTACACTTTTCAGAGCATATACTGCTCTTATACATCTCCTTTAAACACCACAAACATTAAGTAGCTGAAATCATTGTATCAACTGGATACAGTTTAATAATGCCTGAAATCTCCTTGTTTGTAGACACAGTAACATTTATGCCAAATTGCAGACAATCCTGCAGAGAAGGAATTGCATGTTTATGTTGTATATTTAGTATGGAATTTTTTTTTCAGAATACAATGTTTCTTAGTTATCAAAAGCAGTTGGAAATTGTTTGCAAGACTATGGATATAGAATTGCTGCTTTTATATTTTAACTGCAAATTGTGAATTTCACTGCCTTATATTATTTATTTCTGAAATGAAAGAGGCATTTTTCAATAAAACTACTGAAAATTTATACGTGTCTATTCATTTTTTGAAAGGCACAATGAGACTGATGTGTGTGTATCCTATTAGTGTTATTTACTTAATTCGGAAATGCCAGCTACCAAAAATCAACTGGAATGGGAATAGTCTTAAAATAGGTATTTGAGCTGTGGTGTCTAGAGGTGGGTGGATGAAAGCAGGAGGGAATTCCTTTGTCCGAGGCATGAATAAGACTTTTACCAGATTCAGTCTGCTAGGCATTTGGTGAAGAGAATGTAAGAAAGCCTCTGAGGTTCAGTCACTGCCTTTTTTTGGGTTTCTGATGGATGGCTGTTGCAGAGAGAGACACGTTCCACCTGAGGAACTACTTGAACTGCAGTGAGTACCTAAAACTACACAAACCTTTATTTCCTTGCGTGCTGTGGGCATTGTAGCCGTGGCAGCACTGACTCCAGTATTAGCAGACAGCTTCCTTGAGGAAGTGGCGCCAGGTGTTTGATGAGCTCCATCCTGCTGGGACCATACGTGAGCTGGCTACTACCTGCTCAGGAAGTCATCTGTATCTGCAGAAGCTTTGATCACAGTGGTGACTGTGGTGGAGCTTTACCTAGAGAGGGTGACAAGGATGATTTGGAAAAGAACAACAAAACTACAGTGGACCAGAAGAATTACTTGCTAACTGAGGAGAGGAGACCGGACTGGTGGGTGATCCTTCCTATCCATGGTATCTTAACCAAGGTCTGTCGCAGAAGTAGAAATGGCTTTTGCCATAGGACCTGAAGCAAAGCCTTCTAACTTCATTGGAAAAGCTGGAATGCCATTTCTTAAGATCATGCAAGACATCTGTCACAGAAGTGAAACTAGACGTGCTGGCTGGCTTCCTAATCAATGAACTGTACTCCATGGTGGAAACTATATAACAGATTTCAGTGTTCACAAATAGGATTCACAAACGGGAATTGCACAATTCCGTAGACTGCCTGACTGGTTATCAGTGAAACAAAACCCAAAGAAATGGCATTTCGAAGACTGGTCTTGATTATAGCCATATGCCTTTTAGATTGTAAGAGAATTATTCTGGGCTGAACTGACATACATTTAAAGGAGAATCAAAGCCATTGATTCTTTATGTTTTCTTCTAATTGCAGAGAGTTAAAAAAACCAAAAACATGTTCTACAGCTTCATGGCCAATAAAGAAATACAAGTGTCTGACAGAAAAAACGATTCTGGTAGAAATTTGGAGAAGTGATTAAAATGTTTTTCTGAATTGTATTTAAAAATAACATCTTGCATTGATCTATATCTGTCTTTTTTTCTGAGATTGTGTGTCCCTAGGAAAAGCTTAACCAGATGCTCACATCTACATAAGAAAGATTCCCTTCTGTCCTCCAGACAGAAAGTTTTACCTTATTTAAAGCATATATTTTAAATTACTTTTATATTTCTCCACAAAACACACTCAATGACCGCAAACAATGCTTTGTATTCTTTGTGTTCTTTATTAATATCTTAATAGACATGCTGCTATTTGGTTATCTGGTGGACTGAAATATTTAAACATTCAATAAAACCTAAGGTTGTTGGTAGTCAGTATATTTTAATAACAAAATTCCTCTCCCAGATCTGCAGGATGGATGCAACCTCTAGGATATGTATTTCCTACAGGCACAGATTTACAAAGTAGGAGTCATGACGATCTCTGAACTTACTTGACAGAAGTGCCGATAAGCATTTGTGTTTCATAGCCCCATAAACCCCAAACCTGGTTAACGCTTCTTACACCTCTTTGACATCAGATGACTTCTGACAGTGCATTTTGAAGTAAAAAGGACTTTCACTGGCTCATTCAAAATATGGAGAAAACACTGGAAATGTTTGGACAGCATGTAAATGAGTGTTTACTGATGAAGGCCTGTAGAAGAATAAAGCTGGGTTAATTAGCATTGGTAATATACAACCGTGGGTTGGCTTTCAGGGGCAGTAGGTTGGTCAATTTAGATAAGGTGCAGGTGTGGCTGGTTAAGTTAAGGGGTTGAGCAGCCAAGAAAGAGGAGATGAGAGAGGAAGAAGCAAGAGAGGATAGAGAGAGCATGTCCTTAGTGAGGAGGAGAGATGAGGAGAAGGCAGCAGAGGGACTGGGATGAAGAATGTGCCAGTATGGGATAGTAAAAGACCTTGTTGCAGCCAGCTAGTTTGGAGAGTGCTGCGACAAAGGCCAACAAGGAAGAACAACTAATTTCCAGGAATTCTCAGGGGAATGACTCTCAGGGGGTGGGGGGCTACTGATGACACTTCTGGGAAAACTGTTGCAAAGCTGAGCCAAGCAAATCTTGGAGAAATACAGATGCAAAGCAAATACAAACAAATTTGAGTTCCTGAATATCTCATGCACAACCGAGCAGATTGCATAGTCTGGCAGTTTTAAAGAAGGAAATTGTTTAAAAGCTCAGCTTTAATTGTATAAGCATTTTCTCTTATTTTGGCAAAAAACATGGATACGAACAAGCAGGTGGAAAAGGGCTGCTGCTTGTTTGAAATTAGGATGGAGCACTGCAGAAAGGACCTTATTGAAGACTGTCTTTGTGTGTCCTGCAAACATTTCCTTAGAGAGCAAATTCTTTGCATTCCTGATAGCATGGATGTGGAAAGTGCACAAATACCCAGATAGCGTTACTGTTTTATGGACTGTAAATATTGTGGTAGCTCATAGCTGCAGAGATGTCTGTGCAATAACAGGCAAAAATAGAGTGAGAGAAAGCGTGTAAAGAGCCTTATGTGAAAAAGTACTGCCCTTAATTTTTATTTTCTGTTATGGTTTTTCAATAGTCTTTTGAATACTCTAGCACTGACTGCACAGAGATGTTTATAAAATAAGAAGATAAAGGTTCAGCGACTGATTTTGCCAGACATAAAGAGTTTCAACCAACAGCATAAGCAGTTGATCTTTGATCCAAGGAAGGCCCCTTCTGGTAGAAAAAAATATTGGTATATTAGTGATAACTTGATTAATCTATATAGATATTAAAGGCAATAATATGTATTAGCAAGTTTCCAAAATAAATTCCACTGTGGAAAACACCTTAAAGGATTCACATAATCCGTGAGGTTGTCCACTGCCATTTTGAAGTGAGATAGTGTGTTGATCATTTTTGACTGCAATTCAGACCAAATGGGAAGATGCTGCACTGTGAAAACACTGATTGTTTTAATGACAGCTTTTTAATATAAGAATGAGTACCTTTTGTATCATTTTACATACTGTTGTCAAGATCAGACCAGCTTATAGCCATCAAGAAAAATGCCTAATAAAGGCCTTACCTCTTTCTGTATTCTGCTGAAGGCCTCAAACTTTTGCTTTGACTAGCTAGTTAAAAGATGCACAGCCATCACTTTCATGGAAAACTCTGGAAGAAGAGGTGGGAATGGAAGGAAATTCTCTTGAAGGCTTCTCCACATCTGAAAGTTTCTTAGATGACATTCAGCTAAAAAGAATAGACTGCAACAGTGATTTTAGTGCTGATCCACTACTGGCCTCTGAAAAGAAATACTCAGCCGGATTTTCATTGAGTTGTTTTCCCATGCTGTTTGTTTAATGTTTCCATCTCATTGTTTGTGTTCTTTAGTATCATGCATGAGATCACTGAGCTAATTGTGAAATTGCACCTCAGAGAATGGTTCTGAATTACAAAATGAAATCCTGCCTCTTAAGATCAGCTGTTTTGCCACTGATTTTAGCGATGAATTTATAGTCTTTTGCTTAACAAATCTGTTCTGTGAGCTTGGAGATGTAGAAGGCCCTTAACAATAAGATACTTGCTTTTTGATGAGGAAATGCAGCAAGACTATTTGGAGCTGTCACTCAGATGCTGCTCTCAGTTTTGTTTCTGGGTCAGCTTTGTTCTGAATTGCTTCATTCTTGAACACCACTATTTCTGAATGGTTCTTACAGAACAGTTTAGTGCCCAGTATAATTTCCACTGTCTTTCATTCCTGTATAGACAGTCCAGGGATGTCTTGAAGGTTTAGTTCATGACCATTGTACCTTTTCTTCATGCAGCCCTGGAGTAACCAAACTACTCACTGGATTTTGAGAGTTGCTAAAGTTTTGGGAACATTCAACATAAAGTTGTTCACTTTAAGACACACACTGATCTTTTTGTTTCAGAACACCATATGTCTCTAATAACCTGACCTCTTTAACCAGCCTGGAGTTGTCTTCAGAGTTGCTACCAAGATTATTTGTATAATATCAAATATTGAGCAAAACAACAAAAATAGGACAGGGAAGAAATAAGATACTTTGTGTCTCACTTTCATAGCATGTTATCCCTGCAAAGTTCTTAAGTTGAAAATATTGAGGGAGATGAATTTTCTTCTCCAGCTATTATAAAAGTAGAAAACCTTGAGATGCTAAGGAGATATCAGAAATGAGAAAACAAAAGCTGTACCTTTCTCCATTAGAGCATGCACCTATCCAGAGACTTCTCCCATAAACTGCACCAGAATTATTGGTCTCTAAAAAAAAACCCCACAAACAAAAAAAACCCCATAAGTTACTAAAACTCCAGTACTAATTATGAAAAAAGTGTTCCTGTCTGGGGTAAGCAGAAGTATACAAACTTGATAAATGCCCTGAGCAATAGTATTTTTACAGCTGCCAATCTGAAGCAAATGTGAGACATTTATCAGTTATAATGGCCTGCTGTTTATGTCTCATAGCAACCACCACTGGAAAATTGCAATACATTAATGTTTGCAGTTTTGGACCCTTCATGAAAATGAATTCTGCACATTGTAAAGTAATGGTTTTCTCTTTTTCAGTTACGCAATCATGTCACGTCCTGCAGTCTTCCTTCCCTTTTTCAATGCTCTTTTCCTTCCTGAAGCTTACATGCTATTCCCCTCTGTTAAGCCCTCCTGTCTGTGCAGCTCTAGCCTCCAGGCTGACAAGAAGGACAAGAACACGTGGATGCAAGTCCAGCTGAGTAACACCAAGTCCATCTGGGGGATGGAGTGCCTTGTGATTTCAAGAGTTGGGATTGTTTAGCCTGGCAAATAGAAGTCTGACAAGGACAGTTCCTTCTTCTGTCTTCAACTCCCTTTACCTTCCTGTTATTCTAAAAAGCTTGGTTTCTTTTTTATTTTGATGGCAGTATATGAACAAAAGATTAGCAAAGTTCCCAGGATTCCTGGATCAGGCATTCCATGTGACTTGCATTTTCCTATTGCCTATCTTGCATCTAAAACTGTAAACCTCTGTTTTAGGAAGAGAGGTTTAGGGTTCCTTACTGTTGACGTTTGTATAATGATTGGCCTTTTCAGCTCTCCCTGTGTCTTTTTTCACTGTAGTCCTCTTCCAGATTTTGTATTACTCTTGTAATAGATTAGCAAGCAGGAAGTCTTCTGCATAGATTTTATTATTTTTTTCTTGTATGTAGCTATAGGTGTCAACTACCAAGTGAGATAGAGATTTGGGTTAAAAACATGTCTTGAGCTTTCTTCAATGTAATTACAAGAAACCGGACAAGTACTTTTTTTGTGCACTGGAAGATGGTCTTTTGACTACAATGACTTGTAATTTTACCTTTAATTTACATTATAGGTACATAACCAAAGGTTTGAAATAAAAAGCCAAAAAGGACTCCTGGCCCCAGTGTCCATCCTTAGATGTTTATCCTTAAGTTTTTACTTCTAGAACACCTGTTGATGTGAGAAATGTCAGCATAACATCAAATAAAGGGTAATCTGCAGACTTGTTTTCTTTGGCAGCTCCTCAGAATACCATGAATACTCTCTGTTGTTATTTGGCAATGCCCTCGTGTACAGTATATCTGACAGAAAATGCCTGTAGACTGTAAAATCCCAACCAGTGCATCCTCTAAAGTAGTATCCTGAGGTTGTATTTCTCAGTGTCCCTAGCTGATCTCTTTTCAGTAGCAACAGAAGTCAAAACAGCACCAAACATTTCATGTATCTGTCCCATTTCTTAAGGTTATGTCTGAAAGATACGTTTTCCCTCTACAGCACTTGCTTCCCCAAAAATCAGCCAAGAAATTTGCTAGAGAAATAGGTGAAGCTTTCAGAAATTTGTAGAGAAAGAGTTTTAGATGCATAGTAAAGGTCTAAAGCTTTAAACTCTGGCATGTTTCATGACAGTGGCATGAAATTGAAGTATTTCTGTGATTCAGAACAGTGCTGGTCCACTGCAAGCTCCCACCCATAGATCAAGAAAACCAGGTAAAGAGACCATCTTGCACAGCTACGCAGTTGCAGCACTATCGAAACTAGTCAGCTGCAATAAGGCTTTTACTCATCCCATACCAGGTTAGTTTCAATAAGCAGTTCCCACATCTTACCCCGGCACAGCCACCAATCCCCCACAAGGTTTCAACAATTCATCTACTGTCTGTGCTGTTTCTCCATCCTCTTCAGGCCAGTCTGCCCTGCTTTTACTGCCTCTCCTACATCCAGGATACACGCTTTCCTCCCTCTGCTTCTCCCAGGTCCCTCTCCATCCAGCACTCCCCTTCCCCACCCCTCAGCACTATTTAACTACTATAGCAGGAAGCAGCCACAGCTGCACATTATCCACGCCAGCCAACCCACTGCCCCTGAAGCCAACCCACAGCTGTATGTTATCAGTGTTAATTAACCCAGCTTCATTCCTCTATAATTTCTCTATGCTACATGGGGTCATAGATTGTTCCCATTTTTTCCTGAATCTGAGACATCAGAGGTGATTAAAAAGACAGGAAGGGGAAAGCAACAGTAATGAGATTCCTAGCAGTTTCCTCAATGCAATAGCTTAATTAGCATAGGCTCAAACAGTGAGCTATCACCAGTGTGCTGAGTGCTTTATCAGTGAGCCCTGATGATAAGGAATTTCAAGAAAAGAGACTCCCTAAAGGCCATATTTATCTTACCTGGGTATTGTCTTTATTTAATTCCTTTATAACACCTCTTTCTCTGGCTGAGGTGACACAAAGTTCCTAACTTCTTGCTCAGATAGACAGTATCATAGAAATGAGGAAAAATTTGCAGATTTGGATTCCTAGTGCCCTGGTCCAATAAATTTCTAACAACTGTCCCAGTGTGGGTTACTGGACCAGCATATATATGAACCTTTCAGGTTCGGAATAAGGAACTAAACCAAAGATCAAATGTGCAGGAGCAAAAGAGAAAATGCAAAGGGAAATATCCGTTTGCAGTCACCAGCTAGTGTAGTTTGGTGGCTGTATTTTCTCCTGGAGCAGGATGGGAGGAAAGGCTAGTCTTCAAGGGTGGAGGAAAGCTAACTTTTTACTGAGGAGGGAAAAAGAAAGGAGAAATAGAACTTGCTTTTCGTCCTTTGATAGAAAATTATGTAAGGAGCTCTTGCATAGCAGGTGTCCTTATTGAAACTCCATCTACTTGCAGTAATCCCAGAAATTAAGATGATTTGCTTATTTTCATAAATACCATTGTTGCTCTTGACCAAAGGAACGTTTTATGAGAGGCTGGTTTCTGACTGCTCCTTCTTTTTCCACATGTAGAGCAGAAGGTACGCTGTTGCTCATCCCATCAGTTTATATGCTAACAGACAAAAAAGCTCAATAGGACCTAACCCACTTTATTAAGCACTTAATCTTTTAGCCTGTGAACTACTGTTGGCTTTTTAGTGACTTGCTCTAAAATAAGTATCAGTTTCCTGTAACATCATGGAAAGGCACACATCCCTTAGGAAGCCTCTAGAAGTCCATCCAGTTGGTGCAATATTAGCACATAAACTTGGTGATCAGCATAGGCAACAGTGACCTCCAAGCCTGGAAGATCAGAGTGTTAGAGTAACCAAACTTTTCTTATGCTGCCCATCATGAGGGAAAGGGCAGGAGCACTGCGTTGTCCAGAAGGACATCACTGCATAAATAACAGTCTCAACAGCTGGAGACCAGCCCTGCTGTGGCGTCAACTGGGGCAGGGGCTGATGGCCCCAGCCTGGGCTGAAATGGCATAGATGGGTGGGGAGACCCCTGTGGGGGTTTGGCAGGGACAGTCAGGCCTAGCAACTGCCCTCAAGTCTCTGAAAAATAGTATTTTCTACTCAGTATTTCACAACATTTAGTTTGGGAAATCCTGAAATGGTCATCATTGGGGCTACTCCTTCACCAGGCTGGATGGTAAAATAGCACAAAATGTGTCCCTTAAAAGGACTGTATGGGCTCTCTCTCCAGAAGGCTGGAGGTGTGCAGTGAGGGACAACAGCTACTGACCCCGGAAGATGATTCCGTGCAGCACAGTTTTGCTAGAGGGATGGAAGAGAGCGAGTGTTGTCACTGAAATGACAATGAGGCCTCTGCTGAAAGCAGAGAAGTGGAATAAAGTAAGAACCAAGATATTACACATATAATACTTGGTCTGCGGATGTTGGAACAGATGTAAAATTTAAGAAAACCCACAGTTTTGCTGAGAAATCTTCATCCTCGTATTTAAGGCAATGCTATTTACTGCGATTCATTGAGATCTGCTGGGAAAAAATGGTGAAGACTGTAGCTAATGATCTAGGGATTACAAAACCAGAAAGTAAGAGGCCTACACTTTTAAAGAAATGTACCCATCATACATTTCTAGCAAAAGATATGCAGATACAACATCTACATATTCTAAAAATGCAATAATTTGAAGCAGGATGTGATTTATTTTTTTTCCCCAAAAGGTAATATGTTGACAAATGTTAATAACAATTGCTGTATCCTGCTTTATGCACCAGTATATAGAAACAGTAACTACAAATGTAAAATGAGTAAGACCTACAGCCAGTTATTTATAAACAGATATTTTAGGCAATTCTCTTTGGAATTTAGCTCTAGATGGAAAGACATTGAAAGAAAACACAGACAATATTTTTTCAGCCAAGCACTGGCTACATCAGAGGCAATATTATAGGCTTCCTGAAAAAAAGATTGTCTTCAACAGTCCTGCTTGAGAGAATTCATTCAGTTGTGTGACTCTGACTCAGTCCATTTGCAATATGTCTCAACTTCAGTCTAACTATATTACTCAGACTTTCAACTTAAAATTTTAAATTCCTGCCTTAAATGAAAAAAAATCTTTTCACACTTCTGAATCTCTCTGTTTCTTATTCAAAGCTGAATGGGAAATATTACAGCTGTACATGACTAGGTATCCCAAGACCAGTTTTTTCCTATTTTCTGCGTAATAATATTGTGCATTTTAGTAGATTCATCTGGCATATTACCTTAAATGAAAGGTTCATGTTGTCTCAAGGAAAACTGTATTATTCATCCCTTAGAAGTACTTCTAAGATGGCCTCATAATATGTGGTAGGGTTCAATCTGAAGTTAGAGATGCTGGAGAGGAAAAAACATCTGGATGGGCATATGCAAGAACAGTTTCATTTCAGATCAAGGTATAGATCTTAGCCAGAAATGCTCAGGAAAGGCAGACATCCCTTATTTTTATTACCTGTTAACAGTCTTCGTCAGACTTTCTGCATGTATTTTAATGCTTCACAAACATATATAAGTTAGAACATAAACTTAGTTTCATGGTAACTTACAACACCAAAAGTTTCATTAAAATATTTTTTCAGTATGAAAGAATGCTCCTGGGATACTTAGATACTATACTACATGGTCAATTAAGGAAGTCTAGTTAACTGTGCTTTCAGAACCCCAGAAGATCAAAATAACTTATGTTTCCCATGTAGAACCGCTCTTTTTTTTTTCTTCATTTTGCATTCTGTGTAAACAGAATGAACAGAATCAGGTTCATGAAGATAAAATGTGTTTTGTGATTCATAAGATGTATTTCACTGTCATGACTTGGTGTGATACATATTTCATATATTTTATCTATTTTGCTTTTGCTCTTTTAAGAATGGCTTCGGCTGTAACAGCTGGGAAGTTCTTACTGTAATACCAATAGTATATGACATTTTGTTCCAGTTTAAAGTTCACCCAGATTTGTCTGCTACATCTGATTTTATTCTTGCTATTCTTTCTCCAAGATTATAATCTACACAAAATGCTGCAAAATTATACATATTTCTAAAGCTACATGAATCAATTCAGCTTTGGCAGCAAAAAGTCACAACCAACATTTCTCACTTTCTTAGTATGTAGTCTTCTGGCACATCACATTGGACTACTCTGTAACATTAGCAGCATTGTGCATTGTACTGTGGGAAAAGCCACATCTCAGTGTGGTGGAAATTCCATTGGAGGAAGAAGTAGCTCCTTCCAAGGCAATTGGGTTTTGCCTTTAATAAACTCTTTGAAATGTATCAGTATGGAATTTCATGAATTATGGCCAAATTTTCAATAGGTCTCAGTACCCTGAGTTAGGCTTAGTTTTTTTCCCCAGAAAGTTCAGGTTCTGTTTAGGCACTGAGTCCAGTTATACTCTGGGTTCAGCTATGAACCAGCTTTTTAAAGGAGGCTGGTTAGCCACGCTGTCACGGTGCTGACCCCTAGCTAGCAGCAGCTGCTGAAAGGATACACTTTTTGTTGATGCTCAATGCCAAACTAACATATCTACACAGCTTCTGAGTTGGAGGTGAATTGTAACAACCCACCTTCAAATGCAGGTAGGGTTTACACGTGCCCGTCTTGAAGTGACTAGGCAGCCTTAATCTGTATGGAATGGCCACGTATGCCTGTCGTGTAAGGACTCATTGTCTGGCTTCAATGAACATGGATATAGAGGACAGTGTCAGAGAAAACTCACATTAAAAGATGTCAACAAGTGTCCTTGCCACCCAAAGTGCATAAACTAAAGGCCAGATGAGAGGGTGGAATTGGTTCAGGGTGGTGGTGGTAACTCAGGGTGGTGAGATGTCATTATCTGGAGTAGGAGGAAGAAGAAGAATACATAAAGCAAAACAGAGCTGCACCCACGTACTGCTCATCTCTATTGCACCCTATGGAACAGATCCCTATAGGGTCAGCCTATAGGCTGAAGCTTGGCAGTTTACTTTGCCATTCATAACTACAGTAGCTTGTTCACTTTGTATCATGAGCCTGTACTTCTAAGTGCCCCAGTGCTTTCCATGAGGAAGCAATAGGTACTTATGGAAAAGTAATCAGTCGAGAGTAAAGAATAAAGTCTTTTGCTAAAAATCTTTTCCTCCCTGGTTAGCCAACCAGGCCATTTAGGAGAAGAAGGCATGGTGAGTGCTCTGTGGTGGGGATCCCATGCCTAGATTATGTTTTGGGTTCCTCATTCCCTGTTGAGCTTCAGCAAGCATGAGACTGGGAAAATAGCATCTTTGGGTGGGTAAATTTGGATCTCTTAACTAAATATGCTACTTACATTGTACAAAAGTAAAATGCAGAATAGTTTTCCTGTGGGCTATTTTTAGGGTAGAAACTAGAAAATGGTCCAAGGAGAAAGAAAGTAGAGAAAAGAGTTGTCTCTCCCATATTAAAAATGTCCATCCACCTCTCCTAATAAGAAACGAAGGGCAGATCTGTTAATATCTGCCACTGAAGAGAAGCATATTAGCTAAATTATATAAAAGCCTGATTATTTAAAAAAAATATAAATAGCAATGAAATTATTTTTGTAGTTCCTATAAGTTTCTCTGTCATCACATATATTTAAATGAAATGTAGGTAGCTGGACAAGGACAAATTGAAAAAACCAACAATTTATCTCTGTCTGCTTTCTCTTGCACTTTAACAACATTTAAATTGCCATAGGTTTCTTCCTATCCAATCACGACCTCATGGGTATTGAAAAATAAGGCAAGTCTTAGTGGTGCTGTCAATCAGCTTATTACAGACTCATCATTTTTCACTCGGTCTTCACCTGCACATTTTGCTGCACTAGACCAGTATGGGTGACATTGTAAGTGGGTGCCTGCTATTGCCTGCCTGCCTGGGAAGAACAAGTGCATCAAGCCTTCTGCAGACAGCTAGAAGTAACCTGTTTTTTGCAGACCCTGGTCTTCATGGGGTCTTCAACCACTGAGATCTCTTCTGGAGGAGCAACACAGCAGGGCATGCACAATTCAGAATGTTCCTGGATTGTATCGATGATTTCCTGACACAAATGATAGAGGAGCCAACAAGGAGACATGACCAGTCTCATACTTACAAACAAGGAAGGGCTCATTGGGGATGCGAAGGTCAAAGACAGCCTTGACTGCAGTGACCTTGAGAGAATGGAGTTCAGTATCCTGAGAGGAAGGAGGATGGCAAGAAGCAAGGCCATAACCCTGGACTTGGTGAGAGCAGATTTTGACCTCTTCAGAAATCTGCTTGAAAGAGTTCCATGGGATAAGATGCTAGGGGGAAGAGGGGCCCAATAAAGCTGGTTGATATTCAAGGATCACTTCCTCTAAGCTTCAGAACAATCCATCCCAATAAGCAGGATGTCAAGCAAAGACGCTGGGAGGCTTGCCTGATGAACAGGGAAATCTTGGCAAAACTCAGACATAAAAAGGGAATATACAGAAGGCAGAAGCAGGGACAGGTAACCTGGAAGGAATATAGAAACAATCTCTGAGCATGCGAAGATGCAGTGAGAAAAGCCAAAGCCCACCTGGAGTTGAGTCTGGCCAGGGATGTCAAAGAAAGCAAGGACTTCTTTAAACAGTGAAAGAGTGGCAGAAGTGTGGGCCCGCTGCTGAGTGGTGCAGGGGCCCTGGTGACAGGACATGGAAAAGGATGAAGTCCTGAAAGCCTTTTTGCTTCAGCCTTTACTAGTAAGATTGACTTTAAGGAATCCCAGGTCCCAGAAAGCAGACGGAAAGTCTGGATCAAGGAAGGCACATCCTTGGTGGGAGATGATTAGGTCAGGGAATACTTAAGCAAACTGAATATAGATAAGTCCATGAGCTTTGTTGGGATCATAAGTGCTGTGGGAGCTGGCTGATATCATTATGAGGCCACTCTTGATTACCTTTGAATGGTCATGGTGATTGGAAGAGGTGCCTGAGGACTGGAGGAAAGCAACATTACTCCTGTCTTCAAGAAGCACCAGAAAGATGACCCAGGGAACTACAGACCGATTAACCTTTCCTCTATCCTAGGAAGCTGATGGAATGACCAATCCTGGAAAGCATTTCCAGGCAAATGAAGGACACAGAGGTGACTGGGAGTAGTCACTGGAATCACAAAATAGATGTCACGCTTGACAACCTTCTATGGTGAAATGACTGCCTTGGTAGATTAAGGGAGAGCAATGGATGTTGTCCTCCTGGGCTTCAGGAAGGCTTTTAACACTATATCCCAGGGGTCCTCAAACTGCGGCCCGCGGGCTGGATACAGCCCCCCCAGGGTCCTTGATCTGGCCCCCCGGTATTTACAGACACACACACAGACACAGACACAGACACAGACACCCGCCAGGGGTTGTGTGTGTGTGGGGGAAACCAAGCAGCAGCAGATGACTGCCTGCACCTAATCCACACGCCGGCCCCCTGGTTAAAAAGTTTGAGGACCCCTGCTATATATCCATAGGCTTCTCATTGAGAAGCTGGTGAAGTATGGGCTGGATGGGGAGGCAGTGAGGTGGATTGAAAACTGGATGAATGGCTGAGTCCAAAGAATTGTGATCAGCAATACAAGCCTAGTTGGAGGCCTGTAACTAGTGGTATACCCCAGGGATCAATACTGGGTCAATTCTGCTCAACACCTTCATTAATGGTCTCGATGGTGGGGTAGAATGTACTCTGCTGCTGACACAAAATTGAGAGGAGTGGCTGATACACCAGAGTGTTGTGCTGCCATCCAGAGGAACCTCAACAGTCTGGAGAAATGGGCTGACAGGAACCTTATGAAGTTCAATAAGGAGAAATGTAAAGTCCTGTACCTGGGGAAGAACAACCTCATGCACCAGTACATGCTGGGGGCCACCCAACCGGAAAGAAGCTCTGCAGAAAAGGACCTGGGTGTCTGGTGGACATCAAAGTTGAATGTGAGCCAGCAGTGTGCTGTCGCAGCAAAGGTGGCTAATGCTGTCCTGGGCTGCATTAGGAGTGTTGCCAGCAGGTTGAGGGAGCTGATCCTTCCCTTTTACTCAGTAATGGTGAGGCCACACCTGGAGTGCTGCATCCAGTTCTAGGCTCCCCAGTATAAGACAGATATGCACCGACTGGAGAAAGTCCAGTGAAGGGCCACTAAAATGATTAATGTACTAGAGCATCCCTCCTGTGAGGACAGGCTGAGAAGGCTGGGGACTGTTTAGCCCAGAGAAGAGAAGGCTCAGGGTAGGTCTCATCAATGCGTATAAATATGTGTGGGGTGGGATGGGGTGGGGTTGGGGGTGGGGGTAGGAAGTAAAGAAGATGGAGCCAGGCTCTTTTCAGTGGTGTCCAGTGACAGGACCAGAGACAACGGGCACAAACTGAAACACAGGGGGCCCCATCTGAGCATCAGGAAAAAACTTTCTCACTGTGAGGGTGACTGAGCACTGGCACAGATGTTCAGAGAGGCTATGGAGTCTCAGTCCCTGGAGATATATTCAAAAACTGCCTGGACATGGTTTTTTGTTTGTTGACAACAAAAGTCAGGTGGCCCTGACTGGGCAGGGAGATTGGACAAGATGACCTCCAGAGGTCCAATTCCAGTTGTGTGATTCTGTGATTCAGTGATTGGCTCTTCCTTAATTCCTGCAATACAAAGTAGATTATACCTGCATGCAAAACACTCGGGCAAGTGTAATAAAAATAATGTAATTTGAATTTCTGGCACAATTTCTCAGGCTATAAAAATAGTTTTTGAGATAAAGCATGAAGATGTTCTTAGTAGTGTTTTATGATCTTCTCAGATTTTGAGACCTTGCCAGTCTAGCCTTCCCCCGCAGCTCCCACTGCAAACTTATCTCAAAGAAATGTTGAGTATCCATCATTAGCATAGCACATTTCCAAGTATTGATATGAGTCATGTAAATGTAAGCAGTCACTGTCAAAACATTTAAAACAGAGGCTTATTTTCAGAAGTGAACCCTTAGAGAGGACAAAATTTAAATGTAAACAAATGACAAAGCACTAAGTAGTGGCTACATTTTGGAAGAGGGTGGGAGCCTGATGTGTGCAGAGGTGGCTTCTGAGCATCTCTGCTGGGTCCTACATGACCTAGTGGTGTTCCAGGGCCAGTATAATTTCCCACTCCAGATCATCCAGCACTTCATAGCTCCGACCCCACATACAGCAGAACTTTGTCTCAGAGGCCAGCTTTTACCATGGTTTGAAAAACTGCAGTTCTGAGCTGCTTTTAGGAATGCCTGAATTTGGACCAGAACAGTCATTTGGTTCATGTGTAGATTTGAAAATTAAGGCAATTAATCCTATGAAAATGTTTTTAGGGAAAGAGCAGTCCTAGGACAGATGAAGAGCAATGGAATGAGTAGGTCACAAAATAGCTGATTTCTGACTGTGCTCATCCAGTTCCTGCTTTTAACCTTTTCCTGGCACCTTGCAAAATAAAGAATTGTAGTCAGCATGGGAAGCAAGATTTTTGCAAGACCTTTTTTTAGACTAAAAATGCAAGGCAATAATGAATACAGTGCTTTCTGTCTGTTTTGTCCTCCTCCCTCATTATAAGGGACTAAAAGCAATGGAGGACCAACTGTCACCCTCGCTGAAATTCTGTGCTTTTAAATTAGTCATTAGCTGCCACCCAGTGAAAGCTTCAGGGCATGGACTCCAGCTCTAACTGGAACACCAGTAACTGACCCAAGGGGGAACCTTCTTACCCATTAAAAGAGGTGTTAGAGGAGAATCCTCTCAATGTCACTGATCCAGGGAAGATCACTGACAGCTGTCTTTCAGTAGTTTGTCATTCCGTGGCATGTTATTGTCCATGTGCAACATGCTACTTTGAAGTTATCTCTGAACTGCTCTTTCTGGAGAAGTAGATTCAGGCCTTTCAGTCAGAGCTTGGTTTATTTCCAGGATTTAGCACAAATGCACCCACAAAGCTTCTGGAAGGGATGAATTATATGTCTTTATCTAAATGGACCCCCTTGGTTCTGCTACATTTAATGTACTGTCAACAAACAGAAGCAACTGATCCTTCAGAAGATAAACCAGCAGTTCACATCTCTGCCAGGAGGACTATCCATGCCCGGCAGCTCTTTCTAGCTACTCTGCTCTTCAGGAAAAAGGCTGAAATACATTGTATCAGCTGGTGGGAAACGCTGCCTTCAGATCTTTGATGAATAGAGGAAAGTCTTGATTACTTGTTTTCATTTTTTCCCTGGAGGTTATGCAGCATGCCAAGCCTGAAATTAATGCTCATGAAGCTCTTAAAGCAGAATGAAACTCTAGCACTGAAGGCTTTTATGGCTGTGATGTCATGCCTAGAGACAAGTTTGTTTATGTGGTTCAAAGTGGACTTACTGGGTTTTCCCATTGCTTTTTGTTTGCCTACGCCAGTACAGTCTGTTCTTGCAGAGTGCTGGATTCCCAAGAAACACTTTCAAAAAGAAAACCAGACATTATCTTTTATATCTGTAGACATCTTCCCTTTTGATATTTTATTTATCATCTTAACCTCTTTGATGTGATACCATAATCCTCCTTGGCACGAATCCAGCATTGCTCTGGATTGGTCAGTGCTGTAACTGCAACTGGAAAACTAGGTTGATTCTTATATTTTCCTATCCTGTTCTTATTTTTGCATCCCTGAAGAGCTCAGAAACCTTGTTTTGGATGTGTTCAGATTTATGATGAACACTTTGATTGCAACTTTGAATAATTTAAAAAATATGATTTTGGGATGCTACTTCAGATCATGTATTTTGGAAATTCATGAACTGACTGACTGTCCTACCTTCAAACCCAGCAGCAGCTCCATAAGAGCAAGGATGTAATAAATAGGTTGTTTCCAAGGCACCACCTTGGGCTGGAGAAGGGCTCAGACCATTTTTATTGAGGGAGGATTTTGACATGTGTGGATAGCAGTTTGTAGCTCAGCTGTTATCCCTCACTGTACTGTTTCCCTAATTTGAATTTGTGTTTCTGAGCCTGCCTGAAGAACGTCTTGGCCTTACTTGTGCAAAGGCACTGTAGTAAGTCACATCTGTGTCGTGACCTATATTGCTAAAGGACATCCACAACCACACTGTTCAGGGACAGTCCGGAGACAGTAAATGGAAATAAATCTGGGCTGTAAAACTGCTTGCAAAGCCCAGTAAGGTCAGCCAGAGCCTGGCCAGGTCAGTCATAACCAAAGCAGTGCCAGGCTGGTGGGGCAGCACATCAGAAACTGAAAGAACTCTCACACGCATGCATTATGTATGCGTTCCACAGCAGGATCTGCTCCGTTTGGGTCTTACCTGGGCTGACTGGCTGAGACGCTCATTCTTGGCCTGAGGGACTGTTGACATGGCCTGAGTCTCCATGCCCCATTCCTGCAATGAGAGCCAAATCTGCCTCCGCAGGGAGCAGTAATGGGGCGAGGTGACAGAAATGGCTGCACGTCCACAGCCTGGCTCCCAGGACTACCAAGTGAACACGCGGCTAGGCACGCAGAGAACAGGGCTCATCCCCTCTGGTCCTGGTGCTCCGAGGTTGTGTCTGGGCAAGCAGTTTTGTCACTATTTAAACTCTCATTTTTCCTCATGCTGCTGAGGTGGCTCTGGACGTACATACTGAGACACATACTGTGTCAGTGAGGCTGCTGTTGTTACATATAACATGTAAATATATGTAAATGTAGCAGGATGTAAATATAGCAGGGCCACAGCTGCGGTTCACAGCACTAATGCTGCACTAATGCAAGTTAACCCATTTTTGGCCCAGAGGGTCCAGGACTGCCACTCTCCAAAAGGTATCAGTCCAGCTCCACCAGGCACAGAAATTCCTGTGCTCTCTCTCAAACACATTGAGATCCTTTCTCAACAGCTCACAGGGAAAATCTCCTTTTGCTCACAGGCTGTGCAAAAAGCCAGAAGTTTGTAGTCTGCCAAGTTTTCCCGTTCTTACAGAAGCCCAGTTCAATTGTTACATTTAATGAAACATCCCATGATTATTTTACAATTTTGGCAATCTAACAAGAATTTCTGTCAGTGAAAACAATCAATGACTCCCACTACAGATTGGCATAAATAATTTATTTTTTATATACAAACAAAAATATTTTGTCTGTGGCTTCTGGCATAAAGTCCCACATAAATCTCATGTTGTTTTCCCTGGCAATTCTGATCGCTGCAAAGTTTCATAAATGGATCAGCATTTGCACAAGCTCACATCTTCATAGTGGGAATCTTGTTCCAAAGCTTTTATGTTTGTTTGTTTTGTCGCACATTATAGACACTGTATTATATTTACTGCACATGTGCTACTTACTGGTTTGTTGTTTTGGGTGTGGTGACTCACAGTTGCTGCCTGTGCTTCTTTGGAAGTTTGCTGTGAAGAAGGAAACTTTGTGCTAAAGCACTTGGGTCTTTATTTTGGACCATTAATTGGAAAAGATTTGCAGAGGCAATATGTATGTGTTACTACGTGGAGCAAAAGCAGCAAAATGTATGTTCTAGACCCATGAAGTATTCCTGGTCCAGAGAGAATGGAAGTCAACCAGAAGTCTTTCCGTTCATTGACTGTACTGGATTTTGGATCAAGTCTTGTGTAAGTAAGTGGCGTCCAAAGGTCTGAGCTGTTCACAAATGGTCCATGACTGTTGTAGTTACCAGGCAATGCAGGGAATGGGCCAGAGTTCAAAGCCTGAGCTTTTTCAAATCCAAGTCACACAGACAAAAAGATGCCATTATACAACCTGCTGCAGTTCTCCAGAGTGCTGAGATTTCCTGTGATCCAACTCCTCAGCTATTAAAAAAGTAACAAAAATTTTGCTGCCTAGAAGTGTATTGGGCAGGAACTGGTAAATCTCAGCAAAGGGGAAGAATCATTCTGAAAATGGTCATAAATATAGTTGGGCTGCAAATTAGGAATGCAGTGACTTTCTGAACCAGACCTTTGATATAAGTAAACCCACAAATGCCCTGAGTTTTGAGATTAAATGTAGGGAGGGGAATCTTATGGAAGCATTCTGATGCTGGCAGGATTGATAGCCAGACAGTGTCTTAAGAAAGGATTACACGGTACAGTGTCTGCCATGGTGAGGACTAGGCTCAGCGAATATATATAGTATGATAATTACACTGAAGACTGCAAAGTATGCAGGTACTGAGGTAGCTGCAGAAACACAGAGGATAAATTTCTATGTACACCGCATTAGCTACTGAAGTAATCCATCCAAGTACAACATAATGTCATACTGCACTGAAGAACTAGCATGGATGTCTGATTAAGAGTTGTGTTCCACGTTGATTTTATGTACAATGTGTGGGAGATAATGACTGCTTTGAACTTGATTTTCCCAACTTCCCATAAAAAAAAACCCAAACCAAACAAAACAACCCGAAAGAATTTTGTTCATTGGAGCAAACTATGCTATTGGTAAAATATTTGCAGTGAGCCTTTTCATTCACAGATGGAAAAGGCCTGCAGAAATCATTGCATAAGAAAATTGAGAATTTGCAGATCTGTTCTTGAGAAAGAGTGGTTTAGAGGACAGCTGCTTGCTATACTTGAAAGTAGTTCTCCATGAGTAGTCCTGAGGAGGATCCATTTGCAGCTCCAGGTGGGCGTAATCAATGGCACAGTTAAGTAGGATGTAAACTGCATTCAGCATCTGTAACCTCTTACTCATGTAAGCTAAGAAAATAAAAATAACTCTGGCAATGCTTCAGATGTATAAAGAACAGGAGTGAGAAGTTGGGAAACCTGTTGCTTCTTGCTTATAAGTGCCCTGAAAACGTTTAACAATTACTTTCTTCAAGGGGAGTCCTGTGATCTGACCTGGTTTATCAATTTCAGCTTCAGGAATACAAAAACAATCTTCAGCTTTACTGCACCTTTCCAAATACAACAGAAGAGTTTTAAGCTCAGGTTGTTACCAGCGTGTCCAGTGCTGCTGAGAGGAAGGCTAGACATTGTGTATTGGCAGCTGGACATGCCACAGAACGCAACATCTGTTTGACAATTATTCATTGTTCAGGGAAGTCATGGACAATTCTCCAGAAGTGTGCCTGGCTATCATCATTATTTGATTAAATCCTGAAAAGTAACATTGCAGATAAATTAAATTATGAGTTTTTGTATTTGCAGTGGGTCCTTTTCATGTCTATCAACCACCCAGATTTTGAGAAAACCCAATAAAGTACGATCAGAACGAAACACTTCATCTTCAGACTTGCAAAAATGCCATGAGAAAAGTAGCACTTGAAGGACAATATGCCTTACAGTCACAGAAAATCTATTAATTCTTTTTCCATCAGTGGTGACAACAACACAAACAATGCTTTACTTACTGGTTAAAATAAAAGGTGACTCATACAGGCAGTGTGGGTGAGTAAAATTTTGCAAGACTGCCTTTCATATTTGACCAGTGTAATGATTATGCTGCAGACCTTTTATGGATGATTTGGAATATATATGAGCATAGAATGTATGTGGGGGTGAGAAACAGCTTTTTTTCCCACATATAAACCCTAACCACATGAATCTTAAATGAGCCTTAAAGCTGTAGTTCAAAACAAACCCAATTGCACTGGGCTGAGCTCTAACAGTTCTTTTTTAGTGTGCAGAAAGAGCAGGAAACAGGAGCTTATGCCCTTTTCAGAGTCAGTTTAGGACACCACAGGTCCTGGGAGAATGGAAGCAGAGCAACTGCCATCTTTCCCTAATCAGCAAGGCCATGATCAGGTTGTGCCCGTATACTCCAGCCCAGTAGACACAATTGCGCAATCCAGGTAGATGGGGTCCGTACAAATTAATGCTCAGAAAAATTGAAGTACTTTGAGTCTTTTTGCATAAGAAGCATAGTTTGCAATGGTGTGGAGTCAAATCCAATCTTATGTTCTCAGCCTTGGACCCTGACTTCCAGTCAAAGCAGTCCCCTGGGGTCAGGATTTTCTTCCTATGTGTCAGACAAAAAGAAGAGTTTCCTTGGACACTGACAAACTGGAACAGTGTGTACAACCTTAGAGCTTCTCCTGGGAGTCGAGATGGGCCAAAGAAACTATGCAGAGGTCAGCTAGGTGGCATTTCTCATTCTGCAGCCCAACATGGTCTTCCCTTAGATGCATGCTACAGTCCCTTTCTTGCACATCTTTTGGTATGCCTCCTGACGTGATTCTACTCCCCACCACAGATTTTACTGGGGCTATTTCTCTTCTCTCTCTCCCTCCACCCCCATTTCCCTTTTCTGTGTAGATACAATCTGAGTTTCTCTACAGCTTTAGGAACAGGAGAAAGTTTCTATTTATCTGTTCCCTGCACTCCCATTATCTAGTTGTCGTCAAAGAAGTGGTGCAGCCAAGGTTGAATGTGGGGGGAGAAAAGAAGAGAACAGCGCAGATGATGTATAAGACACTGACTATGGGAAGAGAAAAGGCATACGCTGATTTATTTGTGCCAGTAGTAATCTCCCTGTCTTTGGGTTCTGTGTAGGTACCAGCACCTCCTCCTGACATGTGACCTGCCCTTCCGCTTCTTCATGGGCAGAAGCAGCAGATAAATCAATGTCAGTTTGGGACACCCCCCACCCCCTATTTTTCATTATTATGTGCAGAATTAGCCTATCTTTGGTAGGTTCAAGCCCCTGAGGTACTAATTGTGGGAAAACCAGAACAGAAAGAAGACATAGATCGGGAGCATTAGCTTCAACTACCCCAAACCTTGGGGATGTTTTTCTCTTACTATGCCCAGGCATGAAATTGTCTATCTTTTTGCAATCAGAATTGTCTAAAATCAAAACAACATATTGAGGAGTATTTGGTTTCTAAATCTATGTCTAAGTCAATTTGGACCATAAGTTCCTTGAAAATATCTGTCCTGTTTAATGGATTTTGAATTTCTTATTCTAGACATATCACTTCTATGACCTTTTACGGAAGTATAACCCAAATTATACATTTTTTTAAACCTACTTGAATTTATTTTGGAAGCTTTCTGAAGATATACCAACAAGAAAGAGACAACTGGTCAGTAGAAGAAAAGCTTTATATGCATGGCAACATTTTCAGTAATTCCTTCCTGCTGTACAACATATTAGTGTTCCGATCAAATCACATGATCACTGCTGGAGTTTTCCCTGCTATATTTCTTAATTTCTCAAACCATGTAGTTTAAGATATGTTTTTAATGGAAATAACTATTACATATTGTTCCTGTGACATTTTTTATGTTGAAATGAGTTGGGTCCCTTGCAGGGATCATCCAGCTAATCCCTGTTTCCAAGCAGGACACAGCTAGAAGTCACTTGACGGCATCTGGAGTGGATTGCCTGGAGGAAATGTAGGCAATCTTTGGATGTCTGGCTTTTGTCAATACCACTGTACACATTTAATGATGATATGATGCAAGCAAAGTCCTGCTTTCCTGCTTAGCCTTGTGATCTCAAGGTCTGCAAGCAAGTTTCTTAATGCTACTGTGAGACCAGACCGTTTAATCTGTCATGTAGGCAGTTTAAGGATTCCCATTGCCCTTTTCTCCTGCCAGTAACTGGAAGCGTAGTCAGGACCACACTGTCATAAAGAGTCTTAGAATCTGTGCATCAAAACCAGCAACTTTAATGTTAGCGTGTCACTGGTTTGGCACTTTTTTTTTTTGTGTGTGTATCCCGTAACACTAACACATGCAGAGCAGGTGTTTACTATTTGATAGTTCCCTGCACTTCATTTTTAGGCAGTGAAAAGTAAAGGAATAGATAGGACTTCTCTTGGCAAATCTAGGTCATATCAAACAGTCCTATGGCTACTTTCAGCTTGTAAGAGTCAAGACAAAGGGTGGTGAAGAGTTGTGGGTTTTTTACTCCCCATTTTTAATATAAGCCTCAAATCAAAGCCAGTAAGTAAGGACCCTGAGGCTGTTTTTTTTGTATTCAAACTTCTTTTTCTGTTAGTACATTAGCGCTTTCCTAATATTGGTTAATCCTGCTGACAGCTGCAGACCATGACTTCCATAGGGCTACTTTGAAGTTGCTTACATTGGTTTGTAGAAACTTATCAGAGGTTTCTCCTTAGCTTGCAAGAAGGCTGCCTCTCTGCCAGGTGGGAGAGCCAGGGCTCAGCCCTCAGCCTGGGCTCCACTCGCCTCTGTTCCCTCCACTGTATTTTTTAGCAGTCCAGTCTGCTACAGAAGTTTTCTAGGTCTCCAGGTAGAGTAAACACTTCTGAGGAATTGCTGCCCCAGGTGCAGCTAAGAAATGCACTGGTGCCCTTAGAGCAGAAAGGCCCAGCAGTTGCTCCTTCTCAGTTCCTGCTACCTCTTGTCTCCAGACTGCCACCAGCAGATTCTGTCAGCTCTTTCAGGGGACTGCATAGCTAGGAAGGCATGCAAGTGGAAGAATCTTAGAATCAGAGTGGTTTGGGTGAGAAGCAACTTTAAAGATCATCTTGGTCCACTCCCCTGCCTATAGCAGGGACACCTTCCGCCAGACCAGGTTGCTCCAAGCCCCATCCAGCCTGGCCTTGAGCACTGCCAGGGATGGGGCACCCACAGCTTCTCTGGGCAGCCTGTGCCAATACCTCGCTATCACAGCACTCTCAAAACTAGCCAGCTACAACGGGGTCTTTTACCTTCACATACCAATCTTCACATACCTTCACTTAACTTCAGTAAGTAGTTAGCACGCCTCGCCCCCCACAAGGTTTCAAAGGTCCATCTACTCTTCATGCTGTTTCTTCATACTCTTCAGGCCAGTCCCTCTACTTCTTACATCTGCTGCCCTCTCCTTGTTTCTCCTGTTCCAGGGCATTTTCTCCTCCCTTTCCTTCTTCCAGATCTCTCTTCATTGACTGCTCTTCTTCTATACCCCTTAGAGCTATTTAACCACTTAGCAGGAACCAGCCACAGCTGCACATCATCTACATCAGCCAACCCACCACCCCTGAAGCCAGCCCACAGCTGTATGTTATCAGTGTTAATTAACCCAGCTTCCTTCCTTTACACCTCACCACCCTCAGAGTAAAGAATTTTTTCCTCATATCTAATCTAAGTCTACCCTCTTTCAGTTTAAAGCCATTCCCCCTTGTCCTGTCACTACATGCCCTTGTAAAAAGTCCCTCTCCAGCTTCCTTGTAGGCCCCCCTTGAGGCACTGGAAGGCTGCTATAAGGTGTCCTTGGAACCTCCTCTCCTCCTGGCTGAACAACCCCAACTCCCTTGGCCTGTCTTCGTAGGAGCAGTGCTCCAGCCCTCTGATCATCTTTGTGGCCCTCCTCTGGACTTGATTGAACAGGTCCATGTCCTTCTTATGCTGGGGGCCCCAGAGCTAGATGCAGCACTGCGGGTGGAGTCTCATGAGAATGGAGCAGAGGGACAGAATCACCTCCTTTGACCTGCTGGACATGCTTTTGATGCAGCTCAGGATTCAGTTGGTTTTCTGGGCTGTGAGCACACACTGTTGGACCATGTTCATCTTTTCATCCACCAGTACCCCCAAGTCCCTCTCCTCAGGGCTGCTCTCAATCCATTCTCTGCCCAGCTTGTATTGATGCTGGAGGTTGACTAAGCCTTTTTTTAAACAAAAAATTAAGCCATATGGAACCATTATTCAGGGTAGCTGGTGGGATAAAGAAAAGGCTTAGATTTCCTCCTTTGTGATTTCAGCTTGGCTTCATATTAGCATACTACAGTATTTTAGCACCTGACCTAAAGATGGAATGCCAAATATCCTGACTTCTAATTTAAATAATGCTTCTTCAAGTGTTATTTTCCTTGTCCTCTCCAACTGCACTGAGAAGCAGTTGTATTATCCATTTATTGCCAGATGTCAGCTCTGAACAACACAGGACAAGTTATCACCATCGTTCTATGACATATTTATGAGAAGTGTCTTCATGCATTTTCCCAATCTGCTCTTCTCATGAGAGGAACCTTCTCATATGTATTAATAAATTCAGTAACTACACATATTTTAGCATGTGCCTTTTCTATAGTACCTGAGAGGCTCAACACTAATTGACGATATGCTGGCTGAGAGGGTTGCCTATCAGTCTAAGTACTGTTCATCTATGTGGATCTAACTATTGTCTCTTCTACACAAATTGGCTCAGTTTTTGGTTCTGTGATTGTGCAGTACACAAAAGTCCTGGACCATGACCGACACACAGAAGCATCACTGGAAAGCAAATAATTAGTAAAGATCAATAATGACAATTGTGACTATTCTGTGACCTAAGACAGTTCTCTAGTGCCAGGGGATGAGGTGTGTAACCCATCCTGGGCACTGTGCAGGACAGAAAAGTGAACATGTCTGCAGAAAAGGGAGATGAATCTAACAGCTGGATTTAACATGGATTTAACACGGATTTAAGCAGGCTGTGGCAGATGGGGAACAAGTTCTTTGGGAAAGGTGAGATAAGTGTGATGTGTATATCCAGCACACAAGATGATGGAAGCAGGTATCAAACAGGCTCCTTGAGGTGTTTGGGGAGTTTGTAGAATTGGGTATAAATCTTTTAAATTAAACTTTCAGTTCTGTGTCTTAAGCTGTCATGTTCTTTCTTTCTCTCCACATGGAAATATGCATACACACTCATGCACGCTGTATTTTTTATACAAATCTATATATGCATATACATACACACTGAAATGTTCTTTTATTTTATGACTAATAACAGATATTTAACAAAACCTTTGAGCTGCTCAGCTAAGGAATGCTTGTAAAAGCACTATTATTGTTCAAACACTAAATTATCACAGGATGTGGTTTTCAAAAGGCAGTGAGGGATAAGGTTTGACTGTCCTGAGTTATGGGTCTCTATTTGCAAGGTACTTTACATTCTACTTTTAAAAAGTAATTTGTCTCCCTGAGTTTTTGACAAAAGCAGCACAAATCTGCATGAACTGCCATGTTAGCACTAGCCAGCACTGCTGTTTTTCATAACTATCTAGGTTGAAACCTAGAAGCAACTCAAAGTATTATTGCTCAGATCACCTACAAACTAAAAGATGTTAACCATTAACTAACACATGTTCATTTCCCATCATTTATTGAAATACTTGCCCAGTTCTCCATGGGCAGATCAATTTCATTTGCCTAAAAACTAAACCAAGTAAACTCAGTTGATGTTATTGATTGTTAAGGTAACTATTGAAAAGCTGTAACTAAGGATGTGCAGTCCATCACAATCTAAATCTTTAAGTAAATCCTGTGTGCTCTTTGGAAACATATGATCTGGTTATGAGAATCACCTGATGAAGATCCATGAGCAGAATACACAGTCAGTCATGAGAGAAGAAAGGGTAAATGGGTCTCTCTGTCCTGGCTCAGATTTTCCAGGTTTCTTGGCAAACTGTAAGGTAAGTTGGAGCTATTACATTTGCTAGGAGTATTGGTTTTGCACCTAATGGCACTTTTTCTGCACTTGTAACCACTTATACAATCTAGGGATTGGGCACAGAGGAGAATACGTGACATACAGGTAGTTAATATCTAATGTATCCCACATGATGCTCCCTGACATGGAAAGTTAATAGGCTTGAGAGCACCATGTGAATGGGAAAAAAGTTCAAGCCCCCATGCCAGGGAGAGAGATGGCTCACCATACCTTCTGCAAGGGTGATGGGCTAACTCCTTTTCTACATGTGAATCCAGAGGGATGCCCCGTGTGCTCAGGTCGGTCCCAGGGGTCCCTCTGAAGTTTGTGCAGTTCCCTCAGAAAGTCTTGAAGCCCTGGGATTATGTCCAAAGGCCTGTGAAGATGCTTTCTTCAAACTGTCATCTCCATAAACAAAGAAGGGAGACATTCTCCCCCAGTGACCTATTTGTTGCATTTCAGGTTACTGCTTTCAGCCCCTTCTCTTCTGTACAGAAAGGTTCTGGGGTTACTGGATGAAAATTAACTTCTGGGAATACTTCTTTTGGCTCCTCATTTCATTTCTAAGCAAACAGTCTGAGATGGCAGTTTTCCACTTTCATTAACTCTGCTAGCCTCTCCAGCTGACAAGGTTAAGTATTTGCATTCAGACCAATTGTTCAGTCTGCATCTGTATTATTCAAACAATATATTGTTAGGAGCAATATTGCTCAGAGCAAGCAAACATTACATTGACCTCAGAGGAAGTCTGGAAAACATTCGGGTAAAACTGCTTTTTTACTTGTGTCCAGTGTTTCTGTCTTGTTCCAAGTTCCATTTACCATGACGAGTCATCGTGGCGGTGTAAGGAAGAGGAGGAGCCAACACACATGCCTCTTGCTACAGAAGTTTCTCCGTTAACATCCTCATTTGGACATTCACTGGGTATGTGCAGGCTCTGACCTTTGTCTGTAGGGAGTGGCTTGGCAGCCTGGCTCTCTGGCTACCGCACACACTCACCCAGTCAGACGTACGTCATCTGCAACCTGCCCACCCGTCTTGCAGCACACCTACACACAGAAGGAAGGCCAAAAAAAGATAGACTCCCTTGGGTTTCCCTAGGAATGTAGTTATAAAAGATTAATATAGGAAGCTGTGGCTTAAATAGAAGTGGTGAGAAGAGGGAAGACAGTGTTGCGGTTGTGGTTCAAGACCCAAGAGATCGAGCACTAATTTAGCTCCTTTGCTGCTCCCTGAGTAATTTTGAGCAAGTCACGTAGCATCTCCAGGCTTTGGCTCTCCGTCTGTATGTTGAGTCAACACTTTTTTCTTAAGCTTTGTCAAGACCTGGTGTCTGAAATGTAAGACAGAAGTGAACTCATGTAATTACAGAGAGGTCTGTAAGTTATTTAACTGTGTGATTTAAAGGAAAATGTTATTTGAATGTGTTCTAATCAGGTACAAAATGCTATATTCAGCACGTTATATAAGCACAATGACATTCAAATGAAAAATGGGCCAATTTAGACTATACGAAATATAGCAATATATAAGCAAGTCACGGAACAGGACTTCTAGAGTGTCAAAATAACAATGAACAGAATAACCATTACATTTAAAACTACCACATGGCACCTTCAAAAAGTGACCAAATTTTATTTACTGATAGACAATCAACAAAGTTTGTACATGAACGTCCCCTTCCACAAGTTGCTTCAAAATGTTAAACTCTTAACTCCCTGTACTGGGTCCGGCTGAGCCCCACAGCAGCCCTCACAATGCTTTGCTTGTATTGGTAGCTAGAAAGGTAGTGATAACACACCGGTGGTTTAACTTCTATTGAGCAGTGCTCATGCAGCATCAAGGCTGTCTCTCCAACACTCCTACCACCTCCCACCCCTCTCACCAGTAGGCTGGGGGTGGGCAAGGTCCTGGGAGAGAACATAGCCAGGACAGCTGACCCAAAGTGACCAGTGGGATATTTTGTACCCACCATACACCCCCAACTGGTTGAGCTGACTTGTGCAAAGGAATATTATCAATCATTGGCTGGCTTCAACAGATCAGTAGATTCCATAATGAAGTTAATATTTGTATGTTCTGTTGCTGTAGTAAATATACAAATTATGGCAGGATCACTGATTGAGGTAGGAACAGCCATGCTGACTCAGATCAAGGGTCTGACTAGATTAGTATCCTTTTACAACAGAAGCAAGGGAAAGCCTAGAGGGCAATCATGTGAGATATTTCCCCCAGGCGTGCTTCTGGCCTCTGACTATTTCAGCTCAGGGAATTTCCTGAGCCAAATATCAGACTGAACCATAGTAATTTGAAGACTGTTCTGAAGTAAGGCTGCCAAAAAAGCAAGGTACATACTATGTGGATCCAGCAGTTCAGGGGCTGTTGGAGGTGGGGGCCTAGATAAAGTACATCTGCTCAACAGTCTTCTCTATGCTGTTCCAGATCATTTACTTGGCTTCCAGACTCTCCACCCTCCATGTATTTGTAAAGCTGGTTGTGGTTTTTGCTCCCAGCTCACACCAACATGAACAGTGACAGTAGTTTGAGCAAATGTACATACATGGCAAATAACTGTAAGACTGCCAGTTATACAAGCCTGACCAACAGCAGTAGCCCAAGGATAAACCATACGCAACAGCAGAGAAAGAACCATTTCTTCTCTGAGAACAAATAGTCCCAAGGTATTTGTTTATGGATCTGCTGGCCATGAATTCAATTCCCTTTTAAACCTTCTGATAGTGTCTGCCTCCAGAAATTCCTGAGGCAACAAGTTCCAGAAGTTCACTACCCTTTGTGTAAAAAACATACTTCATGTTAGCTGTTTTGTACTAATCTCATACTAATTCAGTGAGTGCCTGAAGTTACAGCCTTATGAAATATAGTGAAAACCAATTTTATGTTCTTTTTAACCTTGACTGTTATGACTTTGTAAACCTCATGAATATTCCATTTAACCTTCTCTCCAAATTTAAATGCCCCAGGGTTTTTAGTTTCTTACTGTTTGGCCGGTGCTCCGTCCTTTTGATTATTTTAAGTGCCTTTCACAGCATTTTATTTACATCCCCTGTGCCCTTTAGACATGAAGACCAGGGCTACACAAAGTATACCAAACACAGGTACAACAAAGTTTTCAATACTGGCAACATGATGCCCACCACGTAGATTTTTGTATCCTATCTGGTGACACAGAGCACTCCAATGACTCTCTTTAGGCTGCTGCTGCACCCTGAGCTGGTGATGTCAGAGAGCTGAGATGACCCCAACACCTGAGCTGTTCATTATGTTGTTGAGCTCAGACCTGACAGCTGCATCCGTAGACATGATATACATAATTTCTGCTTATATATGTCACCTTCTGTTTTTCTACACTGAAACTTGCTTACCAGTTTTTGGCATTCATTCAGCATTTGACTACCTGAAAGGCCTTAGTAACATTGCCAGGCTTGGAGATTTCACTAGATGTTCCTCTCATCAGGTCACTGATGAATTAAATTAATGATGCCAATTAAAACCTGTTCTAGCAGCAACTGCCAAAAGACTACCCTAGTGAAACTCTGCTTTATCTCCTGTGACCAATTTTAATTCCACAAAAGGACCTTTGCTGCAGTCCTTTGCTGACTTAATTTCTGTAATTGTCAGGGTCTGATGACACAAGTAAGCTAATTGCCCTGATCAGCTTCACCTGGGGGCCCCATACACACATCTTGCCTGTGGGCCCAGGGGCTCTATGTCAGCCCTGGCCCTGAGCCCCACTGTAGGTAATCTTGTTCTTGGTCTTTTATCTTGATGCCCTGATTTACTGGCTGAGGTTTCATTGCATTGCTGGCGTAGCCTTTCCTCTAGTCCTGTCTAAAGTTGTAGGACCTACGCTGTAGGTAGTCTCATGCTGTTTCCTGTTCTTTCTGTCAGGACTTCCTGGATTGACCCTGGACCTGACTCAGCACCTGACTTCACCCTACCTGGCGATCACCAGGCAGTTGATGGCACCTGTTACACTCACTGCCCTGTCCTTGCTTAGGTGCAGTGGTACAGTGTCCCAGGGTGAGGGCACTGCTTGTGCTGGGGTCACACTTGGCTGCTGGCTTGCCTCCCCATGCAGCACCTCTATTTCTGCTGCTTTCTGACATTAATAACTTCAGTTTTGAGCCTTTTAAAGGTTTTTTTAAAATCTGGATATATTACATCTATGGGCAGAGGGTTAGTTGGGGCAAGATTTTTCCCTTTGCAGAAGTCACAGACTCCTTTGTAGTGGACTTGATTTATCTACATGTTTAGCAATCTTGTTCTTGCTTATAGATTCTACTACTATCTCATCAGGGCTGGAAATCTGTCTCATTACCTTATGGTGCCCAGGTTTTCCTGCAGAGCCCCTTCTGTGGATGGATGTTTTATCATGAATCCTTTAGCATCGTGGCTGTTTGCATGACAGATTGCATACCTTGTCCAGCAGCTCTGCAGTTTCACGTTAGGGTTACTTCAGAGCACATGGGTGAGTATCAACCACCCCTGTGTATTTTTTACTATCTTTTTGAACAACTTTTGCTTTACGCTCTTTTTAAATAGAATGTTATTTTTTTTTCTGAATTGCAGTATTGAGGCTACTGTGTATCCTAGGGTTTTTGAACTGCCTCAAGGCTGCTGGTAGGCATTTTGCTTTCTGGATTGCATTTTTGGGGGGGTTTGGTGTGTAGTTTTTTGTTTTGGTGTTTTGTGTGGTGTTTTTTTCATTCCCCCCCCTAATGATCTGATTTTAGAGGGTCCTCTTTCTTGAAATTCCTTGTGATGCATTGATTTACCTCACTATCTGCTAGTACAGCTTTGAAACAAATTGTATTGTGAATAAAAGTGCAGAATAGCTTTCCCATTAATATATTTTGAATGGAATGCTCTAGGCCAAATCTGGAACAGTGTCATTTCCTGTGGGTCCTGTGACTGGCTGGTTGAGAAATCAGCCCTTTACTGGGTAGCTGCAATCCCTCATTATTACTAAATCTTAAAAATTCACAGCTTCTGTAGTCTTGTTGAACTTTTACTGATCATTATCATCATTCCAAAATGGGCTCTGTAGAACAGTTCTAGTATTATACTTCTGTTTTTAGAATGTGACATTTCTATCCATAGAAATTTCAGGGTGGTTCTTTTTTCTTGTGATCTTTGAACTGCTGTATTTCACGTACAGCAGTACTTCCTCACGTATGAATCCTGTCCTGCTGAAGTTGGTAACCTACAAACAGTGCATCACACTGACTGTTGTTCTTCCAGGAAGCCTCTGATGTGCTGCTCTATCATGGTGACTACTCAGTGCCTGTCCAGTGTTTCCCCAGTCCTAATTTTTACATGCCTATCAGTGGAGTAGAAGCACATCCAGACTTTGCTTTTGTTCTGTTGCTCAGTATCAGAGTCTAGCTTTTTCCTTTCTTGCCTATGTTATTTATTTTTCTCCTGACTCTTTCAGATATCTCAGATGTGCCTAACTGAGCTTCCTATTGCTCTGAGCCCAGAGAACATCTTCACCCTAATGTTGGTTGCAGTGTTTCAGTTAAATTTGGCTAAATGATTCTAGATATTTAAGTTTATGAATCTGAGACATCCTCAGAGGGGCTGGAAGAGATGATACAGAGCTGAGGGGAAACTGTGATGATACAAGAGCTCTTAAGAGCTTGTTAGTGCATAGGGCCATGGCCTACACACCTCCTATGCACAGAGCTAAGACACAGAAAGGAGTATGCTTTTTTGAGAAAGACATCTGGGGGACACTGGAGGTTTATTTGATATATAACCTGCCAGCCAACTCTTTTAAACTGTTAGGGGCAAAGGAGCAGCAGTATGAATGAAAGCAAAGGCTTTCAGTTCAGCTAGAGGAAGACTCATATACTACAGTGCTCTGGCACAACTGCTAATGTTATTTACACTAGGTTGTCCTGTTCTCAGCTGTGAGTGACTTGTGATGATTAAGCAAGTAATAAAGTATTATTACATGTTTATTATTATTAATTATTAATAATTATTACATGATACAGGGAATTTACTCTTTTCCTGCTTTCAGAGTTGATTACAGAGAAAAATTTGCGAAGCAAAGGACCTAGCACAGCTGTGGGAAGTGGAACACTGGAGGCAAAGTTTGCTGCACAAGAAATGAAGGACCTGGGTCCTCAAATCAGATCAAGGGAAGATTCATGCCTGTGTCAAAGAAGAAAAGAATCAGACAGAATGATACAAAAAGCAGATAGGCAGACTCTCCAGGGGAAAGAAAGAGTGTGTGCAACTGTTACTTGCTAACTGCCTCATTAATGCTTATGAGTAATTATGACAATTAGCAATAAATACACAGTGCCATATCTGATAAGCAGTTATTTCAGTGCAAAGTGCAAGTGCTGTTGTGAATATTTTCTTTCAGTTCTTGGCCAGGATTACCTAATCAGAGAAAAAATCCCTGTTGATTACATCTGAGAAGAGGAACTCTACTCTCTGTGTTAGCCTTGGAGTAAATACTTATCTTATTTGTGTTACTAAATTATTACTTTGTTTTAATTTAGTCTTGAGTCACATTTAGGGGGAACAGGGAACACTGAGAGTAGAGCAGTATTAAGTTGATGAATGTGTAATCAGCTGAATCATCATAAATGAGGAAAAGAGTTCATTAATCCAACTGAAAGGATTCTGGCTTGCTCTTTTTGAGAATAAATTCTGTGATCCCTAGCAGAGAAGTACAAGAAAGCTTTCTAGCTTTTACTTTAGCCTGCTTTGTTCTGTTGGTGCTTCCACTGGAAAATCTTTTAAAGTTGTAAAGATTTTAGAAAAAGCCTGTGTGGGAGAAATGATTGTGAAGACAGTGAATTTTTTGTAATGAGCCATCCCATAGGTGCTGTGTTATATGTGTGAGCCTTGTGCAGAAGTCTTAAATACCCTGGAGTGACATAAATTGCATTGGGTACCTATTTCTTTGCAACATAAGGTTGGCAAATATGCTATGTAAGGCATTTTTTGGATGTGGCAGCCAGAGGCCAGACAATGCCAGAAACAGCAGTAGGCTCTAAAAGTTGTGCAACTGTACAGAAACAAAGAAGTAGAATTCAGTTTATGCTGACAGCATTGGCATTTAGGCAATATTTTTTCAGATGTCTTTGGCAATCTTTCCTGTTTTCTGGATGCTGCTCAGGGAACCTATCAGTCCTCCATAGGTCTTGTGACACATTTACCCATCCCCTGTATATGCTGTGTGTACCCCTGGGCATTGAAAAGGCACTTGACATCAATGTGTGAGCACTGAATTAAACTCTAGATGAGTCTAGACTTGCTGGAGCTCCCTCTATAGCCAGGGGATGGATAAAGGCTTCTTCATGTTGATCAGGAAGGGAGCCTAAAAAACAGCGGGATCTGCTTTTTTAAAAAACATGTATACAAAAAGAAGCAGAATCATATACTTTAATATAGAATCATAAAGTTCTATAATAGTTTGTTATTAAAATTATTTAGATATAAATATTATTCCTTATAGAAATTTTATTTCCATTATAAAGGTCAGCTGAATGGACGCAAGACAGAAAAATAATCTGTTTGCACTTAATAACCATAAAAGCAATGCTAAGTATAGAAGTGAGTTCCAGAGATTAAGAGCCATGGAACAGAATGGAGAAAGATAAAATGACTGCAGCATGCTGTTGAGTTTGAAGAGGGTTTGTGAGAATAGAACTGAAGAGATGTTGGCCAGTTCTGTATGCATATTTATTTGCAGCCTTTTGAATCAGTCCTGAAATTTAAAATAAAATAATCTGCTGAATTCCCAAACATGAACAGGTTGATTGTGTAAGTATGCAATGACTTAAGATTTATGACCAGAGGCAATGTATAAGAAATTTAGAGTATATTAAAACAGATAATTGTAAGAAAACCAAGTTGGTTATCAGACATAACAAAGATAAAAACGTTGATGTATGTCAGGATGAAACAAAAAACCCATTACATATAGGTGACAAATCATATAACAAATATATGGCTTTGGTAAAAAAGATTTCAAGCTTTCCAACTGAGTTTAGAAAAGTCAGGAGTATCTGTGAACATACATCACAAAGGCAAGTAAAGAGAAAATGCTCCCCAGTTAAAAGTGAAGTTTGAGGAGAAAGCAAAGGTTTTTTTCAGTCATCAGAGTTGTGATCTTGGAAGATAAAATAAGATAAAATGAAGCAGGAAACATAGGAAAAAAAGATAAAGGATTAATGTGTTTGTACAGACTTTACTGTCTTCACACAGGTAGGAGGTAGGTGACTTAAAATTTTTATTCATCTATGATATCGAAGTTTACCACTTTATGAAACTTATCTAAGCTTTCAGTTATGGAAAACCAGAAGGTTTAGCCTGCCTGATTGGAAGCTTTGAACATGCAAACTGCATTTGACACTCTATGTCAGGAGTCAAAAAGCCTAGGAAAAAGATCCAAATTAAGCATTGATCCTTTGAACAAATCCCAAAATAGGATATTGATAAAACTAAGTACATGCATGGAGTAATCTAGTAGAACACAAATGATCCATTTCCTCTGGCAATAATAATCAAAGGCTGATCTGGTTTGCTGACAGGTATTTGAAACAATATGCAAAGAAGGTAGAGAAGAAACTAGCAAACTTAACAAATTCCTCCTATCTTGTTTAAAAAAAAAAAAGAAAAAAGTGTGCAGTCCTACTAAAAAGTTGTTAGGAATAACCCATGAATGGCAAAGAGAGAAAAAAAAAATGCTTCTCAGTTCCAGCTGGTGATATTGAGACCTCTGCCTTTGCTACAGCTGGGAAGCTCCAATGTGAGTGTGAGTTTTGAATTCATGTTGAAGGCAAGAAATGAAGAAATTGAACTAAAAAGACACATGCAGGTACTGGGCAGTACTGCAGACTTTCTGGAAGTTGAAATGGTCACCTGGTGCATAAGAAGCATTCCTCTGCTATAAGAATGATTGTGGCCTTTTACAGAGGCACCGCAACAGTGGTGATGGCAGATAGCAAGTTCCCTTAATGTGCTTCATACTTGCTGTAGATGTACTGCATGTTGTCTTCTGCTAGAAAGAGTGGCTGGAGAGTAGGAGGAGACCTCTGCTTGCCTTGCTGTGGATGCCGCTTTTGGGGCCAGATGGAGCTCCTGGGAGAAGGAGATTTCTTTTGGACTTTCTAGATGTGCACATCTGGAGTAGAAGATGAGACAGGCAGCGTGAGAGCATGAGGGAGCCAGCAGGCAGGAGCCTGCAGTGCTGAGACACTGGGAGTTTTCTGAGAGGCTTAGGGAACAAATACACATGTCTAGGAGGTGAGGGAAAGACCTTCCCAGTGGACCTCATATAGGTTGCTTAGTGTTTGTTGTAACTTGGGGTGCCAGGAGAAAGCTCTTGGCCTAAGAGAAGACCGGTGAACAGGAACTGTGTGCCAAAGGGCAGTTTTGTTTTCTAACCTTTTATTTTAATTTGTCTCATCTGTCCGAGTTGACTCATTCTGATGTAAAAAAGTACTGCTTTTTGGTCTGTGTTTTCAGAAATCTTGGCTTTAGAGATCTAAACCTTTGCTATTTTTGGCACGTTCCCTGTAAGTGCAGACATATGTACCTCAAAGTAGTGGCTGGCTCGTGAGCCTTTCAGAGTCAGTGAGGCCTGGATATGTCCCCCTGAGCATTAGGCACAAAGCTGAAGTAATTAAGGGAAGGAATAACCTTTCCTAATTGCATTTCACTGAAAAAGTGGATGTTTAGTGGAAATTTTTCCACAGGAATGCCTCACCAGGCAGATGAGAGGTTGGCTGGAGGGCCGGGGCAGGGCAGGCCTGTCACTCCCGCTGACCACCCCAGCACCTTGTGTGCCATCAGTTAAATTCCCAGCATCTGAGCGGGTGAATCTCTCTCCAGGAGAGCAGAAATTGAAATGTCTTCCTTAACACACACAAGTTTATGGCAGGCTGAGAAAGAAGGTAGTTGGTGATAAATATTTTCTTGTTGTGAATTGTATTACATTGGCTCAACAAGATAAACTGCCTGTTGGGATTACTGGATCCAGGACGCTGGTTCTCATCCAGCATCCTGTATTTGTGCAACACAGGTTAGGCATCTTTAATAAAGGACCATATCTGTTAATGCCAGCAAACAGTGCAACATTCTCTTTTACAGCAGACAGAAGGCTATTTATGATGGAGGGGAAACGTTTCTGGTACTAACTGATTATTGTAACGTTCTCCTCTTCCCTCATTTGAAAGTTATTGGTAAGAAACAGGAGAAAAGAGCTGAATATGTGGAACTCTATGTGTGAGTGCAAGACTCCTGGGCTCCCCCCAGCAGTTTTGGGAGGCTATTTGCTGTACAAATATTGCCTAAAGGAAAGAAAGATGGGCTTGTAGCAGAGCACCCCATAAACAAGTCTCTTGGAAAAATACTTGCTGTCGTGCTTTGTTAAAGAACAGCTATGATAATGCTGAGAGGAAAATTTTCTAGCTAATGTAAGAGCTAAGCTGTGGCCACTGTGCAATAGTAGGCTGGAGCTTAACTTGTTTTTTGGAAGAGAGGTCAGTCTTTTAAGAAAGAAGGGGAGAGAGAGTCTCAGGCTGGAGGTGGATGCTTCTAGACAGGGTGACTTATAAGGCAGGCAGTGCCATTCACTTTTTGCCCAATAATTGTGGGGCACTGAGCCATGATTCTCTGAGCCATTCATGTACTACTCAACATGAATGTTAAAGATCACAACAAATACCGAGAACCACAGAGACAGATTTTTTTTTTGTGTTTGCCTTGAGTCAAATCTAAGAGATCAGATTTAATTTTCATCCAATCTTAGTAATACACATATTTCATATCTCTGCCTACTTACACTTATTTCACTATACAGTTTACTAGTGTGTCTCTATATAGACATCTATATATGTATCAGAGATATGCATATTTAGTGTATATATTAGATTACTATTAAGAGATTTCTTCTGTTAATCAGTATTGTTCTGTTGTTTTCGGAATTAAAGAATAAAAATGAAATGGATTTCTGCCAAATACTAACTAAAATAGTATCGGGTTGGTTATAAAAAGGGTTTCTTTAGTGAAAGAATACAAATCTTGCAGACTTGTGTCTTCAGCAAAGAAAGTAATGTTAGTATCTGGTGAGTTAGAAGAGCTGAGTTTTGCATTGTCCACAGAAATCAAAACCAGATGTGACCCTAAGAAAGAACTGCAAGGAATCCCAGCAGGCACAGATGAATATGATTAACAATAGCACTTTAAAGGTGTATATTTTCAAAGTGATGTGTGAGGTTTAGCCTCCTAATATCCACTAAATGTGGTGAAAGTCAGGTAGCTGAAAGTCATGCAATGCTGTGAAAATTCAGAAGATTATGATAATTTGATCAGATGACATGAGAACCACATGATTAAAGTATCTGTAATTCCAAGTTCCAAGACAATGGAAATTTATAAGGCTCTTTATATCAAGAGACTTTAAGTAGCTAGAGGAGTGCAGAGGGCATGGTGTGAGTCCACAGAACACTGCAGTACATGGTGGATAGATGTACAGATGTGCAAATGTAAGTGAAGCAGGCTAACCTGAATAGATTTTTCCTTTTCCCACACAGGATTTTTGTGGAACTATGTTAAGTTCCTATATGTCATAGTACAGTACTTGAATATACAGTGTTTATCTACAAGTTTTAGTAGTGGGTTTTATTATGATCAAGAGTTTGGATGGGTATGTGTCACAGTGGGGGAGGCCATTACACATACTGCATCAAATACCTGTGTATAAAAATTAGGATTCTTAAATACTACCAATATTGCTGAACAAAATAATTACTGATGTATAAAAAAGAATAAACAAACAAAGTGATAATAAAGTAAATATTTTAGGCAACATTCACATCTGCTTTAGCTGTCTCAACTGAGCCATTCAATCTAAGGTAGATGTTTTTGATTCTAAGGTAAAGCACCGATATCTACCTACTTAGATGCGCATCTTAGTAATTGGCCCCCTTTTACTTCTTCATAATTCACCTTCTGAAGGCAGCTCCCTCCATTCTATTGTCATATTTTAATATCTTTTCTCCAAGATGTTCTTTTGAGTCTATACAAGGATTTTCTCATTCAATTTTTTTAAAATTTCTGGACTATTTTTTCTTTTTTTTTTTTCCTCCCTTCAGCAGTCTTGCTTTGTTGCCAGAAGGAAGAGGGATTAGTGACAAATGAGTGAATCCCAGAAGTTTCGTTCCTTATCTGATGTCTTTTAAATGATGAGCTTTTGCCTTTTCAAAATTGGCCTACAGGGTTCATGAGAACAGAAGACTCATGAGAAAAGACTGCCTTACAAGATTTTGAGTGTTTTCCACTTTTTATTTGATGAAGCATGCGATTTGAATAGAGGACTTTGGCATTCTCACTTATGGATGTTGCCAGAAACCGGAAGCACAATGACATACAAAACTGAAACAAAATGAAAATAAATTAGCCAAGGGTTTTGTAGCTAAAAATAATTCTGTTTTCAGAGTTCAAGTTTTAAGAAAAGGTTCAGGGTCAGGAGCTGGAAAATATCTCATTTGATATGGCTTAAAATTACCCATTGATACAGATTTTTTTAAGTTTTACAATTTTGACCTTGTTTTTGACATGGGTCTGAGAGAAAGAAGTTGTATTCATTCTGTCAAGTTCCTGCCTGACCGGGGATTAGCAAGCTGTTTTATGCACTGGGTGCAGTTCTTACACCATGGAAGAGATGATCTCTGCCACAAAGAGTATACACTGGAAGTAGTCAGACAAAAGAGAACTACTATCCAGAAAATACAAGTGAGGAATGTGACTTGCCCAGAGTTGCAGGGAGCGCTGGTGGCAGATGCAGGACTCTCTTTAGAATTGGCTGACGCAGAGACCATTTTTGGCCTTAAGAACAAAGCTTTCCGACAACAACCTTAGCTCTAGAAGCTGGAGGCTAGCTGTAAACCACACATGGTCAAGAGTATCAAAGCATACTGAGGGTTACAGCTGTGTGATGGGGTTCATAGTGTTGGTAAATGCCAATGCCTCTAATAGAAGTTGCCACCTCTTAAAAGGGTGAATGCCTTGTATTTTATGAGAAACTAAAAGGTATATTTTCATATGACAGAAACGATAATTTAGTTTTCTGCAAATGTTTTTGTACATAAAATAGTGACTTTACATAAATCAAAAAATATTTTGTATAGGATTGAATGGTACCTAATTTTTGATACTAAAAAGAATGGTTGATGAAGATAGTAATTTTTTTTTTTTTTTTTAAGTCATAATACTGTTTTTCAAACATGGAATGAAATAAAAGAAAATTGGATGTCTCGATACAGATCTGCTGTTAATATACTCTTTCTGAGTGAGCACCAAAGAAGAGTGACATAGTGCACTCTGCTTACACTTGAGCATTTATCTTTGGGTTGACTTCCAGGTAATTGCTTATATTAGACCGAGACATTAATGTGAATTTCTAGTTGAACTCAGGAAAGAATTTAAAAAATCACAAAATACAAGGATTCCAAACCCCATCTTGCACTAAATTTATTGGTAAATGCATCAGGTACCAGAACAGAAACAAATATGAATGATAGAGCACAGGACGATCTTTCAAAAATGAAGTCATAAAAACTTAATATGTCTGGAAGAAAATGAAGTCCAAATGTTTTACATTACATTTAGGAAACCAGCGCATTTTAATATGACTTAAAATTTTTACTGTAGAGTTTGTTTTCTCAGCAGTTGTAATGGATAACATAATTACAGGAGGAAAAGATGACTATTTTAAACCAAACTGAAAGCAACATTACATTAGTTGTTGCAAATTAAACTAGGTACTGTCTGTAAGATATTCAATACATGGATGGTCACAGAACTGCTTAGTATTATTATGAATAATTTTTAATGCAAATACAGAGAATCTGGCAGTTGAAAGTGCCGCAGCAGCTAAAAGCAAGAAAAGATGTAAATAAAGTGAATTTTACTCCATCCTGAACTGGTAGAATTTAACAACAAAGACTTAAGATCCTGGCAAGGAACTTCAGCTGTTGCTTGCATAAATCTTAAAACAGTAGTCCAAGGAATGCAAGCCTTGAAGTCACGTTACAGATTGAAGGATGAAGAGTATAAATTTACCTTTAAGATTCTGAGCTGAATGCCTTAATGTATCTCTGCAGCTTAGATCAATATGCAACTATATGCAAATATCAGATGCTTTGGTACACTTTAAAAATCCCAATTTCTCCTAATAATAATTGCTCATAAGTTATTCACTGATCGTTACTTTTATATGCCTTTACAGAAATGTTCATCTTTTGTGCAAATCTGTTCTTCCAGTTCTGTTTCCTGTATGGACTCTCTTTTAGGAACTGATTTGGACAAAGGTATTTTTAGTGTTCTCCTTAGTTCATATAACTGGATGTATCACTAGGGTGAATACTGCTAATATACTAGGACATTGCAAGCTATGAGATATAGTACTGAGAGACTGAGGAAAAAGTGCCAAGCAATTTATTTATGTCTCACCAGAACATTTGAGTCATCCAACGGGCAGCGCATCCAATGAACAGACAAGTGAGCACTATCTGGCATGACTCACTGCGCTTGGTGCATTGGCACCTCTAGTGATCCCTCCTGATGAGCCAGGAGATCAAGAGCTGTGGAGACAAAAGGTGGGGTATGGTCAGTCTCCATTAGGGGCTTTTCACATGGGACAGACAATGTGTTGGGAAGGGAATCATGCTATGGAACAAACAGGCTATTGAGGAGTGATGTGCAGGGAAGATAAAGAGTGGGACATCTTTTATATTAAGGATCTCCTTGACTTCACAGAGGGCAAAACTAGAGACATGGCTTGGAAGCTTCTGCATCAGCTTTAGAGGGGGAAGTAACACTGGACATCCTGGAAGTCTGGTACAGACCTCCTGACTGATAGGAAACGGAGGAAGGGGCCTTCTTCAAACAGTGCTGAAAACCTATCGTTATGGGTGACCTCAACTGTTCAGACAACTGCTATGAGGGCAATGTGGCTTCATGCAAACAACACAAGGTCAGCTGAGTGACACATTTCCAATGCAAATGTTAGAGAGGCTGGCCAGGGGTGGTGCTCTGTAGGACTTACTGCCCACAGACTGAGAAGGGCTGATGAAAAATGCAGTCACTGATGGGATCTTAAGCTGCAGGGAACGCAAGGCAATAAAATTCAGGATCTGGAGGAAGGCTGGAAATAAAACTGCAGAGCTAGAGCTCTAGGCTTTCAGAGAACAGACTTGGTTATTTAAGGAATTGCTAAGCAAAACCCTCTGGGAGGCAGCCATGCAGGGGCAGGGTGCCCAATGGAGCTGGATGACTCCTTCAAACTCACTTAGGGATCAGGAACAAGACATCCTTTTGTGTGGGAAAACTGGAAGTTTCAGCACAAGGCCAACATGACTGAAAGGGAGCCTCTTGCTGAACTAAAATACAAACAGTGAACATGTTTGAAATGGAAACAAAAGCAGGCAACAAAAGAGGAATATAAAAGGATGGCTAAGGTACTTAGGGACAAAAGCAGGAAACACAAAACCCAAATAAAGCTAAAAATAGCTTCATTAAATTGAACAATAAGGACAAGTTGTAAAGGGAAGATGTGGGGCTGCTGATGTATAATAGGCAACACAGTGTGGGTTATATAGAAAAGGCTGAGGTACTCAGGGCCTTTTTTTTTACCTTTCTCATCACAGGCAGAACCTTCTCCCTGATCCCTGCAAGTACCAGAACAGTTTTGGAAGGAGCCAGCACTGGGTGAACAAGTTAGAAACTACTTCATCTGGATGGATTCATATTCCTGGGACTGACGTAAAGGTGCTGAAAAAGCTGGCTTCTGTAGTTGCCTTGCTGGGTGCTGTGATTGCAAGTCTCCCCTGTGTTGTCTGTGAAAAATTGTGACGAATAGAAGAAGTGAACGTTACAGTCATATTCAAGAATGGCAAAAAGGAATATCTGGAACATTGTCAGCTGCTGGCTTACCTCAGTCCCTGAGAAGATCATGGTGCATTATCCTCTCTTGGAACCAATTTCTAAACTTAAACAGGACAAGTAGGTAATTGGAAACAGCCATCCATACTGCCTTCTGTAGTGAAAAGACTGGTTATGAGAATGAGGGGAGGGAGGTAGATGTGCCTTTAGTAAGGTTTCTGACCCCAAGCTCTCATCTGGAAGGCAAGAAAGTATGGGCTCGGATGATCAGACCACTGGGTGAGTTGAAAATTGGCTGGGCTGCCAGGCCCAAAGTGTGGTACTCAATGGCTCCATGCCCAGCTGGTGGCCAGTAACAAGTCACAACACTGATGTTCTTCAGTGTATTTATCAATTACCTGTATAATACAACAGAAAGCACTGTTCAGTATTCTTGCAGGTGTCACTAAGATAAGGAGGTGCTGATACACCCAAGGACACAGTTTCTACCCAGACGACCCTGAGAAACTTGAGGTTTGGGCCAGCATGAATTTCAACTGAAAGAGTACGTATCTGCACCTGGGAGAGTGCGAACAGGCTGGGTGAGTGGCTACCTTACTGCAGGAGATCTCGGCAATACAGTGGATGACAAATAGAGTTATGTAGGCTCATGTAGGTTTGAAAGGTCTCTGGAAGTTGTCTCTTTGACACTTCTGCCATTAGACCAGGTTGAACAGAGCCTTGTCCAGTTGTTTTTTTAATATCTCCAAGGATGAAGACTTCACAACACCAGTCTGATATAGTGCTTATCTACCCTCATGTTGGGAATTTCTTTTTATATTGAGTTGGAATTTTCTGTGTTCCAACTTGTGTTTGTTGCCTATTTTCCTTTCTGCACCTCTGAGAAGAGTGGGTCTGTCCTCTCTACATCCTGCCAGTACACTGTTGTAGGCAGCAATATCATCTCCCACAGCCTTCTCTCTCCATACTGACCAAATCCAACTTCCTCAGTCTCTCCTTGAACATTCTGTGCTTCAGTCTCCTGACTACCTTGGTGATTTTCGTGTTGGATTGAGCCCAGAGACTTTCTTGTACTGGAGTTAGCCCAAAACTGGATACAGAACTTGTGGTCTCACAAGAGCTGTAAAGAGAGGAGAGTCACTTCCCTTGACTATTGGCTAAACTCTTTTTAAATACAGCCCAAAAACCGGTTGTCTTTCTTTGCTGCATGTGTATGCTACTGACTCATTTTCAGCTTCTTTTCCACAAGGATACCAGGGCTTTTTTCTGCAAAGCTTCTTGAATACAAGCCAAAAATGCACTGCCATTATAAATGAGGAAAAGTGCATAATGGGCTACTGTGTACATTAAGAAAGTGTGGCTAGCAGTTGGAGGATTTTATTACAACCCTCTGCGTAGCTCTGGTGAGCCCACATCTGGAATGCTGCTACCTGTTTTAATCCCCCTTTTCAAGAGGATGAAAAATAGTGAGAGTCCAATTGGAGGCCTTCTTCAGTGGTCAGGGATTTTGAACAAATGGCCTTTGCAGGGGAGCTGGGGAAACTGGGCTCGTCTAGCATGGCAAAGAGGAAGCTAAGAGCTAATCTGGCAGCATTCAACAAATACTTGAATGGCAGTCGCAAAGGTTATGGAGCTTAACTCTTTACAGTAGTGGCAGATGAGATAATATGAGACAACAACACAAAGTGCAGTTTGAGAGGTTGGACATTAGAAAAAAACTTTTTCACTGGGAGGGTAGAGAAGCACAGGAATAGATCACCCAGGAAGCTGATGGAGACGTCATTCTTGGAGGTTTTCAAGATTTGCTAGACAAAGCTGTGGCAAACCTAATCTAGTACTGCCAATTGTTCCTCTCTGAGTGGGATTTTGAGACCTGCAGAAGTTTGTTTCAGAAACATTTCTGTGATTCTGTGATCCAGTGCTATCAGGCAGGAAGCCCTCAGAGGAACTGTACTACTCAGCAGACATCATTCCTTTTCAACACTCAGGGAAGCACAGTGGAATGAACAACCCTTCCCACTGATAACTACCAAGAACTGAATCCTTCTTTTTTAATTTGGACTTGGCTGTAGTGGTTCACGTGTTGATTTTGACCTTCCTGTTTCATTTCTATAGTTCTTTTTTAGGTAGAAATGAAACTACTTACCTTAGTAGCTAAAAATTATTCAGGATTAGTAGCCATTCTGCTAAACGGAGGCTGAAAAGCCAGTTGTTACTATTTCTTCACTGCTCTGTCACCAGATTTCACAGAGGTAGTGTTCTAAAATGCAAGATGGTCAGGAGAGTATATTTTCTTAGAAATGCGGGTGAATATTAAGAAGTTAATAGTGAGGACTATTGGTGTAGTGGTGACTACTATGAGGACTGAAATTCCTGGTATTTTGACCTCTCTTCTGGTGGATGCTGAAGCAGTAGCATTAAACCTAATTTCCTAATGAACCTCATTGGTAGTTTAGTCAAGTACACAACTGGTTGTGAAAGAATCCAGAAGATTCAAGCAATGTAAGAAAATCCATTAATTTATTCTTCATACTTTTTGTTGCTGGTACAGATGGAGGTATCATTAGAGAAACAAGCTTATAATTTAGTTTATATTACCTTAGTTATGTTGTTAGTATGCTTATGTTAACCTATATCCATTAAATTCATGCTTGTTCACCTCAAAAGTTACTTGATCCAGGATGTACTCCTTGATGCGTCACATCATATATGAATGCATTGTCCTGGCATTAGAAGCTTATTTGCAAGAAATGCACATGTAGGACAAAAAGGACTCTTTCTTACCCTGGCACTCAGCATGAGTAGGGAAGAAGACTTCATGCCTGGTATTCCTTATTTTGAATGAGCAGGAGTCATGATCTGGGCTGCTTTGTTTATTATGTGTTGGCCAATAATACAGATTGAATGGTGGGGGAGAACCTGGTGTGGGTGACAGTGTTAAACAGGTTGATTTTTGCTGTGAAAAGTGAGCATTAAAGTTATGAATCATGTTCCTGTATAGGCAAAAATAAGGCATGGCTGCCTGCTCAGAACTCTGACACAATAACAAAATTAAATTTGTTTTTATTATGCAAGTTTTATTAAATAGATATATTTCAATGAAGATTTTGCCAGGAAACTGTCAGCTGTTTCAAGCTGAATCAAATGGTTAGAATTTTTTTAAGTGTTATGGTCTATGTTGTTTACTGGAGTAAACAGGGACTGAGAGTTTCCAAAACTTTTTGTCCTCTTCTTCCAAACAGCAGGTTAATTTTTAGATGCTTAAATAGCATTCTGTTCTAAACCAAAAGTAATGCCACATTGCAATAAAAGCAAATAACAGTTCCTTTGCAAAGACAAAGCTTAACTAAAAACTTTTGAGGACTATGCCATTTGGGATGCAGATATAAAGTTTATCACTGATATGTTGGAGTAATAGAGGGATTGAGAAATTTCAAAATGTTTTGCATTAGCCAATATTGTTGAAGAGGTGACCTGGCAAAGCGTAAAGCTTGTGTGTCAATTAACAGTTTTCTGATAGCCAGAAAGCCATTACTTTGTGATTCTTCCTGAGCCTAGAAATAGCCCCCACACTATAAATTATAATGATGTCTTTCTCTTTTTATACTCAAATCTCTAGGTCTTCACTTCAGTATTTCCCCAATAGTAATACCAAATGTTTAGGTATGTGTGATATTGTATGCAGTTTTATGGATACATATGAACTGTATATTATGCTTATGAAGAGTCCTAAATCAATGGGAATACTTTTGCATGTGAATTTAAGTATGCAGGCAAGTAGGACATCATGGCCTGAGCAGTATGGTCACTTTCTTTTGTGTGTATCATGTTAGACCCCTGCCCCAGGAAAACCATGAGATGTTTTTCAAAGAAATCTAGTTCAGAAAATAGTTCTGTTTCAGAAATTAAGATGATGTAAAATGCAAGCTCTTACAAGTCTCTTCGAAAAAATGTCCCTTACCTAGAGGTTAAGAAATGAAGAAGCTGTGTGTAGGTAGCTCAAACTAGGAACTGGGCCATCATGGTCCTTTTATAGCAAGCCTACCTGGATATATGCAATTGGCTGTCTACAACAACCAAGGTATGCAGAAACCAATCCAGGAATGTCTGATGATCTGACTTCTGCAGAACCTGTAATAAAGACAAATGATGCAGAGCCTGGAATCTGCCCTCAGTCTCAATTAAGGAAGTGTGACAAATAGACTGAGGCTTTAGCTGTGATTTTTAGGCCAAGATCTGCACAGCCTCCTTATTAATGAGTAAAATTAGAGAGTAAAACTCTCCTTCCCTTTATGAGATAAAGCAGTACTAGTGCAGTTGTGAAAGTTCTCTTTTGTTTTATTTTACAGGTTAGGAGTGTATCAATGAGTAGTTGCTCTTTGGTTAGAGTGTTGTCACTAGAGGTTTTTAGATGTGTTTTTCATTAATTTGAAGAATGTTTTGGGGCAGGTAAGAAAAAGAAGCAACTGTATTTCTGGCACAGAACCTAACTTTATCCTTCTTATTCCTACACACCTGGATGTACTATGTTCCTGCTGAATTCTAAAGCCCCTTGTCTCCTAGCTTTCTTCTAACTCTCCCTGCTTTAGACTTTCCTCTTCCACTGTTGTGTATATACAGCTTGTCTAAAAGCACATTGGAAATCTTTTGCATTAGTGTTTGATTGTCTCTTGTCAGATACCCTAAAAGAGTCCACCTCAGTTTTTGATTCCAACATGGGAAAAGCCCATACAGAATCATACAATAGTTTGAGTTGGAAGGGACCATTAAAGGTCATTTAGTCCAACCTGCCTGCAATAAGCAGGGACATCTTTGACTAGATCAGGTTGCTCAGAGCCTCATCCAGCCTGACCTTTAATGTTTACAGTGATGGACCATCTACCATCTCTGTGTGCAACCTGTTCCAGTGTTTCACCACCCTCATTGTAAAAAACATTTCTTCCTTATATCCAGTCTAAATATACCATCTTTTATTTTAAAAACATTGCTCCTTATCTAATGGCTACAAGCCCTACTAAAAAGTCTATTTCCATCTTTCTTGTAAGCCTGCTTTAACTACTGAAAGGCTGCAATAAGGTCTCCTCAGAGCCTCCTCTTCTCCAGGTTGAACAACCCCAACTCTCTCAGCCTGTCTTTGTAGAAGAGGTGCTGCAGCCCTCTGATAATTTTTGTGGCCCTCCTCTGGACCTGCTCCAGCAGGTGGAGTCTCATGAGAGTGTAGCAGAGGGGCAGAATCCCTTCCCTCCACCCGCTGGCCATGCTTCTTTTGATGCAGCTCAGGATTCGGTTGGCTTTCTGGGCTGTGAGCGCACATTGTCAGACCATGTTCAGCTTTTCATCCACCAGTACCCCCAAGTCCCTCTCCTCAGGGCGGCTTTAAATCCATTCGCTGCCCAGCCTGTATTGATACCAGGGGTTGCCCATGTGCAGGACCTTGCATTTGGTCTCGTTGGACATCATGAGGTTCACATGGGCCCACTTGAGCTTGTGCAGGTCCCTCTGGATGGCATCCTGTCTCTCAGGTATGTCAACTGCACTACTCAGCTTGAGAACAACCGTGTCTTCTGTCGGTGAATCCCTGTCACCCCAGAGGAAACAGAGAAATCAAATGAACCACTAGGACAGGCTTTTATTCTTTTCCTGATTAACTGATTAACCTGTTTGTCATGTTGCAGGTCCAATAAGAAAATCAGTGACAGTATATGTGGTAAGAATGACATTCTTTTCTTCTCTGGATTACAATTTACTAATGAAAAAAAACCTGCTATTTTTGTGAACAAATAGCTTCTACATGTTTTTTACTTGAGCAAACAACAGTCTTTTCTATTGCTATTGAACATCTAAACCCACTGCTCATTTTGTTGGCTAAGTTACCGCACACTAGTGCTTCTGCCACAATCCACTAAGTCTAAAGACCAAGCTGATGGAATACAATGCACCAAAACACACATAGAAACATCAAAATGACATATTTAGGAGTTTTCATCTTGCTTACAATATACCACCCTATTTTGTTGAAAAAAAAGTGTATTGTGGACAAAGATGTAGCTTTGCAAACACACCATGAAGAAGTACTGAGCTTTACCAAGGATGCAAAAAAAGAAAATCTTGGCATTACAGTCCAGTCTTCAATATAAGAAGAGAACCTTTCTTTAATGTCAGTTCAAGTGTAAATAAAATTAATATTTTATAAATTTTTGTGTTATCTAGGAGCCAAATCAAGGAAATAAGAGGAAACTGAACCTACTCTAAGTCAATAGTAAACTAAAAGTAATAGTCCCTTGTTGAATTTTTCTTAAGAAAAGTGAGGAATAGAAAGCAGCCCCCTGCCCCAGTTCCTTGCCCATAGGGTTTGTAACACCAGCATGTAGAGGAATCTTGGACCTGCAGTGGTTCATTGTAATAAGCCAACAGCAACCTCGAAAGACGCCATCCTAATAAATCTAATTTCTGGCAGCTTTGAGTCCTTCAGCATGATTTCAGGGTGGAGTCTCCTGTTTACAGACCCCTACAGGTTCCTGAAATTCTACTAGTAAAATGCATTAAAACTGGGAATTCCAATACTGCCGATTTCTGGGCAGACTGGGAATAATCTACACAATGCAAGCAGTTCATCACTAGTTCTTTGTGAAAGAATATTATTTCTTTGGGCTTGCTTAGTATAAAATAGCCCTGATTTAGAGTTTATTATTCAATTTGCTAAGGTTGCCTGAGAAGTAAGTGGCTCTGATCCAGAGTGTGGAATTTATATAGTGGTAATGTTTTGTACTTTATTTACACTCCAGATTTTGCTCTTTGATCAGCCTTTATTTAAGCTATTATGACTGCACCATGGCTTAAACAAGCTTTCTGCTGTCTTTGTTCTCTGGGTCAGAGCTTCCCAAACTTTTTTCATTTGTGTCCTGCATTGTGCAGATGGTAGATATCACCAGTGTTGGTGCCAGCAGCAGCTCCTGTCTCTGTCATGGTCCATACACACACAAGTAAAGACTTACACCTTCGCTCTTTGTCCTTCATCCTCCTGACACATATTCTCTCCTCCCGAAACTAACTTGCCTGAATTTTCTGCAACTTGTCTCTGTCCTGCCACTACATACCATTTTGAAAGAAATTTGGAAAACTCTGCTGTAAGTGGTACAGAAAGAAAAGGAAGCTGCAGAATATTACTAAGGATGAAAGTAGCATCATGCTGGAAACTGAGAGTAATTTTTATTCCTGTACTTTTTTTTTTATAGGATTTTTTGAGACTATAAATAGAATATTCCAATGAAGATCACAGATGCAGTGTCTGAGAGATAAAACTTTGAGGATCTTGACAAAAATAAAACCAAGTACTAATAAATTTCCTATTCCAGAAATTACTTGGCAGATTCAAAAGGAAGTTGGGAAACATGTATTGCTTAACATATTGTTGAAATAGAATGTTTCATATTAGTGCATTTTGGCTGTGGCTATGCCAGACTGAAGACACCTCCAGCTTGTCACAGAAACTAATCCCAGACTGGTTGGTAATTGGATGGAGAGACCACCTGGGAGTCTTGGGTGCTATAAACACAAGCCAAGAAACTGGGGCTGAACACTTGGCAAATATCTAACAATGGAAACCTAATGAATGGAAAGACTTCACTTGGCCCTATTGTTATTCCTGAGCTAACAGACCAAAGCAGAAGAAAGTTATTGCTTTTTATTCATTGATTTGAACAATGAGGGAACAATAAGAAATGATGAATTTTCTAGAAAAGGAAGCTTTAATCCTGGAGACCTACACATCTTCACAGAATACTTCTAAGCCTCAATGCATTGCATGAATTATTTTTAGGAATGAGTGGTAATTATTAAAGTGGTATCAATGAATAAAAATAATATCAATGAATTCTCACCTGAAGTTTCTGACTCACTGAGAAGTAGGGCTGCCATTGAAAGACCTTGATACGCAGGCTGACAACTATCTCAAGAAAATTAACAAAGAGAAATGCAAAGTCCTGCATCTGGGAGGGAATGACCCCAGGCTGGGGGTCAGCTGCTGTCGAGGGAAATTTGTAGAGGAAGATCTGGTGGTCCTAGCCGACAAGAAGCTGAACAGGAGTTTGCAGGATGCCCTTGCAGTGACAAAAGCTCAACACATCCTGGACTGCATAGCAAGTGGTAGCTAACTGATTCAGAAAAACTATTAGCTGTCTCAGCACTTGGGAGTCCTTATCTGCACTACTGTGTCCAGGGTTCAGGTCCCCAGCTCGAGTGTTGGGGGGATGGAGCATACAAGGAATGAAGAGAAGCTGAGGGGTCTGTTTTGTTTAACATGGAGAAGTGCAGGCTAAAGAAGGACCTAATTGTTATCTTTAACTTCCTAATGGGTGGATAAAGAGGAAGCAAGACTTTTGCTGGAGTTGCATGATGAAAGGCCAAGAGGCAATGATCACCATTTGCAACAAGGAAAATTCTGATGCGGAAGCTGGTAAGCGGTAAAAGAGTTTCCTCAGACATACCGTGAAAACTACATCCTTGGGGGATTTTCAGAACTTTACTAGGCATGATCTAACTGATCTAGCTTTGAAGTTGACCTTGCTTTGTGCAGGCAAGCTGAACTAGCTGACCTCCAGATGTTCCTCCCAGTCTGAATTTTTCTATGATTGTAAGTAATGTAAATCCTGATATACCAAATTCTTAATCAGAACAAATATATCAACTCCATTTCATCATGATCAACATTTAGAGATGATACAATACAAATTATTGCTGTTGTGGCATAATTTGTAGCTAGCCAGTTTCACCCTACTTTCCCCCGTTGAAAAGAATATTTCTTGCAGGCCTAGACAAGAGTTGTGTTGGGGAATCTGTTTGGCTCAAGAATGGGATTTTTGATCAGAGAAAATCACAGTCTACAGTTACTAACAAAGAACCAAGTGGTTAAAGCATCAGCATGGTAAATTTACATTCAGTTTCTTCTACCCAATTCTGGAACATAGAACTACATGGAAAATAAACACTTACTGCAGAAGCTATTTTTAGGTTGATCTCTCATTTCTATTATTATTACTTCATGCTTATAAATAAAATGTGCTGAAACAGTCCTTCATAGGCCTCTCTTAAAAAAAAAGCCTTCAGTCTAGAAAGACTGGAGGCTATCTGAACACCTTCTCTTAAAGGAACCTGTTCCGCTGCTTAGCCAGTGCTGGATTTCACTGTAAGCAGAACTTCAAATTTCACGCATCATCTTTAGATTTGAAAATACCAGACTTCTTTCCTGATTTTGATTCCTTCTCTAACTTTCCTCTTACAAAGTCTCAGTATTATCACCTACTGTAGTATAAGAGAAATAAAATCTACTGTTTACTCTGAATTCTGTACAGAATATAGATGGAAGTTTTACTGATGGTAACTGAGTCTTTCCAAGAGTAAAATTTCCACTGCCATCAATTCTACTTGCATTAACAATGAAAGATAAAACTCACTTAAAGTCTAAGTCATTTGCTTACCCATCCCTGGACACTTGTAATCTTTTCTATTAGGTAACTTAAGTCATGGAACTGTTTTTTCAAAGTGAAATAATTTTAAATAAGTTTTTTTATGCTGTGATACTTTCAAGATGCTGGCTCATGAGAAATCACCATACTTTTCACTGTGACTGAATAAATATATTCATATAATTATAGTGATTATGATATGCATTTATGGGGTCAGGAAGGAGATAACTTTCCTAAACTTTTAGACAATGAGCAAATATTGCTTGGTGTATTTGCCTCTCATTTTTATTAGGTAGTGTGGAGATGGTGATAGAAAAGGAAAGCACTATTCTATTGATTTCTCAGCATTCTTCAGTTTGTGGAACCCCTAAACACTTTCTGAGATTTTTCTAGTTCAGTGCATAGGCTCCTCACCCTTTTCCATGGGTTCCTTGGGGTTTGATGGATATTCAGATACCCACAAACAGGTTCTATTTTGCTGTCACTGTGCATTCTGGGTGGCTATATAGCTGTCATTGCCCCTGTATCTGAGCACACCACAGTTACTAACAGGATTTACTGCCATCTTACCTGTGTGAGGTGAGGAAGTATTATCCCTATTCTCTTGCTGGTAAAGGGAGACGGAGGACAGGACATGGGATGTCCCCAGCATGATGCTGGACAAGAGGAGAAAGCCACAGATCTTTACAGGAGGGTCCTAAACCACTTTCCCCATTCCTCCTACCATTCGCAAAATAGCAGTCGAAGAGGGTCAGAGTAAACCTCTAAATCTTCTTCCCATCTCCAGCAGTACAGCAGTAGCCACTGCTGGATGATGAAAGCAAGCACTTCAGAGAAAAATGCCTTGTCAGCATTGGCTCTATCCTGCCTCTGGGACTCAGAGATTGGGAGGCTGCCAGAGCAAGAGACTGATGTCATACTGCCCATCATGTTTAACAGCTGCCAAAGCAACTGTGAATTTGTCTCACCCATTCCTGAAAGCCACTTGTAACTGTGGCCCTCAAAGCATCTTTTAGAACTGAGTTTCACCATTCAGTTGTACCATGTGTGGAAATCCGCCTCTTTTTGTTTGCTTCACATTGGCATTGGGTGCTAAACAGTTTTCCCAGTAATGGATTTTGTTTGTCACCTTCTCCAGGCCCTAGATGGTTGCCTGTGTATGATTTTTGGATATCTATTTGTATATGGTTCCTCTTTCTCAAAACTCCAGTACTTATTACTCCACATATTTCTTTATTGTCCAGTTTATTTGGGCAAAAAGTTTGCCTGGGTAAAACTCATACTGATACTGGGCAGCTTTTAAATATCTAAGCTCTGAATTTGCAAGTGCCTTTGCAATTTATATGAACTTTCTGAGTGAAATGGATCTGATTCAGACATCTATATGTCAATTTAAATGACAACTGATTTTACAGAAAGCCTGCAGACCTGACCTATGTATGAACAGCTGGATCAGTACACAGCCCATTATCTCCAGATGATTGAGATGCAACCCTAAGAAGTTCCAGGTTGAGACACTTTTATTTGGAACTCTGATAAAAACTAAGCAGCTACTATGTGAGATTAAATGACTTTAAGAATATATCTAAAGTATGATTCAGTTCCTAATCACTTGGGAAATAATTCTGCAGCAACAGGAATGAAAGCAAAAGCATCAGCATCTCAAATTTATTCACTCTTTAATTAAAAAGAAATTCTGGATAAAACCAGACACTGGTTTCATGTATAAAGGGCATGTAAAAGCACACATACTCCTGTACATCTATCTTCATTCATGGAGCTGAGAATAACTCTGTGAATGAAATACGTGGACAGCCTTTGTAGTGGGTTAGCTGTCCCTTTTATTGGCATTTATTCTGGGCCAGGACTCAGAGGCACTTTATGGTCTGGCTTAAGGCATGGCAGACTAGATTTATTTATCCTAGGAGCTAGAAAGCTAGGCAGAATTTTAAGACTAACAAAATATTTTTAAGACTTAAAAAAATATAAAAATCATACTATATTCATTATGGCCAAGCACAACTCTTCTTTACTACAGGGACAAGAAAAATTGGCTCTAAAAAGTGGGCATTTTACTTCAACCAACTTTAAAAATCAACCCAACAAATGAACCCCTGCTGCTGCATATTTTGGTCTACTTTAAAAATTGTGGGAAGATTGCAATAAACATCCTTGTTAATGAAAATTTAGCAGAGCATGTGAAACTATTTAAATTTCAAAATTTACCAGAGACCAATCCCTGGCAGCAATTCTGTCATTTCCCAGCAGTCCACTCCAAGTGGTAAGTAGTCCCTGGCCACCACTCTTTCATCTGAACTCCCAGGTTACTTTTCAAATATGAAAAGTCCTACTGTTTTCCAGGTTGGTAAGAGTCTGAGTCACAACCCAAATTGTACCCTGCTAGTGAGTAGTGGGCACTGGGCTTGGGAAGTCTGAAATAGCTTGGGGAGGTCTATATGGTCTGGTAAGCATGGCTCTGAAATCACTCTTCAAGACCAGCTTTTCCACCCCTGCCACTCTTGAGCCTGTAAGTAAAGCCTGAAGGCTGGGCAACGTGCACCCGGTGGGATGGATGGGTTCACAGCACAGGGAAGTCTCCTTTGCTCAGCTGTGTGAAATTTGGCCAGAGAACAGGTAGAAAGGTTAGCCACACCTACTGCAGCTCCAGATGCTGCTCTACAGTCTGACACAAAGATGATCTCTGAATCCAATCAAGCCCAAGGCTTTGCCATGGACTAAGTTCTCCAAAGGACACCTGTGAGGTGTACAACTTCTCTAGGCTCCTTTGATGAATGATGAAACTCCTACAGTGCTGTTGTACTCTTCTGTAGCCCAGGCACACACACATACGCTGAATCCCAGCCAGATGAGAGCCTGGTTTCACTGGTTACTTCCACAGGGATGCAAATAGGTAGAGTATACAATGTCTATAGATCACATTTGCAGGACAGCAAGGGAAGTCTGGCAATGCTTCAGTATCTGACCTAGGTGAAACATAAACTTCTCTGACTCTTACCCGTCACTGTAAGGTATTCTTGGGGTCCAGATCAACATATTCTGTGCTATACAATATCCTTCCTCTTCAGTTCATGCACTTTTTTACGAATCACTGTCCTCCTTAACCAAGAGGAACTAGATCTGGCTTGACAGGTCCCACAGCTTAAGAGCTTTTCTCTAGTATAAAAATGTGCCTCTCTCCTTCTTCAGTACCTTTGTTTACCTTCTGACACACTGTGTTGTCTGTGTATTAAGTGCCACCACCAGAACTTTTACTTCAATGTTCTGCAGATGGGCATTTTCACTCCAAAGTACCAGCTACATTCAGGTTTATGGAAGGAAAGTTTATCCTAATGAACTCAGCAGCTGCCTTCAGACTGTTCCTGTACCAGCCGCCAGTGGAAGGAATGCTGTGTCATTGCACCCGACTGGAGATAGAGGCAGGGGAAATGAGGACTTCTGTGCAGCAGAGGTGCATGGCATACACACAGCCATGAGAAGACCCGTAAGAAAATGTTATTTTGCTATCCTGAACTCAAAGACTGTCTCATCTAGACAGAGGTGCCCCTATATCATAAGAGCAGTTCCTTGACACGCACACTGTGGTCCTGTAATATAACGTGGACCAAAGAGCTGTAGAGCCTGAGTTGTTCCTTGATTGCAGAGCAGTATGTATCTGCTGGGTTGGCTTCATGCCATTCTGGCACAAAGTCAAAGCATGAATGCCCTTTGAAAACTGCTTTTGCTTTTTTTTTGTCAGGGTCTTTGCAGAGCTTTACTGCTTGCAGATGAAGACACAAGATAAGGTGGTGAGTTATTGCTGAAAAATCTGAATATACAGTCTAAGTGACAGATTTACTACACATGAAATGAAAAGTTCTTACATGAGCCTCATTGCAGTGTAGCCGTCTTCTATGGCTGATGCACAAGGGTGAACAGGGATGAGGTGGGTGTGAAAAGGCAACTAGGAGGAGGCAGGGAGGTCCAGGTGTGTCAGTGCCTTCCAGGGAGGGCTGAGCAATGACATCTCTGGGGCCAACTGTTGATAAAACCAGCACATACTACTCAACACAGTACAACTCTTCATTACATTCTCTGGGCAGGAAAGCACGCTTTTTTTCACAAAGTTTCACATAATTATACTCACCCCTTCCCAGCACAATAATGACAGGTGTTTCTGTTTTATGTGCTGTTTGTGCTTAAGCACTTCTGGCATGGGTACACCTGCAAGGAAAATCTGGTGGGATGCCATCACCTGGAGGCACTGCAAACTCCAGCCTCTGGGCTCTCTTCCCTTCCTTGGTTGAAAAAAGGTATGTGGCGATACCTCTTTTCAAAATAAACTTAATTAAATATCTTCTACTTCTCAGGGATCCTCAAACTGTGCCTGTGAAGACAAGGACACCTACTTCTGCTTTGGAGGCAATTCTTTAGGACCTCATAGCAAGATTTTAGGAAAGATATTTAAAGTAACTTTGATTTAAAATGTCTATTCAGGATAGGCTCTATTTCCAAGCAAGATGGATCCAGATCAATTTTCTTTGGGTTTCAATATTTTTCTACGCTCTTCTTTCCATGCTCTTCTATCCTCTTTTTTTTTTTTTTTTCCTTTTTTCTTTTCTTTCTAGTGTCATATTAGAATGTTTTTGGTTTTGGAAAGAGATTTAGGTTCTTAAACATAGTGTAGAACACCTAGAATGGCTCTGAGACACATCTCAAGAGGGCTGACACATATGGCACCAGATCTGAAGAAAGCTGCTTCCTGACGTGGTGTTTGGGTATGTCACATGGGCAGGACTTTCTTGGACATCTATCATGCTGTTAGGTAGCTACTGAAATCCTGTCTTTGGTGTCAGGGGTAGGAGACATGGAAGCTGAGAGGCTTGACCAGGAGCACATGTAGCCTGGGTGACTGTTGTAGCTTTCTTATTTAGTGAAACATGGAAGGAGAAAGGAAAAGAACAAAGCAAGTATAAACACGTAAACAAATATGGGTTTGCAAGCTGCCTGCAGCAAAGGCAAACATTCCCATGCTGGAGATCAACAACACTTCCAGCTTACTCTTCTTGTCTTCTGTACTTAGCATGCAGATGAAAGATTAAGAGGGCAAGGCCAGTAAAGGGCTATCCATTACTAGCACCTCTCGGACTGCAATCCCAAATCACTGTCAAAAGCATTCAGTATAATCATATAAAACAGCAGTGACAAAAGCAAGCAAACAAAGAGAGAGCTCTTTTCCACTCAAAAATATCTGGAAAACACCCTCTCTGGCCCCAGAATGCAACACCCTATTCAGAAAGGCAAAGCAGATAGTCATTATAATGGGAAAAAAAAACCCTTATAACTTGTTTACATTGTGTGCCAGGTTGTTGGTAAAGGATTCTTCTTCAGAGGCTGAGGGGCTATATAAATAGGGTAGAAATAATAAAATTCACCAGTTAATTAAATCATACCAGCTTCCAACCTGAATGGAAAAGTTCTTTTCTTATTTTTGTTTACTTACCCTCAGTCAGATGCTCTACAATACACAGAACAGTAAGGAAGGAGCTTCCATTCACAAGCTGAAAGACAAAAATACATGAATGTATGAAGGAACAGGGTGAAAAAATCCAAAGGAAAGGGTCATTCCATTGGATGTTCTTAGTAAAATCTGTTCTATTGTGTGGTGGTTTACCATTGCTCAATTAATTTGTAAGCAGACAGGTGCTCTCATTTTTGACTGTGAGTTGAAGATAGTTACATAGTCTCCAGGTAGATCGGGCCATATAAGCTATTGCACTGTAGTAGCACTCTGGAGCATCAAACACCTAAAGGTAAAACAAGAAATAATCAATTTCAGTTCCAGCCTTCAGCTGTTTGTTCATTAAGCAACTTCCCTCTTTACCAAACCTTTTAGAACTCTTGCACATTCTCAGGGTTATGGGCAATTATCACCATCTGGGATGCACCCTCTTGGGTGCAAATAATCATAAACTGCACTAGAGCTTTCCCTTTTCAATGGTGTGCAATGCAGGCCAGTTATATCTCAGCTGCATCCCAGACAGCAGTGGGATCAGCTTGTTGCAATTACCAGCAAGACATTAATAGAAAGGAAATGCCCTGCCTTCCTGCTGGAGCTTGCTGCTGGTGCTTTGATTTCCTGCCACCTCCTCATAAGCTGTGTCCTGATGCAGCTCATTTTGCTGCCCTAGGTATCACAGCCACCAGAAGCTGATGCAACATGAGGCTTGTCACTACCCTTTCAGGAGGTAAGAAAGGTCTGTGTAACCTGAAATACATTAACCTCATTAGTCATTCTTGTAATGTTGTTCTGCTTCTCTTTAGATTCCATTTTGGTAAAGGTTTCTGTGGGGAGGAATATTTATGACTTTTGCCCAAATCCATACCTTCCTTTCCTCAAGGCTCTGGATAAATTCTAGAATCTAACTATCCCTTCTTTTCTTCTGAGACCTGAAGTCAAACCAGTGAAAAATCTGTGTGTATAATATCTCTCTTCAGCTCTCATTGTCTCCTGTCACTATTTGGATTAAATACATACAGTTGTCTTTTAATCGCATATAAACTTTAATCAGAGCCTCAAATGTTGGTTTTTAATCTCAGAAGATTTCTCTGAACTTCTTCATGTGCTTTGAATTTTTTTTTTTTTTGAGGGTGGTGCTGATTCCTAAGAGAGAAATCAGGGTGTTAGTTATCTGCAAGTGTGCTTGCAGAATGCAGCTCCTCACCTGAGCACTGTATGTACTGTTGAGTCCAGGGCATGCCAGAAAGACTGGTGCCAATTGCATCAGCCTTGTGTTTTCAAACAACAGGGCTTCTACTTCCTCAGTTCAGAGTCTGCCTCCATAAGCCCAGTATGTTTTTAAATAACACTTCCAAAAATATTAACATCAACCAGTTTTACCTCCTTGTGATCCCTCATCTATTTCCACTGTTGCCTGTCTCTTTAAAGAGCAATGTGAAAGCTCTAATTTTTAAGGTATTTATGAGTGCAGTGAAGTTCTAGTTCATGGAAAGATGCTACAGCAGCCACGACTACAAAAAAAAGTTATATGCTCTGTAAACAGTTGTTGTGGTTTAACCCTGGTCAGCAGCTCAGCACCATGCAGCCACTCCCTCACTCCCTAGCAATGGGATGGGTACAGAATTGGAAGGCTACAAGTGAGGAAACTCATGGGTTGCGATAGTGACAGTTTAATAAGCAAAAAAACCATAAAGCCCTCTCCCACCCCTTAAAAAACCCAAAAAACAAGTGGTGAGAAAGACCCCAAAACACAATTGCTTACCGCCAGCTGACTGATGCCCAGCCAGTCCTCAAGCAATAGCAGCCCTGGCAAACCTCCCCTCCAGTTTTTACTGTTGAGCACTATATCATACCTTATGGAATATCCTTTTGGTCCATTGGGGTCAGCTGTCTCAGCTGTGTCTCCTCCACAAACTTCTTGCCCACCCCAACCTGCTATTTGTCAGGGCAGTGTGAGAAACAGCAAAGGCTTTGGTGCTGCATGAGCCCTGCTCAGCAATACCTAAAACATCACTGTGTTATAAACACTGTTTTCATCACAAATCCAAACCAGCACCATACAAGCTACTATGACAAAAATTAACTCTATTCCAGCCAGCTACATTGGAACTACAGTCACTTCAAAGGCAAAAGGGTAACTAAATTAACTGTGATGGTGATAATAATAAAAAACATTTTATGGCAGAATATGAGATGTTAATGGATCACCTGTATTTCCTTATTGTGACCTTGAATCACAGAGCAATAAAGTGACCAGATTTTTTAGTTGCCTTCTATTTTGTTAGTTTACCTTCTCAGGTGCTTTATTTGGTATACCTTTGGTCAGCATCACATCACAGAATGGTCAGGGTTGGAAGGGACTTCTGGAAATCATCTAGTCCACCCCCCTGCTAAAGCAGGTTGCACGGGATTACATCCAGGTTTTGAACATCTGCAGAGAAGGAGACCCCACAACCTCTTTGGGCAACCTGTTCCCGTTCTCTGTCACCATCAAAGTGAAGTTCTTCCTCATCTTCAGATGGAACCTCTTGTATTGCAGTTTGTGCCTGTCGCTCCTTGTCTTGTTGCTTGGCACCACTGAAAGGAGCCTGGCCCTGTCCTCTGGACACTCACCCTTTAGATATTTGTATACATTGATAAGATCCCCTCTCAGCCTTCTCCAGGCTAAACAGGCCCAGCTCTCTCAGCCTTTCATAGAATCATAGAATAATTTAGGTTTGAAAAGACTTTTAAGATCATCAAGTCCAATTGTTAACTCAGGACTGCCAAGTCCACCACTAAACCATGACTCTAAGCATCACATCTACATGGTTTTTACACCTCCAAGGATGATGATTCTACCACTTCCCTGTTCCAATGTTTTACCACCCTTTCAGGGAACAAATTTTTCCTAATACCAGATCTAAAACTCCCCTGGAACAACTTGAGGCTATTTCCTGCTGTCTTATTGCTTGTTACCTGAAAGAAGAGACCTACCCCCACCTGCCCACAGCCTCCTTTCAGGTAGTTGCAGAGAGCAATAAGGTCTCCCCTGAGCTTCCTTTGATCCAGGCTTAAGAACCCCAGTTCCCTCAGCTGCTCCTCATAAGACTTCTGCTCTAGATTCTTCAGCATTACCTTTCTTGTAGTGACAGGCCCAAAACTGAACCCAGGATTCGAGGTGCGGCCTCCCCAGTGCCCAGTACAGGGGGACAATCCCTTCCCCAGTCCTGCTGGCCA